>JADWOT020000004.1:17075856-17774073 GCA_036345935.2 Taenia hydatigena
GCTTTATTAACCTTTCACTTTGGTTTTATGCGAAATTAAGGTTTCGTTAATGACTTCTGCCTTGCGGCATGGCCACTAGTCCATGCTAGTAGCCTTTCTTAAGTAATATTCCCCTTTCGTTGTTAAGGAAGTCTCGTTGCGCTTCATTAGGGGCAGTGGAAAGCGAACTCAATCCTAAGGGACGGGAATCGTTATGTCCATTTCCTATTGCTAAACATTTACATGAAGGAAGAAGAACATATGCGGAAGATATTAGGCTTCGCGACGACTGCTTTTAGCGAGGTTGTTGATGACGTCCACCTTCTAGAAATACTCAGTTCCGCCTTCTGAAAAGAACGCGACTGATTAGCACTGACACTAGCTGTGAACTGTTCAGAAAACCTAGTGACGCGGTGATGGAAGCTCATTTAATTGTAAGCTAGGGCAAACGCTGACTATAATTAATGAAAAAGATTCTGTCCCTGTTTGTTTCCATGCAAACTGGCTAAGGGAGTCCAGAAATAAAGTTTCTTTTGTCATTTGGTAAGACAAGCCATTGCAGTGATTTACACATTTCCCTCTCTCTTCTTTTATCTCCCAGCCTCCAACTGCCTACCCTGCATGAGGTCATGAGGTTGGTCAATGCAAAGAACAAGGATGGACTTCACATGGGAAAATGATATTGTAAAGAATGCGGAGAAGAGAGAGAAGTCATTCCCTAATGGGCAGGTTTTCGGTGTCGAAAAAAGACCTTCACGACTAGTAACGAGTCAATGGGACGGCCTATACCGAAAACTTATAGACACTTTGTAGTTGTTTAGTAATTCAAAACAAATGGCCTTCCTTTAATTTTGGATAGTTTCTCCTGGTCGCGCATGAAGTCCAAAAAAGCACTAGTAAAGTTAGGCTTATTGATGATGTACTGCCTAGTTATAAGCTAGTTTACTGCCAAAATTCTTCAGAGACATTTACTCGCTATTGATGAATGTGCTAACAATGAATTGCTGGTGAACTCTGGACGAAAAATCAAGGGTAAAACATTAATGGGCTTCCATTAATACAATTTCCATGCTCGACGGAACTCCAGACTCAGTAACGTTGCAGCGAATCATCTTCTCAGTTGGCCGCAAATTCGATGGCTGGCACAATGGGTTTCGTGCTTACTTCTCTTACGGCACTGATACTGTTGTGCAAGTCGAAGTGGGACATCGATCAATGCGAATACTGGATATGACCCTTAAGACTCCATCTTTTATGCTTCAGCTACGGGTCACGGGCTCTGGACCATGCTTGTGGCCTCAATCCAATTACCTTTCTATACGTTGGCCATGTCTTCTTATTTTCTATATGCATTTCAAGTATGTGTTCTAATGAGCTTTTCCCTGTTCTCTTTGTAGCGTACTATTAATTACACTTGATATAAATCAAAACAACTGGCGGTAAGAGTGCATTCACATGTAGGCACTCAAAGATGTTCCTCACGCTTTATGTGAGCTTCTGAATACGGTATGCCGCACCCCGAGATATGTCTTTTCTTACCAGGCTGGAGGAAGCTTTGGGTAAAAACTCCTTTGAAAATAGAAAAACCGTCTTAACTTTAATTAATACTTGCGGAAAATCGACACACACACTTAAACGTACATCTTACGGCCAAAGGGAGGAACAAGAGTCACTCAGGCTTTTGTGAGGCCAAGATCGGGCACAGTCTTGGTACCATAGCGTCTCATCCCATTGATAAGCCTCCTCCAAAAGCGGTATCTAAATAAAGAGCTGATCAGCTCTTCCCGCCCAAATACCATGTCCTGACGACACTGACGTAAGCACAGGTTTGAATTACTGATGATGTGAGACTCGCACAAGAGCCGCTAACTAAAGTGTATCCAGCATAGGCATCCACCTAGGCACTGAGCCCTTTGAAAATGTCCACTAAGGGGCGGAGTCAATAGCCAAACATTCAAATTTGACCTTTCAGAAATTTTACCTTGCATCACATATAAAATGTATTACCATTTTACTGAGAAGAGAACACGACGCACCACCTACACCACAAACTCCTACCAATAAAACGGAGGTAACTTTTAGTAATGGCACAACTACGCGATATCTTCTCTCTAATCTCTGAGGTAATTTTTTTTACAGGAAAACACTCAACGATCGAAGGGAAGAGGGGAGGAAACCACGTAAGAGAGTTGAAGAGAACGCTCAGACGACGAAGAAGGTACTAATGTGTAAAGACGTTTCAATTCCGCCACATTTTATTCGCCATGGACCAGTCGCCACCGTTGAGCCACAGTTATCAGGTCGAATTTACTGCGCTACACTTCATCATGATGAAGTTGGGCATAGACGAGCAGCAGCAACTCGTTGTGCTAATCCAAGCACCGGATCGAAACTCTTCATTAGGCAAGAGCGCTTTGAGCAGAGCATCTAAATTTAGGCACTTTAGTTTATTCTTCAAAATGCATTTAAAAAGGCGCTTCGCGGCGCCCCTTCACCTGAAACCCGTTCTTGGTTTGGCATACGTTTACTTCGTCCCACATTTTCAAGTTTGATTTGAACTTTGCAGAATTGTGATGTTTGTTTAAATCGATCTTTTGATTCAGATGGCAAGTAAGGCTTCGCCTTTGCGCTCCCACTCAGTGGCATGGCCTCTAGCCCTTTTATTCACCGAAAGTACATGTTCTGCCTAGGAATAATGGCTTTATCCGCCTTTGGGAAAGACTTGAGGCTCTATGCTGGTAACAGCAGGAAGCAAGTCCAATCCAGTGTCGAATGCTGAGCATTAGCGTGACGGGAGAAGGGTGTGTGCTGATGACCTTTAACAAAAAGATTAAAATTGTCGTTCACCTTCGACAGATTTGTCAGTGCCGTTTTCTGCAGAAAATCTTTTTGCTACCGAAGCAACACCAACCGTAAATCATTAAAAAAATTGTTTGTTTAACAGTTGTCTACAGCAATCGCAGGGATGCCAATGAAGTGAACACGCGATGCCACTTCTACATCTCCGCTTGCTAAATAGAACCTAATGGATTTATGGTTGGGGAGAAGTGAAGCGAATACAAAGCGGCAAGGAGGAGCTGGCTTGAAACCTTTTCCCTATGGAATGACTCTGCTTTCAGCAATAGACAGAAGAGTTGGTTAACACAATTTCTAAACAGTGCAAAACCTTAGATTTGGTAGAATTGTAAAGGGGCGCCATTGGCATTGAGGTCAATTTTCCTCCCGGTTGGTAGCAAGTTTGTCTTACATCACCAAATAATCTTTAATGATCGGCGCCAGAGGTTGGTCAAGCTGAGTGCTGGTGACAACACTCGTCTTTATGCTTTTACTAGTCGATGTGGCCTACAGGCCTTGGAACCGTCTTCAATACATCTCATGGTCCATTGCTGTGACCTTCTTTTTTAAGGAAGACTTAGGCGCCACAGAATCTCCTCTAGCTTTAGTTCAATGTAGGTATAATTTTTCTTCAATTTATTTAGAGCGTCTTCCGGGCTCTTCGGCGGGTGTGATTGGACCCACCCACCGCTGAATTAGTGGGGAATCGGGGAGACACTTCTCATGCGTATGCCGGGATTATCCATCCTTCCATAATCTGTGCCTTGTTTAAAAGTATGCGTCGCTGAGCGGTTTGTCTAAAGCGAACCACATTTCTGCTAATTTGTTTTTCAAAATGAGTTACCAAATATTTATGCATCGATGATGCTGAAAAGCTCTGTGAATTGCACACCGGAATATGAATTCCGTGGCGTCTCCAAGTGAACGGTAAAAACAACCTGTTTTTTGGGTTTTTAGGCACAAGCAGGCGCATTTTATTGCCGAGCCTAATATCTTTAGCATTGCATCGCAATCTGTTCTATTTTTGTACTGTGCCTTTTAAATAACTTTTAGTGGATGACGCCAAAGCACGTATCGCAGTCCCTAACCATGAGGACAAATTTAATTCCATCCTTCTCATGACCACTTCCTTTGATGCCAAGGCAGACAACAAATGTACGGTGAAACACATGCTCGATTCACCAATTTTACAAGTCTTAGGGCTACTTGAAATGGATTTTGCATCACGATTTGCTACCATGGATCCTCCTTATAAGTAGGTGCTGTAGTACCCCTAGTAGGGAATGCAGTTGTAATAAGGCATGGCGTGATGCAAGAAGGGAGGCTCAGTAGCTATAGTCAAAAATTAAGAAATCATACCTTCAAGGTGATAGTAGAATACTTGAATACCCTGCACATAGAACGCCGTTGCTAGACATAATCTTGGTTACTCCGTTTATTCAAAATCAATACGGGGTTGGTTCTTTAAAGACTACCTACACTGGCCTTCCCTGCTGAGGTGAAAAGACATCGAGAGGGTTTTGTGAACCCACTGTTTTTGTCTTCTTGTAGACTTCACTGTAAGCCATCACTGACTTTATATTTATCAATCTACTGGAATGTTCAACAACTAGGGTACTTCAAATACCAACCGCTATGCGTTGGAAACATTTCTCCTCTTACACATTATTCTTGACACTTTTTTCTTTAATTTCAGTGTTTCCTAGCTGCCTATCCAAACTTTATTTAGTCATTAAGACTGTGGAGGTGGTATAATTTGTTTACATGATTCACTCATAGTCACATAAACATTGTAACACGTCTGCGATGGAATGCAATCAATTGTCTCAGCCTAGTTTTTCTTCAGTAGACAATCTGATTGAAATGACCGAGAAGTAGCCTCGACAACCCCGCTGTCAATTCAGAGCCTCGAAGTCAGCGTCCACTCCTGCTACCTTTGGGCGTGACAGCCAATGTAGACTTTTCCGTAACCCTGCCGCCAAAACAGCGTTCCGGGTAGGACCCTTAGACGCAAACATGGTATACCAGTGTAAATTAATAATTCATTGTTAGCCTACAGACATTCATGCCAACATTGTAGTGGCAGAAGCTGCGGAGGGTGAAGAGCACGCATAGTTAAATATACGCTTAAAGGAGCATTGTTTTACGCCTGCAAAGTGGGAGCGCATTTATGAGATTTTGGTTGGCAAAGTTAACCAAGGTTGCTTATTTTAATGTTACAGTATAAACATTTTCCTCTTTAAAAGACATTTTAGCCCCGTGTTTACCTTAGCAATGCCCGAAAACTTAGTCTTATACACACTGTTTGTGGGCATTGTGAGCTTCATCTTTGTGCTTTTGCTGGCCGGCCTGGCCTCTGGACCATGCCAGTAGCACCTTTTCCTCTTCTCAGTCCTTCTGTGCGTCATCAATAAGTCTCTTTTCCTGTCGTTATGTCTTCCCTCACCTTCAGATAGGTTTCGGGGCTCTACATGTCCCCCAAGTAACTTGCATTAACAAATAATGTGCAATACGTAATTGGTCAAGGTATTAATGAGGAAAATAGCGTTTGCCTTTAAGTCGAGGGACGGCTCATCACAATTAGGTTTGTACTTAGTCAAGACCATTCACCATAAAACGATGTAGTACTTTATTCTGAACGACAGTAATATATGGCATGCAAAATGCATAAAAAAGCCATAAAGTAGTCACTGATTTCGGACAACCTGATCGGATACATTTTTGGATATAAAAGGTTGCAATCTCCTTCTGACAGTTAGGATTTCCTGTTTGTTTGGTTTTGCTCAAAATTTTTATTAACAACAAGATACGTGGAATGGATGAAAAGGTGTTTTTAAATTAACTTAAATATGGTACTGAGGTCTGAGTCTTCTCTAACGTCGCTCTGAGTGCCTTGTCAGCCCGTGAAAGTGGAATCTGCAGAGATTTGAGTGATCTCGGATGTAAGCCGCAGATTAATACAAATGGAGCATTGAATAGCCCTTTCCTCCGTTTGAACATAATCCTCGGGGCTCACCTCAGTTAACCTCCTGTCTTGGCCATCACAACGTAGCCAGTGCAGTAAGGAGGAAAACCACCCACAACTCATCCAAGTTTCGTAAAACGGAGCAGATATCTAATCACAACGTCACTGATCTCTCGTGACAATTTCACTGGATCTGTAGTTTCTTCTTGTAAGGAAACTCTATTGAGGGAAGGGGAGGGGGCAGTCCATCTCGTCTTAGAATTGTTTCATTGAAATGAGGCTTCACATCTGTCTGGCTATGTCTATAATGATACCTTCCAGTTGGTCAAGAGGTGGTAGCTGTGTCGCGTGTTCGCTTGATTGACATCTTCACACAGTTCTCGTAGACAGCTCTCCAATAAATTTTTTTTAGATGGTTTGCGGTCCATCTGTTAAGGAAAATCACAGTTTCTTCCAGCCACAGCATATACCCTTCCTCCGTCACGTTAAAGCTTGGCGGTCATTTGTAGAAATCGAGTAGTTTCTCTTCTACCGCCAGTAATGCAGCATTCTCGAGTCCTTCCTGAAGTCAAAAGAGTTCATACGACCTGGGAAGCAAATTCATTGCTCATGTAGAGAATGGCCGGGGAGCTTCTGCCATAATCCTGTGGACAATAACAACTAACGTCTTCCGTAGGACCAAACGTTGGGATTAGCTAGGCATTTGGGCGTTAGGACTTTCTCATTTTGGTGTTCCAAAATGCATGAATTTCATTTCATAAAAGTTCACTTCTCAGATTGGTGGTTTTGACGAATCGAGAGGATATCGAAGCCTTCAAGTTGGATGGGGATTTTTGAGCTGACAAAAGAAAGCGACGGAAATTGCTTTTGTCTTTTGGCCTAGCCTTTTACTATACGCATTTACTGGTACCTGAAAATGTAAAGTATGGGAAGTTTTGTCAGTAGAGCTGAACCATCGTGCGCCAGTGCTGTCTTGGAGGCCAACGCGGTCAATCCTCTCAAAGTTAAAGATACCCATATAGGGATTATGCTGTGCTAACCACCACCCCTTTAGGCCCTTGAGCAAGTCTGGGATAAGTTATGTCTTTTTTATGCATCCGAGACCCTGGGCAGGCTTTTTAAGCAAATGGTAGTCGAAGTAACGGAATCACAGCGGCCTGTATTATCAGTACCGTCCAGACTCGCCGCAGTGGTTAGGCGTCCTATTACAGTGCCGTATTGTTGGTTTTAAGCCTTCATTTACATGGCAATTTATAATTCCACGCTAATTTTAGACACAAGCTATCACCATGACTCATCTTCCTGACAAACGGTACCTTAATTGGCACCTGACATGCGTGACAGCCGACAGTAGCATCACACACACTGTAGCGTGCCGTTTTAGACGCAAAAAAAATTTGCAAAAAAAACTTATTCATCTATAAGCGGACAGTCCGCGTAACTTATTCGAGCAGGCAAATTACCCTTTAAAAAAGCTGGAGTTCTTAGTTAATTTATTTTGGGTACTGCCAGGGAAAGTGACTGTTTCTGCCCAAACAACCTCCGGTTTAACCCCAACCAGGGCTGTTTGTAGAAGGGGATTTCTACGACCTGCGCTAAACGAATATAAGTTTGGCCATTTTCAAACGATTTCATATTTCCTACTTTACTCAAAGGGCCTATATCTCTAGCAATGACAAGGAGAATGATTTAAAGCAGTTTAGTAAATAAAAAAACAATTTAAGGATGGGAATGCAGAATGATGGAGGAGAGCTTTTAAACAGCCTAAGGAGAATATTGTAGACCTATAAAAGCAAAATAATACAGGAGAGGGGATAATGGAGTAGTTGAAAACACAAAGTAATTAAAAAGTCTATTCGTGCTGGTAAATTTGGTGGGAAGGAGAGATGCAACGGTGAAGTCTACATTGTTGTTCACAGACAATGAGGCCATATAGAGACAAAAAAAGTCCCCTCGAGTTGGGTTTAGCGAGGCTTGAATGGATTAAAACAATCATGCATTGAGCGATTCGAAAACAAACTATTTTCAGTTCCACAAGGGAAGAAATAACAAATCCGTTTTTAATTTTTTTTTTTTTTGTTCAGAGGCGGCATTTTAAATAAAACAATTGTACTGGGACAAATTGTAAGTGGATGTTCCATATCCTTTGTTAAACAGAAACTCTTTCCACCTTTATGAGGAGGAAAGGATGCCTTAGTGTAGAAAGTAACCTTTAATTTATGGCCAATCTAAAAGGAGGTATAAAAACTGAATGGTTGGAGGACAACTTTCAGATCAAGAGTGGAAGGCGAGAAACGACATTCTTCGCTTATTCTGAGGCCGTGTTGACTAAGCCTACCAGATGGCGTTCTCTATCCTTCCTTCCTTCCCCCCTGTCTGTCTCCTCTTCTCGGCACTTTTGTCTGGACTTTGATGTTCGATTCTGTGGCCTCCTCCATCTCCCGCCCGTTTCCTTAATCTCGAAATCCAGGTCATCCACCCTCGGTAAGTACTTTTTCTAACTTGATTATTTATCTTTGTTAAGGGAGGAACATGGAGTAAGACGTACCGATTCAAGAGAGAGGCGCAAATCAAGTCGGAACGAGATTAATCTTTGCAAGCGCCCTGGAAAAGGAACATTGTAAACCGCAGAGGTCTTCGCTCAATTGACAGGCCAAGGGCTCACGGCAAGTGAATCAAATCTGTGCTAATGAAGTTTTTAACTTATTGTTAGCGCCTTGATGGAGTCGAAAATAGGCTTAGGGAACAGGGCAAAGATGGATCGACGTGTGGACTGTGCTGCCAGACATCCTCCACAAGTTACCCTCTTTCCTCTACCTCCAGTCCCTGGTCTCATCAAAATTTTTTGATACAGGTAAATGTTAGAAGAAGTAAAACTAGCTGATGATCCGATTGATGCCGCAGATTTGGAGGGACCGCTGGAGGAGCAACTGACAACCATCTAGAACCTCGACAGTACATAGAAGTCACAATAGGCGAACCAACTTAATGCATGTCACTGCGTTTTACAATTCTATTCAGCAATTACTCCAGCCATTAAAATAGAATTTACCTTGCGACTGAAATAGCTATTTTTAGTGCCTCTGAAAATTGACTGTTGTAACAGCACAATTGACTGAAATTGGTAGTTGATTGGCAGTTGGTTACTCATGCTCTTCTGCCCTTTCACATAGCCTGGGCTTTAAGCTCTAAACAAAAATGAAGCCATTTTCTGAAAGCCAGTTCTCACGACTTCGACACCTGTGGATTTACGACCTCCACAGTGAGCAGAATAAAAATAATCACTTCTTGCAAAAAAGATGTGCTCCCACCTGCTACTCCTTGCTAATATACGCTATTTCCTTCACTCTTTATCTCAACGCCCAGTTGATTATTTGATGTTCTAGCTACTCTGGTGTGTACTTTTCTTGGATTTGACAAGTGGTTCCTGTCAAATGAGGAGTGTGAGGGCAAGGAGGTGGAATTCAACACAGCATAAGGGTGAATCACCGCTCTTAAAGGAATTTTTAGCAACCCTTTTCAAATCTGGCAAATTTTAACAGAGCTGAGATGGGAGATTGATACAGTAGACATTGTAATCACTTTATTGTAACGTTTTTTAGGAATCTTTGCTTGATGGTATTGTAATTTTAAATAAATTCAACTGTAAGTGGTTTAATCTTGTCTCAGAAAGCGTGATAATGCCAAACAATAAGTAGCTGTCAGTTTGTGTACCTGATGGACAAACTTGCCTGGTTGCTTAAAATCATATTTAAGTAGACCCTTGCAAGACTGGTGGATTGCAACCAAATGTTCAAAAATGTAAAAAAAATATATTAGTATTTCATGCAAAGATTGGTTTTCGCGCACTAAATTAATGACTAAAAATAAATATTCTCCTATAATTTACCGTATGATTCTAACTGTCCAATGAATTCCGAATTGCTTCCTTCTCTCCTATGCGTAAGCTAGAAACGGAATATTTTTGTGACTGAACATCTGTCAAATGTAGTGATTAACGAAGTAAATAGAGTAAAAGACGCAATACACGGGCAGAAGGATTTGAAGGTTACTATCATTGCCCAAAGGCCAGACCACTCGGTGGAGGGACAAAGGCGCAGACTCAAGTGCCTGCATCAACAAAATCGAGATTTCAACAAGCACTTAGAGTGTTACAACCACAACTTTAGGCTACAGCGTGTAAAGAGGTTTTTTTTAATTTTACACATTTGGGGAGTAGAAGTAGTTGCGGTGATTTCCTTGACAGAATGGCTGCAGTCCATGAAACTCAGAAGAGATGAGTCTAGGCGCATTTTGGATGTCAAGTTAATGTCATGAAATGTTTTGGACTTCTGCAGGACCAAACATAGTAGATAAGGTGACTAATCACCCGCTTAGTATTTCTTAAAACGCTTTCCCTTTCTCTGTGATAGATTCATGGTGCATTATTCATGCTAAGTCGGCATAAAGACAGAGGTGAATTGGAAGAATTGCTTTCCAGTGCACTTCCTTGTGAACCCTCAAAATATTTTGGTAGCGGTAAGATCAATTAAGTGTGAGTTTTCCATGAGAATGCATGATTTTGGATAGAATATACAGAATGGGTTATAGGTCGTCAACATAAGTGACATCAGTAGACGATGACCAAAACCTAAGGAAGTTAAAGAGCTGCGGTAGCCACACAAGCGGCTTAAACAAACACAAGTCTTTTGCACCGCGTTAGAAGAAGAGAGTGTTAAAACAATCCCCACTTTGTAAGAGGCTCTATTTAATGTACAATTCAACTGATAGTGTTATTCTGAAATGATAAATGAGCGAGTTAACAGTTTCACTAGGGGAAAGTTATCCTGCCTAGGTGAATGAAATTATCATGACTGCCTAATAAAGAATTTCCCTTGAAGCAAAAATTCACCTTTCAAAGGGGTGACAAGGTGTGATAGCATCAGTGTTTCCCCTCTCTGCATATCCCTGCTAAACATTATTTTTCAAATTTTAGACTTTAACTAATTTCGTGAAGCAGAGATGAAGAATAGACTGCAGTTAAAGCCTCATCCACAGCCACAATCACTTATTATCTTGAGTCTGCTATTTTTAGTTAAAAAGCTTAAATTGCAACTAGTGGCCATAATTCGCGTATAGGTGACTAGGTGCCACTTTATGTCTTTGAAATTACAAGTCCCAGTACCGCTTGAACCTCGATCCTTCCGAACTTCCTCCTCACTACTCAGGTTATTTGGCCTGTCATGATGAATCGCTTTGGTAACGCTGGTGCTTTGTAAGCGACATCTTCAAATTATTTTGCAAATCTTTGGTGGAATTTAATATGTTATGAGGACACCCCAATGTTGAGTAACAAATGCCATACTCTTATTTTTTCCTCTAACTTTTGACAGTAGCACGTTTAAAGACCCATTTGGCTTAAGCGTGCGTGATAGCATTTGATCACTAAGCCAAGTTTATGTTCTGCAGTGTGTCAAGGTTGGCTGTTGGGCCTTTTAAACAACCTCACACGTATTATAATAAATTACGACTAAACAATTTAAAACGTGTAATTACACTTCCATTTTTTTAAAGAGGATAGTGTAGCGTCCCGAGGCTCCCTCGAAGGCAAAAGAAGGCAGAATGCTAGGGTAGAATATGTATATTCTACGGACAGAGGGAAAAAGGCTGCCGGCATGGCCCGGAGACCAGCCCACGCAGCTAGGGCAGTACGGCCACCTCTCTGTGACCTTGACCGAAACCGGTGGTTCCAACAAACAAAGTACTACATTGTCCCCCTCCTCTTTCGAGCGTCGTCCCCGACGCGCCCCTCGGTACATCTCCCGCGTCAGCCATCACAACATACTCAGAGCTGCAAGAAGCATCCAAGAGCTAACCATGCCAGTCGCCGACATTCGACGCGATTGAGGCAATGCTTGACACCAACATCAGTGATCCCTCTTGACAGTGCATTGCGCTCCGAGTTTCGTCTGGCTTGAGAACAAAGTTCGGAATAAGTAGTTCTGCCTACCATCACTATGTCCGTAAGGGGGGCGTTAGCACACCGATCTCCTTAAGCAAGTACATTAGGAGTGATCTTTGGAACGAAACTTTCCAGTTGGTCCATGGCTAGTGTCGCTTCAGATGTTGATAGCTTTCTTGTAGAACACGGAGAAGGGGTAGATGCCGGAGGTGGATGTCGTTCTTGGCCCATCCGTAGCATATGCACTTCTTTCGCACCACTGCAACATGTCGCAGGCGATAGAGATCGGGATAGTAACCCCATAGAGTCGGGTCCGCTTTCCGCTGCCACCAATGTAGCGTCTCGAGGCTCCCTTGAAGGCAAAAGAAGGCAGAATGGCAGGGTAGAATATATATTCACCGGACAGAGGGAAAAAGGCTGCTGGCATGGCCCAAAGGCCAGCCCACGCAGCTAGGGCAGTACGGCCACCTCTGTGACCTTGACCGAGACCGGTAGTTCCAACAAACAAAGTACTACAATAGCTTTTTCGCCATAAAATAAGTAGGTTTTACTTACTTATTAAACCATTCTGTCCATTAGTGATAAAAACGGAAAACGATCAGAGCTGTTGCGCCCCCATAATTTATCGAAATAAGTATAGCAAGAGATGAAGCTTTAAATAATCACTTACTGCTTGGTAAAATAATCAAGTTAATGGGAGTTTAGAGTTTGCTGATGCATCTACCAAGTGAACGGACTGTTTTCCATTGACAAAACAAGCCTGATATAAATTCTGCCTTCGTAATGCAGTTTCTCATGAACCAATCCCAGCTACTATCCTCTCTTATTTCAGTTTTACTACGCATGCCATTCTTGGTGCCAAAAGCGATTATAATCGTAAGGAGGAATATAAGGAGAGTCCAGAAACCAAGCGTGAGTCATCATCTTCAATCTTATCTTGAGGTAAAAATCTTATGATGGGTAAGGTTTGTGGTGAGGGATACGAAGTTTTCCAATCTTGTGGGAATGAGGCCTGCAATACTTTGTTTGTATGAACTACCGGTTTCGGTCAGGGTCACAGTTGTGGCCATATTGCCCTAGCTGCGTAGGCTGGCCTTCGGGCCATGCCGGTAGCTTATATATATATATATATATATATATATATATATATATATATATTCTACCCTAGTATTCTGCCTTCTTTTGCCTTCGTGGGAACCTCGGGACGCTACAAGGCTGTCTCCTGATTGGCTAGTTCTGGTTATTTCTAAGAAAATTTTTAACTCATGCTAGAGCTCTGTTTACTAGATGTGCCTTTGACTGTAGTTTCTATGCTTCCATAAAGCGGAAAACTGTGCAATGCAAGGTTCCTTATGGCTAAAGTGGTGTACTCTTTAGAAATGTGTGGTAGCCAATGGTGCACATAATCGTTTACGGAATACCACACGCCATGAAACACATTATATGCTAGTAAATAACCTGTAATCTGTGCAGTTTTACAACGCAAAGAAAACAAAAGATGAATAAATCTGCGGTAGTTCAAGCTAAGTATCTCCTGTGGTATATAGCATCCGTTTGTTTAGTAGCTTCTACGTTTATAAATCCTATTCAGCTTAAGTAATAAACGTGGCTAAAAACTATTTCTGGTGTGCTAATTCTAAATCAGCTTGTCCATGGGGATACATACATCCTCACTAACACAAATGACTTGTCATGAATCTGACATCTCAACCATCATCGAGCCATTCTTTCGCGAACTGCTCTGTACGGCCATCGAATAAGTCTTAGAGGAGGAGGAGACTTCAGACGAGATGTCGTTGCTCCCGCAGCCGCTGCCCAGTACATACTTGCATCTAAGTGCGGAAGAAATATCAGTCTTGGCGTAAGTAAGCGCAGCTCTACCGCCCCTAAGTGTTCCTAGGGTCCACTCCACTGCCCCTGAGAATAGGTGGGGTATTAGTGCACATTGAAGGTACCTCTACAGGAGATACTATCCAATCGGGAAAAACAAGTGTAATTGCGAAATGTGAACTTATTTTTCCAAATGAAACCCTCTGGAATACCTCAACGTATTTTTTGTTCGATCTGTTGCTCCACTTTCTGCAGATGTCACCTCAGCGACTATTCAGGAGGGTCGAGCAGCTGTGGGTTCGAGGTAAGTTTATTGCATAGAGCAGGCAGTTATGAATTCCACCAGGACCAATCAGCATCTTACGAAAGAGTAATAACACAAAAATAAGTGATGAGTTTATAGTGATATTTGGGTTACGGCAAATCCCTCCCCTTCTATGGCAAAAGGAGTTCTGCATAGTGTAGCGATATTTCCTTTAATCTGAAAGCTTAAGGTGTACGCCGCCATGTTTGCCTAACTTAATATTCCAAATCATGGAGTACGACTTCTCCTTCATGCATCACTCACCTCTCCTCCTCCTACCGTCTCTTTTATCCCAGACCGAAAGCCGAATCGAAGAAAAATTGCACATCTTTATGGAGAGATAAACACTTGACTAATGGATGATAGATGAGTGAAATCGCGAATCGTAAATCAAAATTCCCACTTGAACATAGAGTAGAGGCGAATGGAGAGCAAAATGTATGCATGTTTGTAGAAACAAATGATGAATGGATGGGTGCGGGGTAGATAGATGGATGCCTGTCCGATGAATGTATGGATACAGGATGGATAAATAGATGGTTACGAGGTGGATGAATAGATACGGAATGAATGGATGGATGGGACCTCAGCTGCGAAAGCATTATGATCTTAAGATCTACGATTTCTAGCCAAAATTTTGCTGAGAATAAGTGTGTATATCGAATGAGTTTTCCAACTAGTTTCATGGTTTTCAAGGTGATGTGGTGTTTAGCAAAATAGAGGTTTGAAATCCATCTTTGGCCTTTTACCCCCATTTTCAGAGGTCAAAACACCTTGGTCGACAAAATCACCTTTCCGAAAGCTGTTCATTTAAGTTGAAGTCGGAGTCTATCTTTTAAAGAATAATGCCTCATTCTTTTTCCAAATCTGCTGTAAAAATGGATTGAATGGGAACAAGCAAGAATCGAGTCCACCTGCCTTACCGTAGGGAATTAAGGGCATCTGACTCCACTGTCGACTCCACTGTTGACGTAGCACTTGCTAATTCTCTTGAGATATGTTCTTGCAAATGCGTATTCTCCTCATTTTTGTGGCATTGGAAGGCAGGCTTTTTTTTCATGCTCCTTGCGTGCGCCTTTTTAAATCTGCAGTGACATTGCAAACGCTGGTTGGAACTTGTAAGAAATGTCCAACTACTCAGTTAATAAATGCGCTCTAAAAAGGAGAGCAAAAAAGATTGATTCTCTAAGTGCTTCTGCTTTCCTTATTTTAATGGGTCTCTGATGTTTCTGAAATAGCACTCCATTTGAAACGGAATAACACTTAAGGCTCCGTCTTTGTACTTCTGCTGGCAGTATGGTTCGCAGGCCTTCTCTACACCGAAAATGCACGTTTCACCCTCGTATTATGAGCTCTTCCAACTTCAGATAAGACTCATAGCACCGCTTTGGTAGCAGCAGACAGCCAACTTAATCCCAAAGGACAGCAATCCTCATTCATATTGATGAATATCAATCTTAACGTGACGGAAGAATAACATATGCTGCGGAAGGGCAAATTTGTGACGACTCCTAAGAGGAAGGATGGAAATAATGTCAACTTCAGAAAATTACTTCTACTTCGTGTTCTACAGGAATGCTACTAGCTAATGAGGCGCCACTATCCCCTAATTGCCCAGAAAGGTCCATTACGGTGTCTACCGTACCTGGACAAAGACGTCAATTAAGTGAACATGCAACACCTCCTCTGCCGCTTTACTGGTTGGATAGAAACCTAATTGGTGGATAGATATGGCAAAGTAGTAATAAAGCGGAAAAAAAGTGATAAGACTAATTTAGACCCTGTCGTTTATTAAATGACTCTGCATTTGAACCAATGTTTTTGCGACGTCAATTTCCCTTCCCCTTATACAATTTCCAAACGGAACGAAACTAAAAATCCAGCGAAACTGCCGAGAGAGATCAGTGACATTGCAGTCAGACATCGCCTCACCAGCAAGCGAGGAGAGCCGAGGATGAAGTTCAAAAGAAGAGAGACCCTATGCAATGCTTTGCTAGCTTACCTCTCGGTTTCGGTTACGCGGCCGAGTACGACTTCGTCAGTGTACTTTCGCTGGAACACATGAATTCTGGGCAACATCGGTGGATTCTCAACACATTTTCGAGGCTCAGTACTATTATTCAAATTAGAAAATTAAATATCCACTGTCCCACCAAGGCAAAGCACATTGGATAACAACAGTAATCCTTAAAAGTAATTTCGGTCCTTAAAAATCCCTTGATTAAGCTACTGATGTCCTCTTATATTAGAATACTTGAGTTATTGGAAGTGGATAAGCTCCACATATTCTTTTAATAAATTATCCACCTTTATGGGTTTAGAGCCTCGTATTTTTAAGATGTTCAAGGACGCCCCATTGTGGATATTAATGAAGTGGGTCTTTAATGACAGAGGGGAAATTATGTGTCCATCCTTATCTATTCCTAATAAAGCTGCTCTTTTTCACCATCCCTTCCTTAAAAACTGTTCACGATAGATCCGGAGTAATCCACTTACCTTGTGCTTCCTTACTTCAAAAATCAGGACGCAGAGCAGGGACACCAAGACACCTCTAATGACTTCCCCCGAAAAGCATTAGAAGTCCAACGGAATTTGCTTGCCTCATGAACTTTATGCGGAGCACCAGATGGTTGGGTACCATGAGGCCAACAGATTGTTCTTTTAATTACGGTAATAGCATGATCTTTTCCGTGAGGCAGACGTCTTCATATCCTCATTGCCGCGTCTTTGCTGTTCAAAAAGCCATCAGCAAGGCTCGCCCTCATGTTTTATGTTTTCTAATCGAATAAAAGTTTTTACATGTGTTTTAAAGGATAAATAGATTTTGTGGAGGCTGAGGTTTATTTTTGGCAGGCGCTCTGTCTACTCCCATCAACACATTAATTTTGATAAGTCATGAGAATGCTGTAACCCTACTGATATGAGACACGGATTATACTCCCCTTTCCGCTTCACTGGCCTGCCAAGGTATATCCATCTTTGATGCCACGTGAGATTTTTATCAGGCATCATGACTTCCCACGCTATACAGATGAACAGTTTTGGTTTGTAACTTAGAACCATAAATGGTCTTCAAGACATTGGATGGATATTCCTGAACTAATCACACGTGCACAAACCGACGAAGATTCCTCCAAGCAACAAAAACAACTCCCCTTACTTCCAATTACGGGTTCCCACAGATCAACTCATAGAGGGGTCCATAGCAAAGCCAAACGGCTGGCTAAAATTGTCTAGACAACTGCATTGAGTCTCTTAGTGAGTCTAGGTGAAAACCGATCCTTTCCCGCCATTCACCAACAAGCAGACCCAAAAATGCAGACTTCATGTTTATGGGGTTCTTTTGGTGTGGAGACCCGTATATTACACGCACAGAAGAGATAGAGACGGCGAGGAGGGATAGAGTGTAAGGATATAAAATTCTGGGAGGCAAGGAGAGGAGCAGGGGCAGAGAGAAGTCAGAAGAAAGCAAAGGCACCCGCGGACTCGCCACTGACACTAGCGCCACGTTCGTTTTCATGGCAGCTGGAAAAATTGTTGGGAAATAGGGGTCCTTTGGCTAGGCGCGACATGGTGAGCACAAGTTCGGCAAATGTGGGTCGTCGCACACCCTCGGCATTCCAACATTGTTGCATCACCGCGTAGATGGCCTCAGGACAACGGACTGGACGTGAGAGACGAAGACCTTGGTCCAACATCGCTAGTATCTGCGCACCCTTCATATCCTAGAAAGAAAGGCGAGCATACTTGCTAATAACGTCATTTTACTTTTCTCCGAAGCCTTTAAAAATGTTTCTTTCAGGGTTGTGTGCCCTATGAGGCACACGATGGCTACGGCTTAAGCTCTAGCCTAAAATCCAGGGCTATTTCACGACTCAAAGCGTGTTTATTACCCTCCTATAACAGGCCAACAATATATCCATTTCCGACAGCCGACAAAATTCCTAATCCTTGGACGTAGTGACTACCAATACGGTGGAAACAAAACAACCATACCGGATAACGAAAACACACCATTAGGGAGGAAACCACAAGACGTTTTCCACATAAACAACATCACAATAACTGGGGTAAAGGCATTAAACAGACCTCCAACGCGATCTATTTTTAGTTCTTTTTAGACCATGGTGCCTTAGCTTCTCCGTCAGCCCGCCTTCAGGCTCCGCCCCTTCCTTTTCCCAAGCCTTCCAAGCCTTCCGATTACTCATAGTAATCGGGAAGGATTTTGAGTAGTTTTTATGCTCTAGACAGCATAATGAAGAATTAAACATAGACATCGGTGTAAAACCCTTCATGTTCGCTCCGTAAAGATGTGGTATTTAATCACATTGACTGGCGGGACTACAAGGTAGCAGGTGTCTCACCTTGTAGGGTCTTTCGCCATAGGAGAAGACCTCCCATAGCGTGATGCCATAGCTCCAGACGTCCGATTTGGAGTCAAACCGGAAGTAGTAGATGCACTCCGGCGCGTACCACTTTAGCGGCCACTTGCCCGCGCTCGCTGCCTATTAATTTAAACAATGTAGGAAAAGGCGGGTGACACGGAGGAAGGGAAGAAACCAACATTCCGCGCAACCTCATCCTTTTATCCACATCGACAGGTACCCGAGGGTTTTGGTTATAGGAAGAAAAAACAATTGGCTTCCAATTTTTACTGGAAAACACTCATTCTACCTATTTATTCACGTTTCGTATCTTATGCGCATAAATAATTAATATGGAAGGCTTGCTTTTCATCCAGATGGCACAAAATACTGCTCCTTCTTGGAATTCTAGCTTACTTAATCAAAAACTGCACATGGGAATGGCGAAGTGGAGAGACGCGACAATCAATGGATGCCAGTTAAGCAGATCGGTAGTTCAAAGTAAATTTATAAAACTTGGGTTTGGGGAAGGTAAAGTTCAAGAGCAGGCCGATTCGACTGTCGAGGCATCAAGTCAGCCTAAACACAAAGTCGTGTCGTCTGAGTAGACATTATACCTCACCATAAAATGAGACAGTCGGTCTAATAAATAGCTCCGTAACACTTTTATTGCTTGTTTAATCCTCAATTTCGGTAAGGAGCAACTTGGGGCTTAGCCACTGCTCCCGTGCTATGTGGCCTGGCCTCCGGAACATGCTAGCAAGCCCCGAGCATTGCAAATTCTATCGTCTTCAGGAAAGGCTCGAGGCGGTCCACTGGTGGAAGCGAGAAGTAGAGTAAAAAGTCTTAGCATGATGGAAGAAATGTGCACACGCCAGACGGGAGAATCTACGGGGAACTACTTAACAACTGAAGCGTAGCTGGCCACGGCCGCGAAGCGTATGGAAAGGTTCGTTACAAAAGCGTCTACGATAACTATTTGGAGATGCCAAGCAAGAGAGCACGTGATACTTCCTTCACCGCTCTACTGGCTGGATGGAATCCAGATAGATGGACGTGGCTGAGTAGGGCTAAGGTAAAATCAAAGGGTCGAGGAGAAATAGACGCGAAACTTTACCCCTGTGGAAATATGCTGAGCTTCATCCTTCGCTATATGATTGCTTCTATGACAGTATTCCTATGACTGGCAGCGTATTTCCTATCCTCTAATACAATTCCTAAACAGGACGGAACCCCAAACCCAGTAGAACCGCCAAGATACTCTCTCAGCTGCACGCAAATTTGACTCGAAGGTATTCTCGTACAGAACCAACTACGTCGCAATTTTCGACCCTGGAAGCTGACCAAGGAGAGCATCAAGGACGATACCCAAAGGATGGGAGGGTCTACGAAATGCTCTAATTGACTGCTCAACGTTTCCTTTTGCTATCAGACCATCAAGGGCTCCGCCATTTTACACTCACCGAGTGGACTGGCCTCTAGGCCATGCCAGTAGCCTCCAGCTCCAGTACTGTCCTATTTTGCTTACATGGAGGTCTCGGGAGGTCACATCTCCATTTTTAAGAATGTACACTCTAGGCATCGTTAGAAAGAGCTAATTTCAAAGGACGACCAATGTAAAGTCTCAACGCTTTTAGTTCATCCGTTAGATTTGTCAAATCATGTTCTGGTTAAAAGATTTTGCCTAGAGATGCACAAGAAAAGAGTCCAAAGTGCACCATAGCCACCTAGAAGCAACAATACACATGAAGGAGAATGAATTCAGTAGTGAACTAGACTTAGCCAACCAAGTCTATTAAATTATGGTATAACTGCCAATGTAGCAGCTACACCGAAATCGAGATAAGGCATCCACAAGAGTGTAATAATGCAGTGCCAATCAAAACTGCCCTTCCGTACGTATTTCCCATCTACCCCCTACTAATTGGTTATTGCTCCCTGAAAGGAAAGGAACTAGAAAAGGTTTTGTGTGCGCTTATTTGCGATTCCAGGTACTATACACCTGAAGTGTGTGCAGGTCATCGGAGAGACTTTGATCCACTTTGATGGTTGTGAAGGCTTGTTACACAATTAGCATTTGAAAATATGGGTTAGTCCTCACGAGATGGGTGCCAATGCACCACAGCAGTTGGGCGGAAGCGGAAGTGGAGGTTTTAAAAGGGATGTATAGCAAATGTGAATTAACAAGCAGTAAAAAGGAAGTGGTAAGATCGCTGTGCTGGATAGTAGGGACAAGAAGGAGAGAACAGAGGTGTTGTTTTCAAACATTCTTTAACGGATGTCAATTATGGTGACCAGATGGAAAGTACACTCGCAAACAATAGCGTTCAATGCACACCCCTAGGGTCATTCGTCCCTATTCATAATTTATGATAAAAAAGAGCTAGCTACCTAATAAATGAGATAGATGGTGGAGGGGAAACGGAAGTCTGCAAAGGAAATAGCTAGTTTCGGTCTAACTTGACAGTGAGGTGTGTGATTGTAGTAGTCCAAGGGCAAATGAAGGGATTGAGAGGACCCACTTACCCGATAGTAGTCGTTGCCGAAGTTGAGGGCTTTGCTCATACCGAAGTCGCTGACTTTAGCGAAGCGTTGAGTCACGAGGAGGACGTTTCGGGCGGCCAAGTCGCGATGAACGAGTTTGCAGGCCTCTAGATAGGCCATTCCCTGAGCCACTTGATGCATCAGCTCTGACAACACCCAAACGGGCGTATCTCTGAAACAGTTGTACCAATGGCAAGGAAGATAGCAATGAAACAGTTCCCTTCGGTCATGCTGGCGACATGGACGGCTGTTCGAGTCATGATAAGGTTAAAATATCGTCTGTCTATAAGTGCAACAAACATTTCCAAACCCTTACGAGGGATAGAGACATTAGCAGGGTTGAACTTGATCAGATGTTCAAACCGAGAACAGATTATGACTCTTCCCATTCGTCTGTTGTCACATCCTTTACGCACCAGAGTTTATTCACGCGAGCACGAACACTAGCAAGATGCCAACCGGAGTTGAAGAGATGTGGCTTCAAGAAACCCAGATCCTTAACGTCGACGGTGTATGACAGGGGTCCAGAACTTTCTTATGGTCAATATTCGTACGCACTATGAATGGTCCTGGCTTGATTCCTCAGACATATAAAGAGGCCTTCACATCATACAAGTTAACGAGGAGACCTCAATAGAAGTGCGAGCCGGGAAATAGACTAGAATGTCCGAGGAATCAAGTCCCTGTGGTTGGAGATATCCTCAGCAATTGCATAACCTTCACATCAAAAACCGGGAAGATCGAAATCTACTGTACATGCTCCCAACCACTCCATCGCTGCAACTCCGGTAGCCTAGTCGGACAGATTTGATTTAGGTGTATTGCCAGCAAGTTCGACGTGGCTGTCACAATAATCCACGAATCTTAGGCTTTGCATTGTGTCAAGTCATTCACATTTCTCCAAGAAATACACAGCCAACTAGATTTCGTTAGGTTGCAGAGAAACTTCGTCCACCCACTGCAACGTGATTGCGATTGCTGTGCTTTTTTAGGACAATTAGAGACCGAAAACAGCATCAAAGCACTCTGTCCTTTTTTCACCAAAAATCTCCTTCTTTTGGGAAGCAAATTTATCTAAAAGGTCATTCCTCGAATCTCATCCCTCTGAGATGGCTGACGAGAAGTGGGGAGGGTGAGAAACAATGTGGAATATCGCTGTATCACCATACTTACGGATGTTTCTTCAGGTATTTGTTTATAGGTCCCAAAGGCGCTAATTCGAGGACTAGCATGAAGTGTTGAGCTTTGCACACGCCTGTAGGAGGAAACAAGAAAAGAGAAGTAAAAAACAACGGGCATTGAAGTAGACTCGGACAAAAATAGCCACCATTGTTTAAACCACAGAGTGCTGCTTAATGCGCTCTGATTGAAATCCCTCCCATTTCTACTTCTACCTTCAAAGGCAAGTCAATTAGTCCATTCTTGGTAGGAAAAATCAGCCATTTATCAGAGAGGTTGAAATGCTAATTTAATCCATTAGCAGCAAGTGATGCTTAAAATTTGTGGCCAGGTTTGACGGCGAAAACCCGACCAACCCAATGTCAAAACGCCAAACTCAATGAGGAGATAAAATCGGTGCTAAAGTCAAATCTGCCCAAAAAAAACTGAAAAATTTAATGTATTTTTAAATAGACTCGATTTTGCAACCAGGCTTGAGGAGGAATACCCATCGCCACAATACCATGTCATCCAACGGAGTGACAAGTTTGGCTAGTGATGGTCATCAAGGAGAAAAGATGGCATCATTCTCTGATAGACAGAGGGCATCTGTTTCGCTGTTTTACCCTCAGTTAGTGTTCCAGCGATCCAAGTATTAAAACGACTGACTAGTCAAGGAATGCGTGTCAAAAATCAGGCGTCACATATACGTGGCATTGGTACCGGACGTAGTGGAACTGGTCATGAGTGATATCTACATCACAGAGACCAAAGAATACACTTTATCCCATTAAAAATTTTCTGTCCGCCCTAAAAGTAATGACAAATCCTTGGAAACTAATAATAGGTCCTGGTTGACAGGAATTGAACACGCAAGACCTTTTTAACAAAGGAAAACGAGGCTCCTTACCAATTAGCCGAACAATGTGTCTGTGCTTCAGTTGTGTCATGGTCTTGGCCTCCGAGAGAATGGTTTGCTGTAACACAAATGGAGTAAACTGAAACATTGTTAAAGCCTTAAGCTGCAAAATGATGGCACTTCTGTTGTTCAACTGCCTTTAGCCCACTGAATAGCCTATCCCGAAAAACCAAGATCCTCCGTTTTAACGCTGATAGCTCCGCCAAACTAAATGATGTAATTCTTTCCCAGAGGTTTATTTGAAGACATCGCATGACGAGAAATAGGAAACGGTATAAGATTCATGATCAAGTAACGGATGAGTTGAGTCCCTTTATTCAATAATTATTGAGTTGAGGAGCATCTGCTTGTTTAACAGAAAACAACCTCATTCAAATAAAAAGACCACATGTTGTCAAAAAACAAAAAATGTTATGTTTTTCGGGCACTTAAGGCTCTGTCCTTGTACTTCCGATGGGTGGAATGGTCTAAGGGTCATGCGAGTAGCCCCTGTCCTAGCATTATGTCTTCTCTCGCCATTAGAAAAGATTTAAGGCGTTAAAGAAGAGTCACCTCCAAGTGCTTAAAGCGACTGGCATGAATTGAGGGTTAGTTTAAAGGCAACAATGTGAGATACGGTACGTACTTCGCCAGTGGAAGCGATCTGAGACTCTCGGAGAGTTTTCACAGCAACCTCGACCTCTTGGCCTTGTGGCGTTCTGTAGATCGCCTTCACAACTTGACCGAAGTTGCCCCCACCTAGTGAACAGAGTAAAAAAAGCAAACTGTAAAAGCATGATGATATAAACGACTGCAGAAATTGTTCCGCCAACTAGGCCGGTGGAAGGGAAATGTGTTTATGTTAACCAACTCATCCTTCTGTACATTGATAATAAAAGCGCTTATAGACTTGTACACTCCATGATGCCATCAGAAACGGCAAAGTGCTACGTCAAAATGAAATAGAAGGCACCCGTTGCGGATGGCCGAATCGCTGGCGGCCAAGAACGAAGGATGCCGGGTCAAAGCTTACAAGAATTATGCGAACAAGGTTGGAAAAACACCGCGCGGACCAAGCTAAATTTGAAGTGACGCATTTTAGCACCTAAAATACCCACCTTTAGCCACCTACCCGTCAAAAAAAGATGAATAACAAGATTTCCTTTCATCGGATTTGTAGACTGCTCAAGGTTAGATCTAGTAGCAAGAAAACTCGCAAGCTTTCACTTGTTTCAAAAAAGTCTCCCATAAAAGTTCCATCAAAATCAAACAAAACTTTACAAACTGTAGGATTTAATTGCTCCCTCAAATGACATTTTTAGTTCCCCATTATGGCTGCAGACCAATGCCAAAGCACTTGCCGAGGAATATTGAGGCGAGAGGAGCGAGTGGCCTTTAAGACCACAAAATCAGCTCTTAATGAGCCACCTTAAAGTGTACTTAAAGATTTAGCAATTCATAGGGCCGTAAAGCTGAGTTCAAGCATGGGTAACATCGAAATCTCAATCGAATCATTTTTAATGAGGAGTGGTGGACCTAATTGACACGCCCTGTGTTGAGAGCCACCTTCCCACATGAGAGCTCGATCTGGTCCTTCATCGTTACGAAAACGATGAATGAGACCTATTAGGTAGGGGAATGTGAAATTCTATCAACTCTCACGACAATATTTGCTTAACTCTTCATTTCGGTTTCGTGGACACTTTGAACTCCGCCATTGTACTTCTCCTGAACGACGTGGCTGCCAAGCCACCCTTCACCTCTTCTGCACTCCTGCATCACGACTTTAGGAGGTGTTCCTCATCTAGTAAACAGGCAACTAAGTATAGTCAAACCAGTTCCTCAATACAATCCCATGTAATCAAGAAACCGATTTATTTCAGGAAACTCTGCAACTAGCGTGGATGCCACCTACGCTTCTATCTCACACTCATTTCCCATCTACCTCGCGTGTGATTTGTAAATGTCAAGGAGAACTATAAGAGCCTGGGGAAATACCGGAGTCCGGAGGGGGAAGCGAAGGCTCCACCCCTCCTCCCTCTTAAAGTGCCAATCCTTTCAGGGGCCATTTTTTCGACAATGTGTAAAGAATGTGACTTTCTTCTGCCAAATTTACTATTTCTCAAGAGGTTTTTTTTCCGCCCGCGCGTTCAAGTTGTATCAAAGGGATTAAAGCTCATAGCAATCTCTTCCGCTTGCAGTTTGTCATGCACAAAGCAAGCATACCTTCTGAGGGATAAATAGAGCCTTAGAAGTGTTGAGCGAAGTTTATGGGGCGACTCAAAAGTCACTCCTCATCACATATCTACGAACGATCTAAAGAAGTGCTTAAAAGAAGAGAAAAACAAAGTAATAGCCCTCCTAGCTTATCGACTCCCACGGCCTGCCCATTCTATCCGATGGAGGTATGGATATTTGAAGGTTGTTCTAAAAGCTTTTTAGTGTTTTGACCGAGTCCCTAATGCTAATCAGCTGAAACTATGTTATTTTATGGGGATGTAAAACAGAAGGGAAATATCTGAAAGGACAAATACCATTTTAAACTGCTAGACTGTAGCACTTCGAGGCGTTTCATAAGCCCTCTCAGATTCTAGTAAGTCAGTGCGGTGAGCTACACAGAAACCCTTTTAACCATTACGCAATATAAGCTAAGAATAGGGTTCTCTTACGATATGAAAGGCACTAATTTTTCCCATGTAACAAGTATTCAAAAAGCTGGTTAGACTAGGGGCTGACCCAACCGATCCATAAGACGAATGCTATCCGGTTGGAGGAAGAGAGTGTTGTCAGGCAGCGAATCGTAGATCTTCTGGGCCTCCTCGATCGCTGGCAGTACGGAAGACGGAGGCTTTGTAGAGGGAACCTCTTCTTCCTCTACCCTCTCCACCACAATCTCCTCCACCTTCTGTTGCTGCTGTTGTTGTTGGAGCTGGTGCTTCTGCTGGCAGCAGGCGGAGTTACAGAAGGTGGAGACGCCGGGAGCGTGATGACAGGGTTGGAGACTGACCGAGGTCTGTGACGCAGTTCGTTGGATAAAGGGGTTCAGAATGTGTGGTGGTGGTGGTGGCAGTGCCTCGACGTTAATTGACATCAGCGAACTGCTCGGCTGAGAACGATCTAAAATGACAATGAAACGATTTTTGGGATCCTTCCATTCCCTTAAAGTTGGTCATTGAGTCGAGCATGCTCCCAGTAACTCACTAGGCCCTCTGTTCTTCAATGTATCAAAGAAAGATCTACTTCTTGACTGGTAAACATTACGACGCCATGAGAGGGTAACTTGGGCACTAAATTTGGCGGAAGACATGGTTGCCCCACTCAAAGGTATTAACTATACTTATCTAATAAAACGCTCAACCAGACATCCGCCACTGGAAGCAGTTTAAAGCACTAAGCACTGAGAACGCCTGTACAATGTTTCATGCCACCTTCTAATTGATATTAATGACCTAATGATTAGTCTGCTTCTAAAAGGCGCTCAACTTGTAATAAAATGGAAATCCACAATATCACAAAAACATATTTCCAGCAGCAGTCGGATTCCTGCGCCTAAAAGATTATTTATTACAAAATGGGTAAAACACATTGACTTATCAACAATAACAGCAAAGTTCAGAGGCCAGCATTTGACATGGGGGCACAGATACATCCTAAAAGAAAAACCTACTTATTAAAAATAGTAAAAGAGAATTTTTACCTTCACTGCCATCGGGTTCCTCCCAGAGGGCATCAATGATGGGTGGGAAATTAAGGGACTCTGGTGGTAAACTGTTGTTGGGGGCGAATTTACAGGGCAGCTGGGTCTGAGCGAAGCGCGAAGTGCTGGAGCTCCGCTGGAGGGCACTGGTGTTGCTGTTGGTGGTGGTGGTGGTAGTAGTAGTAGTAGTGGTACGAAACACCTCGGGTATGAGCGGACATGTAACTGAGGCCTGTAACGGCCGTGGTTGCGACACTTCGCTGTGCAAGAGGAAGAAAATAGGATTAGTGGAGTGCAGTGATGGGAAGATATCTGTTTAATCACATAGCTGCGTTAAATGGCTACCCTCCACCAGTCTTGCTGCGCATGTACAATGAATTTGGAACATACAACATCTTTGCGACGGACTCAAATGAAAGTAGGACTCCAGAATCTACGACTTAGATTGGATCTCAATTGCCGGCAAAGGCCACGCAAAGATGCGCATCGAGCATTACACCGATTTCCCAGTCACACTACTTTGCCTTCCCAGCCTTGAGCCCCTTTATTGAGGCATTTAACATCTTAGTTCTGCAAATTTTCTACCTAGCCAACTGTTTTTAATAATCAATTATAGAATTTGTGCTATATTGTCTGCGTTCACATTTGGAAGTAGAAATGCAATGAATGAGGTTTGGAGCTCGACATCGACATGGAAAAAGTGCGAGAGAACTCTGTTCTCTTTTCAAAGCAATCCCTACTCGATAATCATAACTGCTATGGTAGACTAGAAGGCCAGTCGGTTTGTCTAAACAGACTGTTATGCAACACGTCTAGAGCAGGCTTTCAAAAGTTTCTCACAACGTATCAGTAAAATAGAAATCCTACTGGTGAGACAAGACTTACTTTGGGGTGGCGCTTGGCGCGGTAGTAGCAGTGGCAACAGTGGTCCCAACTAAGGTGGACGTGAAGGTCGGCTTTAGCCTAACCCTGGAGAAAGGGGAGGTGGGAGAGGAAGTCATGGTCCCCGGCCTAGGTGTGGGTGTGGCTTCTGTGCTCACCGGGGTGAAGGGAGTGTGCACAAAGCCGTCGCCATAGCCCAAGTTCATCGACTGCAGAGACGGCAGAGTAGGGCGAGAAAACTTGCCAACCGGTACCGCTGACATGCGCTTCACGTTGAAGCTGCTTTTAGGCAACTTCCCTCCGTCTCCTATGTTGCTGTTATTATTGGTGGCGGCGTCGTTGTTTGCGTTCTGCGAGAATAGAGTAAGCAGATTAACTACAACTACTTATAATGGTATAAGTAGCGGCCAATGTATGAACTGACCATTTTACAGGCGATCACCGGATACGGGACGGCTTCACACAAAGTGAAAAGGAGATTTCTCAAAAATTAAACGGTGTTACGACCCAAAGGTTCAATAGAGAAATGAGAAGCCTTGAAATAGGCTTAGAGGGGAACGATATTATTTTAAATGTGTGTAGGTTAGTGGATGGATTTACGTGGAATTTGTGGATGTTTACGTCTTAGATATCGTTGAACACATGATAAGTCGAACCAGTTTTCCTCAACTCTTAATAAGTCTGCCTGCCCTTAGAAGCAGTTTGTTCTGTTATTTCCAAAACTTCCTAAAATTATACGCCCAAGGATCTTGAAACCACTTAGTTGAGATTCAGAATGCAAGAATGTCATCATACCTTAATAACGGCCCATGAAAACACCCAGTCTTCGCCACCATGCTTATTGTTGCGTTGAAGAGTTTTGAGATTTGATAGAAGATTTCAGAAGCGTGCTAGTGATTAGCTTGGAAGGTTTGCATCGGCAATCACTCACTTTTCTGTGCCACCCTCATCAAGGCACTTTAAAGGTGAAATGTAACTTCCGACAGAAAGAGAAGGTGATACCAAGTAATAAGCTTAGTTTTGTTACTAATTGGCAAGAGGAAGAAAATAGGTAAACAAGCTGAGTGGTTCCGACCCTAGCCATCTGGAAGAGAGGTTAACCAACGATCTATGGGAATAATCTATAGGATTATTAAGAATCTCTGGCAGAAACACTAGTGTATCAACTAAAAATATTCTTCCCACCTGTCAGTTAAGTAGGAGGATCGCGGAAAAGGATTGGACTTTGCTATTCAGGCATAGGATAAGCTAATGTGTGGAACTCGAGTAATGAAACCTTGCAGTCTACATTAAATCTTAAAATCGGAAGTTCTCGCCACAATAAATACCTTCCCCCAATGTGTAGGTAGAGGATGAGGTCTATGAAATGACTTGCCAGCCGTCTGAGTGAAACCGGAACCCTAAACTTTACAAGTGCTGGAATATAAAAAGACCCGCCATCATATGGTACTAAACTATAGACATGCCCGACGTACATATCGTGGACCAGCCCAGGCACCGTCTATTATCCAAGACAGTGGGATACAGGGTGAGTGAGGTTTTCCCTGCACAAAGGCATAAAAAGTTACAGATATTTACAGAGGACTCTAAGCAGTTCGGCAAATATTTGCGCGGTGTAAGCGAGTGTACATCTGTACGGTAGTAGCGATTTCAGCACTGCTGCTCCCATTCTCAGCCCGCTCACTGCGGCGGTCAGTTCAATAAATGTTCACTGTGTGCGGAACACCCGATCCTAAATAATTGACGTGTAAACTATTGCAAAATTGTACAAAATGGGGGCCATTATGCGTGGGAATTGTGAAAACAGAAGCATTGAATGTACCAATGGGTCGCCGTAGCAGAAGACTACATTGAATACTGAAATGCGCATCTCACTACCTGAAATGTGTTCTTTCCTCGTATAAACACAAAGGTAATATTTTAAACCCCAGGACTCTACGTGATGCTGCTTCATACGCATTCGAAGATAGAGCAAGGCCTAGGGTCAAACTATAATATTAAGGGGCAGCTATTTGTCTAGAAGAAGCTGATGTAATGATAATAGTGGTGAGAAATGAGAAAAAGACTGGGTGACGCAGAATTAGCCCATCGAGAAGGATGGTTGATAAAACACGGCGCCATTAACCTGATTGGCCAGAAGGCTGGAGACATTGGGCCAATCGTTAAAGGAGATGAGATCATTGCTCGCCTGCATGACATCGTCACAGATTTTACGAGGCACAGGTGAACCCCCACCAAAGTTATCCGACGTCGCCGAGTTGACAGGACAGGAGGCAAGAGAGGGGAGGGAGTGACTTGCATTTCGCGAATTGTTTATCGACGAATCCGCCTTCTTCAACGAATTCTACCAGACCGAATGAAGGAAATTGTGGATGGTCATTTCAATAAAGCACAAATAAGTGGGTAGCAATGAAGAGAGGTCACAATTACCGGAGAGCCTTCCAGGGATTCGCTGGAGATTGAGGCAGAATCTGAAATCCACGCAAAATGCATGTGAGAACAGGCGATAGGCACAACAACACCAAAGTCTTTTTTTGCCCAAAAGACTGAATCTAAAGCTCTAAAACAGAAAATAGGAGGAGGAGGAGATCAAAACACCCATTCTGTCATGTAGAGGAGACCAAAAGGTAGTTAAGTGACAAAATATGAGACGTTTTACTCCGGGCGGAGGGAATACTAATTTCTTGCAAAAGCCACTCCCTGGATAAACTCTAGTTGGGCTTGTGTGTGTACCCTGGGGACAACCTCGACAAATTTAGTCGTAGTTGAAAAAAACTAACGACAATCAAGAGGTGATGGGCAAAGCATTTGGTAAGACTTATCATCACCTTAAATTTTGGGACGAACTGTGCATTCCTAATCTCAAACGCCTATTCCTCCGGCCATACGGGAACTTAACTTTTATACGGTCAAGAAAGCACATTTTAATGCTTGAAAAAGCAGGGAAAGTCAAGCAAAAGTTATCCTGCTTAATTAAGTAATCAGACCCTCATCGTTTAGTGTAGGTAGGCCATCGTGCCCTGTTCTCCCAATTACCCTACACACAGGTGTGGTGGAAGAGAATCCACTGAATAGTTTATTACCCTAGCAGATTTAAACTTTTTGAAGAGAAGGTCCAGCTAATTCAATTAGTAAACTTTTCCCACATGAGGTGAGGTTATGCAAAAGACTCGAGTAATATTTCAGTACAGGCGATAGTGGAGAGTCGAAGTGTGCGCGCTTTTGAAATCACGTGCTCCGCTTGTTTGGAGAGAGAAGTGCGTTAACCTGATGACTTCTTCCTCGACACCTTTTTTTCTCATGTCAGGAGAGGAAGCATTTTGTTTTTTTTTCCCCATCCCACCTGCCTTGTTATCATGTACGCGCCGAATGGCAAGGTTACGGAGGTAAAGAAAAGAGAGCTGGAAGCTGAAGCAAAGGTCGAGGGAAATGGCACAAGGGGGGGGGGGTAGCGTCAGGGTGGAAGTGTAAAGCAAAATTTCCATCAGCCTTAATATAAACCAGCAGTAGCTCAGTAACGCTAAAATATGGAAGAGGTACAGACCCATTTTTCGAGCCCTCAGGGCTCCCAAAGGCAGGTAGCAGTGACAATGTTTGCATTCCTCTGTTGTTAAACCAGGAGTGAATCCTACGTATCGAGCAAAAATTTTTATCCACGTTTAAAAGGGAGGCTTTGGTTGAGGACGATATTTTCGCTTTGACAACCCACAAGCTTGGAATTCTTGTGGCGACAAAGATGTCCTATTGTGCTCTGCCTACTCAACACTGCACATGCAGCCGCCTCTCCTTACCGTAAGAGATAAGTGTTGCAAGGAATGTGTATATCATCTCACTCTATTATGCATTTTATTTACGCCTCGACAAAGAGTGTACCTCGAGTTGCACAATCGCGGCACTCGTCGAAAGCCGAAGCAGATTGCCGGTTCCTGGGTTACTTGAAAGTCTCCTCACAATCAAAAGCCTCGCACCTCGACAGCACTGAAAACCCTTCCGATTACCCTTAGCGGTCCCATTTATGGGTTAGGAGGACTCTTGATTGCGCATCAAATACATTGTGGCTCTCGGCTAGGCTTAAAAACGTGTATGCGGTGTAGTCTGTACCACTAAAATCTTCACTGTTGGGCGAAATCGATGGGTATAAAAACAGCTGAAGTCCAAGAGATTGTGTCTGACAATGTTTACGCCCAATGTACTGTTTGGAGAAGCACAGGAGTTCCTAGTAAGTGAGTAAAACAAGGGTGCAACTCCGCTTAACGGGCGAATCCTGATTTCAGTGTAATGTAATACCCTGAAAATTTGTTTGCCTCTTCATTGCAATTCTGAATTTATGCTGGGCGGCGCAGTCCCCAGGCCACGCCGGTGGTCCTTCCAAACCCTTACTACGTTTACAATGCATATTTTGCCTCCGTATTGTCTCCTTTCAGCTTTGAGAAGTCTCAGAGCCCTACACTACAATGCACCCTGCATATCCTTTCCAACAGCCATTGAGCAATTGGAACACTTCATTCACAGGGAGCGTACCTGCATGCGGTGGAAATTCGTTAAACCTTTTCAAATGTTAATGGATGTTTCCACACAAGGCAAACCTGTGTTTCTTTGGTGAAGGCGCCGAATGTGTGAACTCGCTTTAAGCTAATTTTAGCAGCGAAGAAATAGCAGTGCTAATTGTCATGGTGTGACATTGCCACTACGTACTAGTGGATTCAGTTTCACCGCTGTAAAATGAAAAGCAAATTTTTGCAAGGATGAAACCATCTCCGGGTGTTACCGTGGCGTCAAAGGCGCCGGAAAAGGCGATCTATCATAATTAGAGATGGCTGAAATGTAAATTTGGATTTTCACCACTTAATAATACATCCGTAAATCGGTCGATTTGAAAATTTGGCTTAAGCCCAAAACAATCGGAGAGTTCAAGTAGTTCTTGGCTGGAAGTAATAAAGGAGTAGACTGAGGATCGCTGAGGACCCTCATTAATACAAAAGCCTACCCTGCTTTGTTCGAATGAAGTCAGGAGCAGCGACAACTTTGCGAAGTTTGCAGAGCAAACCGTCCTGTCGAAAGTGGTAATGGTCGATCATCTAAAGGATGAAGGGGTTGCAATAAGTGTGACTGACGTTTATTCCTCCCGATATCTTATCCTTTTTGAATACCCGCGTTCACACACGCACGGTGATGCAATTAATTATTTCCCACCTCTGCCGCCGGTAATGAAGGAATTTAATCAACTGATTGCATTCCTTTGCCTACACGCACACCATTAAGAAAATTATTTTCAATTTAAAAGGTCAGCGGTGATAATGGAGGTACTCGTGAAGAATCAGACATCCGCGAGAATGTTCATTTGTTCCTTTGTCTGACTGACTGCCAAAACACGCACGGAGGCCGACTTGAGTGGGACAGCCTAAAAATAAGGACTACTGTCACACAAAGACTGCCTGCAAATAGGCGTCAATGGAAATAGTCGACAGAGTAATGCAGCAAACGGTAGCTTCTTCCATCAACTATTGCGTACTGACCGCAGCGAGGTCAAGAATTTACTGACTTTTCAGTGATGCCACAAAGTGGAATGCATGTGGTTTAAAATTGCTGTCATGACAGTTGTTTCAGTGCGTCGACTCGCCAATTCCCTCATCACACAGCAGTACCACCTCCAGCAGCGGCGGCTCTACCGTGAGAGAAACTTGCTGAGCCTACTCAAGAGCTGTGAGACTGTAGCAAGAGTAGATTTTTGCATAACAAAACTGTGCGATCAATGCATATCGAAGAAAAGGATCCAATCAAACGCAAAGCTAGTTATTCCACGTCAGCTTTAAGGGCTTCCTTTTGAAACTGATCACTTCAATTTCACTGCAGAAGAAGTCTCCAAGTTCCTGCTAAGACCCAGAAAACTCAACCCAGAACGGGAAACCACCATAAGGTAATTTTGTTCCGCGTTTCAATTCATGACTTCGTTTCCGAAGTAGTTCCTGCGTTCGTAGTCTTTTGGAATCCCTCGTTCTAGTTACACAGGAGCTTAGAGCTCCAGCGTGACACTTCTATTGGGTGGTATGGCCTCTAAGTCATGCCAGTAGCTCCCAGCCTTTCTGTACATCAGAAATACACATTATGCCATATAGTACCATGCCTTCCTTTGTCTTTAGGAAAGACTCAGCGTGCTGCAGCTTGTCTCATCCTCAAAAAGGCACTTCTGTCCAGGGAATTTGACAAAACATGGCTCCCCGGGCAACAGTTCTTATTGGTCACAAGCAGCCCATCGCTCAACAACACGCGGAATTTCACACAACTCCACCTTCGAAGTGAGAGAGCCACACGTGTATACAAATATCCAAAGCTCTTTATGCAACAGAAAGGAGCCTTTCATTTCCCCATTTTTGAGCGTCCAGCAAAAAGCGAGGCACCATTGCCAAGGCTGGTAAAGTAAATGTGTCAAGTCCCTGCGCCCGAGTACGGCTTATCTAGGTTAATAAAATACCTGAAATGCGAACTGAAGGAGGAACAGGAGAAGGATGGAAGGAGGGGGCAGAACTACAAGTGTTTACAATGAAGAAACTGATTAGTTTGACAGGAGGCCTGATTAAATCTGATCTTGCCACATTTTTTTCGTGTTTGCGAGCAGAATCGTCGATCTGTCCTACGAATCATTCTAGTAAACATCAAAAAGGCTATGTTTTTGCATAATCGGGCCAAATTCCAAAGATTCCTGATTCGCCTCAACACTAATGCCTGACCGCAATGATTCGGGTGCGAAAAACTATACAAATTCAGGAGCGCTGTCATTTCAAGGAGACAAAAGGATGTACTGTGAATCAATTTATTGTATTTGTTATATAATAGAATCATTGTAAGTTTATTGCGCAAAAGGCGGTGCGTCCCAGTCCACTCTCCATAGACAACTCGTGTCGCTTCGACCAACACTTAAAGCATAATGACATGCAAGTAGGGAACCCTTTAAACACAGAATGAAGTCTAGCCGACTAAAAATCCAAAGGATTAGACACGGCAGATCAAAGGGCTTAGTGTCCACTGGTGGGAAAATTACCAACTAATGCTGCGATCCAGAGGAACACTTCGGCTGCCTAAAGCATGCTTAACGAGGGGTGAGTTAATCAAACGAAACCCAAGCCTTACGGCTGTATTTTGGTTGAAAAAAATAAGTTGAAATTATTTGGGAGATATTCGGAAAAAACGCTAAGCTTGCCTATTATTCGATCTGAAAAAAAACTGTCACGAAGGCAAAAGCTATACATTTGTTGGAGATAAACAGGATGACTAGTTCTAAATGGGCATAAACGGCTTTCGGTAACGATAATTCATCTTCGTTTTCCAGCCACAAAAAGTGGAAAAACAAAACGCATATTGACCCTTTCCCCAGCATTTTCACACCCCTACAATGTGGACTGAAAATAGAGTATTTTCATAAACAAATACTTTGCACCTTTGGGCAATGCAGTCCAACTTCACTTTCAGCCACAAGGGATTTGGCTGCACCGATCCGATAGCAAAGAACAGTCGTCCAAGCGAATACAGCAATATGGAGAAATATTGGCGCCCATAGTGATTGGAGCATTTTGCTGAATTACAGGTGGTTTGGTGTTATGCCTATAAAAGTCGGTGAGCGGAACTGCGCAATTCCAGTGGTAATGCATACTACACAACGCCGAACCTTCATGGCACTTTTGGCATACGCACAATCCGTCTTTCATTTCTGGCAGTCAGACTTTCTGTTCCACGGGCCTTCCATGGCGTATAAACCCTTGGTAATCCGAGGAAAATAATACTTCGAGTCTGAATGGTCGAGCAGTATTTCGAAAGACCATTTATATTTTATTGTTGCTTCTGAGACCTTTCATCATACCGCAGACCACACGTGAGGCTTTGTGTGAGGTAAAAATTGACATCTATGCAGTCCCATAGCACGAAAATTCGGCCTTATAAAGGAAAAAATGCTTTGTTTTTCTAAGATTTTTTTTCTCTCATTACATCATCAGACCTCTTGAACATCCATTAATGCCCTTGCTATCGGGATATCATGGGCAAATTGGCCACCGGCATTTGGCGTGACAGCTAAATAACTGCAACTAGCCTTAGCCCAATAACACTGCATCCACTTCACTACAAGTTAATGGATTCACTTTTGGTAGATAGATAGAGAAAATAAGTCACGCGTGTGTGACGCTGGCGGCCAGTTAGTAAAGTCTCACAGTGAAGTGTCAGCTAGTTAGCTGACCGACGTCTTGGATGAATCTCCCCTCTTAGAAACTCAAGTCCCCCCCCCCAGGGATTTCGACTCCCCCAATTCTTTCAACCTGTAATTTTGCATGTCCCGAGCACAAGATTCAATCGATTCTTGCCTGTATTACCAAGCAGCCTTTCTGCTTACCTCGTACTAATTCAAGACTGGCAAAAGGGCAATTGAATAAGCCCAAAGGGATGAATTTGAAATGAGAAAAACAATTGGCACGATAAGTGAAATCAAACCCTTGCACTCCGATTGTGGACACTCAGGTAACACAAAAACACCTCCTTTGTACGACAAATGTCCAATGGTTTTTAGCCACTTATCCGCCTTTTAACCAATGACCGAGACGCATTGTCTTTCGCCCATGCTGATGGGCCATGATTCACGCGCGCATGACTGTTGCTTTTCAATTGCTGGACGCATGGTCTTAGCGCTGCCGCCTTCCTCCGTCTTCGTTGCCGCCTTTAAAGATGACCTTCAGGTGATTTGACGAGGCAAAAGCAGCCTATTAAAGTCTCAGACTGAAATTCGCCGAATAAATTACATCATTAAGGATAGCTTCGGGATTCAAGATGTCGCATTATTTCAATGTGGATTACACAGTAGTCCTTTGGCTAAAAGCAGTCCTCCTCTGGTTACTTACATTAGTGTGTTGAACAATATCGCTTGATGTCAACCATCACAGCCGGTATGCCAGACCCTTCAAATATGGTGCCGAAAATCAGAAAAAGTTACAGTTAGCCTCCTTCCATTTCGTTGGTTCAATCCTGCAAACATCGCCGCCTCTAGCGCTGGTAGACATCATCATGTAACAACTATAGTTGGGCTGTTATTTATCGATCAGATTTACTTAAAATAGAATGCACAAAGTAACACTTTGTTTCCATTTTCGCTAAAAGAAGGGCTAGATATAAAGAGTATGAAAGGCTTCGACAGGAAAGAAAAACCGAATTTGCATTCCTCTATTCAATTTCCATCTGGTACCCGGGAAGTTTATCGTTTTGAGGGACGATCGATGGATGGCTCCCACCAAACATCCCACCTACTATATCCAACTTCGGTAGGCAAAAATTTTATTCATCCAACTTTTTCTACCAATTATGAGAAAAAAAACTCGCGCTTTTGAGGAAGCTCAGCACACATCCCGCATCGGAGGCGTCGAGAGTGAGGCGATGCTAATTTTAACGATGTTTTAATGAATTTTTTAAACCAACTTTAGGCTCAGGAATCTCATTTCGCCAGAAAGTGGCATGCATAGATTACACTTGTGATGCGACGAGGCAGAAGTGCCGTTTACATCAGCCGCATCGTACAGCCGGCATCAAAGACTTACCTCAATGAGAGTCTCAAAGTATTGGCCCCCTTCGATTGAGAGTCGGTTAAGGTGTTGCTCGATTTTGTAATGGCGCGGCTCCTTCTCATACATTAGGCTTAGAACGTAGGCGCCATCCTCTTTGCGATACCGAACACTACAAGGGTACAGATAAAAGCGCCACTTTACGGAGGTAAATACATTATGTAAAATCCTTGATCCGCTGCTTTAGCTTTCTCTGCCTTCACTAGGCGTGTGAATTTACTGCAAAAAAACCACCTTCGTGTGAGATAATTTGTTGCAAATCAAGATTAAACAAAGGAAAGAGCAGTGCAGAAGATGAGCGGAAAACACAACAATGCCTTCTGTGTTTTCTTCCCCGAAATCCCATCCGGGTAAGCCGTCGAAGCGCAAAAGATCTCGCCCCAAAGAAAATGCCTCAAAGGACAAAAAACTGACTAGCTCAAGGCCTGGTAAGAAGGTGGCCTGCAAATTGAGTAGAGGTCTCATATCCATGGCCGAATTAGCAATCCGTCAATTCGCACCTCTGTGCGCTCGAAGGGCGTTGTGCCCGACACACTAACAGGCTAACCTGTGTGCGCAGACGACTGGAAAAGTGGACTGAAAGTACACGTATTTTTAATACAGGGACAATTATCCGCATAATGCAACGAAGAGATGCGCCGCGCTTCAACGTAAAATAAATGCGCACTCAGGTGCTATCCATGCACAACACGCGCTCTCAAAGGAGGCGGAAATCCATTAGGTTAGTGCTGTTGCCCACTTTAGCCAGGCGCTTTAGGACACACAGCTGACAATTCGTTTCAAGCCTCATTTTAGGGTAACAAATATCGCATTCTAACAAACAAAGCAAATCCGGTGTCTAAAACAGAAACAACTGTCGACTAGGTGGAAAAAATTGACCTATTATAAACCACTTACCGCCGCCTTCTTAGTTCACTTCCAAAAGGCGACTTTTGTGATGGATGCTTTAAGAACCTGGAAGACTTGACAGTTACAAACCAATTCGGATGAGGATTCAGGCTTGATGAAGGCATTGCTCAAATAGTTATTAGATTAGGGCAATTAACTGACCACAGTAGGGGCGAGAGCCGCTTAAAAAACCACACTTTTATGAGGAGTGCCGTGTGAACCAAGGCAATAAAAGCGAGCCAGACGACTTGGAACTCTCGATAAAATTCAAAATTATGGGAAAAATGACCTCCTTTGAGAGTGACACTTGTCAGTCTTTGAGGAAAGATAACCTTTGTGAGCTATGGCAGGGTACCAGGCAAAGCCACGAAGGGAAACACAAAGGCAAGCCTGGACAAGTTGATTAAGATTAACAACCGAGGTGAAACGCATTAATGTCTATTGGGATTTTCGAAATAAGGATACAACTATAAGCCCTTCCTATAAAAAGTCGTTTTCACGTTCAACCACGTAAGTACCGGGGCTATCAAAAAGTAAAACTGATCATTATTTCGAGAGGATAATCTTGTTAGCCGTGTAAGCACTCCATTTATACGGCATGTGTCAAAGTGACATTCCATTCATCAAGGGGTGGAAAGCACACACTTTTCAAGGTTATTTCCAGCAGAAGAAAAAAGTCCAATTCCATCAATCTGACGGTGGATAATTCCCACATGAATCACACAGCATTCTACCCCATTCACGTTTATTCTCCCCTTGGTAGGAGTGATAAAATCGGCCTCACTTCAAAATGGTAAAATGTATTACGTTTTGGCATTTTTCAGGGGAGACAAAGTCGGTGTAAGACCGTGCAAAATCCCGATTTCAAGGCTTGAAAAGTAATTAAATGAGGGTCTACTTGACCCCTGATCCCAACCAGAAGCTTCCATGGAAGCCAAGCAATTAAAGTGCTGAAAATTCTTTTTGGAGAACAAAACCACGCCGCTTTCGAGCAGCTGCTAAAGCACCGCCAAAAGAGACCTGTTTTCTCCGCCTCCTTCTCCACCTCACCTCGTCCACCAGTAAATGGACAACTGTATTTTTTTTAAAAAGGCCACACTTAGGTCAGGCACATTAAAACAGTACTGCCAGAAGTGGAATGGGAGGACATAAATTAGGCATTTTAGCACATTACAGTCCCACCACTGGCTGGCTACATGAGAGGAATCGTTTACTTTGACATTTTAAAGAATGTAAATTCATTTTTAGCTCCCGCGTGAACGAATGAATAATTAAGCGGGTGATTGAATAACTAAAGGAGGGAGAAGAATGGATTTGAAGTTATTCAAGCATCCACATAGCAAACATCATGAACAGATCTTCCCCTACTCCATTCACAAAGGAGAAAATTGATTTGCTTAATGTAACTTAGATGTTGGGAAGGAAAAAAAACACGGCTCTGAACCACCATCGTCTTTAATCTGGACATTGCGCTTGAATACGAGATAGAGTGAAAGAGGAAAAACCAGCGCTGGAAATGACAAGAAGTGAGCACTCGAGTCCTAAGAGGGTAACTAACCAACCAGATTAAAAGATACTGACAGTTTCTGACAACGTCGGTACACACAGCTTGTATCCAAAACAGTAATGTCGTCGTAAATTTGCATTAAGTGACATCACAATACAGGCAATCTGATGTGACGATTGCCGTGTAGTAGCTATAATATCGGAGACAATCCTTGATGGTAGTAATCAAAACCCATCTTGACGCCATGGTTGGTGGGTTTGGTTGCTAAAATTTGACCATATCCCAAATCCTCCATAACTTTTTTCACTCATGATTACAAATGAAGCTAAATTAAAGAAGGGATTATGGAAGCTGTTTGAAAAGTCGTGAATGGGGATATCAAACACAAGAGGTCCCGAATTTCGGCCACATTCAGGTCTCTCTTATTGTGAAAGCCTCCTGGTAGGTGTCAAAAGGAACCACATGACATCATTTCAGGAGAAAGGTTGTTGCTTGAATCCAGTCCAGTTTTCCCGGTCAAGGCTCGCGTGGTATTAAAAAGCCCCACTCTAATGGGTGTTTGCAAATGGATTCTTGTGCTTCAGCTGCTACAATTCAATCGGTAGCTTGATTGAAAAGTAAAAAAGGCGGTCATTTTCACTTTTCACACATGGCGATCAGACTTGCTTTCCTTCAGCCTAAAGACCACCACCTCCACTTGGCACGGAAACAACGCAGTGGCGGCGAATGTCTTAAGACATTGCAAAAGGCCTCAGACTGAGGTAAGGTGGAGCAAGGCAAATGGAGTTAAACGACCACTAAATTCGCCAGTAGAATTTTAATGAACAATTGGACACATGCGAAAGTGCTAAAGCGTGTTGCGGGCAGCCAATTAGAGTGGGGGATGGGTTGATGACCTGCCCATTCGGACAAGGCGGGAGCGGCTACCGCCCTTCGTTGATTTACATTAGAGTCCAAATAACATAATTGCGGGTAATTCCTCGAGTACTCTACTAACCGCCATTAGCAGGGCATTTAGGGAATTAACACCAAAGTGAGATTGTGGTTTATGTATAAGCTACTACTCATGAGAGGATACCGGAAATGGTCAATTCAAACGGTTTGTGTGCAAGACCAGGCTTTTTATATCTAGTTACAAGGGCTCCATTCAAACGCCTTTTTTATGTTCCTAAAACAAACAATTTTTGTGGCCTTAGCATCGTTACCTCAATAAACCGCCCTAAGCACAAGGTCGGACCATTGTAAAAAGGACCAACAGTGCAAACACATTTGTCTAATCCTTAAAAGCTTTCGCAAAAACGATCCTGCTGTTGGTGTTCCTTGTAACGATGGGGCTATGAAGAGTCTCCATCCTTCCATTTCTTTGTTGGAAGGAGACCGAAAAGTACTGCCGACAAAGCCTTTGTAAAACATCGTTTCAGAGACCCAGAAAATGACGTTTTTAAACCCAAGTTGTAGTGAATCGTAAAAAGGGGTCCAAAATAAGGACACAGCACATTTCAGTCCTTGGAACAACGACAAACACTAGGAACGGTCGATGAGGTGGGGCGTGTATCCCTAAGCCAAAAGTAATTCTGCCTCTACCGTCGTTATTTTTAAAAAGGCTTTTTCAACTGACTCAGAACTTGGAGGGAAAACTCCGGTCGAATCAGAGGATTAAAAGTAAAGGAGTGCTCAAAATACCATTAATCGTCATTAAAAGCGATTAAACTCCCCACCCGAGGAGATAATACATTCCAACGGCAGTATATATGAGGCTTAATCTGTCTATTAGGGGAGAAAAAAGCTCAAGTTGGATGAGAAAAATAAAAACAGCTAATCTGAGTTGACATAAGTGGTGTGCAATTAGTGTGAGGAGAAGTGCTGTGGACGAAAACCTGACCAGACACACAGACACTGCGAAAACAAACGTTGGGATAACCCATTGCCTAGTTCGTCTAAAGTGAAACTTTCATCCCTCCTTTCACCGACTCCAATGATACGGTGACCCACTGCAAACGGTACATCGCATTCACAAAGCAGTTGTGTAGGATCATCACAAACGAATGAATGAATTTCGGTCAACCCGGCAGACAAATTAGCCCGTCGGGACACCGACCCCTCCGGCGACAGGCCGTGACGAGGCAGTAGAGCTTCATTTTGCTGCTCCCAGTTACTACCACGACAGGAGAGAAATTATTTTAACAATTTCACAAGTTGGAGAGCATTGCATTTATTGCTAGGTATGGAATGAGAGCTGTCAAATCCCCCCTATAAAAGACCGGCAGTTAATAAACTGAAAGTTCACATCAATTACCCCTGCTTTTTACTCGATTGGATTGGCCTAAAAAGACGGCACTTTTGAACAAAAAGTCTGGGCCCATCTGATCAGGATAGAGAGCCGCTTTGTCCTTTTGCATGAGTTAAGTTAAGCACTGCCCCTTTGATGCTAAGAAGGATAGCACTGAAGCAGCTGAAATACGCAAAAAAATCCGAGCTCACGACGCAAATTGCCAACCGAAACACCACCTACAATGTCAGCAATTAGTCACGTTGCCAGGATGACCTCTGCATCGGTTTTGATAGCAGACGACTTAGAGACTCCACCACTGCACCTTCGTAGAGCGGACTGGAATCCAGACCATACCAGTAGCCCGCTCCAGCCCTTCTGGACGTCGACAAGGCATATTCTGCTCAAATGTTATGTCTTCTACCGTCTTTAAGAAAGTCTTTCGGTTGTGCGCACTTAAATGAGAAGTTGAATCTCTTTGTTACGATTTAGTTATTCTAGCCTACAGCGTTGAAGGAATAGCCCTTGAAGTCGACCAAGTGGTGAGTCTGCCTTCACTGTTATGGCCTAGGAATGCAATGCGCTGTCAGTGTCGTCACAGACACTAAAACTATATGCTTTCCATGACTTATTATTTTATAACGCCTCCGCAAGATAGGTTGGCGCGCAATCCGCCTAGTTTTGGTGCATTAAGGAGAGAGGAGAATGATTAGAAAGCGGAAAAGCTCTGGATAAGCGCTAAGCACTATCTACTAAAATATACTTGATAAAATCTAGATTTCTGGCAGAACTGTGTGTCTTTAGAGCACTGAAAGGGAAAGGCGAAAGGAGGAAAGGAAGAGCAGTCGATTTCACTGGTAGTACATAAATACATACATACAAACCGAGGAATCACGTGGAGGGTAAAAACATTCGCATCTGCACCAAAAATAAGCTACAGCGCAGAGGGCATATTAATCGTGCGCATTTCTTTTTTTTCCACGGCATCGCAGCACCCCATAGAGGGCAGAGGAACTGGTAAATCCCAAGGTGAAAATTGCTAAGGTCCGATCGTACACCAAATGAATATACACTGGTTCCAGTCCAAACCGTCCCCGTTTGTCAGTGAAAAAAATGGAATACTAATTCAGTAGAAAGCATCCTCGAAGGGAATGGTGCTTCAAGGCAGAGCTAGAAGTTGTGGCCTTGTGGTTAAACTGAGCAGTAGGACCTGACACGCCCAGAAGTGCAACCTTCTCAAAAATAAATTTACGGGACTAATTTAGGCCACTTTTAAGAACGTTTCCAGTGTAAGGGTTTGGAAAAAACAGAGGGGAACAGTTGGATCCTGGGTCCTCCGAAATCAAAACCGATAACCCCTTGACATTTTAAGGATAAGTGATTCACCTTAAACTTACCCCGCATCTTTGGATAATCCCTATGGCGGTTTAAATCAACCAAAAAGTGGATAAGAGACCATCTGGATTTTAAATAGAGGACGTTGAACCCAATCGGGAGGTTTACTCGGTCCGGTAAAACCACACACTGCAAGAAATCCTCTAAGCTTGAGACTGAATGATGTGGCGACATGATTTGCCAACCTCAACTCTTAAGATGGGCATAAAAGGCGCCTCTTACACTCTCGAGGGCTAGGTTCCATTTGTGTAGTTTTATGACCGAGCGCCTGGCATTTGCTTCTGTTAATATTTATTTCATCAGAAGTGAGGGCAACAACTTCCAGCACTTTGGCTGATGTGAAGCGAAGTTGACGGTCGCTACACTCCAGTCATTTAGCTTTGGCAAACAAAGACCAGATGGCAATTTTTTTGAACTTGAGGAATCTCACTAAACAAATGCGTCTTTTAAAACAAAAAGGCAGTGGAAAAAAACAGAGGGCCATTTTATTTGGCGTGCTTGAACAAGCTGTTGAATAACACATCGATAAAGTTGGATCAGGATGTCCAGGCATCTGATTCGTTGATACAGCCTCTAGGCATGGAGTTAGTTGGCCTTAGCAGAAACAGGGTGCAAAAGCGTAAGAGAAACATCCAACGACGTTGAAATAAGAAACTTACAGGAAACTACCGTTGCCACCACCGTTTTCCTCGAGACGACGTTCGCTTTCACGACGTCGAATGCAATCATGGTACCAGGGTTGCAAAAAATGAAGGTCACGTAGTACGAGATAGCGTAAATGGTCCCGCATCGGTCCTGCCAGCGCCTCGGTGACGCTTGGACCCTGAGGGAGACGGAGACGAACCGGTCAATTGAGCCAAGGCTGTTAAATGAGTCACGCACTCACTCCCTCGAGAAGTGTGGGTAGGCATTATCATTTACTCTTAGATTCAGAATTTACCTTTTTTCTGTCTATTGTCCGGCTTTTCTCTGATTTTGAAACACTGGCGGACATACTACTGACTGGAATTAAGCCAACGTTTGGACCAATACTGATACAGTCTTCCTGATGCCATAACAAAGGGCGCTACAAGCTCTCACTTTATTTTAAAATGACAGTAAGTGTCTCAATAAACAAAAGAGATGAAACATAAGCAAGTACGCAGAAGAACCCGTGGGAGGAAAAAAGTGCAGCCCCATTTGGCGCTATCAATGGGCGTGAATCACTTTTTAACCGAAAGAAGCAGAAAATCTGCCCAAAACAGGACAGTCCTGTTGTGTTTCGTGTGTGGAAGCATATGATCGGGAAAACCAGTGTTTAAAATAGCAAGGTCCAGGATTGTTTACCGGCAATGGGGGAGCTTCCCCTGCTACCATAGCACGGTGAGGATGCTTGAGGGAATAAATCGTCCCCTGTACCCATAGGTAAGTAAAGAAATGGCTTGCAAAATCACTGTTTCGCGAGCTGAAAAGTATTGCTTATCCATGCATAAAAGGGAGATTGGCAGATCCTATTGGTAGTGATATGTGCTGACCTGCTGTGTTGGTCTCAAAGAAACCAAAGTAAAATCACCTAAACACACTCCAACTCCATATCATATCTCGCTTTTATTTGTGTCGAAACTGTACCGGAACTAGCTTGCTCTTCATCTCGGTCTCAAGCACAAAGCAGGAACTGAAGGTTCGTTGTTATTGGCAACTCTCCGAATAGAAACTATAAAACCCAGACACGCTTTAGAAAAACAGGTTGCTCGAGTGAAGTCTGAAAATTGCCTTGAGGGAATGCCTCGATGCCATTGTAGTTCGATCAGTATTTTTTCCACTGCACCGTCATTGAATTCCGTAATCAAGCCACCAGGGAAGCAGTAGCGACCGCCGCCTCCACCTCTCCTTCATTTGTTTGTTACAGCTGCTTCAACACAATAGCGCGTTGATAAACACGCAGACAGTAGTTGTCTAGTGACAGCCTATTATATTCCATCATGCGCCCACCCACTACCCAACTAACTCAATGGTCAAAAATGGAAGCAAAGATGGCTATAAGAATGGAGAGATCATTATTATCGACAAGAACCGTTTCAGTTTTCCACGATCAAAAGGGATCATGAAGACATTGACAATAAAGCTATCTTCGGAATGGCAAGGCAATCAGGACTCGACGGAAAAGCCACGAACCGCAGAGTTCGTGGGAAATCAATCGCGTGAAGTGAAGTGGAAAGTAATTTTTAACGAATAAATTATGCAGAAGTAGAGAGCTATTCAAAATTACAAAGCCTTCCAACATTTTGATGGTAGTTTTCCTTTCGGATTTTCTAATTAAAGCATACAGTCACCATGACCTCGACCACTACGAGGACAAACAAAGCACCCCACTTTGTGTGAATTCACGCCTCGTGGGTTTACCAGTCTCAATGGCCTGGTCTAACACAGGTTAGCACAATGTGTTTACCTCTCCTGAAAATGGACACACACACATACATAAAAAAAGAAACCACATCCTGCATCAACTGACTACCCATGTGGAATGAATCAGTCGTGCTGACGCCTTTCATTTACAATTAGAGGGGGCCCGGGGAAACGGACGGACACACAAAGCCCCTTCCCCTCCCCCACGAATTGGCCATAACTGGCTGCTTGTGTGAAGTGGGTACGAAACAATGATCCAAAATTATGACTATCTTACCAAACCGTGTAGGAGGCTACTGTGGCCATATGGTCCGATTCGCACGCGCAGTCATACATACACGCTGCAGATAGTTTGATTTACCGACTAGTATCCCCAGCTAATATTCCCCCAGTGTAGCTAATTAGGGGAGAATTAGATAGCCCTGCTGTCGTGTGTGTGTGTGTGTGTGTGTAATTATCATGGAATCTGTGCTTCGGATAAGATTATTTAATTAAAATTGCACCCTTCGGCGTGGCGGCGTCAAGGCCAAGGAGGAGGTATAGCACGAGGCGCTCTAGTTGTTCTCTCGTCATGTGAGAGACTATTTGAAAGGGATTTAATCGAACGTGATGCTTAAAGCAACCCCCAAAGCGTGTATCCCTTCTTGGTGCAAAAAAGCTAACCACTTCCGCACTTGATGGGATCACATGAATAATTGCGCCTAAGGCAAGATTCACCATCTAAAGGGGTTCATAAAAGAAACAATGCTATGGCTACATTGAAAGCAGTAAAATATGCTAAATACAGCCCATTACCATTACTAGCAGCCAGAGGCTGACCAGAACCACTCCGACCAGAGTTGCCCAAGGTGACAGGCGGGGTGGTGGTGCATACATGGATTAGCGTGTAGTGATGAATGAGGTTTCCCGTGGGGTGATATCTACCCGAACAGAAGATTTCGAGCACAATACAAGATGCTGGACTACACGGTGCAAACATTTAAGGGACGAAAGAAACTCCGTCCAAGAAAGGAATTCGGCCGAGGTGATTCTCATCCCACCCCTACAACAGCCATACCTGTGAATATTCAAGCCATCGCGCGTAAAGCCTGACCCTGGATGCCTAATGGACGCATAACCAATCCGTCGTGGTGTTACATAAGAGCCAAATCTTTCTGTGGGAATGGCGAATAAACACAGCAATTATTCGATCCTCACATTGCTGAGGAGGTGAAAAGAACTCTCCTAGGGATTGTTTCAGCCCTAGTAGCAAATTTATATCGCATTATGAATTCCAAGCACTGATAAAACGCTGAGAAGACAAAAACCATTCCATTCCATTCCCATTCCTTGGAATCTGGCCCTATTTGGCAGGCCTAAAGCCCTGTAATGCAAAAATATTCATTCATAAAATCAGAGTAATCAAGACGTATCACGACTGAATGGTTGGAGCTAGACGGAGTGTAACAGCCTTCACTCGTAGGAGGAGAGAAATAGTTAAAGGGAGAGAGCAAGACGATCCAAGTCTGTGACAGGTCATACGGGTTAAATATAGGCACACACAGTGGCCTTTTTCGCATCGCTGCGAATCCTAAGGGTATTTCAGCAAAACGGAGTTAGTGGTCCGTTTCTTCAGCTTCCCTACTGCAGCACTCACATACAGGTGGATGAATTTACCAAGAAACAGTGTTCGAAAAAAAGAAGAGCAGAAGACCCAAGCGAGGGAGTAAATGGCTGCTATCTCCCCTCCTTGCGCCACTTACCATTCATTCTATGCTTCAAAGTGCCTCTTCACTACCTACGCGATTAGATAATGAAACATCCGACATACTCCGAATGAAATCAGGCGTCTCGAGACAGGTTTAATACGCATATCTTCCTTGATAAGATAGGAAAATGAGGCGATGTTGCGTAGGATGAAATGGAACTAGGGGAATAAATTTGAAATTAGTGGCGTTGGCATTTGACAGATAGAAAGAAAGTGAAAGTCAGTGCACTACCAGCTGCTGCTGCCTCTCCTTTGTAGTGCGTAAATCCCTACAAACGCTTGATTAATTGATGAGTGGAGAGGTCTGACACTGAGATATATTAGGTTAAAGAAAGGCTATTCTTTGAGCATTGTGACACACAAGAGTGTAAGGATTAAAATATCAACAGTTGTAGAAAGGGCGTTTTCTATTCAGTAAAGCCGCCAGTCAGTGGCTGCATTGCTTCCTCCAGACAAAGCGGTAACAATGAGGGACAAGAAATGGTTACGTTGATACAAAAGCATTACAGTGATCTGGGAGCTACCAGTTGTCAGTGTCTGGCAGAGAACACTTGTTACGCATATGCAACGCCGATAACTGGCAGTTGAAAGTGGATTGTTTACGTGGTGGAGGCCAGGTCGTTGTAAGGAAGAAAGCGCTATGGGGACCACATTCCAGAGGGCCTTGCGGGATGCGTGATGCTTAAGTGGCTAAAGGGGAGGTATAGAAAGCCTCCACCAACTATAAAACCTGTGTTTCTCTCGTCCCCAATATCACTTACCAACCCAGAAGGAAAGAAAGCTTATTAACTGGTATGTGCCACATCTTTGTGGGTTGAAGCGTTTTTTATGCACCGTACCTTAATTCAGGTGAAGGCTTAACAAATTATTTTATCTGAATGTATCAAATTCATCAATTTAAAACTTTTGGCAAGCTACAAAAAAGCTTGCGGCAATTTTGGAGACATCGTGCGTATGGTTACGTCTGACGTCTCAGACGCCCCCAGTCTGGTGATATTCAGAACCTTTGAGAGAATCAAGTCCAAACCGAAAAGTACATAGGTGGGTGTGAAAGGTATGGCACAGGCAAGATGATGTTGCAAGCTCTTGGTTTTAAAGAACATTTGTGCCATTTTTAATTTGGCAACCGACTTTCATCTTTCGAAAGTTCACGAAAAACGTCAACACTGTGCTGCTAGTTGGCAAGACAAGATGAAATCTACAGAAGTGGAAAAAAAGCTACTGTGGAAGAAAATGTCATGAATTGATCTGCTGTTTGATTTAGGGGTAGCATACGAAAATGGCTCCGTTGGTGCTGTCAAAAGCGTCAACGGCCTCCCCATGGCATGACGAATCGCAGCATAAAACGCTAATTTCACTGCAAGTTTTGACGGGGTATAAAAAAGTGCAGGAAACATGATCTCTCTCTCCCTTCTCACTTATGAAAAAAAGAATTCTTCAACAAATTCATGATTTTACCTAATCTTAGTACTGAAACAAATTTGTTGAGGAATCAAATGTCCGGAACTATGTGGGATGGAAGAGGCCTCTAAAAGGTCTGTCGTTAGGTTCTCACCCTAACTGGATGTGATTACTGGAATTGGGAAGTATGATTGGGCTCCCTTTAACCGGCTTTGTAGCTCTAAAATCGAAGTAGCGAACGAGAATTGCAGCCATGCTAGCATATAAGGTCCGACAATCTAAATCCAATCCGTCGCCGCCAAAGCAGTACGCCCTCAACTATCCTTAGAAATCGTTTTAGACTCTCAGACAACAACGATGAAGTTTCTTACCAAGTACTATTCAAAAAAGTCTTTTAAGACTGAAAATGACAAGGACATCCACATTGGTAGAAAATGTACTTTAAGTGAGCGAACGCAGCATTGAACTCCCATGAAGGGATCAAAGGTGAGGCTAAAGCGGCTCTTCCCGCGGTTAGGAGGGTATCAGCCCAATGCAAGGTAAGCTTTGTTTGTACAAGGAAGCAGTCGGCATTAATTTTGCCCACGGCCAATATGACAGTTCATAAACAAGTAATAGAACTGTGGCTTTCAGAGGCTTAAAGTGAGGCCATGACAACACAAAAACGTCCTTCCCATCCCAACATGGAACGTTCAAGATGCCATGACGATGTTTTCTATAAGAGCATTCGCGAACGTATAAGTAATTGCTACTGCAATACTGTCTACGACGGAAAGGAGTGTGCTATAAAAGCTCTGGCAAGCAAATGGAAGGGCGAGGGTTTCTATGGTCTACCCATCCGCCCTTCAAAAAAGGAAGCCTATTCAGCAAGCTGTACCGACATTGCTTTCGTTTTTCTTGTTTAATTGGCGCGAAGGCGCATAAAGCGGAAGCTTTAAGGTGATAAGAGCCTAGCGTCCTCGTATCACATTACTCGTACCTTCGACCAGCGTCTTTTTACAACACAGAATCACTTTTCTGCTTGATTTTATACACAACACACACAATTTGTTTTTGGAAAGACATGATCAGTGAGAGCCCCGACTATATTGGCATGTCGGTGCTTTCTCAAGTAGGTGAATCCCGAATCTGTGACGTCAGAACTTGTCGAATGGAGAAATATTCGTGTACAGGGGGCGAAAAAGGTTCCCGAAAATGAGGTATGCTTTGGATCTTCGGTTTTGAAGTTGACGCTAAAATTTGGGAGTGAAACGAAAAGGATTGCCTTCAGCAGCACCCGTAGACTCATGAGTGAGTGCGGTTAGGAGAGCGTCGGAGGCAAGGGAACAAAGCCACGCCGAGTGAATAAACGCGGCAGAGATATATAATTGCACCTGGATGATTTACTTGCCTGTCTGCCTGCCCACCCGTCCTCCCTCCAGCCAACCTACCTATCAGCATGGCCCATGTATATAACTATAAACAGTGACGCATGCTTAAGCTGGAAGGTGTAGTGGGGGTGACTGAAGGGGAAGAAGGGTGAAGGAGAAGGGATTATAGGACGCCGACGACTGACTCATCGTGTGTTTGTGTGTGTGTGTGCTTGAGGGCACAATAGCAATGAAGCTTTTTTTGCAGTGGTTTTGTCGATGTTGAGTTTGGGGTCAGCACAATTGAGGCTGACAGTCAGTACCGGCACGATATTGGAGCGTAGCACAGGCCAATTCGGCTTCCCAATTCTTCCACAAACTCGTGCGACCTATAATCGTCTCAGAAGAAGTGTTCGCAAACTCAAGAAGAAATTATGAAAAGCCCGGTTCTCCGTGGACCGAAGTGCCATTTCAGAGTGTCATAAAAGAATACCAACTCCGAAGCAATGGGGACTCACAACGGCAGAGCAGCTACGGATCCATCTCCTTTTGACGTTGCCAGCTCGTGGGAGATTGTCAGAGCACCAAGACCTTGATGATCGTCGCTTAATTCAAATTCGTGAGCCTTTCCAGCCTTCTCAGACTTGACCATACTAAGGCTCCCAACGCCTTCGGGAATGACTCGGACCCTACACTAGCAGCAGTGCACATACAGCTCCAACTTCAATGTCCAAATGCTAAGTGGAAAAGCTGTTAAAGGCACCTATTATAAGACAGCTAAATCTGACGAAAAACAGCTAGAAGACTGCCGAAGTGACGGTGGCTTTTGGCAAATGCGGGGAAATGGCATGACAACACAGAATGAGTACAGGATGTAGCTTCTGAAGCTATGCACCATGTTCCTATGAAAGCAGCGAGTAAACAAAATACACCCATATGAGCGAGGCCTGGTCCGGTGGAGAAAGAACCTTCTGCTCATGCATTTACCAAGCAGGCTTGGTGCCCTTTGTTATAACAGTTCACTCTAATCCTCGTGAAACGAGGAGGCTCCTGAAAGTGAGCGGAAGAGATTAGGCTGTCAGGAGAACAAGTGAACTATTATGCAAATTGGTCTGACATAATAAATGGCGGAAGCGTAACAGACTCATGAGGCCTTTCATCCATTTCGCAATGCATATTTCAAGCATGTGATAATCAATAGGGTCATTTTGTTTCTACAAGGTCGAAGAGGAAGATCACTCCTGCACCATGTGGATCGGTTAACCCCCTAAATCTAATAAAATATCCCCCGGGGGTAATAAAGCTCCGTTTGAAGGATGGGTACGCATGCACGCCATGTGTCCACTTGAATGTCCGATGCGGTGATGTGGCACAAATGGTACGATAATCGCACTATGCAACAATATATCTCGTCCCACAAAAAGTAGCAATTTTTTCCCGTTCCTTTAGACTTTCAGATGCCCACTTTTTGGCCTTTGAAGGCTTCCAGACATTAAACTTAGCTGAGAAGATCTGCCGGTGGCGAGATGAACGGCTCGGCAAAGATGGGATAGCCAGTGTTGGATATTTTTGATCAGCACGGTTGCAGAGGAGGAAAGTGATCCTACCAACCGAAAAATGCGCGTTTTTTAAGGATAGATTGGTGCATTCCGTGATGTTGAAAGTAATTCCCTCTTGATAAAAAGCAGCCCCTTGAGGCAAGAATGTGGCCAGAAAGTAGCTGCTTTAGTTTATACCAAAGGGAGCTTCATACTAGACGAAAATCCAGACCTTAGGAGCATACTTGGCATTCGTGTGATTAGGGATTTGTTGCGCGAGACGAGGTCACCTAATACTGCATGTGGAAAAAGAGAAGAGAGGAGAGAAAAGCCACAAACGCTACTTGGATAACTGGTCTGATTGACGGGAATTGACGGCGTGACTCTCAAGTGAGTGCGAAACTTGGGAGATGGAATAAGTGATCTATCTTATCTCACTGTCAAGTTATACTGAGAAAAAACAGTTCACTTACTTTTAAACCCATTTCCATGGCTTTGAGTCGCAGTTTCTCCTCCAATTCATCGGATCGAACGCCCTGAAGGACGATAGGACTTTCTCCGGTAGGTCGATCGAGGGGAAAGCGAGCCAAAGTAAGGAAGCCGTCCAAATGAACGGCGTGGTGCTTAACCAGTTCCACTGGGCCGGGAAACTTACGGCCTAAATGGGAAATGACGTATGAAAAGTCAGTAATATGTTTACGTGTTAGAAGCAGTAGAAGTGACAGAGAAGAGAAGTGGGAGGTCATGTCTGGGGTTGTCACATGGCTACTTCTGTCTGGTAGGCTAGCTGGGCTTGTACACTAGGTTAAGCTATCCCTATGGAACCGACAATGGCTGCGAGACAAGTCAGTTACTCCAAAGGAGAACAACCTCCCACCATGCACTTTTAGGCGCCTTATTTATCCATCATAGGGATATTATTTGCGGCAGCCATCACACTGGTGTGAGAGATGTAGAGCCATATAGATATCTAGCTACAGCTACGATTAAGGAGCGTGAAAAAGGAACTCTAGAACGTATTTGAGAGGGCAAAAATAACCATCAAAGAGAGCGTGTCGGTCAAGGTGCCTGCTTTGATCCACAATGACCTGAAATTCATTGGCCCTCGCCAGGTGGGTGCAACTGGTCGCTCCGTCACCCACCTTATCCGTGGGGGCGATGACAGATTTCTGCCTCGTAAACTGAGGCAAATATGCGGTAGGTTAGGATATTTGTTTCCCTTTTTTTCCAAATTTTAAGTTGCAAGAGGCATAAAACTTTGACTTGTAAGCCGTGATTTGCATAAACCACTCATTAAAATGTCATTTGTCATTGCCTCGCTCATATCTTTTTTACGTGGTCTTGTATACCCATCCTGGCGCCACGCAAAAAACCATTCCAACCTCTGACCACCTCTGTTATTACTGAGAGGGAGGGAGATCGTAAGGAGTCACAAACGGGCCTCAAAAAACGCTGGCAGTCAGAAGCAGATAAAAAATGGAGTCTGAATTTCAATTTGACGTTTTGCGAACAAGTGAGAGGTAGAAGGTCTGTAAATTCAGTTTTTTTAAAGAACCGAACGGGCGATTTGGGGAGGAGGAGGAAGGGGGAGGGGGCAGAAAAATCAGGTAAGTCTATAAAAATAATGCAGAATAATTTGCCAGAAACAGAGACAAAAGGGAGAGAGCTTATCTAACTCAGGGGATCGCTGCAATGCACTGCCATCTACGTGGCAATAAGTCGTCTTTATGGCAGCATAACGCAGAATGAAGTTGAAGCCTTGAAACACTTTGATCTCGTTGAAAGGAGCATCTGTTAGGGTATTCATCATTTGGATCACCTGTGGTTTTTGCTCACCAAAATCACTATCCTGCTCCCTCCAATTCTGCCAAAAAAGTGAAAAGGAAAGAGACCATCGCCTGGAATTTTGAAGGCTCCCTGTCATCGCTGATCGTTTCCATTCAAACTAAGTTTCTTTAAAACCTTGTTGTGAATCCCCTGCCTTTCGGTAGTGAAGTAACTCCAAAGCGCTGAACCGTGGGTGGAAATAAAGACACTGGCCAACAGAAAGCCATATGGTTCATTGTCGGTACCATAAGGAGTTTGAAATAATTACAGTTGAGAAATCTACATAAAAACCTAGCCATCGAAAATGCTATCGTGATCACTGCAGCAAAAAAACTAACCGGTCACAAATGCATGAGTGAAAAAACGGCATCGCTCCTGGCACGTTTTGACCACCGAAACGTGTTGGGGAGGGGACAGGACTTGTGTCACCAAAGCGAGATGGTCGCAAATTTAGCCAGCTCACGGTCTATTAACTGGCAAGGAAAGGGGACTTTTCACTGCAAATTAACTTGCTACATGCAAATGGACCTTCAGTGTGCATACAAATGCTGTTACTCATGATGAGGACTAACTGATTCGTCATCAGGAGCTAAGGAAGGTCATCGGCTACCACAGTTCCACTAGGCACTAACAGACCAACGAATTCAACTTCTGCTTACCAAAAACGAAAAAAAGAGGCTGCCCTGCGACTATTAACTGTTCTTCTTTTGCTGGAACACGATTTGACATAACCAGTTGCCATGGGTTGATTGACAACGCATGTCACATATTTGTGACGCCAGCTTCAAATGAAGGCACCAAGTGTCTCATGTATGTGAGACACTTGATGAAGGATTTTTTGTTTATGATTATCTAATGAATGTCTAATTGGTCCTTTAGAACGCGTGCAAATGGATGGGGGGAGAGAGAGTAAAATGAAAGTGCTGGGCTTGCTGAACCGTACCTCGGTGAGGAAAACAACATCATAATCGAGACTTCCAGGTTTGAGTCAGACAAGTTCTTTTTTAAATCCAGTATAAGAATCGGAGTTAGAGATGGCCGATTATTAGGGAGTCTAATGCATCTGCACCTCCCATGCCAGGAAGACCGCAGCCCATCTATACGTCGATCATAGATTTACTGCCCTAGCATATGACTTCTTACGGCGCGAAAGCGCCATCTCCATCCCGTTTATGTACACATATCTGTCCTGTGGATTTGTGATCACCTTTCTCCTCCAAACTTCGGCTCGAATCGGCTGAACGAATTAATAATTAATGCGACACTACTCTTCGCTTCGACCGAGAGAGTATGGTACTACTGGGGGGACTGTATGCATGCCTCCACATAGGCCTTTGTTACATGACGCTAGCCCGGAAACAAAGAAGACACCAGCAGTAAAAACCGCGCACGCATCTCTTCGACTTCGGCGCTACTTATACGGAAAGAACTGCATGGTAAGCAGCGACAGTCCCTTTGTTATGCATAAAGGGCGGTGGTGCTGTGAATAAGAATGCGGCCTTAGAATAAGGAAGAATAACACGGAAAGAGAGAAATTAGTTGTTAACATCGCCATAAGCCTAAAAATTACAGCGTCAAAAGATCCGTATGATGTCGATCTTATACCTGGCCACGCAAAAGACAATCACCGAAACGCCACCAGACCTCTGGACAAAGGGTCGGTTCCAGAGAGAAAAAAATCAACAACTACCTTCTCCCCCTCCAATCCAATCCACCACTTTTAATGCCAGCCCAACCTACCGAGTTTGGGGGGAAATGGGTGATCAAAATTAGTGTCTAACCAACCATATACTTTGCTCCCGGTTTTTTTGCATTTCAGGCCAGTGGACAGTGTTTTTGCGCAAAACTGGTTGACCCAAAGACATCGGGGTCACATCGATTGCGGCCGATTTTAATTATGGGCGGTAAAAAAACTGCCCACCGTGTACTATTAGCTAGCCCAAAAAGTTCTTTCAACTTAAAGCAAGGATTGGAGCCAACTTTCAAGGCCGAAGTGCGCAGTGGTACAAAGAAGTCATGCTATTGATTGAATTGTTGACAAGAGTCAGGATTTACGCCCCAAAATCCCCCAAGACTTTCAGTCTAATCCTCACTTCAAGACAAAACAAACTAGACAGTCATTATCTTTAATTTCATAAAGTTTTTTTGGGTCTAAAAGCAAGGGAGTGGTGAATGGACGCCTAGGAGACGTGTAAGTGAGAAGCTCTAAATTGGTAGATTATAGAGACCATGCTCACCACAGTCCGCCGCAGCCTAGCAGTCGCAATAAGTAACCACCATCAGTGACAAATGAAGATACGGATCAGAGTATCACCAAAGGGCAAATAGCCATGCAGTGAGTGCGCTTACTAGTGCCCTGTGTCTGGGACGGTGGGACGACTGTACTTGATCTACCCGTATACTTGCGAGTTTACTTAAGAAATACCCTGCTTGCATGGGATGACGCGTCTGCTTGGAAGTATGAGGCAATAAAATGGGGAATTTGACCACCTCAGCTAACAGAGGTAGCGGGGCTGTGATTAATTAAAGACCATGTCAAATTACTGGGTTGATTTGTGGAAAGGCCGCCATTAAAAGAGCAACTTACCAGTACGGATTTGGTAAGATCCATCGGGTTGTTTCTCAATGTTGTAGTGATGCACTCGTCCACCGTGGCAAATGGAGATGGCGTAGTTTTGGTGAACGCTTTCACGCAGTAGAAAGAGGCCTTCAAGCGCCTTGTGTGCAAAGAGGGCAGCTTCGGCCTGATCACGGGTGATTTTGCCGTGGAAGTAGCCTACCGAGTGCGGCGACATGCCTGCTGGTTCGCCCGACTGTCGACCGCCACTACCACCGCCGACGCTCGGTCTGGCCATTGCCTAAAACCGCAATCGTCCACAGTTCGATCGAGATAAAGACAAGGGAGTGCTTAAGCTTAATCATCCGGATGAAAAGGAAAGTGAGATTCGGAGCTGTAGTGTTAACGTACAATGAACTGGCGAAGCTACCATCTTGCTGTTAAATCCAACCACTGTGACCAAAAGTTATTGGGGCTTGTTCGATGAAAGATGAGACATTGAGCAACAGAACCGGTCAGATAGTGGTCTCATTTTACTATTTTACGGACTCCTGAGTTCAGCCTACGCCCACTAAAAGGATGCCGAACACAGTTTCTTCCAATATGGAGCTTTTAGATCGAATACACTAGATTTCCTTAGAAGGTGTAGCGCACTCGCAAAGCTCAAAGCTGCAATCCGTCAGGTAAACGCAATCATTTCGAAACAGCAACCTTCTTATTTACGACATAACTGCATATGAATGTCAAGCGTAATCATTATGATCACAGTCGTAGTTTGAGTGACGTGCTCCATCAGCCCAACCGCCCCACGCTAGAAGCATCTTGAATTATCACCCTTTTGAAACTGAAGTAGGTTAGAGAGGCAAATAAGTGCTGTACCAAAAGCGGCCAGTTAACTTTTTAGAAAAGGATGTTAAGGGTTACAGGCAGCAACTGGGTGATGAAAAGAAGGGAATAACTTCTAAAATTGGTGCGTGTTTGCGGGAAATAGTGAACAGACTCTCCGAATTGACGCTTGGAAAGATGGAAGCAGCACAGAAGCTCCCATAATCCGCTTCATCTATTCAAGTCGATTTCACGGCAATTAATTTCCCAGAACTTCTCAGAACTCCAATCAAGCGACCCCTATCCCTTAATCCTTAAACATAAAAAAAGAGCAGTTAACTTCCGAAAAAGGGAATTTGGATGTGAAGACCTCATAAAGAAATTTCATTGGTTAAGCTTAATGCCCTCGTTTCTTGGAGAAAGCAGTGTCTGAGCTAATACCTTAGGGAAAAAACATTGTCATTCCATATCCAAAACTCTTCCCACAAATTCATAATAAGGGACCTTATGGACTGCCATTAGGCAGACAAGGGCACAAACAATAGCGAGTACCCTCGGGATAGATCGAAATTATACAACCACTACAGGTGGCCGAACGGAGCGTAAGGTTTGAAGATGGTTAAACAGTCGAGTTAGCGAACCAAGGATTAAAGCATGGTGGCTTAACGCAACGTTGTTTAGAGATTAAGGTGGAAAGGGGATTGGCGAAGACACTTGCCTCCTCTCCTAGCCACGAGAGTCTTCGAGGACACTGCATCAGACTTTGGGAACGCCTGCAGATCCGCATTCCTCGAAAAACAAGATTAAATGCTTTTTGCGAAGAATCCACGGGTTCAAATTTTCGCTTAAATTTATGCTGGCATGGACCAAAAGGATAACACTTACGATTCATCTATGTAATGCTCCGATCAAAATTATTAAATCGCATTATGAAGTACCTATTTAAGGTTCATTCCCTCAGCTATGCCCAACGAACTTTCTGCGATCACAAACGGTCAGTTAATGAAACACGCAAATGTCATCATTTAAACTTTTGTCAATTATCCAGTCCATGTAACGCTTTTGAAATAAAAGTACACTATTTTGTATACCAGACTGGAATAGAGACTTTTTCATGAGGGTTTAGAGCAATAAAAACTGTTACCGCTGACGCATTTAATGGACCTTGACAACCAAACTGACACGTTTCAAAGACGTGGTAAATATTAATTCATATCCAACAATAAGTACAGGATTTTTAATGACATCAATGCAGGCATGCGAGCTTCCATCAATTCTGGGTAAAAAGACCAGGCCTCTGGAGCACTCAATATAAAACAAATCCAGCATTTTCAAGAAGCCAAGCCTAGATACTTCACAAAGAAAGTGCGATCACAACATATCCACGAAGGCTAAGGCTTAGCAGTATTTACTATTTATGGTAACTTAGATAATTACTTTTCCTATTCCTATTTGAAACTAAAAATCTAGGACCCTTTGCCGATCACACGCCATTCGTTAAGCGGCGAGTCCACAGGAAAATTCCGAAAAGCAGATGAGTGCCAACAAAGACTGCAACAATGTTCATTGCATGACTACTAAAAGATGTAGAATGCAGTAACTGCTATGTCGGGAGACTCCGTCTCACAAAGCCCTTCCATAGAAAAAGGAACAATAAGAAGAGGAAGGATAAAGAAACAGCAGAACTAATGGTGAATATAACGAAACTCCAACTATGATACAAGTCTTGTCTCTCAAAGAAGGTCAGTTTTATGCAAAATAACATTCACGCACCAGCTCGACATAATGTGCCAACTCATTCGGAATTGGAAATAAGTTGCGTAAAGGCAAATACGATTCTGCATACTTTGGATTGAGAAAACCAATGTAGGAAGACGATTAATGCGCAGTAGCAATGGTATTTGAAACTAAGTGAACAATTGATTAAGCACCGAAAGTACACCATAAGATGTTGCATAAAGTTTTTCATAATGGAAGCTTAATTCATAAGCCCGCAGCGGAATAAATGCGGGATAATCAAGTCATGAAAAATCACATTAAGTTCGCTTGAAGAGTACTGTGTCACAGCCAAATGACATTAAAAATGATACCGCACAATTCGCCAGTAAGTATTCGACCAAATAAACTGAAGCCTGGAACTTATAACGATAATGCAAACAATCTCGACACTACTTTCATAAAGCGCCTAGAAATGAAAAAACCGAAGCTAAAGAAGAATATAAAAAGAACCACACCTACGAAAGTCAATTCCACCTGCCTAATGAGAAAGCGAGACCCTCAAGACTGTTAAATGTCCAGGCTTTAATAGTAAGGTCATATTCGACCTCAACAACAAAGTAACTTATCAAATTCTAGAAGATTAAATTATAGATAGATGTGTATAACGAAAAGATGATTGCTCCTGTAAAATTATAACATGCTTAAATATTTGAATATTGTTATTAAATATTTTGCACTGGTACTTGTAAAAGAATGCCACAACAACATCTCCCGAAGCACATTTTTTAAAACTCATATAGGCCAAATTAAGATAAAACTAAAGGTTAAGTCCAAAATACCAATAAGTAAAACAGCGAATCGCTTGAGTCACACTGACTGATAAGAGGAATAATTCGGGGTTTTTACTAATACTTTAATTCAACATATTTTCAAGAATATTCATTGTGGTGCAATCCTTTTTTTGCAATGATTGCAGTCTCGGTTTCGGGCAATGCCAGTAGCCCCATTATTTTTGGCTATTGAATACATGTATATATTCAGCCTTGGTCTTTTGCCTTCGTTGCCTTTAAGGAAGTCTCGGGACGCTGCATTGGTAACAGTAGAAAACAGACCAGACTTTATAAGGCTCCTGTCCTAATCTCTACTGCCTGTGGTACATTGCAGTGGTGTGAAAGAAGTGCCTGGACTAAGGATGAGAGAATATCTGCCAGCCCATAAGAGAGGGACCGAGAACGACGTCCGCATTCGGCATCTACCCTATCCCCGTGTTCTACAAGAGAGGTATTAAAAACTGAAGTGACGCTAGTCGCAAAGCACCCTAAAAAGGTTTCGTTTCAGAGATTTCCTAATACACATGCGTGGGGGGACCGGTGCACCAAAGTCTCCCCACGGACACACTGGTGGTCGGCAGAACCTCTTACTCCGAATTTATTTCCTAAACCGAATAAACCTTTAAGTCTAGTCAAGCTGCCGAGAGAGATTATTGTGGATGATGTTAAGTGTCGCTTGGATTGGAGGCCAGCCCACTAGGCCAAGGTAACATAGCCACCTAAGTGAACGTAACTAGAACCAGCAGTCAAGCAAACATAGTATTCCACAAAACTCGTACTGTTTAAATAGCCACTTGAGAGTGAAAGGATATATAGCCTTAGTTAAGTACCCGCATGTTAAGGCATCAGAATGCCTAACACTACTGTAGTACTTTGTTTGTTAGAACTGCCGGTTTCTGTCAAGGTCACAGAGGTGGCCATATTGCCCTAGCTGCGTGGGCTGGCCTCTGGGCCACGCCAGCAGCCGTTTTCCCTCTGTCCGGTGAATATATATATTCTATCCTGCCACTTTGCCTTCTTTTGCCTTAAGGGAGCCTTGGGACGCTACAACTACCTCCATCACAGCTTTAAAGTATGTGGTTGCATGTTTAAAATCCAACAAGTATCTCCCTGCATGCTATGATCATTGCGGTAGTCCTTTTAACTGCACCAAAGCACGAGCATGCTGCGCGTATTGAGTCGCTTTTATTGGGCTAATTATTAACAGCAGGGGACCAGAAACATGGATGCCGAAGAGGAAGCTTATTTGGGACTGCTCGATGTTACTTGAAAGCCACTGTAATACTTATATTCTCTAACTGTGCTTTGTATGCCAGAGGCGGGAAAACAATTTGAACCTCCTGGTGGAGCGGCGCGATGACTCGCGAGAGCGTAATCCATCCCCGTCCTAAATTTCCGTTTTTGGCCTCGCTGTACAATTTTCTCCCCCATAACAAAGATGCCTCGATTTCTACTAACAAGGGTGACCAGAAGAAAGAGGAGGAATCCTCTACAGCCTCAGATTCGATTTTTCGTTCCCGTCTCCTATCCAAAAGTCATGTTTAAAACGCACTTATAACAGGTGGTGCGTAGATTAACATCATGAACTAGAAACTAATTATTAACCACGCATTTTAATAAACGCTATGTGTCAAATCATGACTTTGCTAATAATGTCTGCACTTTTTAATCCACTGCATATCTCTACTAGCAGAAATTTGGTACCAGTAAGTGCATAACGCTTTATGCACTTCATGCAAGAAAATCATTAATGCGGCAAAACACTATCGAGCAATATAAAATTGGCAGTAATACTCGCTGCAAATTGTTGTGTGAATTCTCGTTGCAATGGATTATTGATTTACGCAAAGCGAATGCTCTTTTTTAGCAGACATAAACACTTTGGTCAAAGATTACATGCATTTGAAGCACGAATCTGACTCAAATTTTTTTAGATCGACTTCGTAGATGACACGAATTTACAATTGGTCGGCGTATTTTATGTAAATTTGTAGTGCGGGCTGATACTGCGTGGGTGAGGCTGGCTGCTGGCGAATTTAGTACTGTATTTAATCTTTAGGGAGTTTATTTGATTATTATGTTGTTTAAGCGTTGTTTTCACACTTTGGACCCTTTATAGATAGTTTTGACGTGTGAGTCATTATAGCATGCTTCATTCAATCCAAAAGTTTACGTTCGTCACCATTTCTCAATCCTCCACGTTTTCTTTTCGGTTTTACCTCCCCTCTGGGGAAGTGTCAGACGATATTTGAGACTCTGCTGATGATATTTTAGCTGTGAAATTAATTGCCATGATAATTTAACTTGGGAACGTGTGTACCTGCGCCATAGTACCCCTTTAAAAACTCAATATAAATTGCCTTCCATTAACTCCAAGTACCCCGTGTCATTTTTAGCATAGAAGCTTTAAAATTTGTGGGCTGCAAATTGGAAGGAAGAGTTTTGTGCATGAATGAAGGACCTTGATTTTGTGTGGAATCTTTACGCAGCCATCAGGTGGCCTCCATTTTCTTTTATTTAGAGAATTTTGTTGCCTTTCCTTGAAATGCGACCTCGATCGGCTTTCATCACAACTCCCATATTCTACGCGAATGCGAGTAAGTCAGCTGAATTGCCTATGTTGGTAAGATCCTTGCTGCTCTTCTCCCTCCCAAGAGGTAGTGTTCAATTCTCTCGCACATTACATTTCGCTTGCCTAAGGAGATGCACTATAGTAGAGTGTGCCTTTGAGGGATTTTATACTGACTGATTCGTAAGGTAACGCCTGTTTAGAAGCATTGTAAGAGATCCTCTACAATGGCAGTGGACTCGACACCTTTTTAACACCTTCACCAATGTCGCGTACTTTAAGCCTTACCTTGCATTGGAATAATAAAGTATCTGGTGCGTGAAGGTCGACTTTCTATCTCTGTTTTGATCGATTTCTCTTTGTGTAAAACACGGGACCTGCTAAAAATCCATGTTGATTCAGTCGATTTTCGATTTAAATCCTGCATATTTAGCTACACACTATTGGCATCCTCCTGCGACCTTTTTAAACAGTTCCCACTCAGAGAGGTCATGATTGTTCTCCTAAGGCTATTCCCAAAGACCTGAGACCACCAGCCTGGAAGCGGTTTTGTCATGAATGCTCAGGAAAGCTGGAACATTAGTAGAGTATCCCATATCTTCATTGTGGAAGCTGGAATAATCCACGTAGCCAAGTGTGCTATCAACATAGATATAAATCCGTCAAAATTGGGACATGACCGCTTAAAAAATCTAGATTTCTGTTTGGTTTAGGGCCTCACCTCGGTCATGCCTACACTCTTTGCATGGCTGACGCGTGGTCGCGTTTCTCCGCCATGCGACACCATCCCAGTCTTCAAGCCTTTCCCCCTCGACGCATTTTCCTGAGACCACCACCATCCCGCACCAGCTTCCTCTCCACCGGTGTCGATGAGCACGGTAGCAAAGTGCGTAAACAAATAACGAAGTGGCGATATGTTAATTTGTTGCCAAAAATTTTTCCTTAATCTCCCTGCAGATTGCTCACACTGCAGCCACTTTCGGTTGCTCTCCAAAGGATCTCTGCGACCGTGTATCACTGACTTTCAAGGCAGGCTAAGCGTTCTTATGATAATCCTTAACTTAGGATCTCTGTGAGAACTTAAACATCTCCACGTGTGCCTTCATTCGAACCACCAGTGAGGCTCACAAGCACACAGTTTGCGAAGCTTGGGTAAGGTCGTTTGCGCTAACTCCTGGGGGGATTGAAGCGATATCTGGAACGATCAGGTTACCTGTACTGGAACACTTTTGCCGGATGGTACTCGATTAGTGACGAGACTTTCTACGCCGACTGGGAGGTCGTAGACTCGCCCTCTTTGAGTGGGGCCAAGGTTGCGAAGGCTACACACAACGAGGTGAACTGGGTGGAGGAGGAGACCTGTCGATTTCGCCTCTCAGCTTTTAAGGATCAAATTCATGAGTGGTTGGACTCGGGAGGTTAGTTGATCTGTCCTTTCTGTTTAAATGAGGCAGGGAGAGTTTTTGCAGTCACTTTGACATTTGGTCTGTGGATGAATTCCCTTTTTTGAGCTTGGACCTTCTGATTAGGTTTTAATTTCGACTTTAATTAAGCACATTTTTTGTCATTATCAAACCTTTTTCTCTGTCTAGTTGAGTGGAGAATCGGGTTTAATGCGATTACGACACTTTCGGCTCTTTCTCGGAATATTTGCTCATTTTAACAATCCATGGCGGGAGTTTGTTAGCTCTGATCTCATTAAATCTCAGGTACATGCGATTTAGTCTAATCTTTCTCTTTGTGTCGAAACTACCGCGATATCAAGAATCTTCAGAGAACAATAATAGTTACGTACCTCCTAATTTGTGATATTCTTGGGACTAGTAGCCTTTAACGTCAGCTTGGAATCCCTTTAGCTTTGCAGGTTCGTTGGCTTCCACTTCCATATAGCTTGGTATATGAACATGCATAATCGCTCCCACAGTCCAAATTTTACTACTGGTTAAGCAATCACAATATCTTCCCTACTACTCTCTCCGTCTATGATTACAAGTGAGCCGAGTTTCATGCCGCTCCTGTGTAAAAGCGGTGTCGGTGGCACATGAAATACCGCTCGAAGCGAAACATGAGACGGTTCTTTCCCTCCTTTCCTTCATTGTCATATCCCCTCTTTTCCTTATCCAGTCTTCCCTGACAAATCGCCAGAACATGCTGGACTGTTGGCGCTGACTCACTCTAGTCTCGATCTTCTCGAAGATCCCTCTATCTCGCGGCCCAGATCAAGAGTGTCCTGGGGTATTCCTGTTCCCGATAGGCCTGACCAAACCGTTAGTGTCACGCTTTTATCAAAATTACTACGATCCTGTCTGAAGTGTTGCGGTTGATTGTAGATCTACGTTTGGTTCGATGCTTTGATGAACTACTTAACGGCAGGAGGGGTTTCGTTGAACTCCACGGAGAATAGTGACGCGATGTGGCCACCGGACTGCCAGTTTATTGGCAAGGATATCCTGCGGTAGATAGCTAAATTCTTCCACAATGAATTTTTTGGAGAATTTGATCTCTAGGATGATTGTGGTGGTCATGCGTGGTGTGGTCTCACGCTGTGTTTCCATTTTTAGTTTTCACGCCATACTCTGGCCGGCAATTTTGTTAGCATTGGGACTCCCACTGCCCAGGAGGATCATTCCGCATGCACATATTTTAGTGGAAGGGAAAAAGGCGAGTTCGGCTGTACCGTATTCTTGTAATTTGTAATGATAGTGTACCGATCCTTTCGTGGGAACAACCATATCGGTACGCTTCAACCAATTGCTTGAGTTTTCATTTATTTGATTTTTGCGATGAACAGGCCTTACTTCTCTGATCCCACTGGTTGGGAAGAATGGTGATAACTTTTGGGTGAGGCTAATGAAGGGCCTAAAGAAGTTCTCTTTCCTTTATTTTTCTTTTTTGGTGAAAGGGGTGGAGGTGAGAGAAGTAGTAGTTGGCATCCTCTCGTTTGATCCCTTCTCCGCCTCCCTATTTTGGTTTTCTGTATGGAAGAGACTCCTGCCACACGAGGCTAGATTACGCTCTGTTGGGGTCAAAATGGCCGTACGTGTCCAACTAAGTAGGGTGGCAATTGCAAGAGGAGAATGAAGAAACGAAATTTAATCTCAATTTGACTTGTTTCTTTTGCGACCAGGGCTTGCTTGAGCACTTTCGTCCATTTTATCCTAACCGACTTGTAAACGAACACCCCTCCATCGTTCCGATTGTAGATGTCCAAGAGCTTGGGCAACGTAGTGAGTCCAGTGGAAGTGGTGGAGCACTTTGCCTCGGCTTTTACGGCTGCCTCTTCTACTCCCCTCAGTGAGGCAGAGGTGCATGCTATGGCTACCGATTGCCTTCGCTACTGCCTCGTGCGCAGCGCCTGTCTCAACGAGGACATCACCTTCAGCCTTCCCCTGGCCATCGAGACTGTCAACACAGAGCTTGTCAACTGGATGGGAAATCTCCTCTCTAGGTGGGTTTAATCGTGCTGTCGTCCGAAGTCCTGAGTGCTTTTTGTGATCTAGTAAAGCTGCTATTTTCAAGTAACAATCAGCCCCAAAAACTTAATTTTTGAAAAAGGTCATCGTTTTACCGCAAAATTTTTTTGTTGGACTATTTATTAAGGAAAAAAATTGTTTCCTCCCACATCATTTCCTTGTAGAATTACTTCAGAGAAGATCGTTCCAACCCGAACCGTGCCGATGTTAGATCTAGCGGAGGCGCAAGCCTTCATGTCTAATATCGTAGATGCTGAGTTTCTCAATGAGTAAGTCGCATTGCTTCAAACCTCTTCGTACTCTTGTTCTGTGTTCAAAGACACTCTTTGAAGCTCTACTTCAAGCAGCAGATAGTGTGGATGCCTTACTGACTTGTTGACCTTAAAAAACTTGAGCTGCAGAAGATTTGTATGTTGCTGGCATTCCCACGTGCCCTTGCATGAACAAATCGACTCTCACAACTGCTTTACGAGGATCTTAACTCGAAATTGGGGACAAATTGCCCACTTTCCATGAAACCTCGGTTGGCAATATTCACGCTTGTTTTGGAGACTCGATAAATGCATTTTGTAATGGAGCAGTCCTCTTTATTTTCAGCCTCAGATGTCTTCCATATACTTTTGATACACTGTGGTGGGAGCGCCTGCAACCACATCACTCAGTGGATGCGTTGATGAAGGTGGTACGGCAAACCAACGCCTTTGTCGATCGCCATCAGCCTTGGGCGAGTGTTGCTGCTGGTGATGGGACAGTAAAAACGGTCGTCGGGGTCACCTTAGAGGCCCTTCGATTGATAGGCTCTCTTCTCACGCCCCTTATTCCCTCCTTATCCAACCAACTGCTACTCCGCCTCGGAATCAGGCCGGACGTGTTGAGGTGCTCTTCTTGGCATTTGGACTTGAATGACCAATGCCTACACCAACCTCTTGTGCCTCGAATTAAAACGTGATTTCGCTAGTTTTTGATAGTAAAAAAAAAAGTCTTTTTCTTTATCTGAGAGATCTTCAAATTCGATTATCGTTGCCTACGAATTGCATTGTAGGTAGTAGTCGTCTAAGACTGCATGCCATCTTCCGCTGGAACTGTGGCTCTAGTGGCAAGAAATGATTTGGTGACTATGCATCACAAAAGGTGCTACTTGCCTTCTTGGTTGCATTGCGTTCCTTCCAAGGTTGATTGTGACGAATTCTGCTTTTGGTGATGTCTACACCGTTTGTAGCTAATTGGCTGGAAGGTTTTTTGTAAGGTCCCTAAATCGAACCCAAAACCCTTCTTTTGTGATGGCAAACTCCCTGCTATGCACTCATTTGGTCAATGTGTACTTCCCTTGCTCAGAATCATTCAAATAGGCGAACTACACAAGTATTGGGATCCTTGTTTGTTTCAAAAGTAGTTACTTATGCTTACTTTATTCTTGCTTTAAGAAGGAGAAGCTGTATTTGGTAGCTCTGTGTGCTCGCCTGATTGTTTGAGTTAACAAAAGCCCTGCGAAGGTGACATGATTGGTCCAGGCCAATGGGGTGAAGGCAATGGGATGGGACCGGTGAGTGGGGGAATGAGGAGCGATTGAATAAACTGGCGCAACGCATCATTCGTCGTGGTCGGCTTTGTTGAGTCGTCTGGAAAGAGGGGCTCCAGCGGTAGATCCATCGAGGGTGCTATCGAGACTGAACTACCAGCGGTGGGGATAGAGGTGGCTGAGATGGTGTGTGGCGTCTGTTTTGAGATTGCCTCCATGTTGGCGAGAATGGCCTCCGTGGCAGGGTGGGAGGCCCAGTAGGGGTTAGTCTGGAGGATGCGCTTAACGGCCATGAAGTTTCCCGTCTCCGCAAGCAACTCCAAGCCCACTGCTGTCTGACGCTTCCATTTTGTTCTATAAGGAAGTGATAAGGCGAGGGAACGTACTTGTTGACAAAGCTCTCTATTCATCAATTGTTTTATCACTGACAGGAGGACACACCTGCGATTTTGGTACCACGTCTTCACCTGCGTGTCGTTCAGCTTGAGTCGGTTGGCCAGTTGAATACGGTCCTGTACGCTGAGGTACTTCTGTGACTCAAAGTTCCTCTCTAGTTCACTCAACTGCGAGTCGGTGAAGGCAGTCCGTGCTTTCCGTGGTTTCTTTGACATCCCCTCCTCCTGCTGTTGTTGGTTGGGAAGACTGACGCACTGGTGGCCACATTGCTGATGCTGCTCGTTGTGGCGGTGGTGATGACGATTGCCTCTCCGAAGAACATCTAAGAGCAGAGTGTGATTTTTATTTCCTCACCTAGTTCTTATAATTACTTTGTGAAGTTTTTCCTTTTAAGTTGATTAACTCGGTTAAAGCATTTCGGGTGTAATAAGATAGGTCTGTGACATTCCTGGTGATGTTTGTAGCGATGGTGGAGCCCAGGATTATCCGCTTGATTGGTATTTCGGTGAGAGGTGGGGTCGTCTTCGCCTTTCTCAGTCCTTTTTATTGAGTAAGGGAAGGTTAAAGGCCCCTGAATTAACAGGCTGATATGTTTCACTGACTCTCGATCTAGGTTATAGGCTTCCCGAGCGGTCTGATTTCCGGGCCATGCCAGTGTGCCCATCCAACCCTTATCTGTGTCGACAAATACGCTTTGCCCTAGTATTGTATCTTATTTTATCTTTAGGGAAGTCTCGAGAAACTATGATAGTTGTCCAGGAGATAAGACTAACTTATCTTGTTGATAGACAAGCGGAACGTCCACTACAACCAGAGCGAATATGATCATTCCCTGAAAAATGTAATTTTCAAGCCTTCTGCACCGAATTACTTGAAAGGGGTTGGGGATGCTGCTCGCCCTCAGGAAATCTTATTGATTTGGAATGCTCAATCAATGGTGAATCATTACCGATCAAATACACAAGGTCGAGATCAGGCGAATTGGGGGAAGCCCAAGTTTCAACTCAGGGCCGGTATAGTCCTTTCTATTGCTCGCATAACTTATTTTAATGATGTTCAGTGACACAAAAGGAGGGATGACAGAGATACGATGGGCTTATTACACTACAATTACGAGCGAGGCGTCGTTAATAGTTCATTGTTCGTGGGCACTTGTGTCTTTGTTCTTACCTTTTAAGAAAAGTGAATAATCGATTTCCTTAACGCATGTTTTAGAACTTCGGGTACTATTCACTTTTAAAAAAAATCTTCGAATATTACGATGAAATTACAACTAGAGTTATAATTAGGAGTAAAATTTTCCCCAAACTAACTCTACAAGGAGGTTACAAAGCTTTTTGTCAAGAATGAGGAAATGATGCTCTTAATGGCAAATGGTCTTCATCACTGCTCCCGCTTTGAGAGGTGTCTGAGACAAAGTTGAGCTTTTGCTCCCCTACATAGAGAAAAATGTTGTAATTTGAAATGTTTCTTAGAGGGAAAAAATACGATTTGAAATAACGCCTTAATTTACTGTACGTTAGTTCTTTATTGCTGGATGCAAATCTTTTTCTGAATATTTGGTAATTAAGTCATACGTGAGCACTATGCCTCTTTTACCTTCAAAGGGAACTAAAACATAATGCGACAGTCTAAATAAAAATTGTCAGACGAAAGTTATAAAGTAGTGATAAAAAGTTGTCGATACGAACACCATGCTCTTAAAGACTATAACCAAGTTATTTGCATGTTTAAATTAAACACCGTTACAACGAAGTGCTGCTGATCATTTATGCGCACTGTCGTAGTAAGCGACAGTATTTGAGAGTTTGCCAATTATGACCTTTACACAGGTGAATCTTCAATACATCGAACAAAGTCATTGTCTCCGGTACTAATTTTAGTACTTTAAACTCCAACCACTAAGGGGGTTTTTTAAGCAATAGAGCATCACCAAAAAGCAAAAATTAAGGTTTATAGAATGGATACGCTATTTTTAATGCAATGGTACAGATCACTGCTGTCTTGCAAATGCCAAATTATAATTTGTCTCGAATCAAAACAAAGCAGGTGGGAGTTAGTGTGGTAAGCGGCACTTATATCTTGATCTCAAGCATATTTTACTGAAGAAAACAGACACTCTCTTCCGGCTCTAAAAAGGCAAATATCTGAAATATATAGCGTTCTATGGATCTAGACAGTAACTCGACCTACTAAGAGTCTGTTCTGAAATAAAACAGGCACAATTAGTTTGCTATGATTTCTGTAAACAGCAAACATTTTTGTTCACAGGACTACACAATATTTGAGCGTTTCACCATGCAACAGGGTCGCAAGTTTGCTATTTAGTTCCTACGCATAATTGTACAAAACCGGAACATATGCTTAAAATGTAGTCTTAAATGACTTCTTTGTTAATGCGAATTGAAGAGAAGACATATGATCTTTTGTTATCTTTGTGAACAGCTTTGATTACCGACAGTCTGCTTCGCATCAACAGTCCATCGAAAATGAGAAACAGCTGAACGCATTCGGAACGCTATGAAGATCCCCACCAGAGCCTATTTAAAACAAATTCGTCAAGCAATCCCATTGTGGAGAACACGCGAAGGCGGTGACTGTTCACTGTCCTACCTGTAGATTATCGTGAATTAATAGGGATAAAATAGCAGGGGAACTGGGAAGAAATAGGGGAAATCAAAAATTTTCGTGAAAAGATTTGAATACCATTGCTGTGCAAATCACATGAATCATCATAATCCATCGAGGGTCCTCTAGCCATGATAAGGGTAGACTATCTCATCACTTCAAACATTCAGGTTAGCATTCTGCCATCGAAATCCCTTACATGTAAAATGTAGTAAGACCAGAATATGGCTATTCAGATGCACTTAAATTAATAAGCGCGAAACTGTAGATAGAAAGTGGGTTTTATAGACTGCCTCGTGTGCACAATGCCCAAATTTTACCGTCAGTTCGAAAATTGGTAAATGAGATAAAGATATCGGTCAACTCACCATTGCAGTGTAAATCATCCACCAGATCTTCGCTACCAGTGCTGGTCGAGTCGCCAATCTCGGGCGTTAAAAGGTCCTCGATCATGAAGGACGTCAATCTCTTGGTCATGCTCAGACAGGAGTGACTGCTTGCTACGTCAAAAAGTGCTGGTATGGCCTTTTCCAGTTTCTCCCCTGTCCCCCACCCACGATCCCACAAATAGGAAGGGGGAGGGGGAGAGTAGGAGAGCGGAGGAAGCGGCTTTGTAGCCTGCCCTCGTGTACCGCACAGTGCGCTCATTAACGATTGGGTAATTTTCCACCAATTAGCACGATGGACAGGGGGGAGAGGAGTTGGTGGAGGAGGCTTAAACAATAAGTGTGGGATTTTTTGATAAATTAAGCGCTGTTCAAAGGCAATTGAGGTCATACTGGATGGAATGGCCTTATTCCTGCTTATTATTTTCGCGAATATGAGTTTCGACCCACTCAAAAACCCACATTTGCAGAGAGTATACATTGCTTTTGTCGAAGGCATTTGTTGATGCTTCAAAGGTTACTGCAAAGAGTAAAAATAAGGCCAAATTCGGAACCACCCTTGGATCACTGAGCCTTTATTGTCTGGTCCCTAAAATTAGCGCAAACCTTTGATTCTAGAGCTATAGGTGAGCTGAATCCGAAATTTTTTGGTTATTAAAATAATTATTACCGCAATGTATAGCCTTTCTCGTTTCATAGAAAAAAAGTGATTACTTTTAATTTCACTATCATAACACTTCATCTTCCTATGCGAACAATCCATCCCAACCCAACCCACCTCCGTCTGTCTTCCTTCTCAACCGTCGTATTTTTCATGAAAAGAGGTGAGAACCGAAGAAATTAGGACTGGTTGAGGTGTCACTACTGATGCTTTTGATAGCTCACCAAAGGTCATTAAGTCAGTTGGCCAATCAACTTCTCTGTTTGCCGGACGGCAGACATTCCAAACTGAACAGTTCGTTGCAACATCATCTGATGTATGGATCTCATTGTCACCCATTGTTGGTGCATAGAAGGCGGGAACCTTTTCGTTTGACTTCCTATTACTTTGATTTCTTGGTTTCTTAGCCTCAGGTTTCACCACTTCTCTATCTCCCATTGATGTCGAGGAAATCGAGCTGGTTGTTCCATAATCACCCACAGTAAACACGACAGAGGGTTAATCTTCATACGCAATCCACCATTGACGTGGGCCAGCAGCGACACGCGGTTCCCTTTGAATAGAGTCCTCACTATGTCCCAGCATCTAACCCCCAGTGATCCTCAAACTGCTCCATAACAAATGTGGAGGAAAGCCGCTGCGGACTTGCTACCGAACTAAACTGTTTCCTCAGATTTAACTGAGATTCAAAGATGCTTTGGAGTAGAGCGGAACAGGTTGGCGCATTTCTCTCCAGCGAACTACACCGAAAACTGTCGTCTCCTGCCCTCTGTGGCATCCACCGCCCTCAAAAAGAGTCCTCCTATCTCCATTGCCTGATCTGAATCTCTAAAACACTTTTCATCGTCTGCATTAGAGAAAATAGCGAACCGACTATTCAATTAATAATGCAAATGGGACGATGGAAGGAAAAAAAAGAAACACCGGGACCCGCATGTCCTCACGCATTGGCGAGATGGGAAGCAGATAGCACAATTTACAATACCAAAGGCGAGGGAGGTTGAGTGAGTGATAATGTGTCTCCATCACCTCTCTTTTCCACCGTCGCATCATGATTAGGCGTCTTGCCGTGGGCCCGCATTAAGCCTGTTTCCGGTGCGTCAGACTAAAGCTTGAAGTTGATACAAGAAAGAGATATGGATGATAGCCATAATAACGCAATTCCCACCTTCAAAAGCAGCTATCTCGTCGTGTTTGAAGTGTCCGACCTTCGTCAGAACCTTCGTTCCAGACATATGGACGGAGGAGAACCATCGTATTTCGTCAGTATTCTATCTTTCCTTATCAAAAAGCCATACCGTCAATGGGCAATCCACACACAGGCTTTCAAAAAGGCTATGAAGTCTTGGAACATCCATTACCACTCAATTTTTACGGAACGCTTGTTTTTTGAAGGTCGCAGATTATTAAGACGGAGCAGAGAGGTTGAGCAAGGAACCCAGACCATCACTTCTCGTCCTCCCTCCTCCCTTTTTATGACAAGAAAACGGAAGGCATTGTAAGAGTCTTCTGGAACGGAAATAGCTTATCAGAGAGTCTGCCTCATTAGAAAGGTTGCACACACACGCACACACACACACACACGCAGTCCTATCAACTGGTCTGATCTGTTTCCGTCCCTTGGGCTAACTCACTGCCTCACTCCACCACCTCACCCACCCCACGCCCGGCTTGTACCACTTAAGCACATCGTTTAGTCCCACGTAGCCATGGTAACCACAATGTGGTTCAGGAAATGCTCACCTGGCTGTAAGCCCTCACTTGGCTATCTGGAGCAGGAGGTAGTGTGAGGCTAGTGGTGGAAACAATACCTACTCCCTCTGCAATGGCGTTCTCCAGCGGTGGGGTGAACTAATGCCGATATTTAGCTACCGGAAGGCAATATATCTGTATACACAGAGAGGGAGAAGGTAGATCTCTCCCTCCGGCTTGGAAGCAGACAAGCAGTACGTACGCAAGCGTAGAAAGTAGAGAGACAAGGCTGGAACTTCCGTTCTAGGGCGCAGGATTTTGTACAATAACAGGCAACAGGGGAACCAATGATGGACAATTAGACTTAATTAAGAAAGCATATTGAGGTTTTAAGTAAAAACTGGAAAGTGAACACTCCATGAGGTGTTGCGTGGATGGAGAAATCTAGTTCGTCTTGTCTTGAGGGTTCGAATACTTTCAGGGTTCAGGTAAGTGGACTCCTGTGACCCAATTTGAATTTGATGATATAGATGGTTTAAGAAGACTAAAAATTTAGGTGGAGTGACGATAATGTAATGCGCGACTTGAGTGTTTGACCTCACCGTGATTCTGCAGGCGCTAGGCGGTGTGACCTCCAAGCCATGCTATAATAGTCCCCTCAGCCCTTCCGTGCATCGAAGAGGTTCAGAAGAATTAACCATGACATATTAACGTGATTGTTGCGTTCTGGCACTTCCTTGTAGACGCAAGAAGGCAAAATATTCAAACAGAATGCATATCATCGACCTGCAGAAGGGTCTTGAGGGCTACTGGCCGTCCGGTGGAGGCAAAACGAGTTGTCATTGGAACCAAGAGTTGAACGAAAGATTAAAGCACTACACTACCAGTCCCCCGACCCTCCTGGACATATTGAATAGACTTCAGCTCGCGTTGTTACCCAGACGCAATCCAAGTGCTTTGTAGCCCCCTTTCACTTTTCAAGCATCGTCTTCGACGATGACTTCAGTTGACGTAGTCGGTGATGTAAGGGAAGAATCTGCGAACCAACTTGGATAGTCATCGAACTTGAAATGGGAAGGCATCTGGCTGCATCGGTACTGATCTCCTTTGTTGATTCCGATGGATCTGTAGTTCCGTCCCTGCAAGGTACGTGCAATGGACGAAGAGGAGAGATAAACAGGCCATCTCTTGCATGTCCATCGCTAGTCGCAAGAACAATGGTCCAAAAGTAGGGATGGGGTTCGATACAGTCTCATGGGGAAGGAATTTCACGTTTGTATCGCCTTGCCGCTTTGTTCTCACTCCAGTGCTGTCCGGCCCTCTTTATCTGGCTTCTATCCAGCTTGTAGACAGGCATGTTCGCCTCTTTGGCATCCTCCTTGGCTAGTGTTACTTCGGTTGTTAAACCATTCCCTGCAGAACCTGGGGGGAGGGTTGGGGTAGTTGCCGAAGGTAGACGTCATTTTCAGCTCTTCTGCTAGAGACCGTCACACCTCTTCCTCCCTGCGAAGGTTCATTGCTCAGCAGTAGAAATCAGGATGAAATGTCCTTTAGGATCGAGTTTACTTTCCACTATCAAAAATGCAGCGCCCCGAGACCTTGCATCAAGAGGCATAAGTGGGAGCAGACGCTTCTGCAAGGAAAAGAATGCTAAGCCTTCTTTCGATTCCTTCAACTTTGCCGCTCCACAAATAAAACACTTCCATACAATTTCACTACACGAACCAAACATAATGAACGGGAGGAGGAGGCATCGAATTTCTACATCTTTGATGCCTTCATAAGGTGTGGTAAGCAGCTCCATAAGGAAACTTCCGGTTAAAGTAGTCCTGGAAACCAAGAAAATAAGGTGGTTGCCGATGATAGACGTCATCTTCGAGCCCTCTATTAGGCGGTGTCTCAAATTCTTCCATCCACCGCATATTCGGTTCCTCCATCAAGTTGAGACTTGGCAGTTAGTAATGAGTCCGCTCTTCGCTGCCACCAATGCGGCTCTTTGAGTCTTTTCGGACGTTAAAAGAAGTCATAATACTATGTCTGAATATGTATCCCCAGCGGAGACAGTCACAGAGTCTCCAGAGTATCCCAGAAACTCCGAATGAACATGTCGGTGACCATGAATCCACTGAAGGTACCAGGATACGATGCAATCCATGTGAATGAATGAATGTATCCAAATTAAGAGTGGGTGAAGTTGTGTGTGAATGCCACGAACCAGTATGAATGTCGTACTTTTACACTTTGCTGAGACAGGCACCAGAATAATGAGATCGCCATTGAAAGTCGCCACAACTTGGAGAGGAGTTGGTACCAGACACCGTCATGCCAGTAATTCTGACACAACCATAACGGCTGTTTCAAACTAACGCCTTTCAATCCAACTAGCTTGAAGTTCTCGTAGTTCTGCGAGGTTGAACGAGGTCGTCTCCCTTGAATTGGTACAATGTACAGCCCCATGACTCGATTCAGAGGTCCAGATGTTCAACTATGCGTTGTGGCTTCAATGGCACCGGAGGCTCCGCCTCCGCACTTCCGCTGAGTTGCGGTGCAAGCGCTTCTGCATAACAGCAGCAGTATGTCTCCTGCTGTCTTCAGAGAGGTCTTGATTCTTAAACCCTAACGAAAAGGAAGAAGTGCGAATGATGCGAATGGAAGCATCTGAGACGACCCCTAATTCAAGAATTGAGAATGACGTCCGCCTTCAGCGACCACCCCATTCCCAAAGCGGCACTAGGGGGAGTTGTCAGTGGTAGCTAGATGACGATGTCATTGAAATGAATATACGATACCGCCTCTACCAGCAGGATGGAACCCAGCAGTTCTGAAGCGTGAACAAGGTGGAAAGGATGAATAGATACGAAACCTTACCCTGACTAAACGATTCAACTTCCCCATATTCAGTATATTTGCCAGGAGAGATCAAGTATAGTCTCATTTGCACGCAAATTTGATGACAGGCGCAGTCGATCGACGGGGATCATCCTTCACCCAGCACCGACTATGCTGCAATGGCCGATGTGGAAGATTGACATGGGAAAGCGCCAGGAAATACGCTCAAAGGATGAGAGGAGAGTTGTGCAATCCTTTGGCCATATGTTCGATCCCCTAGTTTGATTTTACGGTACCTAGGACTCCAACAATCAAAAATACTCATCCTGCCCAAGTGTTCGACCTTCTCTTGTCTTCAGAAAAGTTTCGGAGTGCTACACACCAGTGAAATCTCTTAGGCCTAAGCAAGGCTTCAAGAAGCTGCTGACACAATACTTGTGTGCTAAGAAAACTGGAAAATAGCCTTCCCTTCAATAATTCCTTTTCAACCTTCTCTTAAAATGCATTCATTTCCAGCGCCCCATCAATTGAACCATGCAATCAGCACTGTCTTCGAGAAAGTTACTTCAGTCCTGATTTAGCGGAACAATTCCAAGAGGATTTTTTAAACATTCCAAAGATCCTTACTTCAACAGTCGAAACAGTACCATTACCATTCTTGTCACTTTAGAGGAGCCAACGGATACAAAACCCTTCCGGGCCGGATTTAACCTGAGGCAGCCGTCTTGAGGGAGGACACCAACAACTGTATTTTGAAGGAAAACTTAGATACTTACGGATGCGCACTCCTGTCGATGACGGCGACAGATCAGATAACCAGTTGCCACCTAAGTTCCCCGGCTGTCACACTTCTATTTCTGTGCGCCCGAAATGTTCCCCGCTTATCACATTAGAGCGGGAGCCCTCGGCAATTTCGATCCAATCCAAACATCCTTCACGAGGAATAGCCCGATCCCCCACCCTCGACGCTCACTTCTTCCACTCAAAAGGGAACACCGCAAGATACTATTCATCTTTGATGGAGTCTAGAAGCGTCTCAACTATCGCCGTCCTATTATGACAGTGGAGGCATTCTAAACTGTAAACTCGAAAACGACCAATCACCACTCTCTGTCTCAACTTCCTTTTACCGAAGGCTTCGACGATGCGAAGCCTTTGCGATTACTTTATGAGTGAACAGTGGCAAGGGTGAAGACAATTACAGCTTTTTTGAGATATTGTGCACGACCTTAAGAGCAAATGCTAAGGAAACCAAGCAAAGAGGAGGGGACACAAAGCGAGACTGTTTAGGCTTAGTGTATTACTAAGACGCCAAAAACACACTATTCAAGACAGCCCTCGCCCTCAGAACGGCAAAGAAGGCGGCCATCGGTGTTAGAAAGTAAGTCAGACAAAGTATCATGGTAATTGTTAAAATTGCGCATACACACGGCCGTGCCTTTACAAACGTGAGGAGACGGTGGGGGGAAGACAGTGGATAGATGAAGAGAATTACTGAACTGCTCAAGAATCGGTGAGGTGTGCTAATGAAGAAGAGAGAGACGATATATCACACAAAAAACTCCCGAGTGGGATTTCCAAGTAGGAGTGCCGTGGTTGCCCAAAGAAATGAGTGATTTGGAATGCTGATGATGAGGTGGATGCCGTCTACAATGGTTGTGCGGCTACAAAGAATAATGCAGAAAATGGCAAGGTTAAAGCTTCTCAACGATTTTTAGACAAATCGAAGGCCCTTGGGGGGATCTCAGAGCCGGACACAAAATCGTCACCTTAGCCATCGTGACTGCAACTTTATTAAACCTGTGAACGCTCTAGAAGCAGCTTACTCTAAAGAATCGAGGCGCCATCCTCGATCATCATTGAGGATCATACAATACCACTTTTCCATTACTATCCCGCAAGTTCTTTGAAGCAATGAGCCACTGTGCAAGCTGACACAGTAAAGACGGTCGTCAGTTCCTAAGCCAAGAGAGTGGTTTGGAGGAGCAGGGATATTCGCCCTTCATTGTCTTCGCACCCCAAAATTTCTACCTTCTACTAATAAGTAGGAATTCTACAGCATCAGCGTCCTCGCACAGAAGATTGATTGCAATAAGCATTATCAGGTTAAACGATTACAATCTCACCTTCTGAAGAGGACGTGGGAGAGAAAGTTGAGACATCCAAAAGGAAAAAAGACGGAGGAATCATTCTCTGACTCAAAAAAAATGTCACAGGGGGTGGGGGGTGGGCAGAGGTGGAGTGAGATTCGCAGCCTTCGTCGTTCCACCACCAGAACTGGCCAGAACGTTGACATAGCGAGCGCGAGTGCTGCCGCCACCGCCACCGGAGGAGTGGAGGGTGGGTGGAAGCAGTGGTGGCACTGCACCGATGTGCCCCGGGGGGAGCGGCGCAGCGGTCGGTACTGATAGCGGCGCCGGCGGAGGCGGCGGTGGTGCCGTTTCCTCCAAATCACCACCCGCCATGTCCTGCCAACACCCTGCTGCTTCGTTCCACACGATCTAAAAGGTATCCAACAAGAAGGCAACATTTGATTGACGGAATGTAGTGAGCTTTGTAATTCACCAAATGATTTATGGTTAGTAGAAAGCAGGAGTCGTATGGAGAACCTTGCCCAGGTTCGTACAGCAATGCATAATGAGTTCACAAGGAGGACTTGAGAGGCAAAGGTAAAAAAAATCTTACCAAAAATTATTTCGATCATCTAACCCAAAATTAGTTGCTTTACGATTTCGATCAATTTAACAACAGATAATCAAGTCAGCAGTTACTTTCCAGTGAAAATCGGGCACCACATTGATGACACATCCCGAAAGATGCTGTTGTGCTAGCCATCGGAGAAGAGCACTATCTAATAGCACCTAGAACAACGCCCAAACCGATACGAGAGACATCCACCAGAATGGCATTTGTTTGATGCTCTCAGTCTCCAATGGATTGTGTCCCATAGCAGCTCCAGGTTATTAACGTACCAGCCTGTCGGCACATTCCCAATAACTTGAATACCGGATTCGTACGCCTGTAAAGATAACTCAAGGGCTCCGCTGTGAGGGAACCTTGTCCAATCACCTACGCTTAATTCCATATTACAGTTGTGATTGCTATTCCAATGAATTTAACAGCAAGCACGAAAAATGAAGGGTGGAGCATGGTTTGATTATGGGATGACCGCCAGAAGAAAATGCATTAGGAGACTTAAGGAGTTGGGCTTACAGACGGGTTCGAATCATCCGGTAGGAAGATCTCCTGGCCACCACCCCTCATCCGTCCAAAGAGACCAGAGAACCAGCCCGACTAAACGCAACTTAAGCATTGTTACTCACAAAAAGAAGTAAAGAACAATTTCTTCCACAAAGGCTATACCTTGCCCGGAGCTGATCCACTTTTCTCCTCCGGCTGTGGCTGCTGCAACTGCGAATGCTCTGGCGCCTGTCGATGATTATCAGCTGGTGACGCCTTGACAATAGGAGGCTGCGGGGGCGCAGTAGTGAATGCAGGGTGACCGCGTTTCACATCACCGACACCACCACCGCCACTAGTCGTCGCTGGGCTAGCACGATTTGCAGCGTTGCGAGAACGTTGGTCGCGCAGAAGGGACTAGAGAGGAGCGAAATGTTTGGGGATAAATACGAAGTCACTACTGATTACAGCACTAATTTTGAAACAGTTGACGTGAAGACACTGCACTACTGAGTTGTTTTCAGTGGGAGGGAAGACAACACACAGCAGGATGGAAATCTAGAGCTACTTACACCCTGGCTTAAAGCCATGAATTCAATCCAATCGGGATGAGAAAAGAATGCACTACACGGCATACCAAGACAACACAAACAGAAAAGTGACAACGCAGCTACCCTCTGAAACACTACTGAGCGTGTTGGATTTTCCGCTTTGCCATCGGCAAACCCGTTGTCATCGATTATTGAAGCTACACTGGGAGAGGAGCGACGACGGTATGAGCAAAAGCTGGACCCAAACTCAGACCGTTTGGTGCAATCTCCACCGTCTTGATAACGCCTGCTGGACTAATAGAGAGAAGATGGGGATTTCGGGTGCATAATCGGGGCCAAAGATATAAAATAAGCGCACAATAGCACAGACATCATTGGTGAGCTTGTGTTTGAACTCTCGTTGACTTTTCAATAATGAATTAGGTGAGCTAGGCAGATATTACATTTCTAGATTAGGCATAGGCAGAGATGTGCCCAAGCCACTTACAGAGCGCAAACGTGGTACCTTGACGTAAAGCGTAATATTTACAAATACTGAATCAAGGGAGGGAGAAAAATTCCAGAACCTAGCCAATAAACTACAGACATGAGACGTTAGTCATTTGATCGCTTTTCATGCTCTAAGAGCTTGAATTTCTAGTTAGCCTTGCCCAAACTCAAAACGGTTTGAATGCATTAAAGAAATCAGTAGGTCAGAGTGAGATGGTAAAAGCAGTCTGAGGAAGCGCAGTCGGAAGCAAAGTCGAAGACAACTAACTCCACTGTTGCTGATTCGACGTGCCGTTTGAGGCTGAACTGTGGAGGACGAGGGAGACACAGTTCTGCTCGAGGGAGATGGACTGGTAGCCACTGTCGAGCTGTCGTGCGAACTAGCCATCGACACGGTTCGTGATCGGGAAATCGACTGTGAGAAAGAAAATGATGGTTTGTGAAAACCGATCTCAAAACTGATAAAGACAAGCAAGAGCGGGCATGTTAATGTACATAGAACAACTTTAAAAAAAGTAAAGACCTGAACCTCGCCCAAACTGGAAGATATCCACCCGTTGAGAAGTTCAGGTTTGACTTAATTGCCCTTCGCACCCGGTAGAGGCAAGTCTACATTCCACCAAATCGAATGAAGGATAGTTCCTTCAAAGAGGCATGAATAATTACAGCTAAGTGAGCTCTTGACACTTTATATGTTCTAAAGACAGTCTTCAAAAAGGGTTGGAATACCTTTGCTTACCTAGGAAGATTGCCTCTAAGTACAGACAATCATCAAATTTAGATGGTCTCAACTCGGCAAAAAGTAATCTCAGGCTTTCAGATTAGAAGTACCTCATAAAAACACGACACGGCTGGAGTTTCTAGATCGCCCGCGGACAAAGGGGTAACTCTATCTCCTTCAGAGTTGCATTTAGTTTTGATTGACAGCTAATTAGTATAGAACGGTCTACTCACCTGAGAGCCTGCAATTCCAGCAAAGTAGTCGTAACCGGAGGTTCCCGAGGCAGTGGAGATTGCGTTGGGACTGGAAGAGTTCATTGAGGGAACAAAGAAGGCCTGATGAGAGCTGACGGACTGCTCTGCAGTGGAAGACGATATCGAGGTCTTGTGGGGTGTCACAGGTTCTTGGTATTGGTTCTGCAGTAATTCATGTTTTTGAAAGTAAGTATCATTCTCTGAGGAGATCTAGGTGAAAAGAATGGATCGCGATGGTCTATGATCTGTTCGGCAGACGGAATCTACTAAAGCACGTGAGAATGCGAGCTGCGTAGATCGAGAACATCTTTAAAAATACTGCAATTTTAAGTTAGAAGCCACATTCCAACTCTGATACATAAAAGTGCTATTAAATAACCAAATGATCAAAGGAAAAGAGTTTGTACCTTGAAACCTACAATCTTAAGCAAGGCTTTCAACCCGTGGCGTCGTACTGCAAAGCTGCGAACTTTACTCGACACGACCACTGCTGCCTGTGGCTGAACTGACCCGAGACATATGCGCCTGTTGCTTACTACTGCGCACCGTAAGGCTATGGTGGCATACTCCTCATGCGTAAAATCAAAAGTCTTTATTCGACTCAAACGTCCTTACTAGAGGGCCACGGAAACTTCGTGTCAAACAGTGAAGAGGGATGGGGAAGGAATGAAACTTTTTAAAAACGGAGCCACAAGAAAGAGCCCATTTTCTCCTTACCTCTGGCTGGAAGGAGGGCGAGGATGGTGGCTGCCCCCGTGGCGAGGTAGTGTCATGGATGGTTGTCTGCAAGGGTGGATGTGTGTCAGGAACTGCGGGTTTTTGGCCCGACGTCAGAATCGACTGTTGATGGTGGATCTGGTTGGAAGCCGAAAAAAGAGTTGAAAGTGCATGAGATAAACCCCAATCATCTAGGGCAATATTTAAATGAACAATTTTGACGAATAAGAATTTGCCTATCCATAAAGATGCCCAACAAATTATGAAGGCCTACCTCCGATCTCTATACGCTTTAGTCATATAATACATTTAATTTCAAATTTACGGAAAAAATAGGTCAATTTAAATGAATAGATAAACTATGATATGCCCCATGTTGATAAGTAGAACTTGAAACATTGAATCTGCAGGATAAATTAAGGGCACGTTTTGGAGACAGAGCGCACCTGAGGAGGAGGCTGATTGTGTTGAGACTGATGGATATTCTGCTGCTGTTGTTCATGTGGCGGTTCGAGTTGTTTGTTCCGCGCTGAGGGTTGTCGTGAATACGTTGGTTGTGCTGCACTTTGGATTTCTGATTGCTGAAGCTGTGATTGTTGTTGTTGCTGTTCTTCAGGTGCTTGCTTCGGAGGTGTGCGCACTGGATCAACGTAGGGACGCTCCGAATTAGGCAAACCAAACTATAAAAAAGGAATCGAGGGCAGAGGCAAGTAAGACCGTGCTCAAGGGAGACCAACTGTTAACATGGAATAAAACCATGTATTACTACTTTACAATCGTTATTACAAGGACTGTGATACAATTCGATGGCTGAAAGACGTGCATGTAAAGAAACCTCAACCAGGGTTCGTAAATCGAGAAGTACGCAGTCCACCCTTGTTTTTAATGTTTGCGTAGAGTGACTCACCGCACCGCACATACGCTGACACACAATACGAAGCCGTTCAATCCAATGAGAGGAGTGATACGATCTCACAGAAGCACCACCGCCAAGACAGTTGCCCGAGGTAGCAGAGGCTTCGAAGCTACCCACCTCAGGATGATGACAGAGCCGTTCAGCCAGTCGGAGGCACTGCGAAGCCATGAGAAAGAGACCACGCAGGTCTATTGGCTGCAGATCGGGCTCCTCTATCTCCTGTTCCAGCAGCATGGAGAGAGAGTTGCTCAAAACTTCTAGATAGCGAAAGGCCTTCTCAATGAAACCTGCGTCGATTAGACGGAGGCAGTAGGCAAACTTGAAGGGCTGAAAGAGTAAAGTGTTGCAAGCATTTGTTTTAACCGCACACAAATATGGATTTCCGACTCGTAAGTTAACGGCGCCAAATGAAATTTGTATGAAATTGTGGTCAACACGAAAGCAGGAACAAGTGAGAATCAGTCTAGACATAAAAAAATTAAATTAACCCTAGAGACGAGTAAGAAAAATATGTTGGGGCACAGTGTGACTCACGAGGAATTGCGGCAGGAAGAAATGCCGGTCACGAGTTGCCAGAGCAAGCGTATATTCATAGATCTCAGTGAGCTGTACTGCCTCAGTAGGCGCCCGCTCCACCATCGCAGTCATGACGTAGTGCCCATCATCTGCAGGCGACTCACTCTCCTCCGATTTGGGCATGGCGACACCGATGAGCCAAATGCGCGACGGCATGTGCGGCGGAGCGGATGTGGTCGATGAGGAGGCGAGAAGGAAACAGAGGTGCGCCGCAAAGAGGAGGCGACGCGCGAGCAGCGACTCGCCCATGCGCTCGAGGGCCTCGCGCGCCAGATCCTCATGGCCTTCAGGGGCGGACAAGAGCATTGCAAGGTGGGGACGCCAGTCACCCGTGTCTGCGCCTATACTTTGAAGAGGGATATGAGACTTTTAATATAATAAAGGCGACAGTTTGTGAAGGAATAGCAATGGCAAATAAGACGCGTATCATATAAGAACGCAGCCAGGACTAGTGAAAAAAGATTACTTTTCAAGGTGGTTAAAGATACCGCTTCTGGATAAAACTTACTAGGCGCTAAAGGGACTGAGAGAAATTCCGACATTCTGCTTATTTATCGTGTTCGTGGCACATACGGCTGGGAAGCAAAACGCGCCACCATTAAGGACTTATGTGTTTCTGACAGTGCTAGTAAAGCGTGTACATCAGTTTACTTCTGAAAATCTTGCCCACGTAGAGACACGAAAATGGTTAAAGCATCCAACGGCAACATCGCAATTCTCAGTAGTCAAAAAGATCACGGCTAGAGACAAGAGTGACCTTACATAGGATCAGGCTGACGTAAGCACTAACGCCTGAATTGAAAGGTACTTAGCTGAAAAGCCTAAACAGCTTAAACAGAAAACAACCATCAAACATGCATCGTACACAACAAGTGACCTCTCTGTTTGCTTCCACCCATGTTGGCTGGATGATGGAGTGAATGGAGGCAATTTAGATGTGAAAAATTCAGCGATAGACTAGCGATATTCTGATAAAGTTCAAAATAAGGTTGTAAAAAGGGCTAATTATTGACAGAGCTTACTACCTCTAGCCGGTGAATCAAAAGAATGGAGTACAACCGGCAGAGAGGGTAAACAATACTCTTCACCGGATGACGCAAATTCTTCACATACGCCTCCACACACTTCGAATGGTGCACAAAATGAAATGAATTACAGAACACCAAATAGCAATGCGGGAGTGTCAACACAGTGGCGTCGGTACCAGTTCTTAATTGAAAAAGGACGCACAACGCAGATAAAGAGGGATGCATTTATCCACGGCCTCATGGAACGTATTAGTCGAAGAGAACCTACAAATGCGTCGCAAATCAAAAGATGCAACAAAAACCAAAGCACAGAGCAGGAAGGGTTCCGAAACATCACAAAATCAGTGACGTTCATGTGGCAATTACAATTGGATGACCTGGATAACTACATCACAATCCATGCATAATGAGGCGCAATTTCACATCAAGAGACATCTAAAATAGAGAGCAAGGGATATTCCAAAATCACTGTGTGCGAATTGTACACGAGAAGATGTACAGCCAATGGCCAAAAAGGTTATTAGTGTGCGCGAAACTGGAAAGCGGAAAGTGTCCGAACAACAGCGATCCACGTACAGCGCATCATGAGCGCACACTAAAAGGCACCAAAGCTAGAAAGTTGAGACGTTTGCGAAAAAAAAGCCAAGCCGAATCAATATGCAAGAGAGTGCCAACTTTAGCTGAGGGAGGTGTTGAACAGGAGGATGGAGGTGATAACCTCGCCAAAATTTGTCTAAGACAACCATAGAAACCATTATTCATTCGATCATTCACCAACAGACGTCCTACTGGTTGGGACTAAAAGTCGTAATTACCTCATGATTCCAATACAACTAATTAAAACTTCAAGATAACAGATATTAGTGCTCCGAAGGGTCAGCTAAGAGAGGAGACTAGGCCAGTATGCATATTTCCCGAGTACTTATGCACTGATTATTAACTGCTAAAGTAGGAAGCGAGACAACGTCTTAACAAAGGCCCACGAACTGCGCAAAGTGATTTCAGAAGAAGAGGCCCCACGAAAGCCAAAAACAGAGAACTAAGCCGACTTCAAGAAGACTACCGTGTCGGATTGTCAACACTAGTGGTGCGAAAATAGACAGGTAAAAAATAAAGAGAACATTCCATCCAACACCATAAAAATTATTGCAGTTCGATTATTTGCAGTCTAGTACCATTTTAGCTACTAGGAAAAAAACTTAGTACGCAGTTTAGCGTCAAGAGATGCCGCAAATATCAAAAACGAAGTAGGGAGGACTCTGAAGCGTCAGCAGCTCGAAAGCTTGACATAGTAGTGCGGAGTTTAATCCAGAAGGGTATTTAACCAAAAGACGAAGGGGTAAACATCATACACACAATATCCTTAGAGGCTTTCATGGAAGGAAAACCTGGTAAAACGCAGCCCATGAGTGGCAAGACGTAATTTCACATCAAGAGGTGTGTAACACGGATAAAACAGGGCTAGTTCGATTTCAAAAACCAATTAGAGTATCAGCGCACCAGGGAACTCCGACCAAACGGTGAAGATTGTGCTCATTTGGATAAATATAGTCGCATACAACGAAGTATTATGAGGGTCAAAACACGGAGCAAAGCCGATCCCAAGACCCTACTAAACGTAAACCGTAGAGTTTCATTGCAGATTTGGATCAAGAAAGTACTGAACTGAAGGATGGACTTTAATCTTCGCCTACTGCATATTTTCATCAGATTTCAGAAAATCGCAGAACAAAAGGATAAAGAGGATGTCTATCAGGCTATCGTAAAACAACACGTCCAGAAAGCAAAAAAAAACTCCCACACATATGGTAAACTAACGTTCAAAAAAGGGTCACAATAAATATCCGAGGAAGGCAGCCATGAATAACGCAGAGGAAGTAAGCCTGGTTCCAGAAAAATTGCTCGATTAGAATGTCAATGGGTGCAATACCGATGTTCACACCTCCTGATAGTCAAGCATAGATCAACTACCATCAAAAGCGTCAAACTCCAGGAATGAGAGCTAAAACAGGAAGAAAAGAGCCTTACCACCGGCATAGGCAAGTTGATCTACAGAGCGAGGAATTTCACCAGCAGTGAGTTGGTAGAGAGTGAGGAGAGGGTCATGGGGATGAACAGCACGAGCAAGGAACTTCTCCATTACCCGCTCGAGGGGTATCGGGCCGAGACGCTGGGCCAAAGCAAAAGCGTGGCCCCACAATTGCTGCTGACAGGCCTGATCCAATGCCTTCAGCGGGTGACCGTGCATCAGCAGCTAGAAGGGAGAGGAAGACAGGACGAACAATTAGTAAGTCTACCGCATAAACTAATCCGAGCTTTTGATGAAATAGTTACCACCTATTACGCCAATTGAGCAAATTTATTTTGAAGATCCGCAGAAGTGCCAATAAATGCTTTCCTTCTACCGAGAAGATGAAACTGTCAATAATAGATTTATCGCCAATTTTGTGAGTTCTGCCCTTGCTACTTTATCTCGGCCAAAAACGAGAAGAATATACGTTTTCCCGCCTCACAAGTTTGGACTAAGGCGACCAGAATTAGTGACGTAGAAAAACTTGAATCGAAACCAACAAACCATTCAAAATCGTACAATCTAATCCACAAACAGTACCCCAAGAGGCCACGAATTTAGAGGGACCAACCTCTCTGAATCTTCGTAGAGCAGCCGCCTCGCGTTCCTGTGCCCCGCCTAGGTCAGCCAGAAGTCCCTTCCTCAATAACCTCGACACCGAAGCCCCACCTGTTGAAGAGGCGGAAGCACTCCTCTGTTGTTGTTGCTGCAGCTGCGAGAAACCCACCGTTGATGATGCATGGGTAAGCAGACACGGCGACTCACGCCCTGACGACTCGTTCATAGCACCACGTCCGGTACCGTCAGGTGTTGAGTAGAGGTGGAAGGAGCCATGACGGCTCAGTTTGGGGAGAGTGGATACCCGGCCTACGGGAAAGGGTGAGACTGAGGGGGTGACGGCATTTGTAGAATAGTCGTAGGTCCTTGAACTCTCGTTGCCTAGCAGGAGATTTACAACATCTCCAGGATGTACAATCTAAAAATGACAAAAGGCAGCACTATTCGCATTAAACCGTATGCTAAATCACACGAACCTTCCCAATCTTCCACACCCATGAAAATGGGGTCTGTTTATACCACTCATGCCACGAGATGGCTTGACAATGAACAGAAACCATGATTCAAGTGCGCCGCATTAGAAAATGAGAATACATAATCTAGGTCAGCGAGGTCAGACAGTTTTGGATCTAGATAAATTGTCATACTGAAACAAGTTGAGTTCTTATATGAAGCGAACGCAAAACCGAAGTTCAATTCGCAACGATGTAAAACTCAAGAAATGGTGATAAATATTTTAAAATCACCCCATCCCTGCTTTGCAGGTGGTTGTACTTCACTCGACTACTTTAGGCTGACTGTCTCAAGGATCGCAGAGAGCATCGATTATGCAACAAAAGGGCATTCGTTTTGGATTTACATTTCACAAAACAGATCATTTGGATACCAGACCCTCAACTCTGCATCCAGATCGGTGCACCTCATTATGCTTTCAGGGATACCTTGAGCGCTACGGTGCAAACATACCCCATTATTCTTCACGAGCAGCTCCAAGTAGGCGAGAAGGAGACTAGCGGAGTCCCAATCCACGGGCATTCGGTCTTGAATGTCCTCAACCTTACCCCTCAAAAATGCCTGGACGTCATGTTTCAGCGTATTGTCTTGGCACAGCGGGCCTGGATAGAGGACGTGATCAGTACGGTCCCAAGCATTTACCAAACGCATGTACTCCTCCTCCACCTCATCATCTTCCATCTCCTCGTTGTCGGGTAAAGTGGAGGCGGGTCCCTCACTAGACTCCTGATATGAGTTGGAAAAGATGAGTCCACTATGATGCATCTTCCTGGCAGGTATTGAGACCTGAGTCAGGCGAGAACCGACCTCAGCCACCACGTCAGACGCCAGTTGGCTGACATCTAAAAGCTCGACTCGACCGGGTTCACCCTCTTGCGGACGATTCGGAAGAATCTATAGTCCAACGCAAAAAAGCCGTTCATCTCATTCCGAAGAGGCGAAGAGGACAGCAATCCCATTAAGACGGTTACCTGAATCAGCATTCCTGGAGTGGAAAGAGTAGCCCGTATGTGTGGCTCGATGAAAACTTTTGGAGTAGTGCGACCCATAGGAATTGGCCAACCGTTTGCGGCAGCCATAGCGCCAAGATAGTATTGATAATAGTATGCAGCATAATCAGCAAACTGCGGAAGGTTTTTTTGACTCTGTGAATGAGGCATCATAGGCCAGGAAGGAAATCCTGGGAAAGCGAAAGGCTGCTGTTGCTGTTGCCCAGACTGAGTCGTCGGCTGGATCAGGGGCACCACGCTTTTGGGGACATGACGCAGATGCTGCTGCATCTGCTGCCGATACTGCTGTTGAGCCGAATTCCCGAAGTCGTAGCCGGGATAGAACTGCTTGTAGTAATTTTGCATTACATGATACCATTGAGTGTAGGGATCCACTTGAAAAGAGAATGAAGCAAAAATATTTATAACAGAGAAAACGAGCAGACGCGGCACAGCTTATGCATACACATAGAGAAGTGATTGCGAGACACAAAGTAGTCTACAACTTTGTTAGAACGTAAAATAGCAGCACACAATGCGCTAAGGGCCGCATACAGAGAAATATTGGACATGCAGAAGGCTCGTTCCCCGCTAATGCCGGTCAAAACACACCTGAAATTGGATCGACCATTTCTTGTGCTCTTCGTACTTTAAAGAAAAGACTTATCAAAAGAAGCCACAGGAAAACAGGAAAACGAACTGAGCAAACTTACTCTCCGAGGCAATACTTTCCGGTGTGGACGACCGATTATGAATTAACTCATTAAACCGATTCCCTGTATGTCGATTAGATCGCTTGGGACTTCTACTATGTGAAGGCAATAACGAAGCCCGTTCTATGGGGACCTTTTTGTTAACAGCTAGGGAAGTAAAGGCTGACCAACAACTCAAACCTGGTGGGTTGGGGATATCAATAACAGCCGGCTGAAGACCGGCAAGGTCTTCGACGAAAGACTTTGATACATAAGCAGGACTGTTTAACGATTGTGCACTACGACTTTGTTCAGTCGTAGGCTGGGCCATCAAATCGATTAAATTAAACGATTCTTCCTGAGAAATGTCACCATCAACGGCGGTAGTTATTGGGACAGTGGCCTGGTCAGACTTATCTTGAGGCATATTCAAACCACCTCTAGTACAAGGTAGAAGAATTGGTACCTCTGACTTACTGAAAATCGGCGTCATACTCCATGGGTAAAACCAGTTACAAAATATGCTCGTGGAGATCAACCGTTGAATGACGTCGGAAAAATCGAGCGAATTGCCTAAAATGATGATCCAACTAAACAAAAGTAAGCGGGTACAAATTAGCAGTCATTGGACAAAAAAAATGCAAATAAAAGAAATAAAGTGGCCTAAGAGTGTTAATACACTTTTAGAAACCCGCTAGCAATGACTTTATGAGTAGCGGCTGACTTGGCTACCCCGATGTAGAGCGACGTTAAAGGACAACATTGGGATGCTAAAAAATTCAACCAGATGTCATTTTTGGTTTGGCCAGCATAATCTGCTTTTATGACCACAAAACCAAAAGTAGAATTCGAAGAGTGAAAACTGGGCCATTTTCCAATTATTACAACTACTTGCAAAATTTGAAATCGAGTAGGATCTTTTGTAAAATGCATTTCCCACCCATTACCAGTGTTTTGGGCCAATAGCTGCTAAGCGACATTACTTAGAACAGATTGTTAGGGCTCGCTTTCACACTTAAACTAACTTAACAATGTTTGAATAATTCGTTGATCAATTTCCAATCTCTGCGCTTGAATTGAATTTCCCCACTCGGCTTGGGCTGACGTGCATTGCGTGGTACGTTTTTCGCCATGGAATCTGAGGTGGCCAACCTTGGTGTTGTTAAATCCAGGCACAGGCTGTGTTCAGTATGCCTAACAGGGAGAGCGAAATATACGTGCCCTCGTTGCACGGTCCGAACGTGTTCTCTTCGTTGCTGTCAGACTCATAAGAAATCTACTATGTGTTCCGGAAAGCGCGATGTAGCTGCGTTCGTCGCTAGGAAGGACTACAACTATTTTGCTTTTTTGTCGGACTATCGGTTCTTGGAGTCCCTCGATAGAGACAATGAGAGTCGGGAGAGGAAAATATACGAAGTATTTTCTTTGTATTTCATATGCAAGAAATGTTGAGAATCGTTTTGATTAGTGACGATTTTTCTTTTTTAGCTCTACAACGTCGCCAAAAAGAGGAGGAAGATCCAGTTGAGGATTCTAAATGCCGTTCGATCTCTCAAAATCGATTATCGTCCCTCTAGTAGCCTCCTTACCCGTGCCCGATTAAACCGAACCCACTTGACCTGTGATAAGCCACTTACCGTTTTGTGGACACTAGAACTTCGTTTGCTTGATCCTTCTGTGGGCGCCTCTCAAGGTGACGAGAAGCCGTGGTGTGACAGCGTCCTTAGACCGATTCATATGCTCCTTCATGACTGCTCTTGCTCTTCTCTCCTTTCGGACATTTGGCGTACAAAAGTCGCTGAGTTGTCAAGCGCCGAGCTGCAGGCGTTGGTTGCTCCACAACTTGCCACTTCTCCTGATGTTACTATGAACCCTTACGTAACCAATTGGGTACTGGCACTGGGCAAAAGGCTCCCATACTTTTACATTGAGTGTGTAGACAAGCAGACCAAGTGTGTTTTAAAGCACGAAATTTTCGCATCGTCAACCAGCCTTTTGGAGGTGCTGACCAGGGACAAGTATGTTGTGAACGAGTTTCCCACCATTTGGGTGTCGCAAACGGAACTACGGTCATAAAACTGTTTTGTACATGGGTTTTATTACACATTTCTCATGAAAATGCTACTGATATTGTCAAGCTTAAGGCGTAGGTGGTATCAACTACACCGCATCCCAATCGAGATGAGACTTGGCTTTTACACCGTCGAATTATATTAGTGTTGTTTCATTATTTTGAACCCTGTAGGTGTTCAAATGCCAAGTGTCCTTTCAAGGATAGGATATGTCCCCACTCGAAAAGTTTGATACCGTTTGAAGTAGACGTAGGAATGTATCTTTTAAGCATGTACTAAAAATAATCAGAAAGTATGTGGAAGTGTTTGATGGTGGACCTAGCTGGGATCCGGCTATCAGTTTCTTGCGATTCGTCGCTGATAGGCAATTTATGCTTCTCTAAAGGCATTTAATCCGACATTCCTGACTTTAATTAAAGTGCTAGAATTAATTAAAGGTAGGACACGGATTGAAAAGCCCACTTACGCAGGTGGTGGCATATTTCTTCAAAAACTTCTAATGCCGGTAAGGTTTTCGTACAAAAATTCGAATTGCAAAAGCGTTAAATGTCATTATTCGATGGCACGAACATGCAGCCACAATACACTCGTAAACGGCGTCTCCAGCTGTACAGAAGCCACGTCGTGGTAAGCTGTAGTTACTTGGGTCTTCCGTTCTACCGTATCCCAGGCACCGAAGTGGGTTGTCATTTGTTCACTTTAGGGTGTAGATGTTACTTAAGAAATCATGAGGCCAGTTGAACAATGTACCAGTTATCTTCACTAAACTATCGGTCGCCAATTACCGTCACTCATGCAAGGTCAACGACAGAAGCGAAAAAAGCATTGCATTACGGGCTTAACATACAAGCTCGCATGCTCGATGGGGTACCAGAGTTGGCACTGTTTCCATCTCATCCCACTGTGGGTCCGGCCTAAGCTTACACGTGCCATGTGATGCTGCGCCTACAACAGGGATCACGAGACTGTGAGGTGCTTCTGCATCTCCTCACCCATTCGACTTCGTTCACACGCTTTCCTCACCGTCCGTCATTGCTTATTATCCATTGACTCGCCTCCCCTTGCTTCCATATCGTCCGTCTGAACCTTTAGTCCGCTGACACCAGAATTTCAGCAGCGCAACAGTCTCATTTCGGCGATAACGGGACATCATGAATTTGCATCCGTAGGGAGTGTTGCTTGCCGCGGTGACGAGATTATGCTCAGTCAATTTGAATTAACTTTCTGGTAAAATAATTTGGAGGTTTTTCTTTAGTGCGTCAAACTAGCGCATCCGATAATGCATCATGACTTGAAGGGAAATCGTAAAGTAGTGAAAGAGTAGAGAAGCGACTTTCGACTCAACTTACGATTGCAAAATGCGTAAATGTCGCGGTTTGAGGCGTGGCAATAAGATACACACAAAGCAACCAGGGGACGGCATTTATATCCACAATGAAGCAGAATAAAGTAAAAAATTGTAGAACCTGCTATAATACTAGAATTTTATATTTCCACCGCTAGGTGGAATGGCAACTGAGCAGTGCCGACAGCTCCCAGTATCTCACTGTTTGCTGAATATGTGTACATTCTGCTCAGGTATTATACTGTAGCGTCCCGAGGCTCCCTCGAAAGCAAAAGAAGGCAGAATGCTAAGGTAGAATACATACATTCACCGGACAGAGGAAAAAAGGCTGCTGGCGTGGCCCAGAGGCCAGCCCACGCAGCTAGGGCAATATGGCCACCTCTGTGACCTTGACAGAAATCGGCAGCACAAACAGATAAAGTACTATAATACCTTCGCCCACCTTTAGGAAAGAATCGTGGCGCTACACACGCCGCATGCTTAAAATCCCGTTTAAATATAAATTATAAATCAACCTACCGTCAGAAGAGGCGCAGGAGATCAAACTAAGTATAACAATGTTACCTTATCGATTTTGATGAAATACAGTAATATGTCCTAATTCGGCATATTAATGTTGAAAGAAAAAACATTGCATGCGGTGGAGTTGGACTTAGGTAACACCACAGCCTCATAAGACTTTCCTGAAGAAAAAAAGAAGTCATAATACTCAAGCAGAACACATATGATTGGCTACTAAATGGCTCAGGGCAATACTTTGTTTGTTTAAACTATCAATTTCGATCAGGGAAAAGAGGTGGCCATATTGTCCTAGCTGCGTAGGCTGGCCTCCGGGCCATGCCAGCAGCTTATTTCCCTCTGTCCGTTGAATACATATATTCTTCTCCAGCATTCTACCTTCTTTTGCCTTCGAGGAAGGTTTGGGACGCTACGGAGCACGTATCTTGTACCTGCGTTAATAACTCTAAGAAACAACGATACGGTAACTCGCTGCCACAAGGACAATCATTTAACAGAAAATATTTGTTTCAGATGTTTATAGTGATTACGTACTTTTTGCAATAGCGCTTTAAGTTCTATCTTTGGTGCGGAGGCTGTTGCTATAAGCAATCATGCATCAGATGTAACATCTCAAGATTTCCGTTAAGGCGAAAAATTTAAAATTTTAGGGCAGAATATATATTTATATGTACTTAGAGGAACTCAATATCGCTGGCTTGCGCATGTTTAAGTCAGCGGTTCCTCCGTCTGCCTTTTGCAATTTTCGGAGGCGGTCTTTTGTTCGATGGGCAATAATGTTGGTTCAAGGTACGAGAATGCGAAGAAAACCGGATCTTTGCAGTTGAGCGGCCTAAAATTGTCAAAAGTAACGTTTTTTGGATTTTTACAAGTTCAGGTTCCTGAGGATGTTAAGAAATTGGTGAACTTGCGTGTCCTCGACTTGTCATCTAATTCAATCCACAACCTTGATCCCTGGATTGGCTCATTTTCCAGTTTAAGGTCGCTTAATGTTAGTAGCAACAAACTAGGTAATTTCCTTGACCTCTTTTGTGTTATTCAGCACCTAAAACAGGTAGTATAACTGTTCAAATCTGTTGGCTGAATAATACTTCGCTGTTATCAGAATTATTTGCCTGACATTACCGGCATCCATTTTTTCTCGGACATTAGCGTATTTGCCCACTGAGGTGGTGCGTTTGTCCAAGCTGGAAGCACTCAACGCTTCGAACAACAGGATGCTCGCTCTAACTTCTAGTCAAAGTGCAGTTAGTTTTGGGTCCTTGCGACATCTACGAACGGTTGACATTTCAAAGAACAATCTTAACGAGTTCCCCGTGGAATTATGTTCGAAAGACATCCCCCTTGATTTACTCGACCTCTCAAAAAATAACATCGACTTTATTCCCGATTGCGCAAGTCTACTTCAGGTTAGCTTTTTGCGGATTTGTGTTAGTGACGTGTATCCCGGATGAATTGTATCTCCCGTGTTTATGATTCCCGTTTTCCGTTTTGGCCCACCCCAGGTGATTGAACTTAATCTAAATGAAAATAAAATATCTGCTATCTCCGCCTCACTAGCAAAGTGTCCACGGCTGAAAGTGCTTCGCCTGGCGCATAATCAGCTTCGACTTGAAGATATTCCGATGGGCATTTTGGAAAACTCCAATGTCTCCATTTTTTCCGTCGAAGGTAATCCACTTTCAGTGAAGGCGCTTCAAGAACTACCAGCGTATGCAAAGGTACGATCACTTATCAGTCTTCTTTTCACTCCACCGTATGCTACGGACACATTGAGCTGAAATAGGGATGCAGTCATGCAGAACCAAGCCTCATTGCCAACTCTGAGTGAGGATACTGCTTACTATCCCGAATTGCTTAATTCTTCGTCTTCTGCTTGTTAGTCTGACGCTTCCAATCGTGCCGCCTAACGTCATCTAAAACAAAACGTTGTAACGTGACACGTTTCATCACACGCTGAACTATCCATCTCGTCCTCAAAAGGTGCTTCATTAGCAAAAGTACGAGAAAATGAAACAGTCTCAGGGAATTGAATACGCGATACGCACCAAAAAATACGATGCTTCGGTAGTGCGCGTCCATACCGAGTCTGCTCCAATTTTGAGGGGCTCGACGTTTGCCATGGAATTACGTAACAAACATGCACTCACCACACTGCGTAATCAAGGCAATTCCTGGTGTTTTATTCTTTTACCTTTTGTCGCTTTAGTACATGGAACGATACACGGCCACAAAGCGGAAGGCAATCCCATAGAACGCGGAATCAACCGAGGAGTTCGGAATGATCTTTCCTCATTTTACTCATTCATTTAACATTGTCGAAATCCACAAGAGTATCTTTTTCCCTCAGTTTTTTAAATAATTATCCGAATTTGCCATTGCGTTTCTTTCCTCGGAATGTACAAGTCGTTGATGTCAAAACCTATGAAAGTGTATTTGTCCACATTACATTCTTTGCTGTTTAGCACTAATCAGGTCCCTCAATCCTTGCTGCGCGTCTGCAAGGCTTTTATTTACATAGTCCAACTTCTTCTTTAGTGATTCAATGGTCCGACTGTATTCCTCGCTCTGCGACGATAGATCCTTAACTAAGTCAGGGATGCTCTTTTGAATAAACCTAAGTTAAGTGCTTAGAGCATCGAGAAGCCTACATTCGACCGATTGAGCTGTAGGTATTCACGCCTTCTGGTAAGGATGTTATTTCTTCCGTCACTAGTTCTGATCGGCGGATCTGCTTAGAAAGAGCATCGATTTGTGCATTTATAAGAAGCTTTTGTTGATTAGATGCGGCGGTTTTACTTTTAAGTTGGACGATTGCCTAAAAGTTGCAGAGAGCTACACGAATACCTTTTGTATGTCCTCATCTACTGCACCATCACCCATGGCTACTCCGCTGGATTGCAAACTTACAAGACACTTTAAAAGGGTGGTCGAGTGCTAGGGTAATACAAACATCACGTTCAAGAGGGTACAGAACCTAAGATCATACGTTACCTCTGAAGTTGGCAAAAACTTTCAGCAAGGTTTGTCAATTTTCGGGCATATTTTCACACATGCTGGTATTACGTCTAGGGGCAACGATAAGTTCTTTTATAAAAATGAATATTGAGAGATATATAAAATGCCAAACAGTGATAAATGTTAATTAACTAAACAAGACGATTCTAGAGGATGTTTAACACAAATTAGAGCAAAAAAATACCCTATTGTTCTTGTGGTGACTTTATTTTACACATGTGCTGGCATCGCCCGAAGGCCAGCCCACGTGATTAGGGCAATTTGGCCGCATAAGTTACTGAAACCAAAATTGGTAGTTAATACAAACAAATTGGTGCAACAAAGCAATATAGGCGAGAGTGACACTAAGTGCCTCTTTCAAAAAATTTAAAATGGAACTACATAGCGCATACAACCATGCTGATTACTTAACTCCAAACACAAGTGTGTTTATGGCACGTAATGTGGTTTCTCTAAATCTCAATCTTTGTTAGAGATGCGTAGCCTACGCCAGTAGCCCTAATTGCAGCATCTCGAGGCTCCCTCGAAGGCAAACGAAGGCAGAATACCAGGGTAGAATAGATATATTTAACGAGCAGAGAAAAATAAACTGTTGGCCAGGTCTGGAGGCCTGCTTACGCTCCAGTACGTTGTTTGTACTGCCGGTTTTGGTCAGAGTAAGAGGGGTAGCCATTTTGCCCTTGCTGCGTTGGCTGACCGCTAAGCCATGCCAGCGGCTTATTTTTCTCTGCCCCTTATATATATATATATATTCCACCCTAATATTCGGCCTTCTTTTGCCTTCGAGGGAGCCTCGGGACGCCACATACGCGGCTAGGACTGTAGCGTCCCGAGGCTCCCTTAAGGCAAAAGAAGGCAAAGTGGCAGGATAGAATATATATATTCACCCGACAGAGGGAAAACGGCTGCTGGCATGGCCCAGAGGCCAGCCCACGCAGCTAGGGCAATATGGCCACCTCTGTGACCTTGACAGAAACCGGCAGTTCTAACAAAATACTACATTGCTCCCCTCCTCTTTCGAGCGTCGTCCCCGATGCGCCCCTTGGTACATCTCCCGCGTCAGCCATCACAACATACTCAGTGCTGCAACAAGCACCCACGAGCTAACCATGCCAGTCGCCGACATTCGTCGCGATTGAGGCAATGCTTGACACCAACGTCAGTGATCCCTCTCGTCAGTGCATTGCACCTCGAGTTTCGTCTGGCCTGGGAAAAAAGTTCGGAATAAGTGGTTCTGCCGACCATCAGTATGTCCGTAGGGGGCGTTAGCGCGCCGATCTCCTTAAGCAAGTAGATATTAGGGGTAATCTTTAAAACGAAACTTTCCAGGTGGTCCATGGTTAGTGTCGCTTCAGTTGTTGATAGCTTTCATTGTAGAACACGGAGATGGGGTAGCACATGCACTTCTTTCGCACCGCTGCAATATGCCACAGGCGGTAGAGATCGGGTTCGCTTTCCGGTGCCACCAATGTAGCGTCCCGAGGCTCCCTTAAGGCAAAAGAAGGCAAAATGGCAGGATAGAATATATATATTCACCGAACAGAGGGAAATAGGCTGCTGGCACGGCCCGGAGGCCAGCCAACGCAGCTAGGGCAGTACGGCCACCCCTGTGTCCTTGACAGAAACCGGCAGTTCTAACAAACAAAGTACTACACAAACAAACAAAGTGTTATGCTGCGTATTAGACATATTTATATGTTTACATTATCTGCCGTGATATTTTGTCAATTTTGCCTTCGAGGGATTTATGGAACTCTATAATGTGTGACGACGGGTAATTAGTGATAATACGCTTCTTTTTTCCCATTTTTGTACAGTTATTTAAGAAGGCTTCTGCTTAATAGCTCTAACTAATATGCACATTTAGTTTTGGAAACCACTGTGTTAGTAGGGCCATGTAATTTAATTCATTCGAAAACTTGAATGCAAATGTACATGGCAGAAGCGCAACTATAGCAATTTCTTATTTGTGATATTAATTTGAGATTGCAATTTGCGATTTTGTTTTATTTTGTCAGCGTTTCGCACTTTTAGTGTAGCTTGTGCAAAGTCGGCTCTGCCTTTGGGTTGGATTTGGTGCTACGATGCCCAAGAATAAGGGAAAAGGAGGTAAAAATCGCAGACGGGGAAAGAACGAAAATGAGGGCCAAAAACGGGCTTTGATTTACCGCGAAGAAGGTCAACGTAAGTAAACGTTTTCGTATTGCCAAATTCACCGGTTTCTACGGTTGCGATTGCTTATTTCAGAATACGCCAAGGTTGAGCGCCTTCTCGGCAACGGACGACTTGAGGCCTATTGCTTCGATGGGGTTAAACGGTTATGCCATATTCGGGGTAAAATGCGCAAAAAGGTTTGGATTAACAGTGGTGACATTATCCTCGTCAGTCTCCGTGATTATCAAGATCAAAAGGCTGATGTTATCCTCAAGTACCTCAATGATGAAGCCCGGACGCTGAAGTCGATTGGTAAGACATTTTTGCATGCAGGTTGCAATGCTGCCTAAATGGTGTGGCGAAGTTTATTCCGGCTTCATACCTTCCTAAATTATGCAACTGTTATAGGCGTACGTATTTATTCGTAGGCGAGATTCCAGACACAGTCCATCTGGATGAGAACGACGATATCGAGTTCGACGCTAACGCGGCAATGCCTGATGACGATTCGGCGGGTAGGAACTCCAATTCAGACATGCCCCCGTCGTCATCGGAGGAGGAATCTTCGGAAGATGAGGATGATGACGAAGAGGAGGATGGTGATGAAGGTGCTCCCTTCGGCTCTCACGTCCACTACAAGGGTGAATTCACCGGCAACACCAATCGGTGGGATAACAAGAAATCTCGCAAGAAGAATTAGATGGTAGGCCATGCTTTTGGATGCAGTCAAGATTGGAGTGGCATTCTTACATCTCTTGTAGGCCTAGCGTTAATCTTTCGTCTATTTTCACTGTGCACTTTATGTAATCACGAGACCATAATTACCACATTTTAAACAAGATTACCTTGACAGAAGTTGTTTAATGCTCTATGCTAGGGCAGTGTTATGACTACGGCAGTATCATGATTCCTGTCGTTCGTTGGAGTACGGTATGTATTTATCGTCTTCTGCATTTTAGACTCCTTGGCCCTCGGTTAATGTATAGCGTTCTTCCAACCCGTTTGATCATCGGTTATTCTTTTGCGACTCCGACCTCTCTGTACACACTGCGCTTGTTCTTGTCAATGAGAACTTTTGGTGATCACATCCCTTGACGCGCAAAATTGGGCTTTTCATTCAGTGCTGTTGGCCTGCCTCTTCTCACCGTGGAAATTTGTTGTCTGCATTCGTATTTTTTACTATCGCTGGTTTGATGCATAATTTAAACTACTGGGTCACAATCCATGAACGCTTATCAGTCTAACTCCTCTTATGCATGATTATTATGGACGAGCATGGTCACTAGGCTTTTAATTTTTTCCCTTACATCTTGGCGATCAGCAATGAGATTTAACGATATGGTAATCGCTGCGGTGGCTGACGCTGTTTCCGTTGCTGTTTTTACTCCCATCAGTTTGTTGAGGATGCACTGATCATCGTTATGAACCCCCGTATACCACCAACACTAACTTTCCGATTCACCCCCTGAATTGGTGTGGGCGACTTGCCAACATTCTGGGACGCTAATTGGAGGGGATGGCGAGTTGTGAAGTGGCTGTGGCCGAGTTGCATGTGGCCACCTCCCCCATCGCATGTGATTCTTGGGCGTGAGTACGTACCTTTTTGTCGCCTGATCGTAACCTAAGCCAGTCATGGCGACCTTAAGGATAGACACAAACACAACGCTTGGCTTAGGCTGACAGGATTAGAATGGGAACTAGGGTAGCAACTGCTGGGACGGTCTTGCCATGAACAGTGTCAGCCGCTCACTAGCGGTTCACGAAGCTGTTGCTAACACCCACTGAAGCGTAGATGGAACGTTCCTCTGAGGTAGGCTCTTTTGACAGGTGTGTCGCCTTAGTTTGTGCCTTGGTCCGATTGCAGAAATGTAAGGGACCGTGGAAAAACAGTATTTTCAGTTGGCGATATTTGTGCCAAGTACAATCGGGTGTTTTTTCGTCAGTTTGCCTGGGGTAACATGCCGCTTGTAACGTTTCATTCAGGCTCTGCCTTCCTGCCGGCATCATTTAGTTAGCCTTTCTAACTGAATGCATCTTTGCAACAGGCAAGCAGCCAACATTGGGAGGGTCCATCAGCACAGCACTTCGATCACAATGAAACGATTTGACGAAGAAACAGTTAAGAATGTAAGAATTGACACGCATCGTTAACGCGGACATCCGATGGAGCAGTCGTTACGTGCCTGAGCACGCCTTGTAGGATAACTAACAACCCGTTTCGCCGGTTGACCCTGCCTCAATTCACTCATAATGCCCTGAGCAGTGGACACCAACAATTCGGTGGTCCCACCAGTGATGTAGACAGTTGCCAGGGTGATTTCGCTCAGAAGTTTAAAGCAGCAGCCTTCTAGAGGAGGAGGAGGGGGCTTCGTTGACACACGTTATCAGCACGCCTCCAATCTCAGACCCTTTAGGATCTGCGAGGATCGGGGGAAACCCATTTGCTGCGTTTATCGTTTACTTAACTATCGGTTTGGCAGCAGGCCACTTGGGGACTGCTATTTTGCCTCTGCCGGGCGGTTAGCAGTCCTGATCCCCTAAGTCCGAACATTGTGTCTTCTTTCGGCTTCAAAGAGGCTTCCGGGCGCTTCACTCATGACTGAGAACATCTTTGCAAAAATTATTCCTATATAAGTAGGGCTAGAGTAGTCGAACCGAAATCGGCTTCCTATTAGCTTCACCAAAAATAACATATGTGGTGAAATGGTTTACTCGGACACTGCAATTTTTAAATGTCTTTATAACTTTACCATGACATTCACACATTTTTGTAACGTAACTTCGCAAATGCTGGCTATATTTTGGAGAGGGTTTGAATTGTGGCCCGCAGCTAATACAAGTTAAGGCCAAAAGGAACTCCAAATATCACGGTAATGTCGATGGAGTCACCCCCTCCTTCCTTCCTACCTGAAAAGGCTCTAAGATATACGGGTCAAGATAGAACTTTAAGTGAAGTAATTGGAAACTAAAGTCATGGAGACACGAAATCCCAAGTAGGCAAATACACAATTGAAGCACCTATCATTTTCGTGCTATACTTCTTCGCCATTCGGAAATTCCAACTCCCTTTATCTCTTCGTCAATACCGATGGACTTATTACCATCCTCACCGAAGGTAAATTGCCTCCACTTACCCGTAAATGTCACCGAGATTCCGAATTTATGAAGCCCAAGTAGTCACAGCACCCATGTACCCGGCCCATACCAGAGTCGTCACACTCGGTGGAACTTATACTGATAAAAAGTATCTTAGCGCTCCACAATGGCACCAATGCTACTACTATTCGCCCACCCACTTCAGTTGCCCCATGAAAATCAAAATGACTGTCATTGCCTTTGGATAGAAAGTAGTACACGGCTACTTTGGCTTAAACTGGTGCAGCCGGTGGTCTCAAACCGAAAACGGGCTCAGGCAAATGTGTCAAACAAAAGGTAAATAATTTCGTATGTATTTTAATCTATCAAAAAGAGCTTCTCAAACAAATCAAGCGGAAGAATAAGGGGGATGAAATCGAGTGTGATTTCTAATCCTTGCGACGAACAGTATGAAAGTAGCAAAATATGTACAAACAAATGCGTGAAGACCGACCTACTACTTTCGAGCCGTCTGTGAGCGCTTCCTCCGTCTCCGTCTCAGTCGTTCCCGTGTCATCTTGGCACCCTCAAGAGCCAAGTTGCGCAATCGATCTTGCTCGGCCAGTGGCGGTAGTCGACCGCCTGAGCGCAGGCGGTGCACGATGACGGGCGTGAGCCAGAGGGTGAGGGCGTAACGAAACGGTGTCGCCACCTTGTAGAGCACGTAGGCCGATGCAAACACGCCAACCGAACCACCGGCTACGCGAAATGGCTTCAGCATCCACTCCGGCGCATACAGACTCACCAGTAACTCTTGTACATTCAGTCCACTAAAAAATTACAAGGCGACTGTGTAAGGCTGGTCAGTAGGCTAGAGCGTTAGTGAGAAGAAGCTGAGAATGAACCGGACAGAGGAACAGCAACAGTTAGAAGTGGGGATGAGTTCAGGATTTCGGTCTGTGAAGTCATTCTTCTGCTGCTGGGCGGTCAGATGGATAATCTTCCAATCCTAGGCAAAACGTGGCAACCCACAGCGGAGTTGGATTATACAGGATACAATGCGTGGTTAACTTGAGGGACCTCAACATGATGGAAAACCACTGATTTAGCATACTTGGCTACCCCATGATCGACGTGGACGAATGATTATGAGTAATTACCCTCAAGAGAGTAGTTATGAAATTACTTGAACCGGTAAGTACTACCAATTAATCGCAATTCGGCTTCTCCTACCGGTGAATGGTAGTAAAGCTCTTTCTAGCCTCGCAAAAAGTATGTTGTTTTTAAGAACATAATGGCGTCAAAGACGCCCACTAGGATCGCAAGAGAACCAAGCGACACGCAAGGATATCCTCATTATCTGTCAATAAAACTGTGTGAATCATGATGTGAGACAGAGGCGATTATGCTAAAATTCCTACCAAGTCCGGCATCAAAAGGCTATAAAGTTGAAAAAGAGAAGAATGCAAAGTTCAGCTACTCCAAGTAATAGAAACAGACAGGAGAATCAATCAGATTGCGATCCCACTAAAATTTGAAATGTAAAACATTGCGCCACTAAGGGAAACAATACGCCGGTCTCACGGTTGAAATGGGAGCACAATGAACCACTTACGCCAAATTAAGAGATGCTCATCAAAAAAGAGTATTAAGCCCAATCCTAAACTACAGAGAACCAAGTAGCACTTCAGCGGCAGGAGGAAAAGCTGAATGGAAAATGCCAAAAAATCAAATGCAAACTGTACACTCCCCATTCTTTGAGAACGGTCAACACCCCGGAGTATTACAAGCAGATGGAAATGACATTTATTAGCCGGGTAAAATACGCCCAGAATCACAACACAGACACCCAGGAAGAAAGCTAGTTATTACATCTACTGAAATTCTCAGGGAGAATTATGGCACAGCTAGGCCGGTGGTTTGGTGGCTCGTCTTTTATTTGTTGCCAGCTTCAGTCGACTGCGCATGCGATCACTGGACTGCCGGAGGCGAGTGCGTGAGAGATGGACTCCCTGGCGGGCCAGATTTCGCAATCGATCCTCCTCAGCCAGAGGCGGAGCAAGGCCACGAGCACGAAGGGTATGAACCACACAATGCGAAGCAGCAATCGTGGCAAGGTAACGAAGGGGCGTGGCGACTTTGTAGAGGATTAGGGCGGTCGCCCAGAATCCTAGCCTTCTCGCTACCATCGGCTCTACCAGCCACTCTAGTGATTTCACTCCTCTCAGAGCTGAGATCACATCCAGCCCGCTAAAGGCAGATCACACATGCAGATAGGTAGAAAGATAGACAAACGAGTAGTTATTAATTTGTACCTCGAAGAAGCAGAGAGAAGATACGTCCGCCCCCATAAATCAGCAAAAAATTTCGTGGATGGGAAAGTATGCTCCCATAAGTCATGCTTGAATCAAAAGGCAAGGTGTCGGTTTTAAATAACAACATGAGACCCGAATTTTAAAGCAATGTAGACATGTCACGCCAAATTGTAATTGAATTGAACCAAAAAATTTAACCGATAGTAAGATCTAAAATGGCAAACCCAAAATTAGTTCAGCATTAAAAACACCTAAAAGACTCCGAAGTAGAGCAAACTAGGAAAATTCGGTGACGGGCCAAAAAAGGCAAAATTTCGCACATGCGGCGACAAAATGAATGAAGGAAGATTTTCCTCAATAATCTAGGTCACAAAAAGAGTTTTAGCTTTATCTTTGGAGCATGCAAATAGATAAAACTCGCGTAAACATTGAGGAATATGAAAAAGTGCACAGTGAGTCGCCCCGATTAATTAGCCAACAGTGTCTCATTTACAATAATACTAGATTCTAAAGTAGATTTTACTCACCTACATGCAATAAGGTAGAAGAGTCCAAGCCATGCTGCAGAGGTGACACCATGCACGACAATTAAGACTTTTCCGTATACCTTATAGGCATTTTTAAATCGCTGTACAAGAGAGACACTCTTCTCAGACTCTGTTTCAGGTTTCTTTTCAGAAGAGGAAGCTGGCTTGGAAATTTCTGACTGGATACTCAGAAGGCGGGGACATTGTGAAAGCATACAATGTGCACCATAAGTTTTGGGAAGTAGGCAACATGGTTCAGGGTGGCGTGAATAGGACCACAGAGGAAGTGGATGCAAATGACTTTGTGGAAAAGCTGATGACCTTACTGAAAAAAAGGTTGAAAGGGAGGACCTAACAACTTTGCATTCGATCAGCGCTACGCTCCTGTGCGAAAGAAAACCCAGCATCAACAACACCGCTTTCAATAGATTTACGAACACCTCCCTTGCAGTCAATTAGATAAAACCATGAACTTGCAGAGAAAATAACTTTCTAAATATAACTGGTTTTTGATAACCATAGTTTTAAAAACTAAAAATATGCGCAAATGCTTGCAATGACTTAGAAGGAATGGACTTTTAAAATTTATCCACTAGTTCAGAATATGTAGAAGAATAAAACGAAGGCATTAAACCCATAAATTTATGGTGCACAGACATTGAGAATGATAATTTTTGGGATTTTGAAAATATTAACACCAGAAATGAATGCTTCAGCGTTGAATGTTTTATTGAGATCAGTGGTTGATATAGGGCTTTCATAGATTTTATTGCTTTCTAATACTTAAGCTATGCATGCGTATAACAGTTTATTTGATGTTTGCCATGGGATGGAAGTCGAGGCAAAACTTGGGCAGAATATTTATTTTCAGTGCACGGAGAGGGGCTCTGGCTACTGGCATCATCCAGAGGCCATCTCGCACAATGAAACTTCGACGGTCAGTTAATTGGCCTCTAATCAAGGTGAGAGTTTGGCAAGTAACGCATGATATAGCCTCCCTCTTCTTTTGGACGTCGTCACCTGTGCTCCCTCTTGTAATTCTCCCTTCCCGACCGTTAGAGGGTAATTAATTTTGAAGGAAGGACGCTTATGCGCCAACCGTGCCAGTAATCAAATTTTCATAAAACTGAGACGATATTCTGCCGCAACTTTTCCGACTCCTTTCGACAATTCATCCGGACCCACAATTTCGCTGTGTATGGGAACTAGATTCTGGAAAGGGGAATTGTGCTGGCTGTCACGCGTGTCCGCCGCCATTCGTGAAAATACTGGCCAAATATCATATTTACGTGGGCGATGACGGGAGTTAATACAGCTCCGTGGGGTGTTTCCGCATTTCTTCTGCCTTACCACAATGTTCGCACTTCAGAGCTGCCAGTCATATCTACCTGGGTTACATCCACCTAGTAGGTACTGCGCGTTGGCTTAGCTGACATCTCCACACGAGTACCGTAGACAGCTCCACAACAAACTTTCCCTGGATGATTTACGTTTAGTGTCGTCTCAGGTGTTAGCATTCCTGCAGACCATAGGACTGTGGCAGTTTTCAAGAGTGGACACCATTACTCAGCAGTAGAATCCGGGATGCAGGTCCTCTAAGATAGGATTCGCTTACCACTACCACCAGTCTATCGCATTCAGACTTCCCTGAGGCAAAATGACGACAACACTAGGACAGGATAGGCACATTTGGCGTACTGAAAGGGTTGACCCTACTGGCGTGGCTCGGGCTCTTTTTCGTCGTCAATCACTAATTCCGTTTACTCAGACGGGTGTATCAAACCATTTCCGTCAATTCTTTCGTATGTCATTACTTCCAAATCATTTTACTCAATCTCAAAACTTGGAAACTCAAAACTAACACTGAACCTCCCCAAGTCTTTACTAGAACGTGAGAGCTTCCTATGTCTGGCTACAATCATCCGATCTCGAGACGTGGGATGTTTATTTTAACGATTTTCGGGTCCCTGCTTGAATCCCCACTTCACAACTTTACCTTTTCACTGATATGAGGCACCTCAGTGCCATTAACTACCAGTGTCAGTCCGTTGATGCCACCGATGTCCCTACAGATCTGCCAGTAGAGTCCATGGCAATGGGGGGCGTTCGACAATACGACCTAGATGCTCAGTCAACAAACCGAAAACCTCCCCCTCGGCGTGGAAAACTTTTGTTCATAGCAAACACTAAAAGCAGCCCTGAATTCGCCACTTCAGAATGCCTGAATTCTTGCACAAGCTGCACCGAGTATAGGCGTCGTCACCACCACATTTGAGTCATTGTAACACAAGGTATTTTTCGTTCCCAAGGTTATTTGAGATCCTGAATCGTTGTCCGCCGTCCGGTGCATTTACGTTGGCAAAACAAACGAGGATCCAAAGCTTGAAAAGGTAATAGATGGCTCATAAAACCTAGAATGCTTCGAAGGACCAGGAAGATTAATGACGCAACACAGTGTCTCCTCAATGCTCTATGCATTCGAACTAGACCAAAGTGACATTTATACAGCATGGTAGGAATATATTTCAGTCGAATAATTGTAAACATCAACACCAGTGTTAATCACGGGCGGAAAAAACAGCCGCTACGGACCAGATATACTGCCATATTGAAATACATAGTCGGCGCTAGTTAGATGAGGGAGGAGAAAAGCCTACGCACAATGAAAGTCTCACATTTGGATTCTGGATTGAAACACCGAGAAAATATTAATGCATTCAACAATACTTTTTGACCGGACAACAAGTGAACTGATTTCCTCTACTCTGAGACAAAAGACAAATGATACCAGCAAGCAGCACTGACCGAAGACGGTACAAATCATTATTGTGACTCATTGACGGGACTAGAACGAGGGAGCCAGAGGTGATTGGATGCGAGGAAGCCCTATGGCGATATCTTCTGGCCACCAGGAGGGTGCGAAGGGTTGCAAAATGCAAACCTTCGCTACGTCGGCCGGCGTCGCTTCGGGCACATGTGCTGTCCCTGAGAGATCTGCCACGAGCTTGTCACCACTAGCGATCGCCGCCGCACATTCAGCCAATCGAAGGAGGGCCAGCCCGTATTGCCGAATTGGAGGGACGAGGGCAGGGGATGGATCTTCCTGACCGCGAACCCAGCCTACTGGCCGGTTCCCAACGATCTTGTTATTGTCCTTGGAAACGCGGAAAATTGGGGAATTCAGTGGGATGCTGGAAAGCGAAATAGTGGAAAAAACAAAGATCGTTTTCTAAAATTGATTGACAAAGAATGCGACAGTAATCGCATAGTTGACCAAACGTAGACCCCTTTAATTTCGTATAGTTCAACCTCCACACCAGTGCCCATTTATGAGGACTGTCATTAAAACCAAATAGCTAATAACAATGAAGGAGTGGAAATAAAAACAGAAAAGTGGGACAAAATAACACCTCCAAAATTACATGTTTGGGTTGGCAGCTGATTCGAAGAAAATAGGAGCAACACGCCTGCGAACAACGCCAACAAATCGAGAGCGCGCCGTCAACTCCTGACCCACGTAGCAGCCTTTGGAGAAACTGACACCGTTACACAGATCGGCGTTTGCCTCTAGTGGGAGACCCTCTCCCGACTTGAATTCGTCTGCACCCTCAGGTAAACCAAGAGAGTAGCGGGTTCGCCTGTACATCGCCTCACTAGAAGTACAGGCGGTTTCGGGAGCGGTGGCTGCATAAAGGGATGCCTATTTAACTAAAGTGATTGGATGTAACTCGGAGGAAGCATATTTGGCTGCCGAGATTCAGGCTCCGCAACGGTGCCATAGAGCTCTCAAAAGGCTTCCTATAAGTCTTTCTAACATTAGATGCAACTCAGACGGCGCAAACACAAACAAAGAGTTCCAATTAAGTTTTAGCGGTAGACAAGATAGGTAAATAAAATACCAAGGTGGACACCATTGATTACGAACCTCAATGTAAACTCAAAACCCCTAAACAAGCCGATTTGATGCAGGAACTGTTTATCTAAGAGGTCGACTCAATAATTGCTGCCAATAACAGGAGCCTATCTATCATCAGTTTTAGGACGGGAAGGGACATTTTTTTGACGCCTATGAGGTTGCAACTTTAGGAAAACCAGCAAACCACATCTTAAAATAATTTCAAATTAAACTTCAGACTCTTTAATGGTGATAGGGAAGTCAATGTACCACAAAATGAGCAAATACAACCAGTGATTGACATAAAATTTGATTCGTAGATGAATTTTCGAGTCCCACTCATTAATTTCAAGTAACCATAACGTCCAAAATATATCTAACCTGAATGACATAACATCCTCAAGCACCAGCCGGGAACAGCACGAGGATCATTCCCCACGAAGAGAACATCACCAATACTCTGCTCCGCCTCGTTGGTGTTCAAATTTACAAGCACTCGCAAAGACGGCTCTTCCGAGATGTGCACCTGACAAACAGTTCAATAACCTCGCGCAGTGGACTTGCCTTTTTCCTGAAGTTGTAGAACCGCAACAGCTTAAGCAGACTTTGTTTACATTTGCTGTCGCATTCAATAACGAAATGTGGTTCCTCCTGGTCATGGTGATTCACATGGTAGATGAGAGTATCACTTACTACACGCCCCTTAGGTTAAAGAAACAACTAGGTCAATTATTTCCATTAATCACTTTTTGTCTTGCACTGTTAGGCGTGATTTCGCTATAGGTTAGAATGGAATAACAAATCCCTTATCTAAATATGATAAAAATAGCTCTATCAGACGAGTTTTGTAAGTCTACGCTCATGCAGCATCAATGCCGTTTAAAGAAATAATTTTCAAACACAGAAACCACAAAAAGGAATAAAACTCAAGGACAACAAGCTGACAGATTATCCGGCTACAGTGTGCTTTTTGATTGGAAAGGGAATTTAGGTATTTGAATACCTTGACGTTGAGAAATAGCGAATACATTAGAGAATTTCTATGCTCTATTAGACGGGCATCGTTTGTCATTAGACCCTGTAGAAACTCAGTTGCAGCACAACCTCTCAGGCTAATCAGCTCACGATTAGGCAGTAGGATAAACGAAGAGGCCTTGCGCAGAAACTGTAAAAGACCTATTTTGGGAAATGGCCTAGAAAGAGCCAGCGGCAAATATCCGAGCAACATGGGAGAGAAACCTAAAATGCCAATTATTACATGAAACTAAAGCCGACAACTGTTTAAGTGACAAAACAAGTCAATTCGACAGTAATATCAATGATAAAAATATAGCATAAGAATGACATAAGGGCCTTCAACTCAGTGTAAAAACGATCAATGGACCTGATGGTGATGGTAACAACGCCTTTAATACATCATTTAAAACAATAAAAAGGAATAAAACTAACTGGTGGTCCATATGCGAGTGATGCAATGATAAATGCAAAAAAATGCGATGCTATAAGATGAATTCATCCGTGCTAGAATTGCCAATTACAAAGCATATGCTTAAGGTGAAAGGAACGTACAAAAAACCCTACTCACAACGGCTAGAAATGATGATATTTCAATCGTCAGTTCAAGTACGATGTGCATTTTAAGTTCGCATATAATTAAACTATGCAAATAATGGCGAGAAAGTAGACTATTTTGGATATGTTATGGCATGGATGAAAGATGATTGAGGGAGAAAAGTGCATTCCTGCAACACGATCAATAGCATTTCATGTAAATTACAGAGCATTACCTACTGAATCGGCCTTCGGAGTCCACCAATGAATGCTGAAGTCAAGATGAGCACAAGTTCAACACAATATAGAGGACAGGCAGGACTAATTAAGCTTTCAGAGATCTATTATTCGTCCAGGTCTGCGTCTATTTTCCAGCCAAGTAGTAGCGAACAGCGGCTCATTCCATCTTCACCGCTATCTTTGCATAAGGCACATATATTTAATATTTTAATTTCTCGGCCTTGACTAAAAGCCTTTTGAGAATAACTAGCAAGCTTCTACGTTTAGTTCTTAAATGAGATAATTTTTATATACGTGTAGGCCCCAAACATTGCAGCGATTTCATAAGATCGAGTTGCATGTGCTGACGAAGGGATGTGCCCCCCCCTCCCCCCATGGTTTAGGCTATAATAAAAAGCATGCCCTGAAATCACGTAAGCCAGTGTAGTGCCTCGTTTGATGAAACCATCGCTATCAGAGTGCCACAGTGGTGGCGGTATTGACCTAGATGCGTAGGCCGGCCTCCGGGCCGTGCCAGCAGCCTATTTTCCTCTGTCCGTTAAATATATATATTCTACTCTAGCATTCTGCCTTCTTTTGCCTTCAAGGGAGCCTCGGATCGCTAAATCTCTCTTAAGAATATCCTAAAATATGAATATTCGGCACACTGTTCTAACTCTAGACGCAAGTAGCACAACACAATAAAGGCGGTAGATGAAAAAGCTTAACGGTTGTAAAGCTGCCATGATGTTGATAAAATGCTATCAACAAACGAAATTTGATAACTCATTCCTGTAGTACTTTGTTTGTTGGTACTACCGGTTATGGTGAATGTCACAGAGGTGGCCGTACTGCCCTAGCTGCGTGGGCTGGCCTCCGAGCCATGCTAGCAGCCTATTTCCCTCTGTCCGGTGAATAAATATATATTCTATCCTGCCACTTTGCCTTATTTTCCCTTGAGGGAGCCTCGGGACGCTACAATTCCCTCATTAGGTTATCAAAGTGTAACTAGTTATCTTAGAAATTTGTGACCTCTTTTGTTTATCTTTACCAAAAGACTCAAATACCACCAGTAAACGATTTCTCAAACAGTTAACCGGTAAGAGTAGTAGGGATTTTTAAAACGGTCACAACTTAATGGACAAATCGAAATTCATTGCGGTCTTAGAGATTAATGACGCCCTCGTGGTCACGAGGTTGAACCCGTCTGTCAGATTGTTAAACAAACAAGTGTGATCAACAAACCATGTTTATGTGGCAAATTTTGGCGTTTTTGTAATGGTCAAATGTGGCCCACCAAACATCTTAAGCAGTCTTGTAACGCTACGAAACTTCCCCGAAGGCCAAAGAGAATAAAACACATGAGCGCTACAATCTACAATGTGTCTACTGCATGCGCTAAGTCTTGACACTCCCTTGAGAACAGGAGAAGGCAAAATACCAGAAAGAATATATATATTTCACAGACAAAGGGAGATTGAGCTGCTGCCATGGCCCAGAGGCCAGCCTACGAATCTAGGGCAACACGGTCACCTCTGTGATCCTGACCGAAACCGATAGTTTCAACAAACAAAGTACGACATTGTTCCTCCCTTCTTTCGAGCGTTGTCTCTGATGCGCTCCTTGGTACACCTCTTGCGTCAGCCACCACAATGTTGTTAGTGCTGCAAGAAGCACCTGTAGCGTTCCGAGTTTCGTTTGGCTTGGGAACAGAGTTTACAATAAGTGGTTCTGCCGACCATCAGTATGTCCGTAGGGAGGCGTTAGCGCACTGATCTCCTTAACCAAGTATGTAAAAGACAATCTTCAAAATGAAACTATTCAGGTGGTCCATGGCTAGTGTCGCTTTAGTTGGTGATAGTTTACTTGTAAAAAATGGAGATGGGGTAGATGCCGGAGGCGGACGTCCTTCTTGGCCCATCCGTAGCACATGAACTTCCTTCGCACCACTGCAACATGGCACAGGCAGTAGAGATTGAGATAAAGACCTTATAGAGTCGGGTCTGCTTTTCGTTGCTACCAATGTAGCGTTTTGAGGCTCCCTCGAAGGCAAAAAAAGGCAGAGAAATAAGCTCCTAGCCTGGTCTGGAGGCTGTGGCCTTGACCAAAGCCGGTAGTTTAAGCAAACAAATATTACAGTGTGCTTAGGTCTCGGTTTTGATTACTGAAACATGATTGGCCTCTTTTTTGGTCTAAGATTTGAGCTATTAGAGCACCTTTTTTCCCTTTATAAATGTGCATATTCGCTTAAAATAGTATGCTTCATTTTGTCTTTACGAAAGTTTTGCATGTCTAAAAGATGCACTTGACTTTTAATGGGGACTGGGACTACTAACACGGGCCGTTGGTGTAGTACTTTGTTTGTTAAAACTACCGGTTTCGGTCAAGGTCACAGTGAGGTGGCCGTACTGCCCTAGCTGCGTGAGCTGGCCTCCGGGCCATGCCTACAGCCTATTTCCCTCTGTCCGTTGAATATATATATATTCTACTCTAGCATTCTGCCTTCTTTTGCCTTCAAGGGAGCCTCGGGACGCCACAGTTGGCAAGATCAAATGCTTAAAATAAAAAACCTTGTTTTTAAAATAAAACCAAGAGTTCGGCAAGCAAAAATACATGCACAAGACTCTCTTTGCTTTAATTTTTAGAACATTTAGCCTAAGCGAATCCCAAACCGAAACCAATTTTGCTGTCTAAAAATTAAGGCGCTATTACGCCTACCTTTTGAAAAATATCATATAACTTTTTTGTGCAATTTTTTGTTTGTGTATGCATTGTTTATACGTCTTGTTTATCTGACTGAGCCAATTTCGAGGATTGCTTCAGGCAGGTAATGCTGGTGGTGGTTATCCTTCTGTCGCATTTTAAATTTCAGCATGCTAATTATCAGTTCATAATTTCGAAATGGTTAATGTTTTTTCAACAGCTGGGATTTTTTTAAGGTGTTTATTTGCTCAGCGTTTTTGGCCTTCTTGTTGGGTACTTGACATTTTAAAATATTGAGTGCTTTTGTTGTTATATCCTCTCGGAATTAATATTTTTTTGGTTTTTTGCTGTTAGCTAATATGGTTGATGTCCGTGCCAATGTGGCTAGGGAACTTGAACACGATGAAGGCGAACTCAACAGTGAAGAGGAATCTCGGGAAAGTAGTAGTGAAGGCTTTACGTCAGATGGAGAGGAGGATTCTAATGAGGTTTTTTAGCTTTTTTATTACCAACGGCTTCTTCGGATGCAGTTGTCATGATATTTTCCGATTCTTAGGATGATCAGAGTGATAAGCGTCAATCGTCAGCGGAAGAAACTCCTTGGGAACGCGGACTTCGGCTTGCTCGTGAGGTTAGTCATCCCAACTATTTTTCTCAATTATTTTTGCTCTGCATTGCACTTTTTACAACTTAACCCTGGATCAAATAACCAGTAAGATTTTTTGTGGAACTTTAAAGGACCACTGTTTTTATGTATTCCTTTTTAAGCGTGCAAAAAAAGCCAAGCTTCTGCGTCAGTCTGATGTAGATCTTGAGGACAAAAAGCTTAATTTTACTGTCGTGGCCCCTGATCCCAACGAAGACGACGCCTACGCCGACGTTTGCGACATAGGTCGTTCCAGTCTTTCTGATACCTTGTAGGTTCCTGATTCCGACTTTTTCTCATTTGCTATAATCAGTTTATTTTTTTACTTGCTTTCTTTCTCCTTCTAGTTGGGTTAACTACCACAAACTAGCCATAATTGGCTCCACTCAACTAACCTGCAAACGCAGTCTACCTTGTGATTTGTCCCCACCTTCCCAGCGCACAATGGCTCGTTGGCGTAGACGACTTTCTGACGCTCGTGCAAGGTCCTCTGATGCATCAGCTGCCTCCCCTTCCTCCTCCACCTCCACGGCTTCTTCTTCGGTTACCTCTAACTGTGGTTCTCGCGCCTCTTCCCTCTCCTCCCTCGCTGGTTCAATTCTTCTTGCAGTCCCCGATCTCGTGCTCGCACACGACTCAGACCGTGAGGAGCAGCGTCGACGTCGTCATCGCAGCGGCGGAGGAAGACGCGGGAGCAGTTCTAGAGGCAGCAGCAGTAGTAGTAGTGGAAGCAGTAGTGGTAGTGGAAGCCGAAGTGGCCGTCGTGCATCTAGTAGTAGAAGCACCTCGCGTTCGTCTTCGAAAGTGAACCAGAAAAACCAGCAGCGGAAAGAAGGTCGAGGTGTATATTCCGCTTCTTCGTCATCCTCTTCTCCCTCTCCTGCTCCTGCCGCCCCTAACTCGTATTTGAGGGCTAGGAGTCGGTTGTCCGGGAAAGATGAGGGTCCTACAACCTCGCCTCGATCGAGAGATGAGGATCGTAAGTCGTATTTCGGTGTCTTGATTGGTGAGTAGTGCATTTTCTACTGAAGTTCTTAAGTAGCGTCCTTTTTTCCATTTTAATAGGCACCTTGAAGAGTAGGCGGCCTACGGTAGTATCTTACGGGGACCAGTGTCATCCAACAGCAGCAGCTGCTCCTCAAATAAGTGGTTATCACCATCAACAGAGCAACTTTAGCCGTAGCGCTTTTAGAGACACTGAGAACGGTTCTAACTATTCAAATCGGCACAGCTATGGCGACTCAAGTCGCTGGTATGAATCGTCTAACAGGTTTGCGATTTCTTTGCTCACTTTTCCATTTACTTACTTATCTACTAGACTATCAGCCTTAAGTTTAGGCAATACTCAGTATGGATTAAAGAAGGTTAGATCTGGGCACGAATTGATTCAGTGGTTCACTCCATCTGTCACTGCATCAAGTCCTTCAGAAAGTGTTCTTTTCCCAAATGCTTCCTTGATTTCCCACTCAAGTACTGGTTTGGTCATCTTCTGTAGGTACCAATATGCAGTAGTTCTCTGTCTGCTAGGTTGGCAACCAATAACCGAACTTTAATCCTTTAGAAGTCCTGACCGTCCTCCCCCTATGCCTTCGGAGCGGCCAGTAAAACGCCCATGGGTGGCCGAACCACCAAAATCTAGAGGTATGTACCATATTCATTCATTTGGACATTAACCTTTGCCATGGTGTATTGGGATGTAGTTATTGCTTTTAAGTGCGGCTCTTGAATTGTCCAAAAGGTTCGCAGATGCGTCAGCGTTCTCCCCTCCCACAACCGGCGCATCAGCGCTCGCGGTCACGTCGGTCCCGCTCGCGTTCGCGTTCTGCCTCGCGTGGGGGTTCGCCGAGGGATAATGGAACGGGGCTTCCTACCTACATCACCTCCTGGTCCCAGTCACGCGGTCGTCAACACGCCTCCAAACCCACACTACCTGATATCGTTCCGCTGCAGACTGTGTCCTCTCCGCCAAGGAAACGTCGTATGTGCTCAAATCCACCCAATCGTTACGGGTTTTTCACTGAGACTGGTTTCGCTTTATTATTCCTGATTCTCTGTTGGCCGTCAATTAGGAGGAATAGCGGACTTTTTTAGCATTGAACAGTTTAGTTAAGCTCATAAATCTTGTAAATGTATGTTTAAAATTGGTACCTCTCTTTACCCATGGTTTTGGTATGTCATTGAATTCGTTCTGCTTTGCTAGACATTGCATGTTTAGGCTGTGGATACATCAAATTTTTAAATCGAGTTGTATTCACGGGCCCATCATTATCAAAATTGGGAATCCAGTATGAGAACATTTATGGTAAGCTATTTCGACACTATATTTATTTTCGATGCCTTTAGCCGCCTCTTCCCGTCGCAAGAGTCGCAGTCCCTTTGCGGACAGCTACTTTGGCAACCCACCAGCACCGGCTGAAGTACCCTTCGAACAGTCGGTTCCGCTGCTTGCGGGCGCTGTCAATCCTGCTGCTCCGCCTCCCAACGCTACAGCTGCTACTAAAGCACTTCCTTCTGCCTCTGCACGCCCAGGCGTCAAACTCAAGATCGCGCCTCGTGTTAGGGTGAATTAAGCCTTTATTCACTTTTTAGTTATTACGTAGAGAATGGTGGTTTTTCATTGATTTTCTGAAATCTAAACCCCAGATGTTTTTTAAATACTGATCAGCGAAATGAGTATAACTGGTCCTGTCACTGCGAAAAGGACAATATACTTCAAGGTTTTTCAGTATTCGAAATGCATGAATTTACAATTGCTGGTGGTAACAAGAAATTCGCTTAGTTTGCCGTTTTCTGTGATCTTTAAATGGTATTTAGCATGGTTTTCTGTACTCGTGAAGCATTCTTCTGCACCCTTTTTTCTAATAAGATCGAGCAACGAATGAATGTTTAACCTTAATCTTAACTCTCCGTAGGGTGGTTTGGTGTTGCCGGAAAGCGCATTAGAGAGAGCACACCGTGACAATGATTACAAGGTCGGTGGTTCACCTGTCTCCTCAGCCAGCAGCGTTGGCGGGCGCGGTGGTCGAAGTGGCTCCCTTTCACCAGGCCGACGGGATAAGCCCAGCCTCGCATCGCTTAGCGCGGCAAAACGTATGCGCCATCTGGGCTACACTGCAGTCAGTCCGGGAGGCTTCGAGTCACCACCGCCTCCTCCTCCTATCACCTCACCTCCGTCTTCTGCCGTTCCCGCTCGTCCCTACTCACGAAGCAGAAGATTTGAAGCTGACGAGGCGGCTGGCAGAGCCCGAAACAGGGCGCCTGATCAAGGCAAGATTTTCAGGCTCTATAGCTTTATAAAGAAGTCTTTACGACTGAATCAATCCAGGGTATCCCACCTTATTCTGAAGCTACCTCCCAAATGGTTGTGAATTCGTGTGCTTTCACTCATTTTGTGGTGATTTTGGTCCCATGGCTTATCGATTTGCTCTGGTTTTATCAAACTAAGCCTCTGGTCAAAGCATCCCTACTCTCTAATATCATTGAACTCTTCCGCCCTGACCAAGAGCTGTCTGGACACCCGGTGCTTCGCTAATCTCTCGAAAATGGAAATGTTCGTGAAGAATTGTGCTGTATTTACAGTCATTGTGGAAAGACTCGTCCCCTATTCACGTGCTGACTGATTCGTCATAGGAATAACCGCTGAGGCCGTGAGGTCGTCTCGGAACCACCAAGGCTAGGATTGTTACTGATTGTTTCCGAACCTCCTGCACTTCCTATAGATCTTAATACAATCGACCTCAAACCACAATGCACCTGGGGCCCTCTGTATGCATAAATTTGTTTAACGCTTTCGTTTACAAAACCTTGATCTTCAACACAAGGCGTTCTGTGCAACCACTCACTACTACTGTCGATTACCTCTTTTATTGAGGACAATTGGATTGGCCCATGACATGCACTGGGTGACTGGTGTTTGTGGTGGTCCTACGGCAATATGCTTTTTACAGCTTTAATCTTTCCGGTTCTGGTTTGACTTGAAATTCCATCGTCGCGAGTCCTTTACTGTGGTATAGACAAAAGGGAGAGTCACAAGGTTTCTCGCACATCCTTGGCAAGTAATATCCATTTCTTTTTAGCGGTCTTTATTTATTCTGTGGTTTACTCTGCGTTGTAAATCAGGATATGTTTGACGGTCTGTTTTTCGGTGACCATGAAATTTCTTCTGCTGTCTGGACTGCATTCATTTCAACTACGTTTTCTTAAAAATAAACTTGCTTACAGTCATTTTCCCATGCTTTATCAGCATTTATTTTGGTCTGAACGTCGTCGTAAGAGAAAAAAGTGTCAAGTTCCGAGTATAAGGCAATTTATTAGCCACAGGTTTATTTACTGCTGTGGTCGAATACGATTTCGTGACTTCCTCGGTCTTTAGAAGTAGTTTATACTTCGGATCTCTTCTCTGGTCTATTTAATACGCAGAGAATACTTTTTTGAAATTAGTCAAGAGTCTTGAAATGGATCACGCTTTGAGGTACAAGGAATAAGCCATTAGAAGTGCATTTAAATCTGTGGTTTATTGAATCCTTGCCGATGCCTTGCAATTTCTATTGTTAAGGTCGTTTTGATGGCCACCGTAGTCGCGCTGGTGGGGACTATCATGATCGGGTGGACCGATTTTCCCGGAGTGGCCAACTTCACCCACCTACGGAGCGGTATCGTGATCGGAGGGCACCACTACCTGAACGGTTCGATCGTCGATTGGCTGACCGGCGCATCCCATCCTACGATCGAGGTGAGCTCGAAAGATAGTGGATAGTAGCGGGAACCTGACTATCCATCCATTCATCAGCTCTTAATTTTTAGCCTTCATCGTTGTTAAATCCACTGTCCCAAGTTCCTTAATCTTTCCATCCTTTTTGTAAGTTTCTATCACAGATCCATCTATTTGCTGATAATTAAATAATTACTTGGTGTGGTCCCATGGCTGTTACATCTTTCATCCCTAGCCCTGCTAGCCCCATTCATCCCTCCACTTGATATTACTGGTGGAAACAAGACATCTCAGATACGTTCCCCCCTCGATATATAAGTTCTTTACACCTTTCTCACAAGTTCTTCATTGCAGATCAATTCATCGACATGTCCAGTTTACTTCTTGCTGTGCCTGTTCTGCTTTCCTGCATCCGTTTATCCGCCCTTTTTAAACACACCTAACTTCTTAATGGGTCAATTTTTCTTGCCTTTTGGTGAACTCATCTGGCCGTCTCCGAAATCGTATTTGCAAAATATAATCCCAACGCTCGTCTATTCATTCATCCATCAATCGACACGTGAATGGTGAAGGAATAAAATTGAAAATTTCAGGTCGGTTGGGCCGGGACTATTTTGGGGACTCGCGGTACGGACGTTCTCGCGGGGAGGAGAGAGACACCAGTCGCTCCTACGGTAGTGGTCGCCACGGTGGCACCTCTCGCCGTCAAGGCAACGCGGGTAGATCGCGCTCCCCCTTCGAAGGTCGATCAAGTGGAGGTGGCCATTTCCACAGTGACACAGCCACCGAACAGCGTCTCAATGAGCTCCGCCGACGCCTCATTATGGTGGATGACAAGATTGCCGAATTGGGCGGCGCTCCAGTTTCAGAGCGCCGATGAGAAGATAACGATCGGTGGTAGTGGTTCTGTTGCGTACTTCTTAATTCTCATTGTAAATTGCAGCCATTTTGTAAGCGTGCGGGTGTGTTGGTTTTACGATATAGAATACAGCCTACTTGCACATTCCGACTTGGTGTCTCGTTGTGAATTGTTTCGTACTGGATTTTATTTTGAAGTGGTATAGTGAGGGTTGGGACTTTTGCCAGCATTGTCTCCTTTGTATCAGTTCTCTCACCACCTTTGGAGCTCACTTATTTTCTGGATGTTGAAGGCTCTGGCTCTGCGATGGATGGAGACTAGCCCACCTCTACACATTGGCAGAGGGTCAAATCTTTCTCACTCCTTGTGTTTCACCAACTTTAGGGTGTTTGGTAAGCAGAATTATGCTAATTCCTACGATGGATGTAAATGGATCTGCCTATAAGAGGCGATGTTGTTTATTCTTCCACCACCTTGTAATTTATCATCACCGTCTGGAATGCGGTTGGGAAGCTTGCTAACATCAATCTTCGAATCACTCGGAGGTATCTGCCCACACAGAAGGGACCCGCAACCCGACCGGCTTTTGCATTCCGCTTTGCTTTGTCCATCATTCATGCCGGATTTGATTCCGAGGTAGTTTTGCGTGGGTAGGGTAACTGGCGATAGCCTTCTAGTCAGTTGAACAGGAATCTACCTGCATGGAGATCCTTCCAAGTATCAAAGCTGCCCCCTTTCCTCACTATAGATTTGCGAGAAGCAGTCTCCACGCGAATACGTGTCCCTACAATCCAGAATTACCGTGCGATCGATGATTATTTCTTTATAAATTGACTTCTTGAAGTGGAAAACTTCCACTACATTCATACTCACCGTCCCTTAGTTCATTTCCTTTCCACTAGCCTTTCCGCATAGGGAAGATTCTATCTATACGTGTCGGCCAAGCAGCCTAAGCCCTGCTGAAATTCCGATCCAGTGCCTATTTACCATGAATCGAATCCCACAATTTCACCCCCGATTCATTTTCTACCATGGATGTAAATCCACCACCATAAAGATGTCAAATCTGCCCTTCTTCTGCTAATACCTTGTTATTCACTCCCTTGGGTCAAACTTATTGGATTACTATCCGCTTATGAACACGAAACCTCCAAACCCATAGATATGTATGGGTCTATTGACACAGAGGTACGCGACTCGCCCTACTCTCACTATCACTGCCCACCGTGGGCCGATGGGAGGCCCATAAACACTACTTCTTCAACCCGTGTAGGCTATTTCTTTGAGCTCCTGGTTTAGCTCATGCTTTGGGGTGTGGAGGGGACCTCCTAATTTAGATTCCACAATGATTTGACGCGAGTTGGGTAACTTGCCAGCACCGATTCTTCATTCCATCGAAGTCAGTTCTTCCTCGTCGACTAGGTTTCACCAACCCAACTGGATGATTGCATCGCGTTGATTACGCCAGAAAGGTATGTCAATAATTTACTGATATTAGTAGTAGTAGTAAGAGATAAATGAGCACAAGTGTGTATGAAATGTGTATGTGTTGTAGTCAAATGCAAGATGGTCCGTGCCTATCTGTGTGTGTGCACGCGCGTGTGTTTGCGTGTGCCGAGTATGAAGGAAGGGGAAGGGGAGAAAGAAGGAAGGGAAATTAATTTGCTTGGTTAAGACAGGGGGCGTGTAGTAATGCACGGTTGAAAACAATGCTGCAGTGGTAAAACACAACCACACACACACACAGACAAACAGGTGCTCAGGAATGATTCAACTGTACAAAAGATCATAGTAGTAATAAGTAGTGATATTACAAGGAGGCCACGATAAAAGGAAAATGCTACCGCTGCTGCTCAAGAGAGGTTGCAACAGCCACTGCCTGTTGCATAGCTTGTTGTTGATGATGTTGATAGGCCAGAACAAAGCCCTGTCGCTGCTGTTGCTGTTGTTGGCAGAATGCGGCCAATTGCTGTTGATAACCACTGGTGGTGTCTTGCACCACTATCGCCTTCTGCGCGGGTGTTGTCGCTGCTGCCGCCGCTGCTGCTGTCATAACAACGGGGCGATAGGCAGCGTTGGCGTGTTGAAGCATCAGTTGGCGTTGGGCTTGCTGTTGATACTGCTGCTGTTGTCGCTGCTGCTGTTGTTGTTGGGCCTGCTGTTGTTGGGCTTGTTGTTGCTGCTGAAGAGCTTGCTGTTGTACTGTGGTTTGGTAGGGTTGTTGATAGGCGGCGTAGAAGGCTGTTTGGTGCTGACCCATGTGCTGTGGTGCCGTAGCCGCTGCCATAGTTTGTTGATGCGCTGCTACTGTTGGATGGTGCTGTTGACCCGCTATCACATTGGCCATAACCTACAGGAGGATCATGCGGAAGTAGGGTCACCAGAGCACACGACTAGCGTTAGTTGACGGGGTGCAGCCCAACGCAAAGGAAGGGTGTGTGAGTTGAATACACAAGGCTTTCTTGCCAAGAAAGAATGGAAGAATTTTACCAACAAACTGAGGCGGATTGAGATTGGTGGGAGGCGTTCACCCTTGCCCGTGTGATTTAAAAGAACTTGCGACCCTTTTCAGCGCTTTCGATGAAAGGGGAACGAATAGTGACTACGTATGACCGCTTAGATATGCATTTTGCGTGACAGTAGGTGGTGTGTTAGTGTGCGTATATTAGATGAGATAATGCTGGCGACAATGGCTTTCGCATTTTTTTAACTACGCAAAAATATGCCCGCGTGTCAAAGTTACCCTGGTAGCAAAGCAGAGGTCTGCGGGAAGCCATAACACTTGCTTCGATCGTTAGTTTTGGCCGTTTTTTCATTCAGCAAAGGTGATGTGGAGGGGCATGGGCACCCAACTTTTCCAAAACCCTCTCAACAGTAGTCATGAATTTTGGGGCACCGATACGGGCACAAATGGATTTGTCCATGCTAGATCACATACTGGCAGTAATGAAATTGCGCTTCCTAGTTCATTACTACTTACAATGGCCAGGGTATGGCGGGAAGCTCTTCCTCCTCTGGTACAATTGACGTATAAAATTCACAGACACATTCGATTCAGGGCGTTTCCTTTGCCAATATAAACGATAGAATGAAGCGTCTCCCCTTCCGCCACCCTCCTGCGAGTAAATATTCGTCTTATCACAAAGTCGACAACGGGAAGAGTTAACACACACAACCTCCCCAAAGCTACTTAAACTTTTATTCTGTCGTGAATGCAGCTGAGCCACTGGAGCGTTTTTCATCCATCACAGGCGGAATGACGGAAAAATTAGTCGATTCGCTTGTGAGGAAGGGACCCCAGAGATGGATGTCTTGATCACCAGGCAATCTCTGAGGCAAGAGAGAAGAGCTTACTCCTTTAGTTCACGTTCGGTGCAAGTCATCCCCATCGCATGGTGCCATCGCTTTTATAGTATCAACAAAAGAATCAGCCAACTTGCGAAACAATTGATTGAAGGCATTCCAGTTTCGTCCACATTTAGCTGCTATTCCCCTGATTTCCCAAATAGGTTCCATGACTCGTAGCTTGATGGTTGATTGGAGGGCTCTGCGTTCGTTGTACTTCCCCAACCTCTACCAAACCGTTCAATTCACAAGTTCGATGCCACAATAGAAAAGGATGCCAATGAAGTCAATTTCATGCCTTTAGTCGCATGAAATTCTGCTCTCACCTCTTTGATGAAGCCATAAGCACTCCAGACAGGATGTATCACGACAGCAGCCAACTATCCCGATAGAACCATTCACACGGCACAATATTGGGTAAGACAACCCTACATGAAGTAAAGCATTGCCCCGGACACACTGAGTCACCTTTCTTTGTGATGTAATACTTCCAGTGTCCTAAAATAGACCATAGAGAGCTCGAGCACTCGAAGTAACCTTTCTTCAGAATGTCTTATTGTTAACGTTTTTTTAAAATCGATTCCGAGATCCGTTCTCGGTTATTAGTTGGGATGAATTTGCACCATCAGTAAAACGCTTTTCCTTCAGGCGAGGTTGACGATTGTTTCACAGCCAACTTCAATACACATTCACACTTCTGCAGAGACCATCAGGTACAAATAGTCGCATCTATTGGCTTAGACGTACAAACGGTTATCGAAAGTGTAAGACTTCTATTAATCAAAACTTTTCCCAATCGTATAATAAGCGAATGGACACTCACTTGCAATCCACCTCCAGCAGCAACCGCCTGTTGCATATGAGCAGCAGCAGCAAGTTGAGCCAACTGTTGTGCGGTGGTGGGGTCCGTAGTAGCGGCAGCCGCGGCAGCAGAAAGGATAACTCCAGTGCCATTCACTGCACTCTCGTTAGCGGTGACAGCGGCGGCAGGTTGGCAGAAGAAGGCGGTGCCGCCACCGCCTCCACCACCACTAGCGCCACCACCGATACCTCCTCCGCTTCCTCCACCCACCGCGCCGCCAGTGCCACTGCCCGCCGCAGTGGCGGCAAGCAGGAAGCCCTGCGCCTGCTGATAGACACGTTGCTGTGCCGCCAATTGCTGCTGTCGGTAGTAGTTCAAATCGGCAGCTGCATAATGATGGGCTTGCAGCTGAGCTGCCTGTTGATGGAGGAGATGTTGGTGGTAGTGGTGATAAGCGAACTGAGGATGGTGATATTGCTGCTGTTGTTGCTGTTGTTGAGCCAAAACTTGCTGCTGTTGATCCACCTGTGTCGTAGTCGAGTCCGAAGTGGTCTCACACTGTTGGCCTGTCGTCGACGTCTAAGTTATCCCAAATGATATAACATCTGAATGCCACTGGCCACTATTTATAAGAAAAGTGCTTAAGGCGACCTGTGCTTAAGCGGTACGTCGCAAATGCACGCATGCACTCCTGCCCATCAGGACTTCCTTAATAAATATCGTCTCGCTTCGGTTGTAGAATAAAATGCGAAGTTAACTGATAAGATCAAGCGCCCCCATTTTAAAATACGCCGCATTCAAAGAGCCAATTGAACTGCAAGTGCTCTGAAACGCCTGGAATTTAAATAACACCGGGGATCGCCGATGAATAAACTCACGGTCTAGGAAACTATCCAACCCGTTAAATATATTGGCTTTCAAGCCAATTAAGGCGATTTACCACTGTAGGGAAGCTCAACAATAACGCCTTCTAATATTTCGATGACTAGGAGATCTGATAGTGTACCGTCACACCTCTGAGCCTTTCAGACTTTTTGTCCCACAAAAACCTCGGATACAACTTAATTCCCATGCCTACAAAAACGCTGTTGGGAAGCAAAACCGTGGAAGGGTTGTTTCTTACTAGTTACTCAGCTACCACTTCGTTAAATGGAAAGTGGACAAGGGAAACCCAAGGATAAGAATTTTCATGCGGTCACAAAAGAGAATGCATTCTAAACCCTTAGGTCTCCAAGGTCAAAATATTCGCATCTTTTTAGCAAATCTTATCAGCCTCCTCCTGATTAAACCTTCACTTCGGGGGCACGGTCTCACAGATCCTCCTTATGACATCACTTTGGTTGTACGTTTGATCAAACGGATATTCACATCGCCGATGCGATAACGAGGCAAATTTCAGAATCGCACGTCTCACAACGGCCTCAGGGATGACTCGAGGACAATGAATTTGAAGGTGTCTTCGCCAATAGATATGTGACTATTTAATCAAATGGAGTTTTCCAAAAACCACTAGGGTATTAAGTAGTTTGATGAAAACGTAGTCCTCACTTGAACGCGCCTGACTCGACAAGAGACGGGAGGAGGAGGAGGGGGAGAAAGCAAACTTTTGCGTGATGTGGTCTAGCCTGATGAAGTATGCGCGGACGCACGCACGTGGTCACAAGGCGGTAACGATAAGCGACGCGCAGGCATGGCGGAGGGAAAAAAAGAGGAGCAGCACCACTGCTATAGGCGAAATGCTGGGTGTAGGGAGGTGAATAATGCCAGATGGGCATACATTGCCAATGTTTAGACAGAGAGAGATAGGAATTTGAGCTTTGAGGTGTGTAGAAAGTGAGAACAGGTCTGTGCGCCGGTTATGAGGATGACGGAAAGTTTTTCTAACACACCCAGGCCCCGTGGAGACAAGATCGACCTTAGTCAAATTTATAACCTGGATTGTACCCTACAAGGCGTGCGAAAATGAAGTTCAGTGAATTCGTTGCCGAATAAGGCAAGAACTGACGGCAAAAAAGTAAGTTCTTTTGTCTCCACGAAAACGGCCCATACGTCTTCTCCCGAAAAGAAAAAGACCAGAGAAAGAGCCGGAAAAGGGGAGGCTGGCTATGGGACGAAATGATGCTTTAATAGTATGTGCCAACACACGGACATTTCCAGGCCACCCAGCGAGCGATGCGAAGCTCCACCAGACCACCTACGCCGGTAGTTTTCCAACCAGGGCAGCCAATAACTCCCTAGCGGGGCAACTCGGATGGTACACAGGTGGCGTAGGAAGATTATTTGCCCAACACCTAGTACCTTTTGTAAAAAAATATGGCAAACTTTGCTGGTGTTCTAGGAGATTTACGACTCAACAGACCAGCTGGCTAATACACGCAAAAAGTCATAAAAGGAGGCGATTTGACATTGATGCTTAAAACCACAGAAGACCTATTAACGTTTACCTTTGCATCCACCTAAAGTAAACGAGCTTAAATTTTTCAGAGAAAAAGTGAATGTAAGCTAAATAAGGCGAAGTGAACTACGTTGTGTTTCAAAAGGCTTATTCAAGCCCAACTAGCCGAGTGAACAGCACTGACATGGCACAGGAGGAAGTGGTACAGAATGCAGCTCCCTGAAGTGATTGCACATTGCAGGTTTTATGGACCAACTCATAGACGAGGTTGTTTACAAACAGTACCCGTTGCAAAACATCGTTTCGAACTCCTTAAAACAGGTCCACATTTAGCCGAAAGCCTTCCCATAGCTATGGGAAAGCTAACGCATTGAAGTATGAGCATCGTGTGGAGATTAAGAGCCTTTCTGCGTCGCAAGAAATTCAAAAGGGGAAACAATGAAGCGGTGGTGAAATTACAAGAAACTAGCCTTCGAAAACGAGGATCACACGATGTGCATCGGTTGCAGAACAATAGTTCAGGGAAAAGATGTTTCGTCAGTGAAGCCGGCAGATGGGAACATCATTGGAGTATGGTAGAGACCGATGAAAAATGGGTCGATGACCTTTGATCCTGTTTTGCAGGTGGTTTTAACATACTCAAATGTCTGGTGATGGTTAAGATGGGAGGTTAACCATGAAAGGTATTGAGGAAGACGCTCAAAGAAAAATGAAGCAGAAGGTCACTAGTTTTGAGCACTTTTTCGGCACGTGAGCCCTCCCACTTCACCACCACTCCTACCCGATGCCTACTTCACCGGCTCCTCAGTCCAAATATACTTTGATAATAAAGCTACTGTCGAGTACCAAATCAAAACAAACTGACACAAAATCGCACCACTTATTCGGCTAAAAGTATGGAATAGGTAAAAGATCTGCGGAAAAACTGAATGCTGGGTTAATATTAGTGACCTACCGCAACAGCAGTTGTAGGAGGCACCACAGCAAGAGCTGGCGCCGCTTGATTAGAGGCATGGGCGGCGATTCTCGTAAGCAGCATCATCGAGGGCGCTGACGACTGAAGTTGTTGGGTCTGTTGGAATGAGTGCTGCTGTTGTTGCAGCTGTTGTTGCTGCTGCTCGGCCGCGGTCTTCTGTGCTGAAAGTGCTGCCGCCACGAACTGGTGGTGGCCAGCCGGTGTGGGATAGTAAGGCAATACCATGCTGGCCGCTGCTAGCAAATGATGTTGAGGATATGCTTGTTGCTGTTGCTGAACCTGCTGCTGTAAAGTTTGCACTGGTTGCACCTCTGGTGTCGTCGTTGTTGTCACTGTTGTAGCAGCCGTTGTGCTGACACTCGAACAGCCACCACTGAACAACCTTAGCGTGAGTGCTGCTTCTGACGTTGGAGTGGAAATCGCGGACGAGACTGTTGTAGTGGTCTGGGAAACGGTGGGTGTGGAAGTCAATGTGGTTGAAACTGAAGACGGCTTCTTCTTTTTCGAGGGTCGAGTGGTAGGAGACGAAGCTACAACGGTTTCGATTGACCATAAACAGTCAAATAGTCAAAAGGTCGACGCCTACAAAGTACCAGCAACTCACCAGGCATCCGACGACGTACCGTCATGTTGATACCAACACCGGGTTCACCCTGATGCACGCCACGGACGTGTCGGTTGAGATCGGACTTTTGAACGAAGGGAGATAGGCACTGGGCGCATTCGAAAGTTCGTGCCGCCCTGTCATGATGACGGAGATGGTCCTTCAGTTTATCTCTGTAAAGAATTGCAATGTTAGCAACCTTCCTTCAACTAGCCCATTCATGCATCCATGCAACCCCTTATTTTAACTATCCACCTAGTTCCCCTATCCGTCCCCTTATTCCATCATTCATCATTTTATTCGTTCGCACATCCGTTAATCGGCCCATTTATCAACCCGCACGGCGATTCATTTATCCAGTCTGCCATTCATTCCTCCCATTCATAAACCGATTTAACTGACAATGGATGTTGTAATCCTGCTCGCTTGTCACGTCTTACCTTTGTTAGTTTAAAACATCGATCACCAACGTATTTGGTTGCTGTCTGCTTGAAAGCACGTCAGACTACTCAACCATGTACCGCGTTTGGGTGGAGAAGTAAGAAAATTGCATTTGACGATCAGGGTTATTTGAAACCACAGAATTAGGCAAATTTGGACATGAATGCATCAAAAAAGTGTCCCGATGTAACTTAGATCACTATTTGAGCCCCCAGAATGCAACTAGGGGATATCATAAATCTGCTTCGTGTGAATACCATCCCGATTATGCATTGTCACGACTCTATGATTTAGATTACTTGAGTAAAGTATGATTTGTAAAGTATGATTTCAAAGAAGCGAAAATCTTGCACAACTTCGAATTGGCTGTAATTCAAGGGCCATGGTCACGTGTAGAAACCAATTAGGGAAAGATAAAAACGCTCCCAAGTCAAACTGCTTTAAAGGATCATTTACATTACTTATAAAAGAAAGTGTCATTTCCAAAGTGGCAAAAATGAATTCTATCAGAATTTAAGCACACCATTAACAGAGGCCCAGTAGGATGATAGTGTTCCCCACGAGTGTTGGGATGACCTAACAATCGGAGCATTGTAGAAACGCCCCTAGGTCAAAATACCTCTTATTGATGCGAGATAACAAACAAGAGGTGACCTTAAAAACAAGCCATTCTGAAGTTCCTCACAATATCGTACCAGAGTCGGTAAGCACTCAAGAATGGCTTTTTACTTCCAAAACTTTGTAATGAACACAAGTCAACAGCATATCGAAAGCGAACGAGGTGGACTAAGCGAAGATACATAATCCGACTTTCGGATTGAGGATCAAGTCATGATTTTATAAATTACCTCCCCATGGTCATCCAGCATGGACCGACTCATTTATTACTGCGATTTTTATCCTCAAAAATGTACACCAAACCGAAGGAAAAAGGGGAGAGGAAGGGCACCCAAAGAGAGAGTGCTATAAGTGGGTAGGGCATTAATCAACGCCTAGGTACTGGTCTCACTCGACAGGACCATGGGAGCGTCAGATCAGACGCAGGGTAGAGGCGGTTTAAAACCCATACGGACACACGATACGGACGGGGAGAGGTAGAGCCAGAGAAAGGCAGGCAGGCGAAGGGGAGGCACAAGCCACTACCAGACACGCACCTACGCCCACGCGTGCATCAATGACGAAAGGGGTGACGGGGACCAATCAGGCGCTAAGCTGGCTGGCAGACGCGTACCCACGTGCGCACGCACACACATACACCATCCTATGTGGGCATGACTTTGCTTTTTTCTACGGAGGAGGCAAAAGGGTGGGACGGGGAGGAGACTAGGTCTGCTACTACTGCTGCTGCTACTGGCTCTGCTAATGCAAATGCTGCCTCCTCTGCCGCTACTGCTACAGCCGAAACAGAGCTGACAGCACCAAAATGCGCCTGATTGTGCGTACACGCGAGTACATGCGTGAGGCAAATCAGCCATCCTGGGGGGTACATTCACTGGGTCGTCGGTTGCGCACTAGGTAGACCTACTGAAGGGGGATCACTCCTTCTCCGCACGTCGGTAGGTTAGTGCGGAGCACATGAGAGAATCAGGGCTAAACCTTATTGTTAGGGCGGATTTCTACTTAACAGGAAGCTAGAGCAAGCAATTTTCGCCCCCTCTCACCTCCCCAACGAGAAGGATGAATCATCTGACCGGACCTGAAACAGGTAAATTCTCTCACAAAACAGCAGCTCATGGTGTCTAACCAACGTGGGTATTTGTCACAATCAAGGTGAGTTACGCTGATGAAACATTTTGGAACTGTTCTTTCGTGTAACAGAAAACAATAACAAGTCCTCTTCCCAGCAATGGATACGTGAGCAACCACTATTTATCGCATAGTAGCCGAAAAGATAAAGTGACAGGGGAAGTAACCATTGAAAAGCAGAGCTGGATGCTAGTTTAAGCTACACAGATGGGTTCGTAAAACAGTTCAGACGATGGAGAATCTCATTAAAACATTACGACTGCGAGAACACATTTGTCTGAAAGGGAGCAATCAGCGGCACTTGCTCCGCCAAAGGCAAGTGAATAATAATTAATGGGAAACAATCAGGACCACTTACCTCCTCCAATCCCCCCCCCCCCCTAACAATGGGATTGGAGTATTCTCTGGAAAAAAACAGACAAATTGAAGTCATAAAAACGTATTTACGAGAATTATCAAGAACACACTAACCGTAGAGCTGGTCAAGTGATTCTATTCAAACTCAGAACGAGTGCCGCAAAACACCTTCTGCCTCAGAAGGAAAGACGAAAAACAAAGTGCCTAGACATGTGACAACACTCAGAAACAAGATACCCAACTTCGCATCGCTAATATCTAAGTTTTGCAAGTCAAACCAGGTTGGATAGACTAAAGACGAGGCAGGTAACAGACGTTGCCTTCACCAAGAATATGCTAAGAACGCTTTTCGGGACGTTTAACTTGGATAACCATGGAGGTCTGAAGCAAAATTCTGTTCTAGACAACTTGGTAATATTTATTTCGCAATGGCCAGGAGGAACGGAAAAAATAACGTGCTAACAAGGCGATAGCCAGCCCCCAAAAGGTAGGCCATAAACACATGGCCGCATTAAAAATATGAGATGGTAAATGGTTGTTAAAATAGCTATGGGAAGCGATAGATTGCATGAATTCTATGCCACTACTTGGCACAATGAAAAACCTTGAGCCCAAAAACGATGGAATCCACTTGCGTCTTCAAGTCCGGTCCAAATTGTGCCGACAGAAGTGGGAAATTGGCTGAGAATAAAGCCAAGCCAGGAACCACAGGTATGAAGAAGATCCGACCAGACCAAACGCATCAATTCATAGAATTTGACTTATACAGATACTTGTGGTGATGAAAGCACAAGTACTGAAAGAAGCAATAATTTAATCCGAAACCGAGGGCTATTTTAAAATGGTCAGGGGCAAAACGAAATGAAGGAAGGGTCCAAGTTCACACCTATGAAGCAAAGTACAGTAAAAAAACTTCACCAATACATTCGGATCCGGCTCAAGTTACACAAATGGAACGTAGAAATCGGTTAAGATTACAATCAAACAAAAGAGAGGAATTTGCAGTTAGAATGAGTGTGCTTGTACCTATGCGACGCGGAGTTGACACCTCACTTGCGCTTTCAATTCTTGAAATGAAACGCTCACATTTTAAATAAGAATGCGCTGGCCTCAAAGGAGCTGGAATAACCCTATCAGAACACGACACCCATGCCAGTTTAAGAAATGCCCACAGAAGTAGATGAAAAACCAATTCGTGGAGGCCGCAGGTGAAATATGGGTTTATAAATGATAATTCCCTCCTATAAACTCAAATCGTATTCATACGTTACAAACAGACTTTGGTAATAGGTCGGGCCAGTAAATTAGACATCAAACTGGAGGCAGGGAGCCATCCTAGGGAAGCGCCTCGATTCACGATAGTAAGCCTGCGAAAGCACTTTAATTAAGAATACGTCATTTTACAGCCTGCCAATAAGGTAGCAAAACAGTTCCATCACAATGTACAACTCGTACTAGGGGGGCCTACTGACGTTAACACAGGATTAGATGGAAGGCAAAGAACCAAAATTCAGAGACGAGACATCAACACAGGTGAGTACGGCAACAAATTTGGCACTCAATCTTTCCCAAAATATTCCACGTAGGTCAGCAGTAAACTTACTTCCTGGAGAACGCCTTCGTGCAAATCTGACAAACATGCGGCTTCTCCATCGTGTGTATGGACATAATATGTCTCTTTAGCTTATCCTCTCGCACAAATGACTTGCCACAGGTGTCGCAGACATGTTTTGCCTCGCCTGGGGTGCGCTGTCTCGCCAGCAGCTGCTTGACAGATACCACAGCACCACATGCCGGGCAGGTGAGAGAAATCAAGCCTTCAGCAGAAGCCCTCGCCGCAGAGGCGAGGAGAGGGGAGTGGGAACACATAGAGACCGCTGAAGTGGTAGCTGAGGTAACAGCAACGGTGGTAGAGGTGCTAGTAGCTGTGGCGACCACCACTGGATCAGTTTTTCCGACAGGCGCAAGGCTCAGTGAGTACAAACGATCAGTACCAGTGCCTGCGAGAGCAGGATCATAGGCAGCAGTTGTGCAGGGTGTCTTGTTACCCACCAGAGCACAGACGACGCTGTCAACTGCAGCCCTTGCAGCAGCTGCGTATTCTGCATCATCGCAGATGGGGGAAGGGGAGGTGGACTCAGGTTCGCGTTTCGTTGAGGTGGCGGGCGGTGGGAGAACAGGAAGGGAGGCGGGAGGAGAGACAGTGGATGGAGTGTCATGATCTAGAGACTTTTCTGGTGAGTTGCGATGATGAGAAGCAATGGGTGTGGGAGTTGAGAGTTCCTTGTGAAGCGAGTTGGGCGATTTGGGCAAATCCTCACACTTGGGAGAGATCGGCGGAGGAATTTGTGGAAGACCGAATTGAGGAGGAAATTCAGGTGGAGGGTGTTTGTCACCATTTGTGACAGAAGGGCTCAGTGATGCCTCGGGTGTAATCATGCACCCATCAACCCTATCTTCGACTTTAAGACGAGAAGCGATTATTGCACCAACGTTGTCCGGAAGAGCTCGTTGATTATCGTTGTTGCCTGAGAGGATGGGGGGAGTGACTAGACCAGAGGGTGATGTTACGTTGTTTTCGGAGGTAGAAGGACCATTTAAAAACCTGTCTGGCGCATCGCCTACACGTTCCACAGAGCTAACAACACCACTTGAATGAAAAAGTGCGGTAATATCATTTTCAGGCTTTGGATTGGAGTGGAAGGAGGGGGACGGATTGTCGATCACTTTGTCGATGTATGGCTTTTGATCGATACCATGAAAGTTTATCATGGCCTGATGGTGATGTTCGTTCGAGATACTCAGGTTATTAGTGTAATTTACACAATATTCTGTAGATACGGAAGAATTAGATGACGAAAGTTCCAAGAAACCCGGTTTGATCATGATTGGCGAATCAAAAGCACGTACAATTTCACCATTATTGGCACACTCTAGAAGCCAACAATAGCAAAGAAAGAAGGTGATAAATTGGTGCGAGCCATGTATAGAGTGCAACATTGTAGGAAGTCTGTCAACTAATAGCACAAGATATCTCTTGAGAAAGATAACGGGTATTCCCATAATAGCAACACATGCAATAAAGCATTGTATTCGATAACAATCACGATTAACAAATAGCACAAAATACCAGGATTTTAGATACAATAACAAATAACAGCAAATGAACCACGAAAACAAGATAACTTCAATTGTATTAACAAAACAACTAAGTACGAACCGGAATTTAAAAAGGCAGGAATACGCCACGACAAAAGATCATAACAGGCTAGACATATGTCTATTAGATTAAAATGAAAGCATTAAAGCATTGATTAAACAGCTTCCGACCACACAGAAAAGCCGAAACAAAACGACATACCCGACACCCTTCACCCAAAGCAATTCCAGTTACCCGCATCTAAGATTAATGTGTTGAACTACTACTTCGCACTGCTTAAAAGTAATACAAAGACAAGCAATATTTCGCAATGAATTGGACCTTATTTCCAAACTATAAAATATCTTTTAGTTCTTAAAACAAATTATCTCATAACTGTTAAATTTCAAGTCTTATCTTTCGCCTGCATTATATTAGAAAAGTGGACCACTTCTTATCTACTTTAAGACTCAGATTGCTAAACTGCCTCCCTTAGCATCTAGGATCCTAGACAAATGGCATGCGTAGTCAGAAAGCAGCTTCAAAATTGATTTTCAAGTGTATCGCGAATCCTATCAATGAATGAGTTAGTTTAGTGTGATCCTAAACGAATCAGTTGTGAGTCATTTTGCCCTGAGAATTGTTTGTGAGAATCGTTTTCCCTCTGTGTGCGTACTTGGCGGTACGTACGTTTTTTCTTGCGTTTGGGGGTAGGTAGTTTCTCTGTGAAATCGCTAACAAGAGTGCTTTCGAGCAGGAATTTACCACCCTATTGATGCTATTTGTTGTCTTGGAAACAAGCATTCCCGGCTTTGTATCCAGTAAACTGCTTTTAGATGCTTAGTGGACTTTTTTCCATATAACTGTGCCTTGCATTTCGTTTGCACTTTCCCCGTTTTCATACGGATATGCTTGTCATTAGCTTGGCGTAGCCCTGAGTCCTAGTTGCCGTCCCGTCGTTTCTCTCACAGCTGAAGTGTTAATGCATCTGAACACTACTGTTTGCTATTTAGTACAATGCTGAAGCTCATCGAATCACAGTTTGGCTTCACCGTTTCAATGCAGTATTTGGAAGAACATAAGGTCCCGGAATTGGATGTAAGCTTTACTGTTAACCCTTCTTCCTTTCGCATTGTATGGTTCGTTGAGGAATTCAGCGCCTGGTGTCTTAACAGTGTTTAAATTTATGGCTTTGAACAGTCAAATTTTGATTGCTTGGCCTAAAATTCGCTGATACAATTTCTTCCATTCTATTTGCAGCAGATAGTTGGACTACAATGTAGGCAGCTGCGCGACCTCACAAACACTACACATCTAAGCGACGATGACTCGCTATCTTCAATTCCTCAATTTGGAGGCAATCCGCTGGTTCTCGATGAAATCTGCAACCTCTCTCTGATTGATAGGCAACTGAGCTCACCTCAAGCTGCATCATCCTCTCGTTTCTTTAATTACTCGCACTATAAATCACTCAGACCAGATGAACTTGCGTGCGTCCCATTGCATCTTCCTTCGAGTAAATCGAAGCATATTTATGCAAATAGGTTGTCCCTCCGCTTTCTTAAAGTGTTTTTATTCTAAGACGAGAACCAGAGTCTATAGTTTCCTTCACTTCTATGTTCAAGTTCATAGTCGTTTCGTGTTGTTTCTCATTTAACAAAACCACTCGCGTTTGATATAGCTTAGCACTGGTGGTAAACCACCTTTTGAACATAATTTCTCAGTTACATTTCGGGGCATTGATATCATATTTTAATGTCTGTTACGAAACTAACCTATTTTTTCACCATATTCCCCTATCATTAGACAAAGTTAAGGATTTAAAAGCAATATAGAGCTCGGTTTTTCTCGGTAGGCGCTGTAAGCCATGCGAGTTCAGAAGCAGCATCACAAGAGTGCTCCAAATTTAGACATGGGCTGACTTCCACGCCGTCGGTGCTGATGTGGTTAATGCCAGCACTGAGAGCAATTGAGCTGAATGTACCTCATCTAGGAAATCCCAATACCAAAGTGTTTTTTACTTTCATTGAGAACGATTCAAGTTGGCAACATCCGTGAACGACTACTACATAAAGATTATTATCAGAATATGGGTATCATGGTAGATCTCTGTGTCGCCGGTCTGGAAAATTATGGGCTTTACCTCGCACGGATAGCTAAACCGAAGTTGGTTATTTTTTAGTAGCGTTTGATGATTTTTCACCCCTCTGAGTCAGACGCCACTCAAATTAACTTACCGTTTGCTCATTGCTCTTCTAGAGATGCCTTTTCAACTTTTGGTGAAGGAGTTCTCTTTCCAGTCAGCGGAGTGACGAGTGACGAACCTCAGCTGGTGGCTCTTCTTCCAGGCGCCTCTGCTAAAACACGCCGAGTTCTACGTGTCTTCGCCATTCAAAGTTAGCCTCGTGTTTGCTTTCTAATTGACTACTTAAATAATTGAGTACATTTCCGCCATTGACAGCCATTTTCATTAGCGGCATCAGGCTACGCTAACTCTACTGTATGAACTAAAACTAGAAATCAGTGTCTAGGTCTTCCCTTCGGTGTGGATTTGCAATCTTAATTCCCATTATATGGCACTATGTATTTCCTGTCAGATCCCGACATGAAGCTGAAGCTGGACCAGCTAGAAGCGCGTTTCATGCCCTTTTCTCGCGAGGTCAGGGTCGCCTATGAAGCAGACTACATCCTTCCTTTCACTCTCCTCCATGTCAACTTCAATGAACCTACTGGGGCCTTGCTCTCGCATCCCAACAGTACCACTCTCGCCCATCTGGTATTGTTCATATCGCCTTATCCAAGAAAAGGTTGGATCTGAAGGGTTTTGAATTCGTGTATCTGAGGTTCGATAGACAATAATGTAACGCGTTCGCGGCTTCGTTGTACTAGTTCATTTAGGTGGGAACGAACCAAAGAGTTAATGAATTTTCAGCTCATAGTTCAATGATCATGAAGTGGTTTTAAGTCATACTGCTGATGCCATAATCTAAGGCGATCAGAGGTTTATTCCATGGCACATTTGATGCACTCTTTAGTCGAAAGGCTCTTGCGTTGTTCTTCCATCCAGACGACACAAGTTTCGCCCTATTCCACCGCTCGCTCTCCTCTAGCTTCTATCAAAGTTGATGTGGATCGCATCAAACGTCTCTCCCTGGCCTATCAGAATGAAGATACGTGGAATCCTTTGGGAAATCTAGGCCCTGCATCTTCATCTGCGTCCGTCCTGGAAGAATTGATTTCCAGTTATCTGCGCCGATGTAATAGTGTCGAACCCTCACTCTTACTAGCTTGATCCCACTCATCCACCAAATATTTCCATTCTTATTTGCTCTAGCTCGGCACGAAATAGTCACGCCTTTGGGCCGGCGTATGACTAGGGAGATAAACTCCACAGAGCGGATGTGGGAGGCGTTGAAAGACGCACCCGACCGTCGAACAGCTCGTGAGGGCTTTCTGGTGGCTCTGCGACTTCTACAGGAGAAGACGGACCTCCTCTCGGTGAGTGTTTCGGTGTAGGGAGGGTTCACTCTATTCGCTTTATTATTGAGCCCTGAGTTCTGGGAATCTATCTTTTAATGTGCTCCCCTCTGTGCGTTGCAAAATGTGTGAAGTGGGGTGAAATTGGCCAACATAGGTCGGTGATATGCATTTTCTCTTCTGCAAGGAAGTCTGGGTTTTTTAATAACTTTTGCCGATGCTTAACTATCCAAATACCTGTCAGTTATGGTGATGTCGACTGCGGTGGTTTCACTGCTTTGAAATTTACAGCTCCGTGAAGGACGTATTTGCCAACGGTACTGTACGCCCGTTGTCGATGCGCGTTTCCTCCTCTGTAGGTGAGTTTGTCGGACTTCACACAGTTCGCAAAGTTGGCGCGCTCCAACGTAGTCACGGGACGGGGTGAAACGCTGGGCAACTTCGAGGTCCTTGGTCTGCGCATGCTTATTGAGGCGGGCGTTTTCAAGGCCACCAACGACTGTCTTGCTATCATCCGCGCTGGTATATCTTTTCATATCTCTGCTTACTGAAGTGTTTTAAGTAGGTAGTAGACAGCAAAGTTCGTCCATGTAAACGCCATCTAGATTGTTCTTTGGACCTAATTCTTGTCGTTATACCTGCTGATAAGCCTCCCCAATCCGTTTCATACTGATACGATGGAATTTGAGACCAGATAGTGGTCTAGACTGGATTTTGTTTGAGTAATTAGTCAAGTGTCATTTCCTCGACCGGTACTGTGATTCTCGGGGGATTAATGGTACTATGCATTTGCTTGTTTAGGTAAGTACCGTTTGCCGTTTTTTTGATAATGCCTTGTCGTTCGCTCTCTCAGGTGTCTTCCCTTTCCCCTCTCCAAATTATTCCTCAAGTCATATAGGCAAACGGCGGGCGAAACTTTTTTGTTTTAGTGTCTTCACCTTATATTCTCAAGCCTCATTCTCGGTTTTTCTTCCCAGCTCTAATAGACTGTGAGGTCAGGTGAATACTGTTAGATCGAGGAAAAGTTGATTTCATGTTTAGCTGTCACTCGTACTGGTTGTTTTGCTTTCCTCACTCCTTTTTCCTATTTTTCCATTCGCTGAGTCGGCTGTATCATTAACTTAGATAAGATACAAACGCTTGAATTTTTTCTCAACAGATGGAAGGGTTGCGATCTCATTAACGAGCTCCATGTTACCGGTGATGTAACGAAGTTGCGAAAGAATGAGAAGGGCCGCGTGAGAATATCGACACATAAAATAGTTGTCTTTATACCACGTAACCCCTTTGTCACTTTTCTGGTGGCATTCCTGGATGTTCTCGTGGTCACTGGTCTGCTTTGGTCTGCACAAATCCTCTATTGACCTTTATTTAACTCTAGTACATGAGTGAGGTCAATGCAACGAGTGTTCCTTACTACCTTAGTGTGGTAACGCATGCTTTCCCATTTTTCGACAGTGTCGCCAGCTTTGGAGCGTAGCTTTCAATCGGCCAATCTGACAGAAGAGACGAGTTTTGAGACGCGTCTATGTCTGCTGCACCACCTCTATCGCGTTTCCTGCCTGACCGCCGCCCTTGCCACCGTTGCTCAGACTGCTCTTGTTGAAAAAGAGATCGGGTTAGTTTAATCGCCCATCTTTTGTTCCATCAATTGAATGCTATGTCGTTTCGCTTGTTTTCCCAAAACGAAAATAGTCCTGTTGATTGGTCAATGTGGTTTATTATCTCATATCGAGGTGACTGATGGTGGAGAAGCTGTACAAAAATTTGTTTAACTCGCCTATCCAAGATCGGTGGACAGAGTAAGCAATCTCATTTATTTTTTTGCTCATCTGCGCCCTAGACCCTTACTTTTCGATACAAAGCAATCAGAGGCTGAATTCGCCACTTTCATGAAGACGGAGGAGTTGGAGGCGAACGAAGTCTTTGCTCACACTTGTACCACTCCTCTCAAAAATCTCACTGCACAGCTAGCCAAGTGAGTCGCCCCCTCTTGTTTTTCTGGGCCACCGAGGCAGGCGTCAATTCGGCGCCAGGTTTTGGGTTCATTAGGGTTCCATCCTCCTTCTCTCATGGTATTTTCTCACAAACTTATTCCAAATTTTTTTCTTAATTCAAAATGAGACTGAAATTAGGGCTTGCCTAGTCAAAAACATTTAGATGCTACTTATTTGTTGATGTGAGTAGCACAACACAGTCTATTAAGGAAATGTCTAATTATCGGAGTAGAAGCCGATACCTCAAAGAGCATTTTAGTGAGGGAAGTGAGAAACTTTGTTATGAGCTATAATCACTTGTATGAATTGCCTCTTGATGACTTAATTCCGCTTGTAACGACCTTTAGTTTCACCCCGGACCTGTGGATCATGCGGATGTCTACAATGGAACCGATGCAAATTGAAAAACGTCTCGTCTATGAATGCATCAACTCGAGTGGAGGTGAGCATATTATGAATAGCTTCTTAGACTTATAAGACTTATCTCCGTCAATTTTGTGTTACTAATGATGCTTTATTGTTGGACTGGTAAGTGTTAGTAAGATACAAGTCTCAAAAGTAAATTTCTCCTTAATTTTAGTGTCTCCGACCTTCCTTTGCCACGTGTTGGAGCTTACCGATACACTTTGGTTCAATGGCGTTTGAGTAGTGCATTTACTGTCATTCTACTTTTTTACATGATGTTTTCTTTTCATAAAATTTGCAAGATTGCTGCTGTAATTTAATGTCTCTTGTTAATATTGCGGGTTAATTTTGGAATGTCTATTCAACTCACTTGTCTAGGTATATGACTATTGATGCTTCAGAAGAAGCTACTGGGCACGTTTGTCCCATGCACACTTAAACAACTGTCTTTATGCAAATCATCAACGTAACTCGCCTTTTTTCTGTTCATTCCTACTGAGATTGTTTTATTCATAACGGTTAGTACTGAAATATAATGACAAACGTGGTGATTAATTATGTCGTTGTGATGTTATCAGTGAACCGGTCTCCCCAATCTGTGCCTCTCTTCGACAGATGCAGCTGGTTAATCGTGTCTATTGCGTAGGGGGCACAGAAAACCAGTCTCATTCCGCTCCTGAGTTACATTGCGCCTTTCCTCTTTCTGAAAATGCGATAGGATCTCTAGAATTTGGTGGAAGGCTGGTACTGAAGCTACTAAGTATGTTGGATAGGCTTCGCACTTCCCATTTGGGTGGTAGGCTGACGGAAATGCTGATCTTGTTGAAGTTCTTGCAGTTGGGCTTCTGTGAATCTAAATGCAAAACATGCAGTTTTGCGGCCTCGGAGGCATCACTGCGTGGACCGAACGAGCTTCCATCTCGTTAGCGTCTCTCCTGATAATCGGTGGCCTTGGACGGGATCTTTTGGAGGTTGTTAGCTGTCCTCTATCTCCTCTCTAGGCTCCAACCGCGCTCTCTTGAGCGTTAGCAGATTGCTCCGCCTGTCCATTGGATTGAGAGAACTAATGTGAGCGATGGTATGTTGATAGTAGACCATTGTTTCAATACGGCGACCCTTATTTTAGCTTTGTAATGTCCTTTCAAAGTTCATGCTTCAAATGCGCTCACTGCACACATGCACACATTGCTTTATTATTTTTTTGAAGTATTAAATAAAAAAGAAGAAGATTGTCCATCCACCGGTCATTTACTTGGGCGCCTGCCCCACCGCGCTACTGGTCAGACTCTCCACATTATATCCCACCGTTGTCATAACAAAGGGGTTAGCCTGGTAGGATGAGGAGGCGCCGCCAGACGAGGAAGCTGGGGAGGCGTTGGCGTAGCCTACATGCGGTTGAGGCAGGTAGGCTTCCGCACTCTCGTAGCAGGTCACTGACACTGACCCCCCTCCAGCGTGATGTTGTTGGTGGTTGTGACTGTGATGCACCTCTGGAAAGAAGCAGGCAGCGGCAGCGGCTGCTGCCCGCGCAGCGAGAAATTGTTGTGACGTAGAATAACTTGTAGCGGTGGAATGTTGATGATGGTGTTTGGCTCCACAGTCCTCAAAATCTCGGACGGTTTGGAGTGATGATGGTGGAGGTGGAGGCGGGGAAGGTTCATGGGGTCGCTTGGAGGTGTTTTTCCTTTGTTGCTGCTGCTGACGTTGGTGATCCTCGTTTGGAGCAGACTCACGAGGAAAGCAGAGGGAAGTCTCGGCGCCCCTGAAGGTGGAGAGACCGAGGGAGACGGCAGAGGCAGTGGAGGCAGCTGCAGTAGTAGCGTCACAGGCGGAGGGCTGCATGGCTTGAGCCAGACCGGTGAAATCAAATTTGTAGGCGTAGCGCTTTCCATGAACCTGAAGAAAGTGGATGGACACAGCGATGGTAATCATTTAAACGCATTGATTTATCAATCGCTAAGGCGGTGTATGAGGGCTGGGAGGAATGCCTGGCTAGGGGACGTTTTACGGGGGGGGGGGGGGGGGGGGGGGGGGAAATTCAGTTGCGTATTTACTGGTTGACAAGATTGGCATTTGTACCCTTTTACAGCTCAACTTTTTAATCGCTGAGTTGCACACTGATTGCCTTTACGGACAGAGGACTTTATCCCCATTTGGATCGAATGGGGGTATCTGATGGTGGCACAGACTCGGCCATTTTATTCACTCGAGATATTCAATGAAGGAAGAAATAAGTAGTTGATCATTGTTAATGTTTACATTTATGGCCACAATGCCTTGGCTGTAATGCTTACCCTTTAAGTGACTTTGGCAAATTTAAAACCGCTGATTAGCCAATCACCCAAGCAGATAACATGCCTAATGCTCGCTGCTTCCGGTTAACTGGCCAATCAGTATCGAGAGAAGGGCAGGTAGTGCGGATTTATTGGCCAATGAATGCACTGGCAGTGCCTCTGGACCGTTTTACCTGGCATTAATTCTAAGTTTAGTATTTTCCCCAAGTAAATGCGAAATAATATTGCACTAAATCTTCTTTGCAGTAACTTAACTTTGTTTGGGTCTGTTTTTTCAACTTATCAGAAATGATCAATCGCAATAGATTAGTAAAATTTTTCAATTAGATTCTGTTAGCTTGGACGACAGGAAGACCGCTGAAACTAGTTAGGGATTCGGATAACCATTTCGAACTCCAGTATTAAAATATGTGAATAAAGACCTTTCAAAAGTTAGTAATAATCTACATAAGGTGACTTTATTAGAGACAGGTAAATCACGATCTCCAGCACTGATAAATGTAATCGTGTTCACATTCTCAAAAACGTGGGGGCCATGGAGGGTTATTTCAAGAAAGGTCGGGACAAATTTCATTTGTGCAATGAAACATTAGTGCATGTGGACTTATCCAATTGAACAGAAAAAATAAACCACATCGATGGTGTTATTTTTGAACGACTTCTATTTGGGCTTTAAGGGGATGAGGACATACATTTGACGTTACTCAGTTCAGCTTGCCTTATAAATGGCTTAGAACTACTATGGCAGGCCAAAACTAGGTTCGTAGAGTACTAGTTTATAAGCAAATGGATTCTCAAATGTTTGAATTGATTTTCTGCTGGCCTCCTTTTTGCATATCCATCTGTGGATCAATTCATAAAGAACGCTGAGAAAATGTGCGGTGCAGAAGGTTGAAAAGGTGCCGCACCACACCGATTTCCCCTTTGTACACTGCAGGGATGGAGCTGTAGACAATGCTGTTAATCGTTCAAATGATTGTACAGCAGCTTTATGCTTTGAGAATTTGTCTGAGCGAAAATGTTCCACAGCTGGTTGTAATATTTGATGAAGACTCACCTTGCTCATGATATTCTTATCGTAGTAGTAGCGGAGGGCGCGACTCAACTTGTCGTAATTCATATTGGGCTTTGATTTACGCTCACCCCATCGTCGCGCCACGTCGTCGGGGTTGACTAGCTTGAATTCGCCGTTGGTGCCCTCCCACGTAATACAAGCCAAGTTGCGACTATCCGCCAACAGCTCCAACAGAAACTGCCACAGTTGGATCTGTCCCGAGCCTAAAATGCAGATTGATATCCACGTTAATTATAGGACAATCCAGTCATACGCAATTGAGCATCCACGACAGCCTCATGCCACTCTGATCATCGCATGCATGATAACAGTCTTTCAGTCTAGCCATACGTCGGCAATGGAGGTACTATCAAACTCTTTTGAACTATAAAGCTTTCAATAGTTAGCTTGGGTGCTGCAGCCAGAATAACAGTGGAAATAAATGGACGGGAAAAGAAAAACAGCTCATATTTATCAGGGCCGCTCAGTAGGCTTAAATTTTTGCATTTTCATCTCGACTAATTCTGCTAGGGTTCGTCTGGCTACCAGCACTACTGCCCGGATGCCCGCTTCCTGAAGACCATGCCCATCAGTCGCCGCTGAACATGGAGGCAGGACAGGTGAAGAACCGGGGCACCAGGAGCTTCCAAAATGCCTGCTTGCTCCTTTGAGTGCCCTTTGTTTACGCGTGTTGGGAAGAGCGGGAGAGAAATAGGTGAGTACCAGCAGACTTTTTAGTCAAAATGTCCCCTAGCTTCCGGGTGCTGAGGGAACCCACATGCCCACGTGTGCTCTCTCCCCTCCTTCCTGCGTGCAGTCGACGGACGCGCGGTATTGGGGTGGTACCCGATGTAACAAAAGTAAATCACGGTTGCCTCCCTCCCTCTCTACCCCATTCCCCAACATCCCCCCGTCTATTTACCACCATTTCAGGAAATGACTCGATAGGGTGTGAGTGGGAAACGGGAATTACCCACATATTACGGTTCGCCCTCTTGTGGGAAAAGTAAGGCTACCGCTACCACCCTTTTGACGAAGCAGGGGCCTTTTACATCTCTGCAGCATTCCCCACGATTTTGCGTTTAATTCTCACACTCCCCTGCAAAATTGTGGGAATAAAATCTGTGGTTTTATGCCTTTTTATTGCAAGTACAGATGTGATTATTATGATTGAGGACGGGGAGAAAATTAGGCGTTATTGAGGAGACAAAGTTGCGAAGATTATCGAAAGCTAAGGAACAATAAATATTGTTTCCTAACTTGTTGAATTTTATTTAAATCTCTTATCACCTCTTGCAATAAGGCGTTAAAATATGTCTCGGAAAGATTCTACAGAACCGACCTTTTTCAATGTTAACGCGTGTGTCAAGTTGTAAAGGAAGCTTCCGATAGCACTCTAGGTATGAATTTACGCTTTAACTTTCCCTTGAAATTTTTGTTTTTGCATTAATGAATTATTCATGCACCTCGTCAACTACATTTTGGCTACAACTGCAAATCGACTTACCCTGAGGCCTCCACTGAACCGTTGGTGATCCTTGTGACACCCTAGTCGAGTTCGTGGAAGGTGGTGGTGGTGGTGGTTGTGGTGGGGGAGACCCATATGTCTTGCTCCTCTCTCCTCCTCCTGATGCTCCTGCTCCCCCTTCAGAACTCCCCTCCATCCTTACCACAGTTCCTTGGGGTCTCATTCGCCTCGCTTTAGAAGTATAGAACATTGAAGACTGTGTCGCTCCCCCTGTTCTTCCATAGTGGTAAGCAGTGCCTGACCAAACACCCTGATGATGGTAGGCGCTAGTCGAACTAGTGTTAGAGACAGCAGCGGAGGAGGCAGAGTAACCGTACGAAGCGAAACCAGTAAAATGGTATGCAGGTGACGCCTCGAAGTGATACCCTCCGCTACTCTGGTATGGGTCCGTCTCACCCCAGTACACCCCAGTGGTGGTAGTGTTCTGCTGTCGAATGAGACTGGAGTAAGCGCTACTGCGCGGATCCTGTTCGTAGCAAATAACCCCATCTGAGGAGGACGAGTAGGAGGTGGATGAGGGGTACACCCCACTAGCGAATTCTGACGGTGATGCAAAGTACTCGGAGCCCATGGGGAAAGAATATTTTCCCCTCTGATCAGTACTAGTAGTAGTCGAAATACTACCGACTCCAGCGGTTGTGCTGTGAGGAGGTAAGGAGGAATACCCAAGTCCCTCATCTATATTCGAGTGTCCTGACTCCTCCTGAAAGGAAGATAATGAGTGCATTGGTAAGAATACGTTATTAATCGCTTTTGATGAAATTCAAAGTACGCAATCCCTCACCATGGCGGGTATATGCTGGTTTCCGTTTTGCGCTTGTGGTAGGATTGTCGTATGCAAGATGAAGTAGGAACGGGATTTCCTGTTCTCAATCTCGTTCTCCCTCTTTTGCTATTTCTCTCGATGTCGGCTGCTGTGAAGGGACGGAAGGAAGTGTACGAACAGGGATTTATTTGAGGCAACGGGAGATCAAGATCTTCGTGACGTCGCGCACCCACTCCCTCTCTCTCCAACTATGTGTATGTGTGCAACTCAGCGGAACAGGATTTCCGGGCAGATCCTGGCAATCCGTCGAGTAATAATGCTCCGGTAGTAGCAGTAACAGCAGTAGAAGCAAATACAATACTGTGACTTCAAGCAGTGGTCGCAGTGGTTGCCCGTTCTGTTGCGGAAGGAAATGGGTGAAATTAGGCCTGACCGCGTAGAGTGGAGCTTGCAAAACGTAGAGTGAACTAGTGCTGCTGCTGCTGACAGTCAGTGTCCGGTCGAGATTAATTTTGCTTTCCCGTTGCCTTCATGCACGCACGCACTAACTCACTTGCGCTAGTCTTCCTGTCTTTCAGGAAATACGAATGGCTGAACAGAGAGAGAGGAGGAAGAGGAGGGGGACTCAATACCTCCTCCCCTTTCTGTTTCCGCTGCTTCTGCTAAAGATACTGCCAATACTGCCTACCCCTCCTTTCTGTCCGCACGCGTTTCCTGTTTGAGCTCACCTGCAGCCTATTGGTGGGTGGTTGTGGATACGCGCGGGACGCTACTCACTGCTCATTCGCTTAGATTAGGGGTACCGATTTAGAACTTGTTGTTGAAACGCACGAAATTAAACAATGTCGCTCAATTCTTGGTTTAAGGTCAAGACTTAAATACATTCAGTTTTGTATTGAATTTTAGCAATATAATCTTCTTTCTAGTTGCTTTACCTAAACCACAATAAAATAAGCATTGAATAGTGATTTCTCCTTTACTTATCGGAATAAATCGACTACTTACTAAAGGTGCCTGATGCCACCTTTAAAATGTGAATGATCAAGGAAGCCAACAATTTTAAAGCCATTTGAGGCATTCCTTCTTCACCCCACACTTTTCTTGATAATTAAAGGTGTGCGATATTACTCCTTTATTTTAATCTGTTTTTTCTTCCCTGATCGCAGCTTTGGATGGCTTTAGTGATTGTCATTTGGTGACGGGTGTGGGGAGGATTTGATGAAATAACTGATCAAGCTGGAGATATTTATAATCAAATATCAAATGTGTGGACGTTTCTCTTTATCACTTTAATTTTAACAAATAATTTTCCTTGTTAAAGAAATACAATTCACTTGAATCGCTAATCCAATTAAGCTGTCCCCTAGAGAATTTCCATTCACGCAACGCGTTGCTATAACTACCGAGAGACTTGCATGTGGAATGGACTTCCGCTTCCAATACTGGTGCTTCATCTCTCCATGCGTCTCGCCATGGGAGCAAAGGACCTAATTTCTCTTACGGCAAAATTACAAGCTGTGTAGTTCGGGTGATTGGTTGGAGAAGGTGGATTTCATCTCCCATGACTCACATTTCGAAGTCGAACCCTAAATTTTATCAAAAAATCTTTGTTTTGCCTGAGGCGCTTTTCATAAACTCTTTACGAAATGCATTGAAATTTTTGGGCTTTAGAAGATACGAAGTTTTCGTTGGGTTCAAGTGAATGTGTCGTTGGCTGAACCTTTAAGGTGCCTGATTGATTGAATGTACTCCTTGGATGGGTAGTGGTTGGTATTTACAAGCCTCGTGACTGAGTGGATACTTTTTTGACCTTCAAAGAAGGAACTATTTCCGAACCCACGTAATCTTGATCCCTTGTAACACTTTATGATACCCATCCAATGAGGAGCGTCCCCTTCTGACCAATCAGTTCTTCCCAAGGTTACGAAGGCTGAGGCAGGAGAGGATCTTCGAGCCCATTACAAACGCTTTTGTGAGCAAACATTCTGCTCGAATATTTTTAATTGATCAATGACGCTATCTTCAATAAATCTGACTAAAACGCAAACCTATTTTAATAAAGTATGAGTAATTAAAGTATCGTATTCATTTGTAATTCAAATGGAATGGCAATTGGTACACTTTGCTGGTATGAATTCTCATTGCATCAAAACGAGACAAAGAATGTGTACCTTTCAAAAAGTTGAAAAACAACAAAAATTCATGCAGAAACTGACATAATATTTTTAAGTAAGCGATACGTCATGACTTAAGGTGAGCCAGTCCCAAAGAGAATGTGTTTAAGGGGAAGGATGCCTTATGCGAAGTGATGAATGTAAGCCTCGGATGAAGCCATGAGGTAGTCTGTTTCCCGCCTACAATTTGAATGTCATAGAAAAATTATTAAAAGCTTCAAGTTTTACGGCCTCGACGGAAGACAATGATAATTGGATAGATAAGGAGATATTTCTAAATCTGATGAAGTGTCAGCACATGCATGGAGCCGATGCTCTTGAGTGATACAATCACTTGCTATTGTTCTCTACATTAGTCGGAATAGCGCCTATGAACAGATTCTAGCCAAAATCGATGTTTTACACGAGGCCCGAAGGAAAAGATTTGCCATTAGCATGGCTTTGAAAAGAATCAACTCAAATGCAATATTTCCTTTTCACCAAAATTTTTCACGTCATCAAAAGTACATTGTAAATTGAGCTTCAAATGATGCTGATGAGGAAAAATATATCTTTGCGCTGCTCTTATAATTACAGCCTCTAACCTGTTGCTAGAAGTATAGGAATGCCAGGTTCTAGCTGCAATACTTCAATCTTGCTCTTGCTAATGCGCAATGCACCTCCGTCGAGGACCATAGCCTGTGGGCCATCCAGCAGTCTCAACTCCTTCTGTATGTCGAACTTGAACATTCAACCTGAGTAGCATACATTCTTTAGCCTTCAATGAAGCTCCAGGACTTAACATTGGTCGCAGCGAAGAGCGAACCCACTCTTAAATGGCAACTTTCCTGGTTCCTACTGCTAGGTGATAAACTTTAGTGGAATGGAAGAAGTACATGTGCTACGGGCGGAAGAATCGGTGACGGCCCCTAACAGAAATGATGACAATGGCGTCTACCATCAGCAAGTATTTCAATTCTGTGATCAGCGAATGAAGTGACTTAAGCTACAAACCATTTAAAATAGTTCGTTACACAGCTAAATGAACAAGCAATGCCTCGTCAAGTCTCTACTTACTGGATGAAACCCTGGCAAATGCAGCTAGGCGGTTCTGAGTCGAGAACAACTAGCTGTAGACATGAGTAATGGTTAGTGTTTTCTACACCTCCAATTACAATTCCTACACATAACCACTCTCTAAGTCCGGCCAAATTGCCCAGATAACCAGGATCTTTAGGGTTAAGTATCGTCTCAGTATCTCAGATGGTTGGTGGGTGTTTTATCACAGCACCGATTGCGCTGTGATGGCTGACTCAGAAGATAGGTTAAGGAGAGCGCTAAGGACGATACTCAAAAGAGGAGAGGGACTAGGTGAAACGTTAATTTATAGTTCAACTCCAGGTTTCGGTAAGAGGTCAAATGGGACTCCGCCGTCGTACCTCTCCTAAGTGACCTAGCCTTCAAACTATAGTGGTGGCCCCAATTCCTTCTAAGAGTGCCATCTTTATTCTTCGAGAGGGTTGCAGAGCGCTACTTTAACAACCGATATGACTCAAAGGTAGCCTTATTTACGAGCAGGAGGAAAATCTAATGACTATGCTTAAATATGTAAACAGCAGTAAAAGCTGTTCCCACTTGTCACTAGGACCTCAGTTTTGTAAGAGGTTTCCAGTGTCCTGAGAAGTAAAATAAAATTATCCTTACTGTACTAAATATCAGTAGAAGCGGTTTATCAGCGCTCAAATGTGATGAGAAAACGCTACTTCTTGATCAAGGATGATTTAATTAAGCAGACTGCTAACCTTAGACCAATTTGAGAATCCGCATAAGAGGCAAAATAAGTAAAATTTTGGTGTTCCCACTGACAACATCTTTATGCAGACGGTTCACGGTTAGTGTCAGTTCAGATGTTAGGAGCCTTCTTTCAGAATATGAGGCTGAGTTGGATGCTAATAATGGGCGGCACTTTCGACCCTTCTGCTAGAGGCTGTCACGGGTTTCCCAACTGTTGCATGTGTTCTTTCTACACCCTGCCAAAGTCCATCACACAGAAGTGGGAATCAGGGTGGATGTCCTATAAGATCGTGCTCGCTTTCCCCTGCCACCAAAGTTAAGCCCCCGAGACTTTCCTAAAAGCAAAGGAAGACAGAAGTTAACGTGGCTACCTGGCAAAGGCAAAATGGCGAGTCAAGTACTCGTAACCGAGACTTGGAGCTAAACAAACAACGATCATATTGCAAAATATCCCGTCAATCATGATCATGCCTACTTTTATAAAGACCTCTTTGCATTACATATCTGTTTCAGGTATTTATTTGCAATGTATTTCAGAATATAGCAAAGAGACAAGTAGACTACTAGCTACTATGCCCAAATTACACAGGTAAACTAGTATCATATAATATATAATAAGGCCAGTTTAAAACCGCCAAGAGGGTGGACCATTCGGGGAATTTATCACTAACACATAAAAAAGAGGTTGTGCTCCATACCAGCCTTCGCCGGGTGAGCTAGCCCTTAAGCTATATCAGTAGCCCTAGTTCCTTCTGTTAGCCAAATAGATGTATTTTGTCCGAGATTGTGCCTCCATTCATCAGTCGTCTTCAAAGAAGTCCTTTAGCGCTACATAGGTGACAGCGGAAAGCAGACCCATTTTTAAGGGTCTTTCATCCTCATTCCTACTGCTGAGGTGGAAGAAGTGATAATGCTACGGGTAGAGGAACCGGCAACGACCCATAAAAGGAGGGCTGAGAATGATGCCTACCTTCGGCAACATCCTCAGTCCTGAGTTCTGCAGGAATACTTCCAACAAAAGAGGCAACGCTAGGCGCGAATTATCTGGAAGTTTTGTTACGTAGTTTGCCTGCCTCACCCGCATGTGAAGGTTGCTATGTCTTCCTCATTCTTTTACTACCTAATTAGAGCCCAAATGGATATGAGTGAACAATGTGGCAAGGAGCAACAGACGCTGAACTTCTCCCTCCACGGAACTGTGTTATATTCCGTACTTCATCGCATAAATATGCTATTAGGCTAGTGTTTACACATCTAGATAAAGACGCGCGTAATGGGAGGCAGAACTTCTAGTTCCGTAATCCATTTCCCATGCAGGACTAAACTCCGGATCCAGTAGAGTTGCCAAGAGGGATAAATGACATTACATGGGAATTTAATGACTGGCACTGTTGACTCGTAGGTGTTTACTCCCAGAGCTGACTAAGGCAAAAGAAAGGCCAAAGGAAATCCGAGAACAACTCCCAAAGGAAGAGTAAGGCTAGGCAACACTTTGTTGCTTGTCTTAATTCGTTTTTAGTTATGGGGGCAAGGTTGGCTATACTGCACTCGCCAGGTAGAATGGCCTCTGGGCTATTCCAGCAGCCTCAAATTCTTTCGTTTGTCAGATGCACATATTCTTCTCTAGTATTATGTCTTCTTTTGCCCTCAGAAATAATCAGTAGACGCTACAAAGCTACAGATCTCTTATTTCAAGCAGCAGAATTAGGGCGAGATTAAAAACTAGCTTATTTTTAAAAACAAGAGCTAAGAGTTTTTATTGATAGCAGTTTGACACAGCGATTGTTAATTTGATTTATAAATCTAAGATTATTTTATGTTTCACGCAAAACATGTAAAAATAGTGCCTAAAAATAAGTTTTGAGGTTGTAATACAAAGATATAATTACTTCGGCATAAAATTATTTTTGACTGCGATTACGCTTCTGGAAATCCCTTAAAACAAAATATTTATCCGCTAGCATTTTTAATCTGATGCACGATTACTAATGATCTTGAATATTGCCAAAAAACGCAAATTCTCACGCCTTGATAAATATAACTTTATGAATTGTCTTACTTGTGTTACCCAATTGCGCATCCTAATGAGACGTTTACTAGGTTCATTTGTTTTAAGGGGTATGCGCGATAATTCCTGTTCTCTCGGGGGAAATGAATAGTTCGCAGTTCAGCTATGCCTTGCATATTTTAAAAACCAACCTTTGGTCTTCAAATCAGTGGGAACATGTTCGAATTCTCCTGCTAGCTATCACTTTTTTGTTTGTCTTTTGTACGACTGAAGTTTTTTATGCTAGGTGGAAAAGCATATCAATTATTTTGCCAAAACCTGCTATATTACTTTTATTTGGGGTTATATTCGGTTACCTCTCAACAGCCTTACAATGTGAGATGACTTTTTTTAACGAGTTTTCCTTTTTTGGTATTCTCTTCCCACCACTGGCTATCAATGCGGCATTGGAGTTCAAACCCATTGTTAAAAACGGCATCCTTCCCTCCACAATTGTATTTGGTCTTTTTGGATCATTTTTCACATTTTCTCTCACTGCTCTAAGCTTATGGATTGCATACGTTTGGGGTGCTATGGGAATGCAGGAATATACCATCAAGCCCATCGCATTCATCCTATTCTCCAGCCTCATTTGTTCGACTGATCTTGCCATTGTATTCGGCTTGCTCGGAAAGCTAAAAGTCCATCCCTTTCTTTACCTTATCTTTGTTGGTGAGTCACTAATCAATGACGGAGTTTCACTAAGCTTATTCACAATGACATATAATGCGGCGAGCTCACACTTGGCCTGCGTTGAAAAATTGGGAGTGATACCATGGTTTCTGCTGATGATTCTATCATTTTCCTTGCAGTTATGTATTTCTGCTATCATTGGGCTTTTTTTTGGCTTTTTGTCAAGCATAGTTACACGATGGACAAGGCACGAGACAACCCTGGAACCTGTGATTGTATTTTGCCTCTGCTATACCGGTTATATTATCACTTACATTTACTCCTGGCCAAGCACATTTTATCTGATATTTTTTTGTATAATATTATCTTCCTTCACCTTCCGCAATGTATCTCACAAATCTGTCATTACAATCCGACACTTTGCTCAAATGACTAGTGCAGTTGCTGACTCGCTGATCTTCCTTTATGTTGGTTTCTCGATAGCAGCTCATGAACTCACTTGGCAAACAGGGTTCATTGCCTGGACTACATTTTTCTGTATCTTCTGGCGCTTTGTCTTTACTTTTATGGCCTCATACTTTACCAATTACTTCTTTTGGACCCGTCAAAAGATAACCATCGGAATGATGTTCTTCATCTCTTACGGTGGATTCAAGGGAAGCGTGGCTCACGCACTAGTCGAAATCGTCTCGCCTGGAATCGCCGAAGCTATGGGCATCCCATTGTCGATTCTTCGATGCACAGTGGTTTTTATCAATCTCTTTTATGTAATCTTTATTGGGCTGACGATGGCACCGCTTCTGCGAATCTACAAGTTTCTTTCATCAGAGACCGCGCGACTAAGTCTCTTCGAAACCCTTAATAATCGCGTCATCCTCTCGGCTTGTAACGCTGTGGCAGATGTGGTGGGACATCAACACAGTATGCTCCAGACGACATTGGTAAAATTCTACAAAAGGTTGGTTTTGAGCTGCTTTGGATCTCCAAGTTGTACTTTAAAAGCTAATGACATCTCCAATGTCCATCAATCGCCTAATTCACTTAGTATTTAAAAGGGTTGGCATTTTATATGCTGTTAAGAGCGTAATTTGGTTATACTTCAGCCTTAGCCATATGAATTAACTAAAGTGATATTTATATTTAAATTGGGTTCCTGTTTTTAAAGCCGAGGAACACCTATTTGTCCCACACGATTTAGTTATTATGATAATCGAGGGTTTTAGGAATAAATTTGGAATTTTTGGCAAGTAGAGTGCTTTATGCTGAATGTTTAGTAAACTCAAAATTAAAATTTGGATGTTGAGATGTATTTCGTCATCATCGATAGCACTAAGACCCCAAAACAGATGAATATCATTTCTAGTCACCTGTTCATTAACATGCTTTTTGTAAAATCCATCATAATTTAGCACCTTTTTCCGCTTTTAAAATGACAAAATTTGCTGACTTTGGTCTTAATGAAAGCTAAATTTCTTGAAACCTTGACTAGCTACAACACAATCAAGAATTTGTTTGAAGGTAAGGGAGCATTTATTGCTAATAGAAACCTATGTTCCATACTGCACAGTGGCTCTTGTAAGAGACGCATTACGAATTCAGGGGATTCAGCTTTTATGGGATTTTGAGCTTTTAATGTTATTATTTTAGTCCCCCTATTAATTCTAGGCGACGTTGACAATCTGAGACATGCACACGTCATCTCACGTGATCCGGCCTTTTTACTTTGAAAATTGACAATGCTACCCTTGCTAACATCCGCGTTTCTGGAATCTTGGTATTTTCAACTAAGCTTGAGAAAAATCTATCAAGGCGCTCCAATTTTAAAATTGCATTGAGAGAAATGGATATTGCCTTTCCACTAAACTGTACTTCACATTTCTGTCACGTTTGGTTAAATGATCCCTATCTACAGTGAATGTAGTTTCTTTTGGCAAATCAGCTTTTGTGTTTCTTTTCTACCATGTTCGTTTAGCACAACACCTACTTCAGATGCCTAAATATACATTTGGAGCTATGTTTTACGCTTGTTCAATCATGCACAGTACGATTTATAAGATCGTAGAGGAATTTATCGAAAAGGCTGGGATTTTGTAGGCATCTACGCCCCCTTCTCCTGCGTGCCCCAAACGAGCACGACGAGATCTCCGACGTCTATGCGGACATCGCATTGGCTCTCCACTATGCTAGTGTGGCTAAGGACCGTCACTCTGTCCATTTCCATCTTCGTCGACTGCGTCCACAGCTGAAGAGGGCTTTTTACTTTCAGCAACGGCAACAAGGCGTACTCAAGCCTCTTCATCATGTGTCCTTACATCACATCGATCTCATCTCCGACCCCACTGACATGAGCGTCACAGGTCAGCCGGAGGGTCCTGCCCTGCAGCCTCACTCCTACACCGTCTCTTTCGGGACTTCGAGAGATGTGCCTTCGTCTGAGGGTGTCGTAACAGCAGAGGTTGAGGGATCGGAAGGAGAAGGAGGCGAAACGGAGGTCTTCTACGATGTCGAGTGTGAGGAAGCTCCAGGTGTCGATGCAGTGTTACCCAAGGGACCAAGTTCTAAGGAACGTGCCAAGCAAAAGAAGAAATCCTGTTGTGGATGCGATTTAACCTTGGAGTCGTCAGATTCTGGCACAACTTCGGTGGTAAGATATGCAGACTCTCTAGACCATGCCTTCATTTCTCGGGCCGAAATTTTGACGCGCCTTGCCTTAGCTTTAGTAATGCATGGAAAAAGGTTAGCATTTGCGAGTGTATTTATGCTATAGAATAACTTTTGCACTCGGAGCTGCCTTTATAGATCTTTTAGTATGCGGTACTCGGTGTTCCTAGTGTTTGATCAGTCAGTAGTCGAAAAAAATCCAATGCCTTTGCTAATGGGTCAAATTTGGCAACTGCAAAATGCGACGAATACTTTTGGGTACTTCGCTCCAAAGTTATGATTGATTGGCATTTCTTCAAAATTTCTAGCCACTTTGTATTAAAACCAAGTATGAGCATTGTACATTGCATCCAGAGAGTTATTTTCTTGATTTATGTAAAGCTGAATCTTTATTTGAGAACTGGCTTTATCTTATATTTTGAGCGTAAAAAAAATCAATGATCTAGCATTTACTAAAGAGATAGTGTAAGGAGGTTTGTAGATTGTCGTTCAGATTAAGTGGTTGGTGACATCAATCAGGGTACACTAGCCGTACGCTGCAGTTTTCCGTTGGATCTTGATTAAATAAATTTTACAAAAGCAATGAGATCATATTCAGAATAAATTCTTAACAATGACACAATAAAATTAACCAAAGCGAGGCAGGATCTAAAAACCGAATCATGATGATTGATTAGTAGTTGAATTTCTCCAGAAGTCTCAAAATACAAAGGTGGTAAACATTGCTTTAAAAATATCGTTTTAAATCTCAAGCAGTACCAATTCTGGAATTGTTGTAAATAAATAACTAAGTCAAGCATATTCAAGCGATTATAATAGCTGGCCTGCAGCTGTTTTTTTGCTACATTGGCAACTTGGGAGATTTAGGCTTCAAATGACACTTTTAACGTTTCTAGTAAGAGTCCCAGCTAATCAAATAAATCAATACAGAGCAGTAATAGAATTCATAAACTGCTTTTAGGCGTCGGATTAGTTTCCCTTTGGTATGCGAAAATATTGGATGTTTAGACAGTTAAATAGGTAGGGTTTTTGAGGGGAGAGTGTCTGTGATGCTAAACCACCACAAAATCGAGCTGCTGCATTTTCACAACACAGTATTTTGGAACAGGTTTTGAGGAAATGTATTATTCCGCCATAACTCAGTGACTGCGGTAGCTGGAAAGTGTTTCAATTGAACAGCATCAGGCACCTTACTTTCATTCTCCAGATTCCTCATCACATCTGAAACATCGGTACAGATTATAAACAGTTCCGGTGTGCGGTTAAATAATTTTGTGTGGTAGCCTTAGCGTATCAAGACCAAATTAAAACCCTTCTTTGTAAGAAGGCATTTTCCTTCGACCGTTGTGTTGCAGGAAGTCATAATCTTTGATTTAGACCTGGGAGTAAATTGCATTATCTAATACCATTTAGTGCTAATTATTTCAAAGCCTTCCAGCAAATTACCGCAGCTTCAATTAAATTATGCAATTAACTTCCAATTCCTACGCAATCTTTTAAAATAACATGACAAGGTGAATAACTTGGTGAGGGTTATTTGCATTTGGACGCAAAATGATGTGGCAGAGTTCTCTCGTAGGTTGTGGAATGCTAACTGGCAATAGATCCCACTGTTCTGAGTTAGGACTTATTTAAAAGAAGCGGTCCTTACGCGCCTCACCACTACAACTAATTTAAGAGTTTCCACTTTTTTCCAAAATTTACCTGGGAGCAGTTTTTGTATGTTTACTTTAGGAACAAGACCTTTGATGGTGCCACAGAAATCAAAGGCTCCAGTACATCTTTACGGGCAGTACATGAAAATTATTTTGAAGGCTGACGTTTCGTCAGACTCTGGAAATTGTATTTTTTTGGATTGCTTGCAGTTTTCATGCGTGTAGCCGGACCTTGGTGTCGCGTTGTCCTCATGACTGTCACGTTTTCTATCAGTCACAGTTTGCCGTTGCCATTTTAAAAAGAGAGCAGTTATTTCCATTTTGTTCTTGTTGCAAAATTTTATGCCAATGGGAATGAATAATTCGATCCTTCTATTAAGCTACCACCGTTCTGGCATAGTAATATCCAATAAGGATACGAGCCTTTTTCACTAATAGTAACTTCATAAAACAAGCAAGTAGAAATAGCCTCCACCAAAAAATTGGTGAAGTAGGAGCTACTACTAATCCCTGTGGTGCTAAATCACCTTTTTTGAAAAGGGAATTCTATGCATCCGCAAACCTAATCATCAAACTAGAGCAGCCAATCGCAAGGAATCTCCTCCGTGAACGTGGGCTTTCTCTTGCCAGGTTTTTAGCTTATCGCGATCCAAGTACCAAGAAGGATGATAAGGTAAATAACTATGTTCTTTTCTATCATAGTATTCTCAAGCAGCCGAGTAAAAGCACTTTTACTCGGTCTTCTTTTACTCCCAATTTTTCTAAGGTTTTCCTTGTTCAGCTTATTTTTTTATCTGCCTGTCGAATGAATGCTTGACGCGGCTTAATGTTCCCACAACTTGACACCCAAAACCACGACGATCGCGTGAACAAGAAGCCAGACGCAGCGGGAACCATAGGTTGTGCCCTCATCGAGCGATTGACTAGTGTCCTGGGGGTGCATGCTGGTTGTGCACGAGAGCCTCAGAACTTGTGTTTTGAGTCACAAAAGGCACGCAGGTCTGAATAATGCGTCTTTGTGATTCACTGCTTAAATTGTCGTCTCTTCTCCCACAGATTGTTAGGATTTGCGTGAATCTCTTAATTAACAGCCTTAATTTTTTACCGAGTGTTTATCATTATCGGATTAGCTGCAGTTGTGACCGTCCCTCACCTCGAAAACCTCGGGCTGTTAAGGAAAAATAGCCAAGATTTTAACGAACAAATCAGGTAACCGGGTGTTAAATTTCGTGCCCTTACTTTTACAACTAGCACACTTTTGGTCGAGTCACTTTACTCCATTGTTTTCGGGAGCCTGATGAAAGATGGCGAGGAGCCGCCTGCTTCCACTTGACAAATCGGCTGAGCCTAGAGACTGTCTATTGCTTCTGTGTTTAGGCATTAGCAAACACATCGTTGGTAAAGTAGGTACTAATTGAAGTATAGTAAACACAGTTAGTAAAGTGGGTAGCATTGCTTTCCGTCCGCGTAGACCTAAGTTCTTGCCCATGAAATGATCACAATCCGCATTTCTTACTAAAATGTTAGAGTAGCAAGTTTGTTTTCGTAAATGGGTTGCTATCTACAGCGGGCTTGAGACGTGATCGTTGCACTTTCAAGTCTGAAACAGGTTCCATATGCCTTTATATGCTGATTCACCCAAATTTAACAAACTGTTAAGGAGCATACTTGTTCTCACAGGCGTGTCAACAGGAATGGTATCGTGAGGCTTTCCTTGCTCAAGTCCGCTTGCCATACGCACACAATCCATTTGATCAATGAAAAATGAAGCAGACTGGAAATAAGAGGCGGAAGTAGTAAGGCCTGCCATCGCAGAAGAGCGATGGAGCAACTTTGTTGAATGGTGCATTTTCCTCTGAGATAAACGCTGATGGTCCTGCACGAAACCAGTAGAAACTCCAAGCCCTTGTGGAAAGCTCCTCTCATTCGTATTAAAAGTTTTATTGCCATTATCAGCAAACAGCGGGCTAAAGGTTGAGAATTTTTGATTTGCGAGGGGTCCCACCGATACCAACATGCATTGAAACAAAAGTACAGCCTATATGAAAAAAAGGTGCAAAAATCTTCCTAAAACACTTGTTGAAACCTCGCGAAAGTCATTTATTTGGTAGCACTTGTAAAATGATCTGCCTTGGTTAGCTTTTGCTTTTCCATTCCTGACTACATTTGTCACATGAGCCTGAATGTAAGGGGAGGATATGACACGAGTCTATCAATATACCGAGACCATTATCACGGCGAAAAAAGAGGCTTCTTTAACCATTTTCAAAATTCGAAACTTCTATATATTTTGCGAATTGCAAAATGAAATTCGTTTGTGATTTTTAAGGCTAGGCAAAATGCTATAGCAACCATTTTTTCAAATCCTAAGCGCGCATGGAGTGCACCATGCGTACGCCCTCACCAGACAGCCTTTTTTAAAAGTGCACCAGTAGAGCTGTAGTAAGCTTGGTTGTGCAGTGAATCCCTTTTCACCTTTCCCATGTCACACAAGCCGTTCTTGTCCAATTTTTTTTTCTTATGCAAAACACAACTCAAATTAATGCAAGTTTTGTGCACAAAATATGGTAGAGTGAATTCCACCTCCACCAATTAAGTCAAGCACGGAGTTTCTAGCGTGATTAATTTTGCCTTAGGAACGAGGATGAATTACTACTCTTCTGCTTAGTAGATAAAGACATTGAAACTTTGTGCTTAGCTATTTAATTTGAAATCCGAGAGTAGAGGAAAAGGAAAAGTGATTTGATGGGAAAGGAATGCTTGATGATGGGAAAAGCCTGGTTACTCTACACAGTTTCCAAATTGAAATAATTACTATTTCTGAGAATCGAATCCAAGGTCACTGCTTTCTTCTTTTCATAACATTGGCTTATACGCTCGGTAGCCTTCCAATTGGGCTGTCCGTTGACCGATTCGTGGGCTGCCAGATTCTGGACTCGTTACGTTGGTGGTCTGCAGCCTAGACGATATCACCAACATACATGATTTTTAAAAATCACATGACGGTTTCAATAGTTGGCGCGATTGAAATGCTCTACTTTTGCTGCTTGATTACTTTATGAAGAGGAAAGTTAGACCTTGTCCTCCATTAACCTTGCTTTTGTAGGAAATTCTATTACCACCACTGTGTTTTGATTCCTTTACGCAAATACGAATATAAAATAATTTTGTTCTCCTGCGAGGTATGTTCTCAAAATAAGTATGGGATCAGGTAATAGGAGTTCTGTTAAAAGAACAAACAGAGCAGAATGTGGGTAAGACGAAAATGCTAGGAGTTGCGTAAACTGCATTAATGCTTTCGTTTACGATTTTCTTCATCTTTTTATTAGCTCCATAAAGCACACACAAGTCTTAGTGTTGAAGACTTTTCTGCACATTCCACCTTGTAGGATGAGGGTGGAGGTGACGTTGACCCTTCCACTAATGCGAGAAGTCGAGATGAGGAGGGCCTCTTCCGCCAACTCCTCTCCCGTCACAATCAACACACCTACGCCTTCGACGAGAGCGCCTTCGCTGAACGTGTGCAGCAGTCCATTCAGAGCAAACATCGTGCCCTCAAGTTTCATTGCAATCACAGGGTTTAGTCGGTTTGTATGAGCAACCGTGCAAATAAAACATCACGAGGAAGCCTGGTATTTGTTTCAATGATATCGTTCTGATTAGGAGAGTTCTGGCTTCTTTTCTTTTCTATTTTTAAAAGCACTGGGATTCTGCACACCTTATTTTGGGGACCGAACCACAATCAAGAGCATTTTTGAGCTGTATGGGCGGGGTCGCAGGACTTCTTCAAAGCACAGTTATTACTAGAAGGAATACACAACCACATTTCTAACGTTTTATTATTCTAGCACAATCACCGAAGCTTGCACTGCTGGACTCATTGGTCCAACTGTTGCACATCAACCTTTCCCACCTGTCTTTAATGCTGCCCAGCACGAATGTGTGCAACCAATGATCTCTTCTAAACTGATGAAGAACGCGTGCTACGCATTTGCGACGCTAGGTCCAGGCAATCAGGTCGGAGCGTCAAAACTATCCACCTCTGCTGATGAAATGTTGAAAAATTGCTTTCCTCCGGCATAAAAAGGTCTTAGAGAGTGGTGGGAAGCCAGCAATTGCGCTCTGAGCTATAGATTTTACCATCAACCTTTGCTCATCCATTGCGGCATGAATTACGCAACCACAGCTAAAGGAACTGGAGAATTCCCCATGTAATGTCGTAGGTGAAGACCTTTCCAAGTGTTATTGTTTCAACCAGTATCTGCAATGCCCCAAAGATGAACCATCTTTTCTTTTGAAAGATCTGCAATTGAGGGGTGTATTCATTCCTCTAAAGCACAAGGGATGTTTGAGTCAAAGTTTAAGAATTGGGTGGTTCCTAGTACTGAGTGTTTTGTCGGTACGGCTGAACCAGCCCAGAGGAGGTTTTTTGTTCCGCGATTTATAGCGGAAAGTTGTCTCGGCACCCAGAGCGCGCCAGTTGTTCTGGTGCGCTCGCGAGTAAAGTAATGTGTTCTCCGTTTTTTTTAAAATGATTCGCCATTTGTCTAAATTTCATGTCTGTGAACTGGCACCCGCCACGTCTGGTTTCGTCACTGACAGACGAGCGATAGTTTTTTGTCTTACCTTCTGGACGTCTGAGTGCTTCTATCACTGCTCCACTTATCACCACACACTCACTTGATGAGAAAAGGTATTTGCAACGCCTGTTATGATTAATGCTAGAACAGATGGGCTTTTGTACATTACAAAATTCCGATTTTGCATGAATATTCTTCATAAAGTATCCGTGCACAATTGTCAGGCATTCGCTTTATTACCAACAGGGCTGGAGGAGGGAGTACTTTCTTCCCTGATCAGGCACAGCGTCCTTGCTAGAGGCTGATTCGTTTTTAGGTTTCTGCAGGGCTGATTTGATGTTCTTTGGTGATACAACCAAAAATAGGATCACCTTTGAACAGTGCCGTGCTGCAAGCAAACAGGCATGGACATTATTATGGCTGTAATGGTCGAGTGAGGTTGTCCATTTAGTAGATGGAGCGCACTTTTGTCCATTTTCATTGCCGCGGTGTTGAACGCGACAAGGTCGCCTTGCGAGACGAGCAGGCGATCATGGGAGCAATCGAGTCCTTCAGTGTGAGGTAAGATCTACAAAAAGGACACACTTCTATTTTTAGTATTTTTATTACCTAGGGAGCTTTTTCGTCATATTTTACTTGGATTTTTAACTGTGAATCACTTAGGGTGGGGCACACGTCACACGCAGTCTGGATGCACGTCGATCAGACAATCAACTGACGACAAGCTCTGACAGAGAGGATCAATAACTCAGTTAATTTGTTTCATCGAAATTCGTCCTAATCAAGTAGGTTTTGCTACAATTTGTGAGACCCGGTTGTCTACTTGAGAAGGCACTTTTGTAGTGTCGAAAAGGTCTTATTATTCTTGGCTTATTGAAGTGCTGAATGAGTGCTTGAATTGAACTGAACCGCGGAAACGGAGGGACTTGAGTGGTTGAGTGTAAAGCCATGTCAAGCATAGTTTTAACCACGTCTTATTTGTTGTGTAATCTCCTGTAAGCCTTGCAGTGCTTCCTCCCCCAACGTCACCGACTATCCCGGTGAATAATGAATAGCAATGATAAATAGGTGTAACTCAACCTTACGAGTTAAGTTTCTTTTTCGAGATCCTGCGCTCTTTGCAGAACAAACTGCCTTAGATCTAGCCTTGGCACTCACTCACCTGAATGCTTTACGCCGAGCGTATGTCGCCTACAAATCGACCTATGGGGATCTTCGTCCAGTGACGACATTGAGTAAGGGAAGTTATGGAATTATAGCATGATGATTATTCGTTATTATGAAATCAAAAGCACTTTATCTCACGATAGGTCAATTCGGCTTAGAGCCCATGTCTCCGTTGTCGACTTGGCAATTCCATTAGGTCCTGAAGAAGTTACTTGACGGGCGTGGAGAATACAAACGTCATGCCGAAGCGGTGATGGCTAGGGCGTGCGATTGAAATAGCTCGTGCGTCGTTACAGCATTGAGGGGCCGGACTGGAGATTAAGCGTGCCAAATCTCAGAGTCAAAGTCGGGAATACCTTAATGATTAGGCCAAACAACAGGGCTATCGCCAAGGCAACAGATGCCGAGGCTTTAATCACGTCTAAATTACCGCTTTTTGTTGGAACAAGAATGAGGCTTTACCTCGAATTACGGTTCGGCCAAACTACTACATTTTTATGCCCGAGAACCACACCCAGTGAGTAAACAATTAAGGTAAACGACAGTCAATGTTTGTGCCCAAACTGCGTCGCGCGGATGTGATTTTCCACCCGCCCAGCAGTGCCAAGCGTCACACATTTGTGACGTGATCTGTGGACATCTGTGCTAGATGTTTAACGACTCAAGGTTTCCATAAAGACCAAGAAGGACAATAATCTGACAAAGTATGCATTGTCGACGTACGGAGGGGTTTTGAGCGGAAATACCGCCATGGCCATGCCGCAACGAAAATTCAAACAAATAGTCATGTAATCACCAACCAAAGATGACGTGGGTCATAAATCTGCTTCATTTATTGAAAGACATATGTGAACACGGTGAGAAATAAATATTTTTAGAAACAACGTTCTGATTTCCAGCTGCCGATGGGTCATTACTGAGGAAGGTCGACAGGATGAAATCGAAATATGCCAGCATTGAGGACTCTGGAATGTTGAAGGTTTAAGTGAGTGCAGACTGAAGCAGTGGATTGCCTACTCGTATTTAGCGTAGTCAAGTTGCTAACCTTGTCTTATGTTTAAAAACCTTAGGATGCTTCTAAGAGTTTTGAGTTTTGTGTTTAGCAGTACAAAATATGGTAACTGGTGTAGCACCCCGAGGCTTCCTTGAAGGCAGGAGAAGGCAAGATACCAGGCCAGGATATATACATATATATATATATATATATATTCAACAGACGGAGGGAAATGTGCTGTTGGCATGGCTCTGAGGCCAGCCTACGCGGCTAGGGCAGTATGGCCACCTCTGTGACCCTGCAGTTCAAACATACAAAGTATTACAACTGGGGCCGTCGATTTTTTCTGTGATGCGGTGTGACTGCCCTTGATTATGAATGCAAGCGATTTCCATGGTGTTGGTACGTGTAGTAAAAATGGCTATTAATAACCAACCCACCTAGAATTCAAATTTCTCGCCTCCACCATTCATTTCTTAAAGACTACCCAGCACAAAGAATTGTTAATAATTTATCCCAGTCTCCTAATGCATTTTTTGGGATGCTAATTAACCTCAAAATATTTATTACCACTATATAACCTAGAACGTATTTTGAGAAGAATTTTACTAAAAATTGTTTTAATGGTGGGCGAACGGTAAATTAAAAGTGATACGGGCTAAGTAGTAAGTAATTTTATAGCACCATATACTGATTAAGTATTTATTTAGGCACAGTTACACAAACCATCATTGACAAACCATTTACTCTTCCGGAACTAGAGCGAAAAATTGCCTTAGAATAATTTTTGGGAAAGCATTTTGTGAAAGCTACATGATACCTTAGAGAAAATTGTAAGTATTTGTGATTTTAAATGCACTTTATGTCTCAAATGGCACTTTGATGAGGTGCCTCCAGACATGGATATCGCAGTTACCCAGTTCCATTTACCAATTCGATAGATCGGTTTTCGCTGCTTTAGTGGTTGCGTTGGTAAGCATAACGGTTCGCTGTTGCATCTGGAACACCGTACTAATTTTCGCAAGCCTTATTAAGAGTTGAGTAAGGAAGTTTCCCCGCAGCTAAAATAGGCCTCCTGAAAAGGAACAATTTTCCAAAATCAAATGCTTGGTAAAAATAAACGTCATGGTATCTATCTTCTACTCTCGGTGGATAATTTGGCTAATCTATCAAAAGGCCATTGAAAATGCCATCTTGGAGTGTAGGAGCAGGGACTTGTAACTAGCACCATTTCAGTGGAGGTTTAAGGAAGTCCAGCTGGGTTGTAGCCTGATCTTTCTCATTTTCGGGTAGGTAACGCGTGAAATGTTTACTGATTTCGCCGACACTGCTGTTTATGCGTGTGTTTGCGACTTGAAATTATGCGTGTTTTAAGCTTATAATATTAGTCCGGTTCTTAGTCCCGTGGCTAAAATCTGGTAACAAGCCTGCCACCACCACCATGCATCCAGCGTCTAATTCTGTTTTCTTATCCTCGGGTCACAAATTTCCGATGCGTATCCGCTCTGCCACTGGGTAGATTAGGTCGAGTTTTACATGCGGCAATCTAGAAGCCCTATTTTGGCTCGGGGAAGAATGAACTTTGCTTTTCGACTTCAAGTAATTGTTGATATTGTGGCCCAAAACAAAACTTTGGGTTTGTATTAGTAGATTATTTTTCACGATCATAACTGAAGGCTTCAATGTCCTCTGATGACAATTTAGGCCGGGTCTAGAGATGGTGGGATTCTCAAGTATTGGCTTTGGTCTCGGCTAAGCTTTTTTTATCAAAACTAACGCTACTGACACACAATACGACATTTTTAGGTGTCACGAGTCGTTTCCTCTGGCTTTATGTTTGCTTCTGTCGTAAAAATTATCTACCAAACGAATCTGACGTTGAAAAATGGGAACTTTGCGCTTCGTCTCGTTTGTCAAAAGCTCGTAGGCCTTTTTAGTGAATAAGATACAGTCAAAGATAATTTGTCACCGCGGTAGGAGCAGTTCTCCTTTCTTGCACTTGTTGTGCATGGTGTTATGTTTTCCTTCTGCTAAGCTAGGAGCAACATTATCCTAGTTTTGTCTCTCTGAGAGAAACCTTAACTCCCAAACGGATATTTTTTTGTCGCCACAAGAAATCAAATTACCTTCCAACCTGAAAATAATTTAATTTACTCGCGGGTTTTCCATTTTAATCTTACTTGTTTGAATGTTTACCAGTACATAATCTCTCATTATAAAATGAATCACTGACAGTGAGTGACTTCCTTCCTAACATGGTGCACTTTGCCCACTCCTTCTCGAGAACCCAGTGGCTTCCTTCTTATTTACCACTCTCTCTGTTGGCGTCTCGTAGGACAATCGACCAACACAGTTAATAAATTTTCTATTCAAAGGTATCCATCCCCAGAAGCCACAAATGTAATTATCCTCAGGCCAAAAGGGCTTCACGCCCGTTGCATTGTTTAAGTCTCCACCATTCTAATGGTGATACGCGATTTAATGCAACCATTTGTTTGTCGTAAATAGATGAGGAACGATAAACGGTGATACGTGAAACTGGTGGTTAGTGAGGTTAACAAGCGATGTCACTAGAGAATGCAGCTTCGCGTGCTTTTTTGCCCTCATTTCCTGGTGTATCTTATCTCGGGTTTTTAGTCTGTCGGCAGTTGGGGAAAATGTGACGAGTTGTGTCACGTGCAGAGGAATGGCGTTGACACAAGATGTTCCACTTCTTTCCTCCAATTAAGTTCTGCCTAACAGTGCATTCAAGATGTGTTGAGAATGTTTTCTTATGCGCAGTAATTGAACAGGAGAGAAGAGATAAGCATGGCAAATAGTTTCCACTACGCCCATGTCACCTGTACTCCTCGAATCCTCCAAGCAAGCATTTTTAAAATAGCTCTCGAGTCAATCGTAGCACTTTGTTTAACTGACTCGTACATGTTACTCTACGAAATACATTATTCAGAAACGATTTCGTATGCACAGACATGGCAAGGGAGTTGAAATAGTACCAAACCACAATTCGCCTGCCGTAATCCTTTCCATAAACCAAGCCGTTATGTCACCCATGTAGGCAGTAGAAGATTTTGGGCATAAGGGAATTTCAAGTCTTTTCTCGATTCCGAATTATCGCAATTTGTCAGTTGCTAAGTTACAGCGCAGTTAGTGACCAACTTAAAGTTTTAGGAGTTCTTCTTAGTCTTCATGCTCCTCGAATACATGCTTCAAGTTTAATTATTGTTCTAAGGAAAAACTCAACGCTGATAAATTGTTCATTAATGTAAACACACTTTGGTTAAAATTTCACTACTCAAGATCTGAAGCATGACGTAGATTGTTTATTGCTTCAAACTAGACTCATCCATCTTCAAAATACGGCCCAATACATCCAGCTGTATGCCACAAGCAGACGTAAAATACATATCACAAATGCGGTAAGGTGATTCTCATGTCGCAAGTTCGAAGTACTGCTGTAAATTCTGGCATGCACTCCAACAGATTGGTTTTAATTACCAGTTTACGTGGTTTGACTCGCCATCTGCTGGTAGGATTTCCCTGCATTCGTCCCATATTTGTTGTGACAGGAGGCCAGCAGTGAACCTACGCAGTGGGTGGTAACAGCCAAATTTTTTCGCCGGATTCAAGGGTGTGATGAAAGACCTTGACAACCGTTTCGCGCAATTGGACATCGCTTCAAAGGGAAGCAACTAGAGGCAGTTTTTACACTTCATTACTGCGCACGGGGAAATGGACATTGCAATTTTTGTAAAAATTTCGTTTCATTGTGTCCAAACGTACCTTAGAAAATGCATTTTACTAAGCTCATACGAAATCACTTCTGAAAGAATAATTAATATTTAAGCTCTCCTTATTCGCACAAAACAAATGACGGAAAAAAAGACCTGCCATCGTTGAAGTAGCAAGCCTTGTAGCAATGCTAACTTCTCCCTGGAGACGTGAACATGGCCATTTGGAATTGTGTAATAATTAGGCAGAGTGAATACCGAGGCAGTTTTCGATCAATGACCAAAGTGGATGAGTTAATATCCTCCGTATCGTGTTGAAGAGGTTTTGGCAAACAAAAGACCTTTTCTGGAAAGTATTTTCTCCCTTGGCAAGACCCAGGTACATCCTAAGAGAGCGGAATTAAATCAAGGATCAAAACGTTGAAGTATTGAGCTCAATCCCTAACAGTGAGGTGCAGTGGCAATTCTCCTTGCACCCAAACTTTTCGCATATTTGGTTATTGCTTTGATAATTTCGGTGCTTCAAGGCGCCCCTAAAGACAAAATCGAAGACGCAATACACGAGCAGAATGTACATCCTTTACATGTGGAAGGGCTTGAGGCTGCTGGAAAAGCCCTAAGGCTAGGCCGCCCGACATAGGTACAACGGCGGAGCCCCCTAGTGGATCGCTGCCAAAACCGAGACTTCAGCCAACACTTAAAATCCACCAAGAGTGCATAATGGTCTGCGTTTCGCTCTCTCTGCTCCTTTGTTTTGAATTTGATAATTAAATCGAGGTGTCTCCGGCAGTTTTTATGATCGTAATTTGACCGACAATGTCTCATGGTGGGGTGGTCTTGAAGACCCAATTTCCCAGGCACACACAAGTCAGAATCGTCATTATTCCATTTATTACCATTCTACACGTATTTTACTGCTTTGGGTCCAGGCAACTCATTCACAGTAAAAGAATTGATGTAGCCAATTGTCTACCATGAACAGGTAAGGCTTGTGTGCTACAGCTTTGTGCGACCGAGTTCAGATGAAACTTGAGCCATCACAAATACGTGACACTGGCGAAACAGTAAGCAAAGCTATGGTCGTCCCCTGTTTCGCCCTGTTGGAAGCGAAACTTTGTGGCGTAATCATGAACTGTTATCGTACCAAATCGCTTAAAGGAATCCTCAAATATCGCCGCAGACAAGGCTGGGCGACAATAGCCTCCTGGCTAACTAGGGATTACTGATATTTTACTTAAAGTGGATGGAAAATGGCGCCAAAGATGATGCCTAAAAGGCGAGCGGGAGCTATTAAACACTTTAATTCCTTGTCTGGGTCTCGGTTTCGGTAGTGACCAACCTAGGACCCCACAATTGTACTTCCGCTAAGTAGGCTGGTCTCCTGGGCCTTGCCAGTGGCTTCAAGCCAAACCGCACGTTCCACCCGGTTATTATGACTTCTTCCGTCTTTGGAAGGATTTCGAAGCATTAACTGAAGATTTCTTAAGACAATGATTCATTTCACCTACTTCATTATTCACAGCTGTTTAACCATAGAAGCATTTAAATCCGTTATGATTGGGAGTATTTGTTAATGTTTGGCTGCCGAATGGCTGTCTCTTGTGAATTTTGCCTGATCTACAGTTAGCGTGTGAAATTCAATGACTCACCACGACAATCTACCATCTGTGTGTGCGTTTAAGCGGGACTGTTGCGGTTGAAAGGGAGTTAAAGCATGAGTTAAAATAAATGTAAATAAAATTCACTCAACAATCTTGCCCTTTGCACGATTCCTACTAAAGAAGCCTGGAAAGCAACTTTGTCTTGGGTACATCAACCTTTCAAAATTCGCGAATAATTTCTTTGCTTTTACCACTTCCGCAAGTCGATTTGCCTCGTATAGAATGGTACATCCAGCACCATTCGGGAGAATTTCGCACTGAATGCTCTGCATTGGACTAGAAACAAAAGCAACAAGAGCCTGATCGTCGCTGGCGTAAGATACGGGGCTGCATCAAATAAATGTCTACTTGTCTCCAGGTTGTATACATTCATTCCCTTTCCAGTCGCACATGTGCAAAATCAAAAGCCCTAGTTTAAGTTGACCGCTCCTGACAGATCAGCTACAATCTCTATTTATTATGGTTGCAGCAAAATTAGTTTGCATTTCGGCCCCTCTAAAGCTTCTGCAATTATCAACATCACTTGCTAGAAGGTGATGGACTACACGCGCACACCGAGGAAGATCGTTACTTATTTACTTCAAAGTTAGCTCATGAAAGAGAAATAATAATTGTGGTGGATTGTTAAAAAACATAGTTACTTCAGACGCATCAAACGCACGCATTCTGTAAATCAGATGCCTCTCCTGCTTCCACTTACTACTTTGACCGCAGCTCCAACTTGCAATATGACAGGGAAATTATGCCAACAAGAGTGGCTTAAACATGATTAGGATCTTTGCGCAGAGAGAAGATGTTAGTCACATTATGGCTTCAGTAGCTCAAAATGCCTTCCCAAACAGCCCTTGGTTGGCCTTTTGCAGGAATTTCACCCTTTTCTTAAAGCGCCATGCATATATATTCATCCAAAGGCGGAAAATGGCATTCAATAGGCCGTACCGGTTCCGAATTCATAGACGCAGAGTTGGTCCTTCTACTCAGTTAAGGAATGCACCATAAGAAACTGGGAATCGAAATCGCCACCGTCTTCTCTCCATTCGCCTAAGCACAAGTGAAGAAATGCGTGAATTACAAGCCGAAATGGCACAATTTTCTGTGGACGCAAAAGTGGACAGGCATAAGTTTTTGTAGGTTGTGGTTTCTTTGGGCCGTAAAATACGTTCTTTGGAGAGGCAGCGAGCTCACGAAGGTCAAAGTCGAACAAGCGAAGCAATAAAGTGTTTAATGACCCAGTTGTATCGAAAAATGACCAGTGTACTTTTATGCTTGATAAGACATGCACATTTCTTCCGCTTCATGAGCTCCTGAACAATTTTAAGTATTTAGGCTAAAATCTATTCACATTTGCGGCTTGAGCATGCAAACATGATATGGTGATGTTTCTAACACAATGCCGGTATTTGCAGCTAAAAAAAAGTAAAAAAGCAATCTGGAGCTAATTTGCCTTTAACGACACCTATTCAAAATCAACACGTGTAGCAATCAATGGTGGTAAGTATCGTAGCGATAAGAAAGACATTGATGGGCTCAAACAATATTTACACTTAAGGCGATTTCACGCAAAAACTGTAGCTTTAGCTACCTCTGTCCGGATCTTGAGAAATAATCTTTATTTATACTTCAAGTGACATTTAAACAATTTTTTCTGTAGCGTAACCTTAAATCTGATAAAAAGTCATATTTACAAAACATTTGTTCTTCATTCAAAACATTTTGACAAAAAAATCCGAGCTTTTATTTGGCGAATTAATGGAGTAGAATGCATTCAAGACACGACGAAACGGGGGCAAGGGCTGATGTGATTTGGATATCAAGAAATTAACAAACAAATGAAGGTCTTATCTAGTGGGTATTATTCTTTTCTTACCAATCATTTCAAAACAAAATCTCCGCTATAAAAGACATTTAAATGCTATTTGTTTAAATTCGAAATCAATGGCACGGCGTCGTAAAAAAGAAGGGCGGTAGGGAACTGGGCTGCAGTTTATAAAAACAGATCCAATCACTCCTCGCAAATATCCGGAACCACCAATACATCTTGGCGAATTTCTTGAAAGACTTCATCTCCCTTCTCCTTCTTTTTCTTCCTCACTTCCCCCGGGTCAGCGGAAGCACTATCGGCCCCCATTGTTTCTCCTTGAATCGTCTCCTGACTCATTTCATGTCGAATTGGATTCACACTAGGAAGAACGTTTGCAAAGGGCATCAGCGTGCCGTATTGAAAGCGTCGTTCAAATTCACGAAACCCTTCGATCAGCATAGTTACATCCACATGGTCGGCGCAGATCAGACTACCATCTGGACCCGTTCTAAGCATCAAGTTCTTGCACTTCACATCTTTTTCTCGCTTATACGTCCCCATGAGCATCTGTGAGAGTCGACTGCTTCTAGCGTCTTCGATCTCGGGCGACCGGTTTCGACAGCCTTGAAAGCAACAGGGAAAGAACCATGCCATTGTTTTGTCCTCATTTCCATCGTGTGTGGTGGACATTTCAGAGTTGAAGATAACTCGAGGTGGAGGCCAATCTGCTGTAGTTATCATAGTTCGCCGAAGTTTCTGCGTTGTTCTTCTAAGACGGTCACGTGTCCAGTTGAGAAAGAGGGCATGTTCGGCCGCCTTTTCACTGCAAGCGGCGTCTCTTCGAGACATATCGGAGGGTGCTTGTGCGTAGCACGTCTGTGTGTACGCTGGAGAAAAATCCGAGGCATGGTCTAACCACCTATAGCCGAAATGTGATTGGTCGTATCCTCCCAAACCTGCCGGCTGATTGGCTAGCAAGCTGATAAGGCGGTGCTTATGAGTGGCAATGGTGGTAACGCCTCCACCGACATGACGACCGCCTGATTTGGCCATCTGCGGAGGTGAGGGATATTTGACCTCTTATCTGGACTGCGAATCGCAGCTAAAAGCTGCAAACTCTAAAAGATCTGCAGTTATGAGCGCCCACAGGAGAGCTCCCAATCTAGAGGATATCAATCCACGAATGTTTATTAGTTTCATTAAAATTTCACTGAGACAGTGAGGTATGGCGCCTTGAATATTAGGTAGAATGAAGCACCTTCCAAAGGACATTTTAAAGTCCATTTGCATTTCCAAGTAACTAATAAATATTTAAGTGTCAAGAAGGGCAGGTTGAGATAAAGAAGGAAAAATAGCTGATTCTGATATTTTTGGTGGTCTTATTCACATGCTACGAATTCCTGGGTTGGATCTTCCCAGCTGGAAAGCTAAACGTTGAGGTTGTTTCCGGCCGCTCATCAATGCCATAACTTTGACCCTATACTTTGCTACATATTTTTCTTAAAAATCTTTAATCTTTGCGCTCATATGCTGCATAGATGCATAGGAACAAGTAAGTTGCAGTTAGTACGTAGATCCATGTAAAAGAGGTTTTACTTAAAAATCATGCTTCTGTCGATGCAAATTTCACGAAGCTTAATTTATCCCGTATAGCCATAGCCACCAAAGATCGGGTAAGCGTTCCCATGCCGACAGATCCATAGTCATAGGGAGATATTCGATAAAGAGGAAGGACATTCAATAAACTTTAAAAGCAGCAATAAATTTGGCTGTTCTGCCATTTATGACGATGCATAGTGGCTATTTTGACTGCATTACTCTTAAAGACATCCCATTAACTCAACCCTGGGAGATAACTAACGGGTGCATCATTGTTTTTCGAGGCTAAAACCTTTTACCATTCTTTTTCTTTAATTAATCATTTTTATTGTTGCGATGGAGGCCGGCGAAATCTATTTAAAGCTGAAAGCTAACTTGACATAATGTCGATTTCCGCAACAGAAAACGTTTGGGAAGCATTGCACACCTTTCTCTCCAGGTGTACAGATTCATTCCCTTTTTTCCACGGCAAAAGGTACCAATAATTCACTTGAAACGGAAGCCTTTAGCTACTGCCCCCTTGGCATTAACATTTGATGACTTATTTTTTATCGCCAGAAGGTGCTGCCTTGTTAATTACCATTTCCTCTCCTTCATTTGATAAGGTCAATTTGGTGTGAGATTTAAAACACCCATTTTTAAATTCAAATTTAATTTACGTCAAAAAAGCTAATCTAGAGGAGCTAAAAATAATATACCTGCGGTAGGCTTACATCTTATTCGCGTTGTTCGCATTCCTGAGAGCGCCGCAGTCTCCACAGTTTCAGGAACTACGCTTCATTCACATCGCTTACCAGCCCTCCTTTACATTTCTAACGGAGTTGCTTCTTATGCGTCGCTTTTGGGGAGGAATGTGTCTCTTAAAGAAACGCGTAGTGCTAGGCAAAATGCATTGCGATCAAGCCACCGTATGTGCTCACATCCCTTTTGGCGACTAGGACATTTTATTTAGTGGGTAATTTCGAGGGAATTCTTGAAGAAGCTTTTAAGCAATACAAGTGTCCACGAAGAGAAACAGGATTTATTGGCCACTAATTTGCTTGTAAAGCTTATAATACGTTTTCATATCGAGACATGTAGAAAATTGCCGCCTTCCAGGGGTTGTGATACAAGTTCCATGATTTTGCTTATAGGATAAAATTGAGTGGTGATGCATTTTCAGCTCACCGAGTCTTCCCCAAAGGCAAAATAAACCGCAACACTTAGGTGAAATACATATTATAGACGTGAAAAAGGGTCCAGAGTGGACTGACTTGGTCCGCAGGCCAGGTCGCCCGGCATAGCCATAATGGTGGAGACCTAAGTAGGCCGTCGTCAAGATCGTGAACTGAACGAGCAGTTAAAGTTAAGATTGTGGCAATCAGGCTAATATAATCACGCATAAGAAACTGAACTCGAGAGTGAATAGGGTCATCCACCTCTGCTAATGTAAAAATATGTACGTAAAGAGAGTATAAAATTGAACCCTAATGAAAACTCCAAATTTTATTTAGGATGCGAGAGAAAAGACAGACAAGAGCCTAAGCAATGTCTTGATGGTTCGTTAAACAAACTTGAAAATTCACCTCCGTGCTTCTACCGAGAGCCATTGCCTCAATGCCATTGCAGTAGCTCTCAGCCCTTTACCGCTGGCAAAAATGAGACCAAAATATATCATTTAGGAAAAGCTAGAATAGGTTGTATCCATTCAATAAACAAATAAAGGAAAAGTTTAAAGCTTTATTGTAGTCGGAAGCAAGGAATGTGATCCTGTCCGCCGCCATTGTTGCCCACGTTCTGCACGCGGCAATAAAGTTACTTTCAAAGTTCGTTTAAATTTGACATTTCAACTGTTGCCTTTCCTACATCTGCAATCCAGTCAGTCATTGTAACCCGCTGAGACTTTTCCGAAGGCCAAAGAATCTTACAATACTGAGGCAGAATTTGCGTCGCCAACATACAGAAAGGGTGGGGGCTAGGGAGTAGCTACTTGTACGGCCGCAAATTCAGGCCATTTAGCCGATATACAAATGCGGAACCCTAGGTGACTACGTAACCAATTCGTAGGGGTAAACAGACACCCAAAGCATTAAAATCTGACAAAGGCAGCTTTCTTAAACGCTCATTAATTCGCTTGCCTACCTCTATTCTCATCAGACCTAGTGTGCTATCTTTTATGGATAGTCGAAAGCTTTGAATAAGGGAGTTGATGGAGAGTGCGAAAAATAGTAACTATGCTTTCTATATTTTGAATCCAAACAGTATGCATTACTTCCACCTTCCGTTTACACTTTCGCCTTCCTGATTCGCACTTCCAATAAGCGAAATACATTCTCACAAAAAATAAACAGTTGTTGGGCATATTTATGTTGAAATGTTAACTTTGACCAGATTTGCATATTAATTGATTTCCTTCCTTTAAATATGAAGTGCATTCGTAGCCTATTTCGAGCAATTCTTGGATGTATGAGATTCGGAAGCCAGTGAAAGCCATGAGGACTATCAAAATTGCCTAAAAACTTATCTCATTTTTCTACTCTCTTTATGTAACTCGATCATAAGGTTAAAACCAACGAGAATGATTAACATATTCCAGTCTACGATGTTGGTTTTCCCCAACTTTAGCGTAGAAGCCATTATGGGACCCTATCTTGATAAACACAAATAAAATCTCTCTAGAAAACTGCCCTAGGACACATACTTTAACCTGTATTAACAACAAGTGCGTTGGAAACAACTTCAGGAGACCTAATTGTGTAGTGCCTTAATCAGACAATCACTCCTCCGCGGTTCGTTAAGTAGCTCATCGTACTCGCCTCCTGACCTAGCCCATGGCACTCCGATGCTCTACACATTAAAAAAAATTATATGAAAAGCAAAATGATTGAGCAGTAGATAGTGTTTAACGTGCCAAATAATATGCCCTCGTTGTTTGCTTGACTGCTCGTTCACGGCGCAGTCGCACATGCACGTGGTTTGTTGATCACACCTGTTTGTTTAACAATCTGACGGACGGATTCAACCTCGTAGCCATGAGGGCGTCATTAATCTCTAAGACCGCAATGAATTTCGGTTTGTCCATTAACTTGTGACCGTTTTAAAAATCCCTACCACTCTTACCGGTTAGCTGTTTGAAGAATTGTTTACTTATGGTAATTGAGTCTTTTGGTAAAGATAAACAAAAGAGGTCACAAATTTCGAAGACAACTAGTTACACTTTGATAACTTAATGAGGGAATAAGTTATTAAATTTCGTTTGTTGATAGCATTTTATCAATATCATGGCAGCTTTACAACCGTTAAGGTTTTTCATCTACCGCCTTTATTGTATTGTGCTACTTGCGTCTAGAGTTAGAACAGTGTGCCGAATATTCATATTTCAGGATATTCTTAAGAGGGAGTTAGCGTTCCGAGGCTCCCTTGAAGGCAAAAGAAGGCAGAATGCTAGAGTAGAATGTATATATTCAACGGACAGAGGGAAATAGGCTGCTGGCATGACTCGGAGGCCAGCCCACGCAGCTAGGGCAATACGGTCACCTCTGTGACCCTCCGAGACTGGTAGTTCCAACAAACAAAGTATTACATTGCCCCTCTTCTCTTTCGAGCGTCGTTTTCAATGCGCCCCTTGGTACATCGCCTGCGTCAGCCATCACAATGTAGCTAGTGCTGCAAGAAGCATTCACCAGCTAATCATGCCAGTCGCCAACATTCGACGCGATTGAGACGATGCTTGATACCAACGTCAGTGATCCCTCTTGGCAGTGCATTGGACTTGGAGTTTCGTTTGGCTTAGAAACGAAATTCAGAATAAGTGGTTCTGTCGACCATCAGTATGTCCGTAGGGAGGCGTTAGCCTGCCGATCTCCTTAAGCAAGTATATTAGGGGCAATCTTCGGAACAAAACTTTCCAGGTGGCTAGTGTCGCTTTAGATGTTGATAGCTTTCTTGTAGAACACGGAGAAGGGGTAGATGCCGGAGGCAGAAGTCGTTCTTGGCTTATCCGTAGCACACGCACTTCTTTCGCACCGCCGCAATATGCCACAGACGGTAGAGATCGGGATAGATAACTATTGGGTGAGGTTTGCTTTCCGCTGCCATCAATGTAGAGTTTTGAGGCTCTCTCGAAGGCAAAAGAAGGCAGAATGCTAGAGTAGAATATATATATTCAACGGACAGAGGAAAATAGGCTGCTGGCATGGCCCGGAGGCCAGCCTACGCAGCTAGGGCAATATGGCCACCTCTGTGACCCTGACCGAAACCGGTAGTTCAAACAAAGTACTGCAAGGGAATCACTTTTTATTCGTTACGCAGTTTACAACAGCAGGCAGCAATTTCTCCGCCAATGCGATATCAGATGTAAACATCGAGTTACCTAGAAGTTGATAAAGTTTTGGGCTTGCCCTTGGTGTAGTAACCTGTTTCAATATTTTGGGAATTGTAAAATGAATTTGTTTACGTATATTGTGAAACCTTGATAGGCCAGTCTAATGGTGAAGTGCTTATTATGAGATTCTACTATTTCTTCCTCTCATTCGAATCTTCACGCCATAAGACTTCGGTTGAACGTATCTAACATAATGCAAATTGAGCCTGTCTGCTTTGCAAGACCATCAAAACTTCTTGCAACGTTTATTGTGTAGCTCTTGAAGATGGTACGGAGTCGGAGTAACTTACTGTTTGGGAAGTTAACTTTCAAAACAACGACGAATTTTGAATTTCGTGCGGTAACCATCAGCCTCCTTCAAGGCGAGTAATGTAAGCTAAGCAAAAGGGTTAAACTTACACTAATTTGGGAGCTAAAGCAAGTTTTGAGGAGTTCCCGACTGATTGGCCGAATTCTGATGAGAAGCAGAGCTTGCATCGCAGCCCTCATTAGGCAGACAAACAGCTAATTAGCTCTGCTCGAAAAATTTCTCAAACACACCACTCTACTTTGCAATTTTGACGATATTCTTCTCTCCACGCGCGGTATTTTGTCCTTGCCCTGTACGTGCATGCTGATGATTTGCCGAAAACCAAATGCATTTTAATAAAATACACCTTATAAGGTTAATATAAGGCACTTTTTCAGTAGTCTTATTCTTAGAGGGCGCGATTTAGGTACTGGGATAGAAAATAGGAGTCATCTCGTCCTTACCCCTGTACCTATCCAATATGACTCTCCTATGCAATCCTCACACGGTCTTATCTTAATGTAGTCGCATGTGCTTTGGAGAGTTAAGAAGCAAGTCTAGGACAGGAAATAAAGTTAGCTAAATACTTTCGCCTTTGGAGACGAAGGCTTTTGATAAAAATGCAATTAGCTAGCTAAAAGTGGCTAAAAACGGAAAAGAGAGCACATTTTACGTCAGTCTAACGATTCAAACAGTTTGATTTAGGCCACTTTCTCTTTGGCACCGTCTTTATCGTTTGATTCGCGATGGTCTAATTGTTTGCTTAGCCTCCGGTTCTGTAACAGGCCGCTTAGGCCTTCACCATCACGCATCTGCCAGACGGCCCATCCCCAAATCTGCCTTGACGACTCGTGACGCTACAGACTTGACCTCGAAATGCATAGTCCAAGGTTGTGATTTTGAGGCAGCCAAAACATTTTCGTTTGACTAACTCTGCAGATTTTTCTGATCTCTTTTAAAGGGTTAATACTACAAGAGCTAGTGATAACAAAATAAATCGAAGATTCGATTCATTAGATGCTCAGCCTCACGTAGATGAAGCATGATTTTGCTAATGGCATGCACCTCGATTTCACCTTATTCTTAAACTAGTATTCTCGTGAATAGGAGATACCAGCCTCACACATTATTTCAAACAATTTTGGCAGTGTATATAGGTAACGTTGAAAAAACCAAAATGGAAACAAGATTAGCAAATATTAAAGGGATGGCAGTCCAAAAAGGCCAAACTTGTTAAGCCATATTCTACGCATGCTTTGTTAATCTTAATCCAGTAGGCTAATTTCGCGGATATTATGCAGCGCACTGGACCTTTTCTGAGGTCATGAGAAGTTATGCTATGATGGCAGAAAATGTACTACTTAAATATAGTACTGAAAGCATACCGACATGGCTTGGCGACCTAGCCGCTGAGTGGAGGCACATGCGGCGGAGACTAAAGAGTTGATGTCATCAAATGTAGAGTTAAGCGATCAGTGTCACCAGATTGGTATCCAAGGGGGCTGTATAATTACTTATACATCTGAAAAGAGAAACATTCTCGATCATTATACTCAAAATGCCCAAATTCAGGGCAGAAGAACGCTCCTTGCTGGTCGCCATCCCGGCCCGACGCAAAAAACCCAATTATTCACCCATGCATCGCTCCAATCAGGAGTCTAAATTTGAAATGCGTATCGTCCTCTGAGTTTATGAAACACTCTTGTGTAGGTGTTACACCATGTTTATGCTGCAGAGCTAAGAGACTGGCCTAGAGGCAAAAGAAGACCTTCAGTGTCAATTTCCTAGCGAAATTGCAAATGTAAAGTCTTAAGCGAACCCAAAATCACAACGAAAAGGCAAGTAATCACTCAAAGCATACAAAAAACTTTGGCATAGGCTATCATTAGGATTACTTGATACTACTGTCATAAGTTATTGCTGGAATACGATGTTTAAATGGAATAGAAAGGGTGCATTCAAAAAATAATTACATCAATGGTAACTTACTAGATGGCAGAAACATAAATAGACTAAAACCGTTCCAAAATGTATTTTTCTTTGCCATTATTAACATGTACATGAAGTTTTGCGAGGTGATTGGAAACTTGTGTAGCTCTCACGTCACCGGATGCCCGATCGGAAAAAGAGAGACGACTAAACAATTTAAAAATGGCGATAAAGCAAAGCACTAGCAGATTCGACTTCTAGGCATATAAACTGTGCCACTGAACCGTACCATAGCTGCCAATTTTCCCAGCAAAGGTCGTGAATGGGACGGAACTGTAGAATCGTAGGAAGTCAAGCTGGATCATTGCTGATGCTGGGATAAAAATCTTCTTCAGGCACTGCCGTTGGTAGAGAGGCGCCACACACTTCAATGGAAAAGGCCGGTGTTCACCAACCCAAGTATTCCCTAAAGCCACCCCAAATTAGTTTAATTTATTTATAGTAATTAAGTTTTAATCCAAATTTTACTGCCTACCATTGCTTAAGGGAGAAATTGTACGAGTTTATGGTCTTCAAGAGTATCAGGGTGGCTTGCTTAAAGGGTCTGAGATCTGCGGATGGACTCAGTCGGCAGCGACCCGGAAGACTCGTGATAACCAGTACACAATTATAAGAAGCAAAGCACAGGAATATCCGCCATGAATAATGAAGCCCTTTGTTGGAAAATGAGTGGAACAAAGACAAATGGCTAGTTTGTAGTAAAATTGAGTTTAGCGATTGGCTTCCTTCTAGGCTGCGCTGTCGAAATCCAAGCACGGCTAGCCTCATACATGTGAGTTAAACGATTTCCCATCTTAAAGTATCCGTCAAAGTGATCAAATTGTAGACTGGCTTCCTTGTGAAAGAGTACTGTGTTACTTTACCAAAAAGTTATTTTATAGAGAATCAGGCCCGGAATATGTAAACTATCTTGGGATTTGAATACTTAACGTTGACTCACTGGGGGATTTACAATTGAACATTGTCCAGTCAGTGCGACTTTCTGAATGCTGAACAGAGGGGTTCATCAATAAATATATTGCAAGGTTATGGGCGAAAAAAACCTTCACATTTTGCATTTGACAACGGTTCCATGCTTTGTGTGAAGCCTTCTTGGGGTACTTATTATTCCAATCCTAATTTCCCTTCATTTGAGAAGATTTTCCGTACCTCGGTCAACTTCCTCCGGACGTGTAGTGTGTAGGTCGTGGTTAAAAGAGTTACTTTATTCATGAGTCGACGCAAAATCGCACATTTACCTCCAAAATAAACACAAATTTTGTATAGCTATAATTTTACACCATTAGCAGTTCATAATATAAAAGTGTCTTTGAAAAATGTTGTAGTAGTAAAAGGAAAACTATTTGATGGTATTTTGTGGTGACACAAAAACATGAGCCGCAGCATCATGTGTCAGCGTTTGGATCAGGAGGCCTCAATCTCACTACCTCGGTGACAAAGAGAAATGATTAAATAAGATTAACTTAGATAATCAAACAAAATTTGGTCTTGGATGCTGAAATGAGTAATGATATGGACGGGGAATAGACATTCAAGATGGCTATTTTTTAGCCCTCTCTCCATTTCCATACCTGTGGTTCAGGCGACTCCTATCAGGAAGTCTCTTAAGCCAAGGATGAAGACTTTTTTGGACATCGAATTGCCCATCCATCCACTCGTCTACTGCAGCCCACAGGGAAATGCGCAGCTAGCAGGACGCCATCACACATTAATACCCGGTTCTCATGGCCGGACCAGTCAAGGTACCCTTGGCGGAGGTGGTAGCAGACGGTAATGATGATGCCTCGTAAAAGAAATACAATCTTCACTGCTTGTTAGAATAGCGCCCTGTTTGTCAGTTAACAAGAGCGGAAGTCACTGTGAGACTGTAATTTGTAGTGAATGAACAACATTTTTGCTGTCCACCGTGTTGTCTGAAAACTCACGTCAAACATTTCTAAGCATGCTTGTCATTAATAATTTGAGGAGTAGAAGGGGATGAGGTGACTCATTAAAAACTATGAAAAATGAAAAAAATGAAAAAAAAGAAAAATGAGAATTCTAGCAATGCTAGCTACCTGCATCTTAATAAAAATATCCAATCATATACAATCTATGCGATCTGAGAAGAAGGCCATGGAGCTGGTAAAAATTGACATCTAGGGACACTGATACACCTCTGTCGATACTTTGTAATAACCCGGTTCACGATGTTCCCAGTCTGGTGCTTCAACCTCTGTCAGCTGAATGAATTCCAATGGCAATGTTCCATTCTAGGTTTTGGTGTAATTGCAGTCACTCTACTTAAGTACTGGGGATAAAGGGGTGGCATTATCTTTCCATCTCCTTGTACTTGCATGAGATGTTGAAACAAAATGGTATAGCTAAGATCGCATTTTGTGGCTTTCATCCTCTTGAAGTAAATGGGAGATACGTTTGGAAAATGTTCATTATAGAAGGACGGTAATGAACCTTTAATGACACTGGAAACGAGTAGCAGAAGACCTGTAAGACAAGGCGCCAGATAAGTATCCGCCATTGTCTTGGTGTGGAAGAACAGTGCAATATGTAGACGAGGACGAATGCAAGAAACCATAACCACAAAAGGAGACTCTTGAATGCATAAGACTAGGTTTTTGGAGTTGGAAGTCAGCTTTTTTCTATTCTTTCTTCAACAACTAAAAGGCAGCAAAAGTACAATGGGAACACAAGCTTTTCAGTCCCCGTCTCCTCCAAATCAAAATCTGATGAATTTTTTGTCACCAGAGAGTGTTGCCGCCGTTGTGGGTAATGTCCATTTAGTGTTGGATGACAAAACGCCAATTTCCCTCCTTTCAATAAAGTCTACACCAAAAAAAAGGCTGAACGAGAAGGATTAAAAGTGTTTGCCTAAAGTATAACACGATTCCGTTAAGTCGTTTTAATTCTGCGAGCGTTGCAGTCTTTGCAGATTAGAGGACTGTGCTTCATTCATGTCTCCAACGAAGTTACGCTCCTTCCATCGCTTTTGGGGAGAAATATGCCTCTCAAAAGGCTGGCTAGATTGGTAGAATATCCAGAGCAACACAAAATACAAGCATTGTAACCAAACTACCGTACAAGGCAATCTTATGACGCTTTTCAAGTTTATTGATATTTGTTTTAATGAGGAATTATAACAGACTTCTCAAAAAATGCTTAAATAATACAGGCAGCCATTTTGAGACGGAGACTTTGTGTTACCACTAAATCAAGTGTAATAGTTGAGAAAAAAATACGTGTACATTGGGATATGCCCGAAATTGCCACCCTCCAGAGGCCGAAGATCCAGTTTCGCAAACTTCGTTTAGAGGCTAAAAACCCTAGCGAAACAGTTGTGGTGCGCTGAGGCTTTTTTGAAGTAACAGCTGGCAGGGACTGGGACGTACTGGCATGGTTCACAGATCAGGTCTCCAGGCCGAGTTACATTGGGGGAGACCTGAATTCGCGAAATCGAGAAGGGAACAAACAGCCAAAGCATTACAACGGCATCCTTGAAATTAGGATGAATCAAATAACTTAATGCATATTTAGGTCTTGATAAACTCAGGAAATTTTATTCAAGACTGGCCGAATTCGACTTCCTTGGGGGAGGGGGGGGGGCAAAAGAAGGCATAATATAAGGGCAGAATATATATATTTAATAGACGGAGGGAATGGGGTTGTTGGCATAGTTCAGAGGCCTGCCCACGCGGCTAGAACAATACGGCCAACCAAGTGACCGAAACCGAAACCGGCAGTCATAACAAACAAAGTATTACATATATAGGGACACTTTTACTTTGGCACATATATATAAACTTGAACCGAAATCATTTTCTTAGTAAAATTTTGAAAAGGTCAGCAACCATTTAATGAGCAGTTAGGCAAGGAGAGGTTGGAGGTAATTGCAGTCAAAAATCAAAGCCTGCAACACAAAATGCATGCATTACAATTCAAGTGGTATGTAATTAAGCGTCACCACAAATCTTTAAGACCTACATTTAGATATTGTTAATGGCCATTAAAACAGGAGTTTTTGCGACCATAACCTTAAAATAATTGCCATAAAACCTTTTTATGTATTTGAACGCATTTAAATTTCTGCTCCTTTGAAGGTGGCAATATTGAAGCGGCGTTCTCGAAATTCGAACAGCTGCGACCACATAAATTCATAGCATAAAATGAATTTTTGGGATTTAATAGAAAACCGTAAGCTTTATTTGTGAATTGAAGCGGATGGCAGATAAGGGCTTTTGTAATGCTCTGTTTGTTTGTTTAGGTCATCGTCTTGGTCTCTAAGGTATCTAAGCCTCTGAGCCATGCAATTAGGCCGTCGCCTTTACGAACATCGGAAATTTACTTTCTCTCCTTGTACTATATCGTTGTTTACCCTCAGGAAAGAGTCGAGACGGTACACCGAAATAATTGCTTTGTGATAATTTAGAGGAAGTCAAATCCACTTTACAAATGGACGGACAAAAAGGGCTTAAAATTTATTAATGTCTACCGCTTGATCCATCCACGTTCTGTACACGGCATTAGAGTTGACTTGAAAGCCCGTTGACGTTTGGCATTTCAACCAGTTCCTTCTCTCTACCTGCGATCCATTCAGTAAAGTTATTTGGTGAGATCCTTTATATAGGAACAGTTATTGTGGCCCGACGGGCCTTTTAAAAAGACGAAATAATGGGTAATGTTAGGAAGGAATATGTATTGCAGACGCATGAAAAGGCTGATGGAATTATTCACATGATGTCCATCCAAAGTACAAAAGTGAAGTTTTAAGTGCCCGCGCAACCAGGGCACTTAGACAAACAAATCATCAAAACGTAACAGAATGGCAAAAGCCACTCAATCGAGAGCACTTTTAAAATATACAGACGGTAAATAGCGAATGGGTGTCTCATTCCACCTCCAGAGGCAAGAATATCACCTAAAACCATGAGTTATTGCTACCCCTTAGGAACACAGTTATAATTAATTAGTACATGCATTTATTACCCAGTAATTCGTCCACCTATCTGCCTTCCTATCGGACACATCATGCCGTCCATGTTGGATGGAAAAAGACATTAAATAGGCCAGTTAATGGTGTGTGCTCATTAGGGTGGAGGGTACAAAATGTGGCTATGCTGTTTCGTGCACGTTGCATTTAGGTGTCACATCCTCCTTCCACCTTCTGTTTACACTTCCAACCTTTCTCTTGGTACTCCCGCAAGCAAACTATTGTCTCGCGGGTAGTAAATGCACTCTAGGCTTATTTCATATCGGAAAGTTGATGCTGACAAACTGGATTTGAATACGCTGAATAAGTGGGTGTGGAATTAAGTAGTACGCACCTTAATTGAATGGGAAAGAGAAATAAGTATTAGCCAGGAGGACTGCTAAATTTGAGGTAACATTCACGATATTAATGCCCTTGTTTTGTGCAACTTTGTCATAAATTTAGAATTGACGGTTTTGAGTTCCATATTTAAGACGCCGCTGATAGATTTTCTCCCAGCTTAATGCAAAAAACGATTGCTAAATTTCCATTTGCAACTCAGTGCTTTTTTCTCGGAATACATGAGTGGTTAGATTACGTAACTTTTAATTTGAGTTACCTGGGCACTTAATGCCCCGTCAATGTATTTTATCTGGACGGCATAATCTGCGGACCAACTTCCTAGTTTCACGCCTCCCTTTTACTTCAGGAAAGACTTACGATGCCATTTTATGCTTTTTAGGTTACGTGACTTTATCAGAAATATGCTGTTCTTTATTACCCAAGTCATGCATCTTCATTTCAAAAGCAAATTTGGGGAGAGCATTATCGGTTTACAAAAACAGGTTCCACAAGTTTAAAACTACTTTGTTTAAGCTCTGATAGCTTTTTTGTCCTTTCGTCATCTCTACTCCAAGATAACGTGGTAAGCAACTGCCAAGCATATTTTAACCCCTGCCAACTACAACAAGCAACTTCAGGAGACCTGGATGTGCTTCGCGGTTTGTTGGTCCGCTCTTTGGTTAGGCCTTCCATCCGAGACCTTAACCTTCCGCAGCCTGGTATGTTAACAATGAATTATCATACACTCAGGCATCGCTCAAGGTAATCCATGCACAAAATTGTCCCGTTTGACTACGACGCATGCCAACTAACCAAGTGATAGGTGTTTACTTTGCCAAAACATGATGATTAAGTCTAAAACTTTGTTTAAATGATTGCTAGCTTGCAACCCACTGACATATGGGTACGTTTTGTTGATTGCATATGTAAACCGACCCCATGTCTGTTTGACTTCACCGTATAGGCGGTAAACGGGTCCATCCTCGTGACCACGAGGGCATCAGAGGTCTCCGGAGCAAAAACAAAATTTGGTTTGCTCATAAAAATTTTGACCTTTTGTTGTCCTCCAACCCACCTTGGTAAATTAATAGACTGAGGCCGAAAGTAAAGGAGAAAAACAACAGCAGCATAACAACTAAAATAAATGGCAGCTAAACAACTAAACTAATCAACTGAAGGAACAAAATCCATTTCCTACCAATTTGGACGACATTACAATATGAGGCATTTGGGATGGATAAGCAAATCACCTACCACACGCGTTTTAGAAATCTTGATGCCCGAGATTTTAAATTATGGCGTCTATGCGCTCCCTTTAATTTCCATCTTTCCAACGTCACTCGACGTTGCGTTAAAATCTTCGGTACAACTTAACCACCTCATTAATCTTTCACATTCCCACCATTTTATCCTTCTGCCTCTGTCCCAATCTCTTAAATCAAGAAGAATGGTTAACAAAAGGGATGTTGCTCTGTGATAACGAAGGGCTCAAAAATGGTCCATATTTTGAGGGGAAGTTTGAGTGTGTCGGCTTCCCTTGGACCTTTTCCATCCCCTAAAGATCGTGATCATCTTTCCACCTTCGTGGACGGTGCAATCTCCTCACCTGTCGAAGTATTCCAGGTTACTAACACAAACAGACTGAAACATGGACAAAGCTATTTTGTGACAATTGACTGTTAAAGGGTGGCATACTAGCCTTAGCTAAGGTTTTTGGTAAAATCAAAGGGAAGAAGTCACAAAAGTTTTAGTTGGCTAATCACGCTTGATTAGCAGTATGACAGAAAGAATCATGACAACTACGCACTGATTGAGTAAAGCGCTACGAGGCACACAAGACATAAGTTAACTTTGAATTCTACAAGCATAACTTCGTGGCAAATACCGAGCTAACTTATTTGGCACGAAGTGACAAGAGCGAAGAAAGCTCGAACTCGGCAATTAGTTCCAATCTCTGTGCTTTCTTTTTGATTTGTTCGTGGCATTCTAAAACTTCAGATGGGCAAGTGTGTTTTCGAAGAGTAAAATCTTCGCGATTTCGATTTGTGGATGCAGATTTCACATTTTTGTCCACATATCTAGCAGTTCATAGCTTTTATATGATTTTCTTCCATCAACACATGCGGAAATTATATTCGCTCCATGTAAAATTGAAGGTGGGTCCCATGTGTCAAGCATGGCATAAAAAATTTACAACGCAGCTCGAAGGCTTTATTGAACCCACACTAACCCACACCGCTAATGGGGACGTATTGTTTACAGGTACAAGAGCCGGAATGTCTTTGTACTAAATGGCGCTTTTATGCCAAAGAAGCCGAAAAGTTGGCGGGGTTGCAGTTCACATTGGATCCTTTCTTTTTTAAGCTTTGTATGTGCCACTTCTTTGAGTCCTTTTTCTGCCTTGGTCCTAAGGAGGCCCAGCGTGAGCTGCAATTAGCCACAAGAAAATGTCTCATTAACGAAGTTTACCACGCTTACTACTAGTAGATGCCCTGAAGATGATCAAAATTTCTGATAAATAAGTGCTTTACAAGGTCAAACGCATTGGAAAGAACTTGCGTAGAAGATTGTGCTTAAAACTGGAGCTTGTCCTGCACTGAGTAACGTCCATGCATGAATCGCATCCCTTGACTACGTATCTGTAAAAGTAGGTTGATATTCACCAAAGCTTTAGGAGAAGCATTGTACGCCTTCCTGTGAAAAACTGATGCGGTTTCCACCCTTTACTAACGATAATCTATTTGCTCGACTCTCTGCTTCGACCGACACAATGTAGTCGATGTAAAAGGTAGAGGCCCCACAAACCAACGGCTTCAGTCATCCACTTTGTTTGGGAATGCAAAAGTTTCTGACTGCATAGTCGCCGATTCCTCGTGGTAAGATGCCGCCCCGTTTGGAAATCGCATTAAGAGAATGGGAGTGTGTAGGTCATCTCGGGTGTCCAGCACTAGCTCCAAGAACACTGACATAATGGCAGAGTCGTTTATCAGAGGAAAAAGCCCAAAATAATTTAATCTGGATAAAGGTCCGAGTTTGTTTTTCCTTGCCATTCTATTCTTAGCTCAATGCTATAAACTTCTGCATTCATTTGAGTCCCATCAGGCTACTAGAGAAGTAGAGGAGAAGTCATAACTTCATATAATTGGCGGCTTCATAGAAGTTCGGTAAGCATCTTCTTAACATGGCTTGTTTCTCTCTTGCTGTCAATCGCTTTCCTACAGAAGACAGGACTGGGGCAGATGCTGACGATAAATGGCCTTTCCAGCTCTACTGCTATGGGAGATTACTGATTCTTGCATCCATAGCACACAAATTTCTGCCCAGCTGCGGTTTATCATCAAGTAGTAGAAAGTAGGATAGATTTCCTCTAAGACCGAATTCGCTTTATCCTGCCACTAATGCTGTACCCGAGAATTCCATGAAAAAAGGATAAAATACTTCAGTAGAATATGTACATTCGACATAAAGAAGGAATTGGAGCTACCGGCATAGCCTGAAGGCCAGCCCACCTGGAGAAGGCACATCAGAGGAGACTGAAAATGAGCCTTTAGCATAACCTAGAGTTAAAAAATTGCCAAAATACTGCAACAAATATAATGTTTTATCCAAGGACAGTGTTTATGTGCATATAAATTTCGGCCAACTTCATCAATTCAAGAGACCAAAGGTCGCCAGGGGCCACGTGAACATTCCCATGTAGCAGTAGATTTTGCTATCTTTTTCTTGACAAAGATGGAATGTTTCGTTTGGTCAGGATCACTACCTTGGTTTTTAGCGCTTAGAAAGTTGCCTGACCATGGAGTCAACTTCGTTTCCTGGGACTAAAATATTTACTACACTTATTTTTAAATGATCCGCCGTGTCGTTGCGATTGAGACTCATGAGGCCTTAATTAAAGTTGCAAGAGAACTTGAAAAGATAGCTGGTTTTCTGAAACAGAAATAGCAGTTACAAAGCATTACACACTTTTACCCTGAATCGACACACAACTCGCATTTCGAAGCTGAAAGTCAAAGTCACCTTTTTGCCAAGTCTAAATGTCAGCAAAAGCAACAGTGACTTCGCAAGTCTTTAGGTCAGAGTCTTACTTTTTGACTCTTAGAGTGCACGGCCTTGCCAATTACCATTCGCTCCTCATTTATAGCAAATTTGGAAAATAAAACGCCAGTAATAGCTTCTTAATTTGTTTCACAAAAGGAGGCAAAATCAGATAATCGGAAATGTTATTGCTTGAAAAAGGTTAATATTTCGTTATGCCGTTTTGGCTTTCAATGCAAGCATTGCACGGTTTCTCTCTCACTTCGCTCGCCAGTCCTTCCGCGCGTCTTCAACTCAGTTACGCAAATCACACCACTCGTGGGAAGGGTTCCTTAGCTCAAAAGCTTGTATAGGAGATTCAACCAGACTGGAAGAATATGCTATGCAACATAAAATGCACCCATGGCAACCACGACTTTGACAGCTTTGAAGACATTACACACTTAGTTTGTGAATTGCCTATTCAAGTAATCATTCTGATAGACTTTTAAGAAATGCTTAACCAATAGAAATGCGAGTAAAGAGGTAAGGGCTTTGTGTGATCGGTAAATCAAACAAAATGAACACGAAGCCTTTTTATATTGGAGCATGTTTAAAATTTTAATTCTTTAGAGGTTTTCGACCGAAGTGCACAAGGCAAGGAGTTCTAGCTTCCCAAAACTTCCCCGACGGCAAAAGAAAGCATAATAATGAAGTAGATAGTGTATTGCCAGGTTGTAGTAGGGCTTGAGACGTACCGTCAAGTCCTGGAGTCTAGAGAGCCAAGTAGAGCTCCAATGACTCGGTTGACATTGGTAGCCTCAAAATTAAAATAATCAACCCAGTCTAATTACGTGCCGGCGATTATGCATAGGACCTGAAAGAACACACTCAGTTTTTTCTCGTAATTACGAGAACGGGAGATAAGGACTTTTTTGTTTTTTTTATAACAGAATTTAGCCAAAAAATTATTTTCTTAGGATATTTTAAAAAGAGGTTAACAACCACTTGATAAATGGCTAGGCAAGGAACGCTTAAAATAACATTTGGTTGAAATAAAAGCATGTGATCAAGACCGCGTGCTGCGTAAGTCGGTAAAGTTGCCTCCGAAACCAGCTCAACATTAATTGCTTAAATATTTTAGGATTTGAGAATCTCAAGCTAGGTAAATAGGTCATTAAATGATCTTATCCATTTTGGAATCAACGTAGTTGCGCCTCAACTCCACTCTGAAGTGTAGGATTCGCAGATGGGTGGCTTTTGGCATGACTCGGAGGCAAGCGAAACCAAACCACAGAGGTAAACGAACATCCAAAGCAATAACATTTGCCAAAAGCTGCTATTTTGACAAGGAATATTTAGAGAAACAAGTTAAGTGTCTAAACGGGCGCTCAATAGAAACTGGACTTTAAATCACGATTAGGCACCTCGCTCGGCCTCCAGCAGTGAAGTAATGGAGATAATTCACACTCCTAAAGGACGCAATTATAAGCTGCTAGGTGGATTAATAAAAAGGCATTAATGCATGCACTATCTCCATTTTCATCAGGCTCACCATGCTGTCCGTATTGAGCGGACGAAGGCCTTAAAAGGGCCACTCACCAGAGAGTATTCATTTGAGACAAGGACAGAGAAAAAAGAGTAGCTCTCTGCGCGCCGATTTTACGTGGCTTACGTCGCTCTCAACTTCTCTTCACACTTCCGACCTTAAGCTCCATGCTCCCTACAAACGAAAAATGTCCCCCGGTTAGTAAATGTTGACTATGACAAGCTAGATTTCCGCGTTAGGGCAATGTTGCCTACCCATGCCGCGTATAAATTGTTAAAGTAATTCCATACTAAGCACAACATTGCGCCTTTTGAGTGTTTATATATATTCAAGGCTCATTTTAGGCAACTGCAGTGGGGACCGAACCTCTAGTAGAAAATATATGTCATCATTTATTTTATTTGTGCGCTATGCTGTTACTTTATTATGAGCTTCAGATTAACTAAGTTTCGTGGCATATTTTTGGTTATACTGATAGCTTTTCCCCAAATATGACGTGAGAGCTATTTTGAGTTTGATAATACAATAATAGGGGTAGTGTGCCTTTAGATTTTGATTACGCGAGCACTTAATTCTCCACCATTGTGGTCTCCGGCTCGCGTAAGTAGCTCTTCGCTTGCCTGTACTTTGGCGATCCACTTCCTTTCCCGTATTATGTCGTCTTTTGCCTAAGGAAAGACTCGGAACGCTGCACTTGCATCACTGATAACGTAAAGTGTAGCTTCAACATGAGTTATTAAAGAAAACTAAGAAGAGTGAGTAAAAAGATTTAAAATTTATTGCATTTAAGACATAAGACTGTGATCCTGTCCACCGTCACTTTTGCTCACATTCTGCACACGGCGTAAATTTGCATTCAAAGGCTATTCACACAAGGCATTTCAACCCTTTCCTTTTACTGCACCCAAATCAAGTCAGTAAAGTTATTTATTGAAGGACTTTCAATGTAGCTCACCGAGTCCTTCTTGAAGAGGAAAAAAAATTCACAAGCCGAAGGTGCCAACAAGAAGGATAGAGCTAGGCGACTACTGGCATGATCTGGAGATTAGACGGTCAACCGGAAGTGTAAACGCGAAGCCTTAAGTGTCTGTGTAGCTGATTCTCAGAGGCAAACAAACACTCAAATTAGTAAAATTTGGCATAGTCTACTTTTCCAAAAGAGCACATCTAGTGTTACAGATTAAGTGCTCAAACAGGCACTTGCAGGGTCCTCAAAATACCTAAGAAATCAATCTTGAAATTGGGGATTAAGTGCCTCGCTCTGTCTCCAGCAGTGATGTCATTGCTATAAACCATGAGTTATTGCTACTTGTAAGTGGTTCGCCGTTTGGGATAATTCTTACTCCTAAGGGACGCGATTATCTCCAGTTAGTATGTGCATTCGTTCGTCCACCTACCGCCTATCTCATCAGACTCATTAAGCTGCCCATTTTGTATAGACTAAGGCTTTAGCAAAGGCCAGTAGGAGACAAATGAAGGGCAGACACAAAAGGGTAGATTTACTAGTTGTGGGCTAGATTTAAGTAGTAAACGTCGCTTCCAATAGCTGTTTACATTTTCCACTTTTTGGCTCGCGCTCTCCAAATTATGTACCACAGGGACAAGCAGACGGTAAGCATATACATGTATGTCTGAAAGTTGAATTTTATAAAATAGATTTGCGCAATGATTGCATTTCTCCAACGCAAAAGCCAAATGAGCAGATAGAAATGGTTCTATGATGTTCGCAGTGGCGCGTCTTTTGAAATGTTGAGTATGTTTGCAAATAATATGAGCCACTAGTTGTGGGCACATCAGCTCCATGAGATAAAGAAGACAGGTTTAAACTGTGAGGATTGCCAAAATCGTGTCAACACTTGTTTCATTCACACTTACATTGCATAACTTTATCATGAAGCTAGGGCCGAAAGATTTGATTGCCACTGCTTAGGTTTCACTGCTAGGAGCTCTGTTTCTCCCAGAATGCAAATTTAATTTAAAACTGCCCAAGGATGGGTCTAAATAATTACTATTTTAGTACATTAAAATGTTCAGCTCTGCGTTTGGGTTACGTGAACCCTTGAGGCTTCGTCCTTGTATCTTCTCCAGGCAGCATAAACACTGGGCCTAACCAGCAGCCATCTAACTTTTCTATACTTCGATAATATGCTTTTTTACTAATAATTTGCTTTCTTTTAACTTCTGGAAAGACTCACGGCGGTGCCTTATGTCTTTGGGGCTACCAAATTTTGTCCAGAATATGCTGGTTCCTATCACTTAGGTCACACGGCTTCGTTGTAAACGTACAACGAAGGAATGAGGTAATGTTTCATGAGCAGATGATAAAGTCGGGTAAATCTCTTAAAGCCTCACGAACTACCACTAACTTTCCTTATATTCTAGAACAGACCGAAATGCCACACTTGCAATTAAAGATAGATGGTAAAATAACATTCCGCCTTTATTTGAGGGCAAAGGCTTAGAATTTTAGTTTAAATGACTGCTTATTCTCCTCCAGACAGCATCTGTGCATGAATTGTTGATCACATGTATGTTTGACGACAACTTTTAGAGGGCAAGCTGACAGTCTGGTCCAACCTCGTGACCAAGAGGACCTTACTTAATTCTGAAGCGGAAAAAAAGGCAGAGTCACAAATAAAAAATTGACATTTTTAAAATTACACATTCCCACAGAATATTTTCTTTTCCTCCATTCAGCCAGCGGCTTAAAAAAGGGAGTTAGAAGGGATAAGCAAAGGCAGTATGGCATTTCGAGTCTGGTAGCGCATAAAAGCAAAATGAACTAACTAACCTACGAAGTAAACTTATTTTTTGCCAATTTTGACAGCAGTAGAACGATCCACCTTCACGTATGGAATCCGTACTTACAAAATAGGAAAGTGGGAATGGATAGGAAAATTGGCCGAGAAGACATATCATTGCCTTAGTTTTCCCATTATTTTTCGAATTTTTACTAGTGCTTAAGAGCGACAATATCCTTAAAGCGACCTGATTATATGATTTTTTCATCTTCTAACTCTGTCTCAGGTCCGGGAGGAAGATATTTTACTCTGTTGTGGTGGGAGCTTTACATCTCTTACCTTTCTTACCTCCCTTATTCTAACAATTAATGTTGTTTGCCTCTGACCGGAAGCAAAAAGAGAAAATAATAGCGGGATAACAGCACAAATCCGGTAGCAAGTAAAAGCCGAATAACTTATCAAACCTAAGAAGCACAATTTATTTTTTACTAACTTGGGCCGCAATGGTAAGATCCAATTTCTCCTGAAAGTTCTCCATTTATGAAACATGATGTGGCTGCGGTAATGGGTCCTTTATTTTTCAAAATTACTTGGTACTTAAGAGTGTTATGCCCTTAAGTTGACTCGATTTTATGCATAATCTTTTAGTATAAACCAATTCTATTCTTACTTTTCACTTGGATACCGAACGTTCTCGCTGTTTTGCCCTTCTGTCTCTGTCTCAGGCCTCAAAATCGAAGAGAATGCTTAAAGAAGGAGAGTCTAAGCTTGTCCGCTCTCCTCGGCTTCCCGCTCTTGAGAGATAGTAAAAGCCTTCTCATTGGCACGACCGGTCAAATCTCAAGTTTTGCTGCCTAAAGGGGTGGGTAGATGAACTGGGAAACGTCTACTTGTAAAAAAATAACTAAGTTTACCAGATTTTAAAACATGGAAGAAGCCAATTAGAGGTAATTAATCTTATCTAATTTAAAACATTAAGTTGTTTTGCTTATTATCTGTATCAATCTTGGTACTCAGGACGATCCTTTTATTAAGTGTTCATTAGTCTTGGCTGAGGGTTTTTGATAACAAAGCAAGGAGGTCAGGATTTTTAAAATGACAAGCTACACTCGAATAGCCGAACGAGGAGATAAATTGTCACGTCTGTTCTTTATGGTGATTTACGTTCCGTTTGGGTGAAAAACTTTGGGGAGCATCTCGAGCTAACTAAAAATTCTAGATTTTTTACCAACCGAGACTTCGTTGTAAATGGCGAACCAAGTTATTTGGCGTGATTCAACAAATTACCCGGAATCAAGCAAAACTGCCATCCAGAGCCGATAAAAAGAACTGGAGAAGTGCAGACTAGGCAATCAGTTAGGAATTTTTGTGAAACGGCTATAAATTTGTAGGTGGTATTACTGACTAGAGTGACTGTTGAATTTTTAATATTCGGTTAAAAGAATCTACTTTTGGGAGAGTAATGCTTTGCAATTTCGAGCACATTGGCCTGCATTTGCTTTTGTTGATACTCTATTCATGCGTTTTATCCTCGCTTATCTCGAAACATGCCTCTTTATGTTTTCAATTGGACCCGTATATCAATCAGCACATACAAAGGTTGCACTATAGCACTTGTAGATCTTACAGATCCCATAAAATACTATATCGACAACGTAAGGCAGAAGGCCAAGCTGTCAGTCGGAGTTGCAAGTCATAGAAACTGAAACACTTAGTCCGTTTGATAAAACTCCAAATGCATAATCCATTTTGAACTTTGAATATTATCTCTGCCGCTTTATTGGGTCAGTTCCCTGCCTTGGTCATAACAGGTCCCATTGTGAACCACAATCAATCACGAGACATGACCAAAGACGATGTTGCTGGTGTCATATCTTGGAAGTCTGCTCGACATTGACGAAAGAAGATGCCTTAAAGGTGACCGGAGGCAAAGTGTAATGGCAGTAGCTTGTTGTAATAGTAGTACTTAAGGCTAAGATGTGTTCCACTTTGTCTCACTTTCCTAAATGCAAATTGAGATGACTTTAGACTAATTTGAGCCGCGCTTTTTGGAGAAGTATGGTAAGCTTTCCTTCGAAGTCAGTTGCCACCTTATGTAATTCGATCGCACTTTACCAACGTTAAGCTCTAACACTTAGCGGCGGTTTCAACATTCACTGGTGAACATCCACAGCTTTATTTGTCCGAAGATGACTTTGCTCCTTGATAACTTGATTTGGGTCGTCTTTATTGTAAGAGGTCTTCTCATTAGTGTGCAGACTACCGATAGAGCTTAATGAATGAATTATCATAGGTTGTACTTCGGTCCTCTGCGTTAGCAGCAACTCCTGCCTTTCATTACTAATTTGTCCAATCAGGATATTGGGAAAGGATTGAGGAGCTGAAATCGGCATCACTGGAAGGCCACTCCAACGGGCGAAAACTGGAACCGCAGAGAGAGAGGCGCCTGCACTAAAGCGCCTACTGGAAGTGTCGCTAAACAACATTTGAGAAGTTGAGAGAAATTTCAATCCCCTCTCTTGGTATACACCTTTCCATTTGAAACACAAAACATATTTCAATTATTTGATTGCACTAATATTCCTAATGCTTTAAGGAATATCTATGGCAACTTGCGAATCATGTGACTTTTATTTTGCAATCATCACTTCAAATTGAAGTGCCGAATGCGCATGAATGCCTGATTCCCTGCTTCTCATGCAGGTAAGCCTCATGGCCATGTTGGTAGTTTTAAAAGGAGAAATGAGGTAAAATTTCCACCTCAAAGGAAATGTAAAATCGGATGCTCCTATACTTTTAAAGTTCATTCAAGTGGATGCGCGAAAGCCTATCAGCGTCAGCTTGAACTGACATGAGGTCTTCACACATGGACCATTCCCTAGATCTTCCATTTGCCATAAACTTATCTCGATAGTGGTCTTAATCGGCCTTTTGGCATAAAAAGACTTGATATGGTGCATACCATGTCCAAGCAATCACGTTAAGGTGGACAATTATCTCTTTTAATGCCAAGTTAGCCATATGCAGTGTTGTCTTGTAACACCTTGCCCAGAAATTTGAGGTTTTTGGTTCGACCACTTAAAATACAAATAAGTTCTGTTATAATACAGCGCCCCAAAACAGTCCTGAGAACAAAGGAGGACACACTACTAGGGGGTTGAGGGATACTGGCATAGTCCAGAGGCCATGATTTCAGGGGAACGTGCAAAGGCAGAGTTTTAAGTGACCGCGAAACCTAAACGAAGGGTCTTACAACCATACGAAATTACAGTGCATGCCAAAATTGAGATCGCTTATATGCAAGACCAATACGTCACAAAGAGGTGGGTTTCGTTACTAATTATGACTGCAGAGACTAGCAGAGGCAATATAAGCAACAATAAATGCAAGAATAGACAAAATAGTTCCACAGCATCTTTTCGAATCATCATAGAAATTAAGTTTTACCAACTATATGAAAGCCTGTATTCACCTCACTTCGCTAGAATATGGGCGGGGTATCTATCATAATCATTATCCCATCACTGGTGTCCAGGCCACCGGGAGCTTTACCTTTAAGGTCAGCAGTTAGCTTCCTTTCAATGTGCGCAGTCGTAAATCCAATTTCTTGTGGGTTTCATTTTACTCCCCATTGCAAGAAAAAAATCTCTAAGCAAAATTACCTTAAGATTCTCTGCGCGATGGTGTACTGGCTCAAAGAATCCGCCGAGGTGATCAAGGATCCAATTGTAGCGCTGCTTCCCTCTAAAAGAATGCCTTCATAATCTTACTAAACGTTGGATTTTAAAACTTTGACCTGGAAGATGCATGTAGCTCTAAGATTTGAAAGTTATGTTAGTGCCAGATTATAAAGCTTTTTCGAACCCCTTTAGTAACCAATGAGATTGGCTAAATTTTCAGCTTGAACACGTGTAGTTGGATAATTCAACAAAGGCTTCCACAAGTTCTGCCACAAAAGGCCTTGGCGTTTTCATTTTCAATTGGTACAAGCCGAATTCCGAGTATTAGAATAACCTCGAGGAAGCTAAATACACAAATTCAAGCATATTTGATAATCCTTTACTTATCAGCGTAGGAAACTAAGTCTTTTTAAATGATATTATTATAAGAGCCTTTAGAAAAGAGGACTTTACTTAGAAAATTAAAGAATTTAAAATTTTGCTTTTCAACTCCCAACATCTAAAAATACTTCTCAGAGATAAGGAAGAAACCCACATTTTGTGGTTCTTACTAAAAATATGTGGTTAGCGTTTTCCATTCTAGGAATACCTTGGACAATTTTCGGTTAAGAAAGTTTAAGTTAGGACAAACACGAATCATTGATTTCGAAGTAAATCTTCGGTCAGCTTCGCTAGACATTCGACTTCATGTCGACAAAATCGTAGTCAGCATGCGATAGAACGAAGAATCACCCATTAGCAGATACTTCGAACTAGTTTTATCCATATTTACGGGAACGCTGGCTTAATAGATACCTGCCTCTCATTCTTCTTTTACAATTCCTACGATGTGCATGCGTTGTTTTGAACAAAGGAGCAAATTTTTACATTATTGAGCCTTTGTGGAAGTCGTAATTTATAGTAATATGGCAAAAATATATCACCAACGTACGTAAGGGCTGAGAGTCTGCTGGCATGGCCCAGAGGCTCTGCTGCAGAGCCGAAGTACATAAAACGCAAAGTTAAACAAGCTGTCAAATTATTGCATCAATGAGGGCTCTTTGAATACTAATGTATCCCAAATGAAGAATCACCACGTCATAAAACTTGAATTGGTGTGATTTTCGGACAGAATAATATCTCTTCCTACTTCCAACTTGTTCTAAAGTAAGCGGTCCAGTTCCCTGCCACAGAGTTACAAAGGGAGTATTCTAAACGGAATTCAAACCTTAATTATGACGTGATTTCATTAAATAATTTAAATGTGTTTTGTTGAATGCGTTTTATGCCGTGTTGATTCTGCAGCGCGGCACGACTGCCCTGGAGAAGGAAAGACTTAATTCTCGGACAGAATGCATGACATTGACCTACATAAGGGGTTGAAGGCTAATAGCCTAGGCCACCCAACAAAAGCACAATAGCAGAAGGCTTGAGTGACAGCGAAAACAAAGCGGAATGATCTTCAGTTCGGGCCAACAGCCGCCCCGCAACATCGGGAAAGCCTCAAATTGCACTGCATTTTAAATAAATAAGTAGATAGAAGGTATTGTTTGATTCGTCAAGCATACTTTTGTTACGGGATAAGGTAAAGTTGATAATCAGTTTGCACGACTGCTAGTTGGTAACCCAGTCGCATGTGCAAGTAGTTTGCTGATCCCGTTTTTCCGTACAACTCGTGTGTTTGAACCCACCATTTAGACAACAAGCTAACAGACCCATCCAACCTTATGGCTCTGTGAGCGCCACTGATCTTCCAGGTGGGACAAACACCGGTTTATTCTAAAAACTGTGCCGTTATCCACAATCCCACATTACGTATTTACCCCTCTCTAAAGGTTTTGGTAGCAAAATCGTAATTTTGTTTAGGGACTGATGTGCGCTGATGAAATGGTGTCCTCGAAATTAGGATGATTGCAATTCCATAAATTCATGTTGCAAAAACATTAAGGATTTAATAGGGAGCCCCTATGTTCTAGTTACGACCTACCGGAAATGACAAATTAGGGCTCTAGAAATGCCTTGATTTTTTAGCTCATTGTTTTGGATTTCCGAGCACTTAAAACTCCGTCATTACAAGTTTACTGGGTGGCGTGGTCTTCAGGACATACCAGTAGTCCTCCAGCTCTTTTGTTCCCCGGCAATTATGCGTAAAGCCTCTGGTTGTCCCACTACTTTAGAAAATAAGTGGAAATGAATTAAAATTAGTGGATTGGTGTGATTACCTTAAGCCTTTTATTCAGAGGTTCTGCTTTTAGGTCGTAGACTATCGACTAACGTAGAACAGAACGGTACTAGCGAATTTCTCGCACTGCAGTTCCGCGAGTTCATCAATGCGAATGGGACACGAGCTATCGTAGGTAGTTTTCAAAGCACGACTTAAGCAGGAAGACAGTTCAAGAGAGTAAAGGGGCCTTATAACAGGTTGCTGCTCACCCACTCAAAAAGTTCTTGCAGCCAGTGTAGATTTCATTGATTCGTACAGCTTGAGCTTCCTACACATAGGTGATAATAGAGTCCAGGTCAGTTTCACTCCTTGAAGGAGAAATTTGTAGCTACTCTACATTATGAAGGGCTTGGAGAGCCGGGAGACTCATATGACTTGTGTAAGGCATTTGTCATCTAAAAGACTCGCAACTTTCGATGCACAATTAAAAGCAATGCGATTCTACCACATTGCAACAACATTGCTATAGTGGGCACCAAACTGATCGGACTTCTATCTTTGGGGTTAGAAATTACATTCCATACAAGCCGCACTTCCGGAAATTCAACCAAGTCTAGAGTTAAGTCAGCTCCTTATTTAGGAAAACGAATAACCGAGGCTCGACTAGAAGTTGCGGTGTCCTGGATACTGACAATGAAGCCTTTCTAAGTCTCCTTGAGTATTAATGAAATGGCCACATCTTTACAAATGCATGCTATGCTTTTAAAATGTGCATTTGGACACTTCAACATATCATTCCATAAGTAATGCCACACAAATAGGATTTGACACCTTTGCTTTCTTTTGGTTTGAGTCACTCTCCATGTATTGAGGCACCAGGATAGCCTTAAGGTTGCCATAGAAGTCTCAGGCATAGTTCAAAGCAGAAAGTTAGTTCTATCGTAGACTATAATCTGGTCACCATTTATAATTTATTGCACATATGTTGGTTCACATCATTAAATTAATTCTAAAGGGTATTAATTCACGATATATTCTCCAGAACAGGTAAAAATCTACTTAAATGTTCTTCCGCCGCTTTCCATCACAGTAACGAAAACGTCTCGCGTGATTTTAAGGAGAAAATCACAATTTTGCGGCTCGTGACAATCCTGTGCTAAATGCCAAGTCATCCTGCCGCACATTTTCCATCATTCATTTTCTCCCATTTACGGAGGTTTCCTTTTTCTGGGCAAACCTCCTCCTGACGCGCAGCACGTAGTCGTGGGTAAAACAGATGGTCTGTTTATGAGTCAACTAAAAGTAACGCGTCTGCTTTTAGAATGCATGTGAACTTTGTGAGATCACAATTCCATGCTTATTACAGTACGTAATGTAAAAATCTTTTCTGCGATTAGTTTTAGCACTAAAAGAATGCTATTTGATTATATTTTTTATGACGCAATTGACATGAGTTGCAGCATCATGTCGGCATTGGGATCAGGAGACCTGAATCTCGCTTCCCAAATAGAAAAGGAGATTCAATTGTTAAACGATATTTACTCCTGAGTGTTAAAACGAATAATGATTTCGACGAGGAAATAATACTTAAAATGTCTATTGTTAGCTCCAACTCTCTCAATTGTATCTCGATGTTTGTGGTGTGGGAGATACCTATCAAGAAATTAAAGAGCCGTATAAAATTTGATCACCATCTCAGCCATTTGTGGCGTTTAGGTAATACTAAAGCTTTAGATTTTGCATCCGCACAACAAAAGACATGCCTTAATGGCTGTAACTAGCACGGTTAAACGTGACTAGGGAGCAGCATAACACAAATGCCTGGCTCCCATGCCTTGACCAGCCAAGGCGCCATTAATCGAGGTGGTGGACAACAAGGATGGTGCATGTTTGTATGCTTTGTCCTAAAATGGTTAATATTTCGGTGTTGGAATTTTCCAACTATGAGTTACTTGTCGAGATGGGCGTACGGATGGGACAGAAGGAGACTATGCTGTAAAAGAGCTACATATTTCAACTCCTTAAAATGCCCCATCTTCTGCCTTTTACTGACTCAGGGGTATCCACTTGGCTCTTGTTTGTGGTAACTTAATAACTCTCTTGTTCGTAATGATTTCCAATGCACAGCGACCATTACCTAAGCGTTGTTGCCTTTAGCTCTCTAAGCAGCGCTAAAGTTACTGTGCCATATAAGAGGAGGAGAGACCGAGAACCCAAAGTGAGGGTAGATAATAGGATCATAAAAAATGCGGTTTCTTCATCATTTAATTACTCAAACTGTTCAAAGATGAGGGGATGAAATTTCCATTATCCTCTAAAATGTGATCAAATCCCTCTATTCATGCAATGAAAATCACACTTTAACAAACCATTTACGTCTACATTAGGTGAGAAAGTGATGGCGTAAGCTAAGCACTTAGCACCATTTTACCCGCATCAATTGACGACAGTTGGCTTCAAAGAAGTTCAATTTTTGTTCCTCGACTGAGTCGTTTGCGAAGCAAAATAAGCTTTGCATCATATGCTTTGCTAATCAGACTAACGTATCATTAGTTCACTCTCATTGACTCAGTGTCTCCACTACCTCGCCCACACCCTTATCCCGCAGCCAATTCTACTTCCAGAAGGTTCTCCTTTCCTTGTGTATGCGTGTATGCGTGATGGGTTGCTGAAAAAACTTATCACTTGCAGAGAATCACGAATTCATCAATGAAGTGCAACTTGAAAGCTTGCAAGAGAGCACCTCAAGAAAAGCTTTAGGACTAGTCAGTCAGTCAAACAGAGTCAATGTCCCACACTCAGAGGACAAGGTTTGGGATTTAAAATGAGTGAGAGGGGTCACCTTGGTCTCTTCTTTATGTTGTACTAGGTTATTCTTCCCACATGCTCTCGACCCAGTTTAACTATAATGCAAACGCGTTTGAATTAGGGAGAGAGAAAATAAAGCTAGATACTTTGACTTTGATGGGCAAAAAATCCGATAGGAAGTAAACTGCAATTCTCAAGAATTCCACTACTTTTATTGCATGAATCAACCTTGAAAAACACAGGAACCAAGACCGTGACCTTGAGATGACCACGGATGTTTTCGTGTGCTCTGCTCGACACCAGATGTTTTCTCAGTCCCTTATAAACTATTGATGCACCTCTGCATAAAAAACCATTTTATTTTACCTACAAAGGCTATGTTTGTCCAAAAAATTGTCGAAATTAGAAGCTACCAGGACTAGTGAATAATAAATAGACCTGCAATTGACTTGAATAGCTAACGATAACATGAAGAGCTACCCACTAGCTAATATTATTCAGAATTGTTCCTTCTCATACAGGCCGAAACCCACCTTACACTTATCTCAAACAATTGTTGCGATGTTTTATAACAGGTCTAGACGATGCCGTAAATTTTTTAAGCTTAAATCATAATCGAGGTTATTAGAGCATTTTAGAAGGGTGATGCATAAGGCGGAACTTACAAAATTATGTCAACTTTTTACTTCAAGTTGCTCGCGTAAACTAGGCTTTTAAATAATATTCCACATCACTTTATTTACTATTTCTGTAGATCACCTCCCCTAGTTCGTCCTAATGAGGCAAAAGGGAAGAAAATGTATTGCTGAAATGCAGAGGCTCTGAAATTGATGGCATGTCACTGAAAGAATTTGAAGTTTGCTGTGACCATTACCTACGTCATCAAACGCTGAGTTTTAGCCCCGATGATCAACTTCCTTCTTTTCCCACCACATCTTAGTCGGTACTGTTAGGAAATCACTCACAGACCAGCGGCAATTTTCGCTGTACCGAAGGTTTAACTCGTTTTGACCTAATACTGGAGGAAGGAAGAGTGTGCGGACTATCTAGTTTGGCCGTCACCAGCCTTGAAAACACTGCCATAAAAGCAGAATTATTTTATAATGGAAAGCGTAAAATAAAATCGCGTAGACGATACTTCCTACCTCCTTTTCTTTGCCTCTCTGTTCTCACTTCTGTTTTGGAAATGTAAGCATCCATCTGATTTCAATCCGACTAGTAGAGTAGTGGGGTATATTGAGTAGGGTCTCAATATAGAAACGCTAGGAATGGAAAATTTCTAGACGGCCTACAGTTAGTGTCTCTTTCCTTGTTAATGGCTTTTATGCAGAGAACAGATATGGAGTAGTTGTCGAAGGTAGACGTCATTTTTACTCCTTCTGTTATGATGCGTTATTGACACTTCCGTCCTCAGCATACGCACTTCTTCCCTTTAGCAGAAGTTAATCACTTGGTGGTTTAAAGTAAAATAGATGCACTTTAAGATCGAGTTCGCTAATAGCTCTTATCAATATAGCTAGGCCGTCCAGCAAATGTACATAGGCGATGGCTTAAAGTGCTTATTATCCAAAAATAGAGGAGTAAATGACCATCCAACGTGTTGCATTAAAGATGATTTTATTCACAAATAGCCCTTAGGCGTATGTCACTTTCGCACAACATTATCAATCCAAGATATCGATGGTCCTTAAAAGTCGGGTAACCGATCCCTTTCTGTTAAGGGCGTATGCTCAAGGAGCTCTAAAAGTAGCAGCAGGCTTAGTTATCTTGTCGTTTATAAAGATCGCCTTTGCCTTTTAGCTCGAAAAATATTTTTTAAATTTATAGTTTTGGACGACTTCTAATCAATTTAACTCGAGGAATATGTTTCTTTAAGTAAAACTACTTGCTACGTTCTTTTACCTACTTACTTGAAATAGCTTTTGCGATAGAAATCGGCGATTAAGCACTGAAGTTGTGAGCAATAGAACTGGGCGTTTTGGAATCATTACTCACTTTTTCTTTAAGTGGTACTGCAATTTTGGAGTTGAGGAACAAAGTACTTTTTGTTCCACGCCAAAATGACAGTGAAAATGAAGGTGGATTCACATGCCTTTCAGTCACTGCCTCTTCAACATTAATGGTATGATATCGTATTTTTGCCCTCCAGAAAGCATTGCCTTTCTAAATATTCTTCTCTGATCATGTCGCTTTGTAAAATGCACATTTGTATTTTCTTTAGCCTAAATCTCAATAAAAGACTAAACAAGAAATCCGAAAATACGTGTGCCTGAAGAAGAATAATATTCCTTCAAGTTGTGTAAGCTTTCAATGCAAGCATCACGGTATCCGCAGCTTCGGACACTGCGCTTCATTCAAGCCCTGTATCACTCAAGGTTTGCATAGAAGAATTAATTGGACTGGTAGACTGTGCAATGCGATGCAAAATACATACACCGAAATCAAATCTACGCAAAAGATAATGTCACAGTCCTGTTTGACGGCTGACATAACTTCAAAGATATTTCACCCTTGGTTTGTGACTTCTTATTCAGTCATAAATTCTGGTAGACTTTTAAAAAAATGCTTAAATGACATAGGCGCGAATCAGAAGGTTGAGACGTTAAATAAAATGATCATAAAGACTTTTATATTAAAACATGTGTAAAGGTTGTCGACCAGGTATGAGTATTTATCCAGAGGCCAAAATATGCTAGCGAAAGGATTGTGGCGATCAGAGGTCCTCCTAAAGAGGAAAGAAGACATAAAATTGGGCTGATTATGCACTGTTGACTTACAGTAGGGCTTAGAAGCCACTGGCATAGTCCGACGTTTGGAAAATTCGGCTCAGGCACAGTAGCTGAGCCCCAAGTATCCCCCTACTAATGAAATTGTATGCGAATAAATATAATCAAGACTAAGTGAAAACATGGGTTGCATTCACAATTTGGCAAGGGCGAGTGATAGCTGCCCTTTTGCTCTTGATTACGAAAAAATTTCGTCAAAAATAATTCCTTTGGGCAGGTATAAAAGAGGTCAACATCCATTTATTAAATGGTTAAGCAAAGAGATTTTAAAATTCATTCTTGTAAGGAAAGTGGCATTCGACCCAGTCCACATTCAGCGTACATTGCTAGAGCTGCCTCCAAAATCGACTCATCTTTAGCGATTTTAATGTTTCCTTTTCTAAACTTACAATCCAAGCAAAGAGATCATTTAACAATCTCATTCAATTAAGAACAGAAGCTTTAGTGGCAGGATGTCATGCGTATTGCTGACATACAGGAGGGCTAAATTTGGGTAGGTGGCTACTTCAAGGTCGAAATGGTAATAACACCCTTTACGTGCTACTACGTCCTGCAAAATAAGCCAAGTCTGTAAGTGTCAACTAACTTAACCAATGTCAAAACATCAAGTTGTTTTATTGATTGCCTATTCTATTCTTAGACCCCAGCCCGCGCCTTGTGATGAACTGTTTAAAGGCTTGTTTGTTAGCCTTAGTTAAAAGTTTTGGTAGATACAATCAATAAGATTCCAAAGATTAAAGGTGGCCAATTAAAGTTAAACAGCCCTATGAAGATATAATTTCTCGCAAATCGTGTTTGGTAAATAGCAGTGAAGTGTATCGCGCGTAAATTAGCTTTGAAATCTAGATTTTACGAATGAGTACTTCATGGAGAGGCAGACTTGATTTGGCGTGACGCTTTAAATAATCCAATTTTAAGTGAGAGTCCTATGAAGCGATTTTAAGTGTAAAGCAATCAGACGGATTAGACAATCATTTCAAGCCTCATTGTGAATCTTGCAACGACTTGGCTTGCTGCGTTATCGAAGAAATTAATAATTGACTTTCTTATAATTCAGATTGGCACTTTTACACACTTAAGTTTATTAAAATTTTATTCGAATTTTTTTCTAATTTGCTCTGATTTATGGCTTCTTTAATTTTGCAAGCGAATTTCACATATCAATCAGCACTTGCAAAGCGTAGATGGCTGAGCTCTGAGTCTTTCCACACCAATAGAGGAGGTGCATTATTAACGCGAATAGGCAATTGAAAGCTATGTGTATGGTGGAAGACCACAGCAGAAGCTGAAGAGCTTAAAGACTTAATTGCACTTTATACAAACCAATTAATCCATTCTTATTTGAAGTTGCCTCTGCCACCTTCTTACAGATCTTTTTACAGCCTTGGTAATGACGAGTCCTAGTGCGAACCGCAATTAACCGCAAGTTCGAAGAAGATTTGCCGAGCTCACATATTAGGAGGGCTGACACTCAGATACTGAATATACGACCCGAAATCCTGATTATCGAGTGCTCTGCAAGTTGGTTCTCAAGACTAGAGATTGTCCTACAAATTTCCAAACCCTACGCATGGTCCGTATTTCTTAGTTAAGCATCCCTAAAGGCAAAAGGGGGAGAAGAATATTATGTAGACTTCCTTTAAGGTGATTCGGAGCTTTTGGTGCTTTAGTGCACCCAATTAGCACCAATCGTCCCAGTGGTTTTGAAATTTAGTAGCAGTTAAGTGACGTTGGGATTGTTCTTCGCTTTGATTGGCTTTACTTCATTGTAAGAAGATCCGTTGTTCACACTTTGATCACAGAGGGGCAATGGCTGTTGGCCCACTAATTACTAGCCCTTTCTTGTTTATTTGGTAAAGTCGAGCTGTGGAGTGAAAGCGTTTATTTTTAACTTCGATTTGCATCACAAAATGGGGCTGATTCAGAAGTATAAGAAGGTGACTGTTTTAACCACATTAGGCAAAGCTGAATTTATTTGTGTAATCTCTCCAATCTTCGAGGTTTTTGGGACCGTGACTCATGCGCATCACCCACTAGCCCCTCTACGTATCTCCAATCCAGTTATGTCCTACAAGCGTGCAGTAGCGATTCTGTAGCTCAAAGGTCTGAGTAGAAGGATTAGGGAGATAGGTAAAATACGCAACGCAATGCGGAATACATTCCTTCCAAACAAAGAAGGAGCAAATTTAAAATTCGGAAATGAAATCTTTGTAACCACTACCCTAAATAAAATAACCACAAAACGTATTCAGGATAACATAGGTCAGAATCCATCCCTTTCTAGAGGCTGAAAGCCAGTTAATTACCCACAATAATTTATATCAGCGCATTAATACTAATACGGTCTAAGAAGGAAGAGAGATTTGGGCTTTTGCAACGTTTAACTATTCATTTTTGCATTCCATCATTGGCAGTAGCCCTACAGTCCTTTTACACCTACAATTCATTTTCGATTCAGTAATGCCTTTCTTCTTGCGAGGCTACACTTTTCCCACTGATGGCGTAAAAATGGAATTGAAGAAACACCTTCAGCGAAATCAAGGAAAGGTCGAATACTCTTGATAAATGGAAAGACTAAAAGGTTAAGATTTATTGTAGAAGAACACATAGGAACGCTGCCCAATTCGCTATTACTATTGCCCACGTGCTGCGCATGGTGGCAAAGTTGCTTTCAGAGTCCATTTATAATTAACATTTCACTTATTTCCTTTTCAGCACTTACATTCCCTTCAACAAAGTCATTCGGTGATACCATTTGCCTAAGAATAATTGTTGTGGTTCATTGAGCCTTCTTTGAAGACGAATTATGTCATAAAACTATGATGGAATGTGTGTTTGTGACACAAAGAAGGGTTGGAAGGTGGGAGGTGGCTATTGGCATGGCCCGGAGGCAGCCCGAAAAGCAAAAGTACAAGAACGGAGACTTAAGTGTCCGCGTGACAAATATTCAGGAGTAAATAAATAATCAAAGCAATGAAATCTGATGAAGGCTACTCCTTGATGAAAGCTTATTTAGCGATACAGGTCGACAGCCTAAACGGTCATCTGTAAGATTCTTAGGATACCTAAAATCTAAGGCGCGGAATGACGGTCGGGTAAATCACTCCGCCTCAGACAGGAAATGATTACTTTGAGTCATGCTAATTGTTAATTTAGGGTGGTTTGCGAGTTGTGATAAATCCTGCCCATTAGGGATACAATTATGATAAATTAGTGCATGCTTTTATTACTACGTAATTCACTCACTTCTCCCCCATTCCATCAGACACATAATACTATCCGTTTTGGGTGGGCGAAGACTTTGAGTGAAACAGTAGATAGATGGTGCTCATTAAAATGAAGGACAGAAAACTTTGAAGCTTTACCTTCTACGCGCTAAACGTAGGTGGCTCACGTCCCTTCCATCAAATAAGCTATCGTCTCTTAGTTGGTAAATAGATCCTAAGCATATATTATGCCCCAAAGCTGACTTAGATTAAGTAGATTTCAATTTCATTGATGTTGGAAACAACTTAAGAAGGTTCTTTACACTATGTAGGCCTTAACTTTTCCGAGGTTGGTTGGTTCCCTCGGTGGAAGGGTTTCCTGACCAAGTCCAGAGCCTCCTGGCGCCTTAAAATCCCGGTATAGCTTGAGGTGTCACAAAAACAAACCGACTGCAATGCATGCTAATTAAATCGGTGAGGGTAATGTTTTCGTCTTGACACAATTAGTCTCTCGTCATTTGACATTCCAAGCTATAAAATCAATTTGAATGACTGCTAGTTGGCAGCTAAACCTCTAATACGTACGACTTGTTGGTCACATTCTACCGACCACGTGTTTGCTCGACTGCAAATTTTGGGTGGCAGGTTGACAGTTTGTCCCTACCTCGTGGCCGCGAAAGTAGGAAACAACCTTGGTTTTACTTATGTAATTGTGACCTTTATGAAACTCTACATTACCACAGTAAATATTGTTCTTCTCTGATCAGGAAGAATAAAGGCAAACACCAGTAGCATGACAACTTGAGCCAAGTTACATATGAAAACAAAAAAATCTATCCAACCCATCTCATCAATGCGCCCTATAAAGCAAATTTTCCTTTTTTATAAACTTCAACATTAACTTAAGGATCCAATTCCTCATTCGGATTTTGTGCTCAAGAAATCGTAAAATGTAAATGGGCGGGAAAATCACTTACCGGAGATTGTTTAAACTTGAATTCATCATGGCGCCTATTTGTCCTGCTTATTTCTCGAGGTTCATCGATGCATAAGGGTGTCAGCCTTATAAAAGTAACTTGATTTTACGCAGAATCTTTGCATTACATAAATCCTTTTATGCGTAATATTTCCACTTCTTTTTCCGCCTTAGGCTCTCGGACTCTAAGAAGAGTTGGAGAAAGTAGTCATTTTTTGTGGCAAAAGGATTTACAAATGGTTATAGTATTGAGAGAGAATTAGTGGTTGCCTCTTCCCCTCAGGGCATCGCAGATACCTTCTTACTTATGAAGTCAGTCTAGTCTCCCCGCTTGCTCACTCGAGAAGTTGTGTCGACAATAATGCGTCTAATTGGATCTAAATGCTAATAATACAAATCAAGTCTGAAACATGGGCAAAGTCCATAATTGACTACTAACTTTCTTATAGTCAAGACAATAAGTTGTTGTGCGTATTATCTATTCTAATCTTTAAGCTCCTTTTGACTAGCCATCCAACGACTACTTCATAGGCCTTAGCTAGTTTATTAGTGAAATTAAACAAAGGAGGTCACAAATATGGATGACAGTATTAGAAGACAAAATACCACATCTTGTTATTGTTGTGGTTTACGAAACATTTTAGTATAAAGTTGTGGAGAGTACTAGGTGTGCATTAACTCGAAAATTCTTGATTCTCAACACCTCAAATGATAGGAACGCAATCAAGGTTTCGTTGTAAGTACTGAATTGAATTACTTGGCGCAAAGCAACAAATCATGCCATTCCGGATAGGGTTCCCACAGGAAATCCAAAAAGCTAGAGAAGTTCGGATTAAAATATCAGTCTTAGCCTCTTTGCGAACCTCCTATGATTTTGTCTATGGTGCTTCAGACTGGACTGATTGTTGATATTTTTGGAGAAAGTAGTAAGGCAAAACTGCTTCTGCAAGGCACTCTGTATTTTGTGTTGTTGATACTTTACTCGTATTTCTCGTTATCATGTGTCCCCTGTGGATTAAACTCAGGTTCTCAATATCTTTTCTGAAGTCTCACTCAACCGTGCATCTAGGAGACACTTCCTATTAACGTGCACAAAATCTGAAAAGCCATCAGTCTTAGGTACAAGCCGCAGAAGGTATATACTTTGTGGGGTTAAATGCTCTTCAAAATGTACCATTGATTCATTACAAATTTTGTGTTTTCACAGCCAATGCCTTGAACTTTCTAAGCTCTAGTGTAAAAACATAATTAACTACAAGGAAGGGTTGAAGATGGCACGATAGATTTTTCATATTACGGAGTCTGCATTCCATCAATGGAAGAAGATGCTACAGAGGTGACGGAAATTTCCAGAACTCGAAACCTCAGCAAGGCGACATGCGTTTGTGAAATTTTATGCACAATTCGTTTTACATGATCACATTTTCTTAAAAGCGGAATAAAATGAACTTGGCTGATATAAAACCGTAACTTCCAAGGATGTGAGGTAAGTCAATCTTTGAGGTCACTTGCGCCTTGGAGAACTTGATTAAACTTTGTCAGCTTGGAGCTTGGAATTCCACACATCTAGGTTTGATAGTAATTCAGCCAAGTAGAAATGTGTTCAATTTGCTTTGGGTTATTTAAGTGAGAGAAGGCTTTTATCAATGTGCGAGCCAGCGGGAGACTGTGGATGCAGTGACTTACAATTCGCTTATCTGCGCAACCCACGGGTGCTAATAATGGTCAACTAGCTCATTCCCATATTAGTAATATATGCTTTATTGTGCTAGTTTGGCATATCGCGGCAACAAAAAAGACTTAAGACATGTAATGGGACAAATAGTAGGCTCTTTAAATAGACAAACATACGAACCGCGGAGAGAGGAATGCTTATGCGTTTAATTCTGCATTAAAACGCCGAATCGGAGCTCCGCAAAATAACAGCTAGCAGTGGGGATGAGTCCAAAATCTTTATTGCATTTCTTTACAGCAGCATTAGTCATGTTTCTACCATTTTTTAGTGGCATTCATAAACTTAAAGAAATAGCGTTTGTTTTTGTTTATCTAGGGCGTAAATTGCCACTGACTATGCGGGATGTCTAGACTGCACTGAATCAATTTACAAATTGCTTGACTAAAGTTTTTTTGCAAACGTCACTTCAAATTATAATTTTTCAGTGTAAGCTGTGCATACTTTTGCATTTTTTGCTTCTCACTTTAGTAGACCTTAAAAAATCTTGATACTCGAGAGCATAATTAAATACTGCACTAATCACATGAGCCTAGGGTAGTTGTTCAAGCAAGGAAGTGAGTTGGGGTGGCTAGCTCGAAATATGAGGTAAAGGTTCTTACTCCAGGTCTTTTAAAGTAAATTTACGTGAATACGCAAAAGTTGGTCAGTGTTATCTTGAAATGGCATGGGACCTTCACATACTACCAATTCGAAATTGGCATCCACTATTTTCCTTGACAATCTCATCTTATGGAATGTTGCCTTGCATGAATTTTAAGCATTTCGAGGAGATTGAATCAAACACAAGTAAAGCATATTATGGCGTAGTTATGCAAAACTTTATAGGAGGCGGAGTAAGACATACTAGTAGGGCAGGATTTGGATTACTGAGGTACTGAAGGTTTGGGGATAGCGGTTTTGCCCAGAGACCATGCCTTCTGGTGGCTGTAGGAATGCAAGGCCAAAACAACACAAGGAGTGAAACAAATAGCCAAAGTCCACCAATAACGCACTTAAAATTAATTGCTTGAATACAGCATCCAAATTGCGTGAAAGCATGTACATACAGAGACTTATGCGAGTGGATCTAAGGAATCCCGACGTCTAGGAGTGCAATCGCACTCTACACTACCCTTATGAGCGTGGTGCAAGAGAATGAGTTATAAAGTCAATCTTGATTTGTCAGAGGAAGTATTTTCTCTTGGATTTTTTCGATAAAAATTCAAGTGATTGCGTAAAGGTCTATCCGTGTTGACTTGAACTGACACGAGGCCATCACTCATGACTAGTTCAAAAAATCAGCACTCGTATTTTAACGCTAGTCTTTTCTTTGAGGCAAATTCAACCCTATGATGGACTCACTCGGTCTTCTAGGAGAAATGCGCTTGTTACAAAACATGCGTTTTCACACAATGCATCTTAAATCGCCTTACATCGCAATGCAAATAATTTAGAGGTTTTCGAGTTAACCATTTGAAACAGAAAATATTTCCATTATGATTCAGCACTCCTAAACCTTACTTATGACATACTACTAGAGCAGAATTTGTGTTGCCAAAGCTAAGAAGGCTTGGGGGAGAGCGACAACGTCCAGAGGCCATACCTTCCATTGGAATTACAAAGCCGCAGCACAGCCAAAACGAAGAGCCAAATAAGTAATTAACGTCTTGCAATAATGCATAACTCTGTAAAGCTAACATTAAAATTGCCATAGTTTGAGGCTAATCCTTATTGTCTGAGCACGGCATTTAAACCCCAGGGAATGAGTAAGCTCACTTGCAGCTGCAAAGTTTCTCTGCAGCTTGAAGGTTAACAGCGGATGCACAAAATATCCTTGAAGTACTCTGGAACACTTTAAAACCACCTTATAAATTTATGTGAAGTTCTATCGACTAAATGAAAGCTTATATGTATCACACTTTTACAGAAAATGAGTGAAACATCTGACATGTTCATTAAACCACCATTGCTAAAGCGTGCTATTCAGGTCATCTGGTGTTTTCAGGTTTAAGGTTAGCAATTTGCCCAACTATCCGCAGGCTGAATTTCGCTTCCTGATGAAGAAGAAAGAATTCCTTAAAGTGCTTAAGGATCTACATATGGATTTGTTTCCTTATAAAAGCATGTCTTCATAATCAAAAGAAAAGTTGGCCTTTAAAATTTGACCTTAAAAATATAAATAAAAAGCATTTTGCATAAGTCCTGTTCTTAATGCAAAGCCTTTCTGTAACACCTTTTTACAAGGCTTCTTTTCTTCGCTGCGCTTTTCCATTTCTCGGGGGACTTCCCCAGGTGCGTAGCACGTATTTACAGCCACTTTTACTACTAGAATGAATAAATGCGAAGATTTTGATACCATTTTGTGACAACTTTTCTTTGAAACTTTTGTATCAGCCAATGGAACACTAACTGATGACATTTTTTTTTTCTTTCTTAGGACAAGAAACGACATGGTCGGTGGCATTATGTGCACTTATTTGAAATGAGGATGTCTGTATATAATTTCCTCGAGAAGAAAGTGAGTTGTTCGACCAAAGACCAAAAAAGTGGTTTGGTAACAGCACGTTCTAGGATGATTGTGTAATAATTGTGCCTTAAAGTCAAGGACAAAAGCACTGCTTATTACTGGCTCACTCATTGCCATCTCCAAATAGGCAGTTCAGATGGCCCGATTAGGGAATCTGCGGGCTAAAGTGTAGAGGTTTCGAAAAATGTCAGAGTCTTGAACTATTCAGCGACGCTTAAGTCAAACTTAAGCTTTTAATGACTGTAAGGTAAACAGTAATATGTGGGTAGTGTGAAGCATCGCACTCTAATGTCCTTAATGGAGGAGGCGGATGTGAAGGACGGTTTGTGCCTACGTACCACTTTGAAATGGCTTAACTTTCCTTGTTAGAGCTTTTAAAGTATCAGGTAGCTTATATTACCCATCCTTGAATAGAATTAAATTGTAGAAGAAACGCAATTCATCCCCCTGAATTATGCTTTATTCCACTTTAATAAATTCAGACGTCTCTTTTAGTTATTGCATAAATGTAAATTGTTCTTATCTAAGGAGTAGTTCATAAATTCACCCCCTGAGTGCGAGCATCTTCATTTTAATGCACGAAAATCTTTCCCAACCTCATTTGTTAATGACGTGTTAGCTGAACTTTACCTGGAATTAGCTAAACAGCATTCCTTTCTCAATGATCTTGTCTACAACGCATAAAAAACGTTCTTAGGCATCCCACTAATAATCCTCTCTGAATTGGTAGTTTAGGTGGCATGAACTCTCAAATGCCGATGGGTAACGTAATGACTGAATTGTTGGGTTGCCCACTCTTACCGTTGGGAATTAAATGGCAGATATTCCTTAACTCAAGCTAGAGTGGTAGAAAGTCTCTTTTTAATGCTTCAAATAATCACCCCTACTGCATCTGCGTTCCTGTTATCTCATCAATACCCACCAATTTAAATTCCCACCAAGTTACGATCCCTATCTGTCTGACATGAAGGCCAAGCAGGTGCCTTTTTGGCGTCTAGAGAAGCTTTATTCTCTCTGTCGAATTGGCTTCTCCACCATCTACCTGCTGGTCAAGTCCTAGGACAGTGTTTCACCCTAATTTTTTTACCACGGTTTAAAATTAAAACACTCATTAAGGAAAACGAGGCCTCTTTTAGCCTAAAACTGGCTATGCATAGAATTGATGGCATCACATAATTACGGTGTTAAATTACTAGACCCGTGGAAGTGGTATGAATTTATCGGCTCAATTTTAAGCGCATGAAACAAAGGATAGGAGGAATTGTCGATTTGAATGCAGAATTGCCCCCTTTTTATGAAATTGATTGCCTCTGATAGGCTGTTGAATACCCTTTGTTGACAGAAGTGATTAGATTATAACGATGTCTGCAAAGCAATGACAGTGAGGCAGAGCACTTGGCCAGTATTTGTTACGCCTTAATGCCAAACAAGTAGGAAAATTACCACCAGGTAACGATAATCAAAAGTTTTAAGTTGGCAGTGGTTACGTTAAATGCATTTTATCGGAATTCCATTCGGCTACTTACAAACACTTATCTCAGCGTATTACTGGCACCTAGAAAGCCATGACGCAAAAAGATGTCAGTGCAAATACAGTAGTCTAGAGTGGGTTGCCTTTCTTCTGCATCAAGGCTGGAGCCATCTGTGGATCTAAGGAGCGTTTGAACGCCTGTCTAAATTTAGAAATCAGCCAGAAGCCTCTAACGTTAAAAAAACGTGGAGTTATGAGCGGTGATTGGAGAAAATCCTAACTTAACAAAAAGCGTGCCTGCAAAAAATTCGAGGAATTTAGCGGCTTGCTTAAAATTCAATAAAAGTTCCGGAATACATCATTTTTATATGGGTTTTAAGAAATACTTGCTCAAGTTGGAGGAAGCATTGCTCAAATGTGTCTTGCAGAGGCAGTGGAGTTGGACGCTCTGAATATCGATACGAATGGAGTGCCTTCAAGGACTGTTTCGACATCCATTTAGTTCTCCAATTAGATAATAAGAAGAATAGAAACATTAACCACTAATTATGCACTAAGGCTTAACAGGTTTCTGAGACCGTCTTGATCACGTACCACCGGTTTCCGCGTTGGCTCCTAGTGGCCAAAAGGCTGAATGTAGAGGTTGTGCCCGACGAAATTTTTGCTCTTTTTCGCAGTATAGCTGATGATTAATTTATCTGTGAAACTGATCTGAGGACGATTTCATTTATTACCAAATAAAGCATGGATGCCCTTATCACAGCCTTATCAGTTCAAGGCACCGATAGTCGCCAAAAGTCAAGTCAACATTTCCTTTTGGAGGAATCCATAAACGTGTAATGGCTTTCAATGCCCCGAATGTAAATACACGGTGCTTTAAAAGCAGCAGTGGATCTAGTTGCTTTGTCTTTTGAACATTTTGATCACGTCTTTCAACCTGTAATTCTACCTCCGACTGGCTTATTTTGAATGCCCTGAAAATCCGTTTATTTGTGGCGAATGTGTTTAGCGCACTTTCCTTGCAATTAATACATCTTTTTACCATGATAGAGATCACTTGCAAGGCAACTTGATCGAAAGCCGGTTTTTTATTGTAGACCTAGCATTTGGGAAGTATTGTACTCTTTCCTCTAAGCGACCATATGGCTTGCACTAAAGAGCTGGAACGCAGAGTCTTTTTCTCTTTTTTTCACAGCAAAATGCCAACAAACACTTGACAAGCGTTTCAATCACTGCCTCTTTTACGTTAGCATTGAATGTCTTATTTTCGGTTGCCAGAAAATGCTGCTTTATTAATTACCGTTTCCTTCTATATTTGGAAAGTCAATTCAGAATTGGAGAGCGACGCCCATTTTCATCCTTAAACCTAAGTTGCATTACAAAAAAGGTTAAGCAAGAAAGGCTTAAAGTAGTTGCCTGTAGTGGAACAATAGTTGTTCAAGAATATTTTTACCCGTGCGAGTATCACAGTTCCTGCTTTATTCACGTTAATCACCAGCTCTTCTGCGCATCCTTAATAAAGGTGCGCCTTTTACACCGCCCATGGAGAGAATTTCGTCTCTCAAAGGCTTGTGTGCCATTGATGGTTGGCATATAATTTGGGACTTTCCTATTTAATTATAAAATAACTAAAGTATATGCAATGATTGCAAGATGCATTTATAGTAGGATTCGTCGACAACTTCCACTCGATGGACGTTGCAATCAGATCCTTTAATTTAGTTTGAAGTCTAAACTTCACAAGTAGAACATTTACAGTTTACCGAGACTTCTTTTCAAAAAGAATGCATAATACTCGGACAGAAATGTCTTATTGGCATACAGAGGAGTCTCTTGCGTACTAACATACCAAAACCGAGAGTTAGATTAACAATTAAGATACTATGACGGTATTCTCAGAATAGAGAACTAGCGGTATAATTAACTGAGAATTAATTAATTTGGTATTTAGTAAAAGGAAACGACGCATAAGGGCCTCTTTGCAAAGAGGATTTAAATTTTATTGTTGTCGGATCAAAAGCCAGCGACACAAGGTGCACGCATTACAACTTAAGCAGCGCATAAACAAACACTCCTACAGACTACAGCCATGAGAATTATTTGCAGAAGGTTTTATGTTAAATTATGTCTAATTTTGTCCCTCTCTAGGGGGCGTAAAGGAGGCCTAGGAGCCTTATTGAGAGTCAAACTTGCGCTAATAATCCGACACCATCGAAAGTAGAGTAGTAGCAAACACATAATTTGAAAAGCTTATTCAGAAATCAAATTCATTCTACAATTTGACAAAGACGACGGATGAGGGCTTCTGTCGTGCAATCATTGACTGTTCAGCACTTTTTTGATTTTTCAGAAACCTGAGGCACCGCCATTGTACTTCCGCTAAGTGCCATGACCTCAAGGCCATGCCACCAGTCCCCAGCTTTTCTGTGCACCAGGAATCAACAGTTCCTCTCAGTGTTATTGCTTCTCTCGGGCTTAGCAAAGATTAGAGGCACGACACTTTTACAACTAATAACGCGGAACAATAAAACCTAAGTCATTACTTTAGAAAAATCAAGAAGTCCAGAAGTCAAAATGAGTATAAAATATACCGCAGTCTGGACAAAAGAAAGTAACCAAATCCGCTATTATTTAGTCCACGTTCCGCACACAGTGTTAAAGTTACTTTCGAAGCCCAATCTGCAAAGCATTTTAATAACCTTCATTCATCTGCATAATCACAATATGGGACCAAACAAACCATCAAAGCACGGCGAATTAACAAAGACCATTCTCAAAAAAGAACATTTTTAGAGGCAAAGTTTAAGTGCCTAAATAAATACACGCAAGATTCTCAAAATATTTAAGGAATCAAACGTGAAGTGATGATGTAATGCCTCGACCTGCCTCCAGCAGTGAAGCACTTACTATAAATCATGAGTTATTGCTCTTTGTAAGTGGTCCGTAATTTGAGATAATTCCTGTTCCTAGCGGAAGCAACTATGCTCAATTAGGGCATGCATTTATTACCTTGTAATTCGTCCACCCATCGCCTTTTCCATCAAACTCACTGTTCCATTATTTCTTTTATGGACAAAGCCTTTAAGTGGACCAGTCGATGGAGAGTGCCTGTTTGAATAAAGAGCGAAAAAATGAAGCTTTGCTTTCTGAGGACTACATCCAAGTAGCACCCGTCGCTTGCACCTTCTCTTTGCACTTCCACCGACCAGGCGTTGATGCTGATTAATTAGACATGCATGCTGTTTTCACTTCTCTCATGCACACTCTCAATGCATAAGTTGACGTGATTCCATAGATTTCACACAAGTCTGGCACTTGAGAATGTATGCGGATTTAAAGCACGAGAAAATAAAACAGGTATGTACCTGCTCTGGGCGGGGTGACCTCCAGGCCATCTATACTTCGCCCTAGCAGAACACCTTCTTTGGACTTGAGGAACAACTTTGGGTGCTACACTATACTTGAGGGTGTACCAAATTATTCGGGATATTGTGGCATTTATTGCACAGCTGGCATGTTCCTGTTTCAAAAGAATTAAGGGGAGAATATTCATTGCATGAAAACAAATTGCACGGAGCTTCACGACTTGTATGAAAGTCTGAGGCTACTTTGTTTAACACGGTAAGAGATATTGCCAAAATGAATTATCTTTAAATTCATCCGATAGTTTTTGCTTTGCCTTTATCGCTGCCCCAGGGTAGCTAAAAATAACGTTACAGGTGGTAGGAGGCATTCAAGCATATTTTAACCTCTGCTACCAGCAACAATTTCTGGTGATCTGATTATGCGATGGTCCGATGCACTCCACAGGTTTCAACTTCTCAGCCGTTTGTTGAGTTACTTGCCGAAAATGTTTCTCTGATCGGGTCTGTAGCCTTTCACTGTTCTACGTCCTATCAATAACTTTACTACTTTATGGAATAACTTGAGGTGCCACACGAACCTACTGACGTAATTTGGCTGCCATGTGCGCCAATTGACGGAGAAGTAGGTGATACCTGAATTGTTGAAAATATACTCCCGTCACTCAGAAATATTTTAAATGACTACTTGTTTGCATTCCTTGTCGCATGTGTGCATAACCTGATTGCACAGCATAACGACTTCCTCATAATGTGAATGCTGCTTTTGGGCGGTAAATGGACAGACTGGTCAACACTGACCTTCGGATCAACACAGCCTCCAACTAAGCCATGTAATTGAGCATAGCGACATCCGACAGAACCGCGGTAAATGTTGATTTCCGCTTGCCAACTTTTCAGAACCAGTCAAAGAGAAGGGAAAACATCGGCAGCCTGACAGTTTGAGCCGGTAACATCAATGGGAGAATCGAGTTTCTCTTTCAGGGTCTGCGTTTGCAAAACAATAAAATGTGAATGGGTAAGTAAATCTCTTACCACACGCTTGATAACATTCTTGATGATCGAAGGTTTAAGTTTTAAGGCTCATTTATCTCCTTTATTTCCAAAAAAGTCATTGGTACGTGAAAGTGGGTAGAACCATTTGGCATAAATCAATCCCTTTATTAATGTCCCGCTTAGATACGTAATATTCTTACCGTTTTGTTTTTGTACTTCCATCTCAGTTCCGGGTGAAATTTTGCAAATAATACAAGTCTTGAGAGTAAGTCCAAGTTTACCCCTTTCTGCTTCCCTCCTCCCCTTAGGTCACGAGGTCAGTGCGGCCCCAAGAGGCAGTGTCGATGAAAAGTAAGTGCGATGAAGAATGTGACAATCTTTAGGTTGAGAAACAAACAATGCGAAAAATACCAGTAGACATTGAAACATGGGCAAAGTCAATTAGTAGCAATTAACATTATCAAAGCCAACGAATCAGATTGGCTGTTTCGTTTATCATTTGTTTCAAGCTTAGAGCTCAGCAGACTCTTTCCCATTAACTATTTAGTGGCGAAGACATGAGGTCACAAATCTTTTAGGTGACCAGCAACATCTAAATAACATTGTGAAGAGACAAATAAGCATAGTGCATTTCTCGTGACGATTTATGCATCATTTGGATAAAAAAGCAACGCAAAATATCACGTATCCATTATCTCGGAATTCCAGCTTCTTTTCAACGAACATGGCTTCTTGGCTAATCCCATACCAAGTTATTTAGTTTGACTCAACACCTTCTGCAATTTTAAGTTGAATTACCTAATCGCCCAAACAATTTAAGATTAGGCAGTCAGTCAACTTCGCTAATAATGTTTGTCGCAACACTGAATGTGGACATTCTAAGAATTTAGCTAAACAAAATAGTTTTTGATGTGCCACACTTCTGCAATTTAGAGTGTGTGGCTCCTAGTAATTTCTTTTCATTAAAACTTTGTCTGTACTTCTTCCCCACACTCGTGCCAATTCATTATTCCTCGAAATTTGAACTGCACCCGTGTGTCAATCAACATACGTGAAGATTGCGCTATGGCACTAGCAGTCTGTTGTGAGCTCCCTGCATACCCTGCCGATGGAGGAGGATAGTCAGAAGGCCACGCTGCCAGTTACAGGTACAAGTCACAGAATCCAAATAGCTTGTGGAGCTAACTGCGTCTTATAATGCATAATTACTTCATTGTTGTCTTCAAGTATTATCTCTGCCACTTCCATGTGTCAATCTTCGGCCTTGGTCTTAATGAGTCCCAATGTGGACCGCAATTAACCACAAGGCAAGGTTGACCATGACATCACTGATTGCTCACCTTATGGAATCTGCTGTCCATTAATGCAGGCAGGGCTTTAAAGGTTTACGGAATGTCCGAAAATCAAGTGCTCTGTCAAGGTAAACGTATTAGGATGTATTAGTTGGGCAGCTAGCACCTAGGACCAGAGTATCTCCTAAAACGAGCAAGCCTCGTGCATTAATTGCATTTGTTAGCTCTTTACTTAGGATGGGCTTCCTAGATTGTGAGGTCTTTTTTACTGTACAAAGCACTGATAAGCTATGGGTGTGGTGACGTTGTAGTAGCTTATTGCGGGTTGTACTTCCATTCCACACCGCGACCTTCGGGTTTGAGATGTTAGTCACTCGGCCCTTCCCTACGTTAGCAACGCCTGCTTTTGGGTACTCATTTGGCTTACCACGACAACAGTAAAGACTTGAGGAGCTGATCTGAGCATTATTGGTAGGCCATTTAAGTGAGTCAAGATACAAACCTCGGAGAATGAAGTGCGTACGTATTTAACTCCACTCTAAACTGCTCTGTCGAACCACCGGAAAATAGTGCTTTGAAAATGGGGAAAAAGAACTATGTACCTGTGATAATGTTTGAAACATTTGCTTTGTTTCTTGTGCTTGTAATTCTCTCTAGGAACATAAAACATGTTTCTTCCATTCACATTACCAGCAATGGTGACACCATAGGAAATACCACCTGGTTACACTTGCTTAGGATGTTATTTTTTAGTAGGAATGGAGGCTGTCTAAACTGCCGTGCATCAATCCACAAAAAATATGACCCAAATTTTGCAATTGCCACTTCAAGTTAGGTAGTTGTGGTGCGAAATATGCATAATTTCGCACTTCCCTGCTGCTCATGAAAGTGACAGTCAGAAATCTTGACACTAAAAAGCGTTTTTGGGTTCCATGCTACCTTTATAAGCACAGTCGTAGTTGTTTGAACGGGAATGCCATTTTTCCAAAGTGGAAAGTAAGCCAAAACGGCCACCTCGCAATGTGTCAACAATAGTTGGTTCCAGTCTATTTAAAGCAAAAGTCACGAGAACGTGTAAAGGCCTGTCACTGTTAGCCTGAACTGACACAGGGTCTTCGCTCACAGCCAATTTGAAATTAGCATCTATGATTTAATGACAAACTCTCCATTCGCCTTAAATTTACCCCTATAATGGGCTTATCCACTCCTCCAGCAGAAGGACACTCCCTCTGGAACATGCATTTTCCACGCACAGCAAGCAAAACCCTGCCAACTAGCCTTTGCCTCATGTCACCCGACAGAGAAGTTGGAACATTCTGGGCAAAATTTTTATATCACAAGTGAATACAATTATGACGAAGCTTCTAGTTTTGTTTCTCTTTTCTTCTTTTCGCCTTTGCGGTATAAAGTAATGTCGCTTTTACCAGTTAGCAACACTGACTTGGACACTATCGCCGCATTCGGAACTGTTGAATGATGCATGCTATATCATCTAAAATGTAAGTTTCTCTTTTGTTTTTATGTAATTTCTTACACTGATGGCGATGGGAATAAGCTACTGCCCAAAAGCATGGCATCAGCATGGATTCCTCGATTTGAAATGAGTATGGCAGATGGTTCAGGGACTCAGGGATGTCCATATCTTTCATTCTCAAATGAATAAGTACAATATTTAACCCTGCTTCATATGCGTTGTGACGGAGACGCTTTGCTTTACAATCCCTGACCTTTCCATTCGAATTTGCAATTTTATAGAGTTTCGCACACGCGTGGTAAAATAATGGACAGTGATTCCTCCACTGGGGTGAGTAAGTACAAACATCAGGTTAACCAAAAGTTTGTGGGGTTCATGCTACGTCATAGGCAACACATTGTTCTAGAAATCTGGCACTTGTATGCACGATGAAGCATTGAACTATCAGTCTACTGGCCAGACACTCTTCTTTTGTTGTTCTGCTATCACCCTCTCTCATCAAACCTCCATACCACAAAATTTTAGTAAAACGAATCAACTGGATGAAACAATCTAACTTGTCAGCTTTACAGGCAGTGACTGCCTCCTTTCCGAGGCCAACGGAGCTTTTCGAAACATTGCTGTGTAGCACTTGCAGGTAGCACAGTAAGTGCGTGGAGCAGCTCACTGTTTGGCGGCAATCAGACTCATGCCAAAAATACTTGCTTTGCAAACGATACGATAAGAAGTCACTCGTCAGCGTGTGCTTTGAATTAGTATTTCACAGAGCTACAAGAACACCGGCTTGGAGGAAGCATGCCTCACATTTACCTGCTTGCGTTGCTTTGGGCAAAGGCATCAATTTTAAACCAAACCACAATCGATATCACCGCAGATTTTTATAATGATGGTAAGTGATGCAGCATATGTGGAGACGCATCAAGTTCTTATAATTACTCCACTTTGTTTGCACCTATTCAGTGGCTTTATGCGCAGATTTTATGTAGCGCATAGACCCTTTCCTGAAGTTGTTACAGTCACTCTATTGCAACACACACAGAAGGGTTTAGGGGCCAATGATTTGGCCTGAAGGCCCTGCAGCCGAGCGAAAACACACGTTGCGAAGACTAACTAGCCTGCGACATCGAAAGCAATGCTAAATGAATTGTATTCTCTGGTTGGCATCAATACAGATTGTACACCTGACAGAAAACTAACTCATTTTATGTTCAGCCTGTTCCGACATAAGCGACCTAAATCTTCACCCACACAGCCATAAAAGGAGTGCTCCAAACAGAATTCTAAATTTGAGCATAACCTGAATTCACCTAGTAATTAAAATATATGTGGTCTGGTGTGTTTACGAGGCTAATTCTTGTGTTGGATTTATGCTGTGCTTATTATGTAGAGCCGCGAGACTTCCCTGGAGAACATTTATCGTGGATCCACAGAAAGGTTTGGAGGCTACCGGCATAGAGTCTTAAGTGAATTAAGGCATTACAATGATGAGGAATTTCAGCATTTAACGCTATTAAGCTCACTTGGACTTGCCGTCAATTATCACTGCTTGAATACGATGTTTGGAGGCCATAGAATGGTCTGTTCTGCAGATAGTTACATCTGCTATGATTCATGGGTATCAGACAATCGACGACAAAAGCTAAATTCTGCTAGGAGGATTTCTAAAATACTGCTTCTGACTCACCTCCAACATTTACAAAAGTCTCGCCAATTATGCGGCAATCTGAACTATAACGGCAACTACTCACAATGCTGAACAGCGAGATCATCAATAAGGATGGGAAGTTTAGTGCCCTTGTCGGTATTTCTAATGCACGGCTGATGCAGAAGAACAGCCACGGTCAGCATTGGAAGGACAAGTCACAAAGGAACAGGCTGCTGCCTACTCACTCTAGTATCTTCTGCAGTCACCGCTTGTTTCATGTTTGTTTAATTATGTCCAAGTTAACAAACCATTTCGCCTTGAGGAAGGGATTTGCAGTTAACGCTCATCATGAAAGCACAGGAGAGTCAAAGAACATTGACGACTTGCAGGCTTCAATGCACAAATGGAACAATGTAATTCTATTATGTCTGCCGTGATCTGTTCATCAACGCTTCTATTGCGAGCTAGCCATGCGACGAGGCTTTAACCCTTGAATTTAGCGGGTAGCCTCCTCTCCAGGTGCGCTGTGGGAGGCTGAAATGCATCTTGATTCAATCCGACTTCCTTGATAAAGAATGCAAATCGTGTAGAGCAGAAGTGCCTTGAAATTCTTAGTGCGATGGTTTACCTTTTTAATTATTCTTCAAGGTGATCAAACCGCAGATTGCGTCTTTGTAACTAAGTGTTCCATTAGTAAAACTAAGTTGATTTCCAACAACTTAAACCCCAAAATGCATTTCACTCTGAGCTAAAATGCTCTTTTAGCATCTGACGAGACGAAGGTAGGCTTTATAATAGATTTGCAATCATACGCTTTCGCGTTGTTGGGGTCTCTCAAATACAGACCATGAAACTTTTCAAGTTTTAAAGCTACCACTGATTAGGCCAGGCTTTGTTTTTTAAACATGCAGTCGAAATCTTCAACAGATTATTCTACAAGACCTGCCATACAAATAGGATTTGACATTTTCGTTTCCTTCGACTAAAGTGAAAGTTAAAGCATTGGGGCAGGGCTTCGCTAAGAGTATTTCTCATTACGGTATAATGCAGGATTTGTTTATTTCCGAGAATGTGATCAGATCGTCATTTGCGTCGTCACATCCTGTCCAACATCACGCAATCACTTTTAAGGGGCATCAATTTAAGAACCGTTTGGGATGATTATTTTGTAAACCAGTAGAAAGCTGGATACTTTTTGTTTTCCACCCGTATTCTATCAGAATACCTCAAAAATACGCCTCAAAGCTATGATGCAAAAGTTGTGCGTTTTAGAATTCGCAACAATTCTATGCTTAATGCAAAGTCTTCCTGCCCACCTTTACCACCTTTTGTTTCCTACCATTCGCGGCGTGTCCAATTTGTTTTAGGAAACTTTCTCCGAACACGCAAAGCGTAGTCGTGGTTTCAACAGGCGTCTACTTCATGAGTCATCCCAAATTCGTATGTTTCCTTCCAGAATGGGTGCAAACTTCGTAAAGTCACGTTCCCATAACAATAGCAGCCCAACTCGCAATAAACTCTGCCTCCGAAATGTTGAAGGCGATTTATGATAATTTTTATGACAGGGACAGCATAAGCCTTGACGAGATCGCCCATTCATTGGACTAGAAATCCTGCATTCCCCTTTCTCTGTGATAAGGTGATGTAGTCCAACAAAGACAAATTAAATAGTTGGGCAAAAATCATCCTTGTATGTTAAAACATCCAATGGTGTCTATAGAGAAAAGATGCTCGAGGTATTCGCTTGGTAGCCCTCTCTTAAGCAATTGCTTCTCAAATTTTGTGCCTCAGGAAGTTCCTATCACAAAATCTTGAGGCCAAATAATAGGAATCTTAAAATCAGTAAAGTACTCCACTCTTAGCTCAATCACTACTGCTTACGCCAAAATTAGACCTTGACGACTTATGTGGGTAATGAAAAAACGCTCCTCAGTAGCTGTGGACTTCATAGTCATACGCAACTAGTGGACTCCATCACACGCTAATGTTTGCTTTCCGTGACAGGACCATTAAAAGTACCCTTGATGAAGGCGGTGTTCGACAGGGATGCGATATGTGAACGTGTGTATTGTTTAAATTCAGGTGTGATTTCTGAGTTGAGGTTACTCAATTTTCCATTAATTTTTGAGATAGACGCATGACTAAGACAGGGAGACACTGAGTTGTAAGAGAAATCCTGTTCCCATTGCTTGAAGGATATGTGCTTTATCCTGCATTTCATAAATGCAGACGCAACACCACTAGGTCTTAATTTCCTGTTGTAGAAGTAAGGGTTTTGATTTCTTCAGTTCTGTCTAGCAACGCATATTAAATATTCTTAGGCATGCTCGCCAATGACATTCCCAGCAGTAGTAGGAGATGAGAAGAAAGCTAGAAACGCAAATTCGAGTAGGTAACCTGGTCGTGATCTTTTATCACTATTCACTCATGGATTCTGCGAGCCGTCTGAAAGGAGTGAATCCTCCTTTTTTTCATTTAGAGTAGGCTTAATTTTAGCGATCTATGCCTCGAAGACAATCACTGCACCTCCCAGATCCACACCTTTCTATGGTTATCTCAATGCGGTGATGCGGCGTTTAAGAAAGCCTACCAGGCTCTGTCGAGTCAGGTGTGATGCTGCAGTGCACATTTATTTATACCACCTCCCATCCACTGATTAAACCCAATGCTAACGTTCCACTCTCAAATTCAGTAAGTTTTCATTATTTGCCATCCTGAATCAAAAGGCCTATTTAAACCCTAAGCTAAATATGCCTTGAAATGATGGTTGTGTTTTGTGAAGCTGATTGCCATCGGGCCTCCAGGAAATACCCTGTCTGCCCTTTGCTGGCAGACGGAATGAGGATTGTAAAGATTTTCAAAAACAAGAGGCAGTGAATTTAAGGCTGTTTGCAGTCCTGAAATACGCTCTGAGATGTAGGAGTTGATAAGCGGTGACAGTAGGATGGAGCACTTAATAAGCACTTATTGTCTCGAAGCCAAATTAAGCAGCAAATAATTGGAGCTTTGGTATTAACTAGGGATATTTAAGTTCACACAAAACACAATGGAGCACACTTCACGCTGGTCTGCATCTCTCACAAAGAAACGCACTCATATGGACGCAACATTCTTGAAGAGCCAGCCTCACGTCTGTAACAAGGCTAGAATCGCAATCCATAAGGCACGATTATAGGCAACCAAAGAAACGCAGAAACCTACTGAAAAGGTTTAAGCCGCAAGAGATTTCAAGCGAACCCCTTCAGCTGTGGTGAGGAATGATTTGCTAAAATTGTTTGTGCCGATCGTTGCACGCAGTGCTAGCTAACGTCTTGGAATCGCATGCCGAGAAATGATTTTGCCGTGCTCAATGCTGCCACAAAAGGAGTGAGTGCCTGTCTTCTTTGACGGAAAGGAATGCCCCGATTACGAAAGTCAAGGCTCTCTACAAGACTGTCAAGCAATGTCCATTGTGCTATCTTCATTGAAATTTCCATTGAACTTTCAGGATACTTAAAAGAATGTTCTCCCACTTTGAAATACCTATCCTTCAAATATTTATAACTATATGACAAACTCTGGCAGATCTAGCGTTAATAATGCAAAAAAAGGCATTTTGCTTTAAACAGAATACTATTTGACGTTGCCTTTTAGTGAGTAGTAGTATCATCTAATGCTAGCACTCGAGTTAGATGGACTGACTCTTTTCCTCTATACTAAAATGAGATAATAAACAAAGGCAAGCTAACTGATTCGACAAAGTTGTTTCATGCGTATGCAGGCGAGTAACGATTTAGATGAGGGAAACAACACTTGCGATGAATGCGGTTAGCTCTCTCTCCCCTTTCTTCCGTAATTGCTTTTCGATGATTGTGATTTACAAAGTTCCTTTCAAGAAGTTTGAGTACCAGAAGATGGGAGCTTCGTGACAGTGAAATAAAAGTGAGATGGCAACTAGTAGAAGCAAAATATTTTCTGTTATTTCCTTTTAAAAGGTTCTGATTGTAGGCTGCGGAGTGCCGACTGGCCCAGAACAAAACTGTTGCAGTAAATACACTGTGAATAATTTCCAAAGCTCAACTGAAGCAGGAGAGCGACAATGGACAGCGCTAGGATAAAAATTTGGTAATTAAAAGAGTCGTCTTTCTGACTGTTGTTTGCTTGTCCAAATAACCCTTACAGCCACTGCGGAATCTAACTTCCTGTTCAATTTGTGCTTTTCCACACTTGCAATCGAAGGCCACATTTCACACCTTAATTGAGAAATTTCAGGAGGTGTAGGTGTCCCGACAAGAGCGCCTGTCATCTAATAGACTTGCGAGATAAATTTGATAACTTAGTAGATTTCAATCCTACACATTTAATGATAAGGGCAGGAAGTTAATAATCTACTGTGATCGTTATAACATCCTTGCTATTGTGAGGTGTCCTATCATCCAGGTTTCGTTACCTCCGTTACCTTTAAGGTAAACACCTAACTTCCTTCCAGGTTACACTGGGGAGAATCAAACTACGTCAGCATTTAATTCTGTCAAATCCTAGTATGTACGGCTGCTTCAAAGCTCTTGGTGTAATTATTCACTCCTTCAAAGCACTTCCAAAAGAAAGGATATTTTCGGAAAAGTAAGGATGCAAAATATGCACCACCATAAAATTCAAATGCTCTCTTAATGCCATAAAAAAACATTTGATTTAGTAAAGGATTTGCAGTCGAACATTTCTGGTTATTGCGATCTTACGAATGCCTACCATGGAGCTTCTCTACGTCTTTATAGGTGTCATTAAAATGGTTAGGCTTTAAAAGAAGGAAGTGACCCCTTAAAATGGGCAGATGGACTCTTTTGCATGTGATTTTTAAGACTTGTCGCTCAAATACACTTTGGCATCTCTAATTTCTTTATAAGTGCAGCCAGATTTCGAGCACTGATTTATCTGTATGCATGCATGTATGAAGCATCAGCAATGTATTTCATTGCAGAAATCCAAATTTATTGTAGATGAAACCTCAGCCATTGCTTGATATCTTCAGTGCGTTAGCATACCTCATTAACTTACTTCTTGAAGACGGAAAAAGTCTCCCAAGATTTTAAAAGGACTCCGTAAATTCATGAGAAGACGCATTACACGAGCAGAATGTATAAATTCAGCATACAAAACAGATTGGGACACTGGTATGGCCGAAATTCAGGCCCATTTGTTGACGGTACAATGGTCAAGACAATGTGAACCTTTACCGGAACCAAGAGTTAAGCGATTAATGCGTCACACCTCACGACAGTCCAGTGCATAGTGCGCAGCCTTTTCTTGGTGATTTTCCCTCCGGACTCGTGGCGTGCGGTGGTGGTTTAAGCAGACAAGCTGGTCACGATTCAACGTAAAACCGTACATTGACTTCCAAAAGTGATACAAAGTGTAATAAATAGAAGTGAGCCATAGAATTCGGATCAAAAGATCTGAACGCTAGCGTCCATCTAGTAACCAAGCAGTCGGTAAATCAGCGTCTAGAAAAGCATATCAGTCTCTGTCGAGATCCCATCCAGACCCATGCAATATCTCGATGCACGATGGACCCAGTTGTCGCTATAGCTCTTACCTAGTGAAAAAACCCTGTCTATTTCCCACGTTAGGTTCCGATGTGTGTGTCCAAATCACCTTCGAGTTCCATAGAAAGTAAAATAGAGGAAAACACGATTTTAAGAGCAGAGATATATTCTGTTTCGCAGATTTTATTGCTCTAGAGAAACTACGGACCTCTTTAAAAATGCTCGCTGCTGATAAACGGGAATTAGACCCTTATGACGTTTAAAACAGGGGTGTTTTATGTTACACTATCCACCCTTCGATGGTGGATTTATTCAGCCACAGAAGACGCGACGCGATTACAGTAAGGTTAAACACTTCATGAGCACTTACTATTGTCTGGATGTCAATGCAAATAACAGTATGTAGAGAGGTACAAGTACAAGAAGTTCCAGCGCAACGGAGGTATCTTGAGTGTAGCAAGAGCACTATGGATCATACAACGCTGTGTTTCCGCTTTGCCACGTTTGGACGTCTACCTTGGTACATAACTGAGGCTTGAAAATCTATGGCAGAATAGAGATGCCAATGCGGACAGAATGCCTTAGTTTAGGCGACCTCACTTCTGCATCAGGAGTGACTACACAATCATTAAGGAAAGCTTCTGCGTATCAGGTGCGACGCAAGACATGAATGGAAAAGTTAAATGCTGCAAGAGACATGTAGTGGCACTTCTCAGTAGAGCTGGTAGCGCAGAAAGCAATAAATACCTCTCTACTCTTCCCAAAGCAGCATTTGCTTACTGATGTCATTGAAGAAGCAATCTCTTTAAAATGGTGCATTTAGATGATAAAAAAGAAGGATTCATAGGCTCTGACTAACTGCACATGGGAACGACTGCTAAGCTATGTTTTGGAAACTGCATCGCCGCTGTTAGGAATCATAATTGATAGCTAGATTTACAATAGTCGTTGTACAATTACATTCATCCCAATGCCTTAGTGATTAGTAAATGATCTTCAAGAAGCTACTATTCTTTCTTGAGGATTCTATGAGCATGGGCTGTTTTTAATCCTTCTGAAAAAACATCATTGCTGCACGTCGTTCCAGTCATGCAGGTAGAATGTCGCCCAGCATCTCTCTCAGGATTAACTAAGCCAGTCTTGGTAATGCAAAGTTTCATCATTTGATGGAGAATCATTGAACTTCGTTGTTGGCTGAGTTTGGTTCATGTTAATTGTGTTTCGATTCTGTTGTTTAGCTTACTGTTGCCAATTGACACTGACGTTTGCGCTGCAACGTCCACGTGTAACCGATGGACGGCATTCGCTGTAAGTTATCTTCCTATTCGCATGTTATCACTCACGACAAGCAAAACCAAGCCGGTAGCCCAACTGGTTCCTTAGCTGCCCGATTCTGTTTTCACTCTCTTTGTACCATGAAGCTAGTGAAGACAGGTTACTACCCTAAACCATGAAGTGTCCAAGTATCGACATAGGCGTAAATTAGAGAGTCTTGGTTCTATTCGAACACAAATGATTGTTGGTGATTTTAAGAAAACATTCTAATAAAAGAAGAAATAGAGTTTACTGTGATGCACGCATTCCACAGGAGTCAATTTTTGTAGCATAGCCTTTCCACATTTGCCATTTAATTCTCTTCCTTTTGTGCGAGCACCACTAATGTAGGCTAGTAGAAAAATCGGTCGTTTTTGCGAAGTTGCAATGTATTCATGCAGAAAGATCACCTCTTTCTTGTACACAGATTGCGAAAGCTGGCAGCGATTTCTTCTTCAGAATGAAATCGAATGTAACCATTGAGGGGACTGAAAGTTGGCGCAATTTTGGCTACATTCCCGAGTCGCTCACTGGTCTTCGCTCTCTCAACCTTGCAAAATACGACTGTTTGTATGCGTCAGCAAGCCCTGAAATGCCACCCTACCCACTAGCACTCTTCGTTTGCGATTCTGCTATCCTTTCCTTATTCCAAAATTTTATGCTCACAAAACTTTGATTAAACGATTCGAATGGATGTGGTTCGAGTTTGTCTGTTTTACAAGTCAGCGGTAACCAATTCTCTAAGACAATGAAGATTTTCGCAATGTTTGCTGTGTAGCACTTGGCGATAGTGCAATGGCAGGGCAATCGACTGCACAGAGTTGGTTTAGCTTGACTCTGGCAACGCAGTAATCGAAATGCATTCATGTTTCGCTGTCAAAGATAGTTGCCTAGCGTATGTGGCATAACAAACCATTCGCACCAGCATTAACTGCGAAGCCCGTGGTGATAGCTTAGCATGCAGGACGACCCGCTTACATCAATTAACGACAATAAGTTTGGATGCAAATTTCTTGTCATTTATCGTTTGAGTGTGTGGTGACTGACTAACTGATTGATTGATCTATGATGAGAAACGACTCCTGTGTAACAAGGTTTGGTGAGGAGACGAGAATATCAATGTTTGCACTAAAATATTTAGTTGTGTTAGCATCTAATCACAGAGACACATCAAAAATCGCCGCAATCTAGAGGCTGTGGTTTAAAGTTAGCAGTATCCATAACATGGCAAGATACATTAATAAAACGATAATGTACCGAGGTTTTTTTCGACACGAAAGAAAGCATAAAAATAGGTATGATTGTGTACAGTCGACTTCCTGTAGGACTTAGGGCTTATGGGCATGATTCGGAGGCCAGACCGCTCTGCACGGACTTAAGCGCTGCGTTATCGGAACCGAGAGGACGTTTTACCAAGATAGCATAATAGCATGCAAGAAACCTAGAAGTACAGGATTAACGCACAAACGGACACTTTTTGGATTCACTGAACACCCAAGGATATTGACGCAAAATAAATGCTGGCGATTTTACCTGCCTTCAGCAGAGGAGACAATGAAGTAGATTCTCGTATTAATGGTCCATCCCTTTAATGATTCCCACTTCCAGGGGATGCAATTTCGCTCAATTAGTGTGCGCCTTTATTGCACTGCAATCCACTCACTCATCCCCTCTTTCCTACAACCCAATATTCTGCCCATTTTGGGAGCTTGAGAGCCTTAAATGCACCAGTCAAAGAGCCCACACTCTACACACCAGCAGTTAATCATTCTACATCTCGGTACAGCCGCAAGTGCCAAACCCACAAATTTATTCAAGTCAATTACAATGCATGCTATTTCGAGGCGTAACAGCGAATGCTCAAGTTGCCAAATATGTGTTCTCATTATTAGATAACGTAAGCTTAAACATTAGCTCGAGTGACTACTGGTTTGCAACCGACCACATATTGGCTGACAAGCAGATCCAACCCCATGACTTCGAACGCATCACCAATCTCCAGAACTGCAACGAAATCCGGCTCATCCACGAAATTGTGACCTTTCAACAGCTTAACTTACCACCAAATGCTGCTTTTTCCAACCAAGCTTCCAAAACCAATGGTCTGGAAACGCAGATTGACAGGAAAATTAATCAAAGCATGACAGCTTTGATCCAATGAAGTGTGAAAGCAAAATAAATTGTCCAGTTCCCCACACATTCGTGACACTGTAGCAAAAACAATTCGTTTGTATTTATTTGGGATATAAAATGTCATTGGATTCACGATTTGTCTGAACTGCTCTTCACTAATGTGCAAATCGTAAATAGTTCTGCAAATGTCACTTGGGATATTCAAGCGTGGAATATGCACTGTTTCCAATCTGTCTGATTCACAAATAAGGGACCCTTAGAAATATTAGCACCTGGGAGAGCAGTTGGATTCTTTACTACCCATATTAGCATTGCCTGTTGTTCAAGAGGAGAAGTGAGTCAAAAGGACCATCTCGAAATGTGGTATGGGTTAATCATGTCTGACCTAATTAAGATGCATTCGAGTGAATACGTGTTGGTCTGCCAGTACTAGCTCGAGCTGACATGAAATGAAACGCAGCAGAAACACACTTGTCCTTGAGCATGCATTTTACAGGTAATTCACGTAATTCATCGACAGTGATCCCTTGTTATGTGGATGGACTAGCTTGATGGATGCTTGTCTCACGTTCATCTCAAGCACTTTTGGTGGTGTGCATTTGCCTCTTTAATCAATTTGTTATTCTATCAAAACGAAAACTACCTTATGAAGTGTATTTAGGCCGATAATGAGGAACCCATAGATTCATGCACAGGCCTATTTCTAGACTATTTAGAACAGCAGGTCATAGGACACATCCATTTGGTTGATGTTTTGTGCAGTCCAGTTTGCCTTTCCTGAGGTCGTAAAAAAGCAAGGTAGCATAGCAGAAATACTCTACTAATGAACAGAAGGGCTGAGAATCCACCAACAAGGCTTGGAGATCTTGCTGCTACGTGGAGGTACATGTTGCCAAGACTAAAGTGTTTGCTTCATCCAATGCAGAGTTAAACAGATTGTCTAATCACTGCGTTGACCTGTCACTATCAACAAGAGCTACATAACAACTAAGATTATCAGAAGAGAGAGGGTATTCTGTCACATAAGTTGATTTGGCGCGGCCTTCAGACAGAAAGAATACGTCTCCTCATTTCCGACCTGTCCCAACATGGGCAATACGCATTTCCACCCACGCAGTCATGAGATGAATGCTCTTCTTGGGATTATGCATTTGGTTGGAACTTTATCTCCTCCAACAATTGAAACACATGCTGTCGAGTGTGCTTTGTCTTTGCTGTAGCGTAGCGAGATCACCATGGGAACGGAATAAAACACAGCAATTGGACAGAATACATACTGCCGCCTTATGAAAGGGTTTGGAGACTACTCACATGAGCCGAACACCGTGCTGCCCAGCGAAACAACAGTCGTAAAGCATTAAGTGACCGCCAAACCAAAAGGGACATCTAATCAACCACAAAGGCATTACATCGATGCCCATGGTTGTATATGCTGACATTAGAGTTACTTAAAATTGGGACTGAGATTCTTCGGTTGTTTAAATTATTACATCTGCAACTCGATGAGCCACCTCTTACCAACTATGCGCGAACAAGTGCGTGTCTCATTTTATGGGTGGATGGATTGACAGAGGCAGATGGCCGGGCAGTGGTGAAAGCGAAGCCAGCTAAAAAGTGGCGGAAAGAGGGATTTGTCCAACTTTTATGCTAGTAGAGATCAATTCCAGCTCACAAATTATTTCCTTCTTAAGGATAAATCTGCGGTTGCTGGTTATTATTAAAGCACTGGAGAGTACTGAGAGTTAAGTAGCCTAAGAAGAGCTTCTGTCTTTTAAAAGACAAGCAGGAATCTATGCAAACTTAAAACGAATGCCATTCTACTACGCGATGAATGAAAGTAAGGCACTAAGGTATTTGCCATGATCAGTATAGCATCACTGCTGCTGTGGTGTAAGGGAGCAATCAGGCTTTGTAACATTTAAGATTGGCAAGTAGCATCCTTCTAAATTACGCTTAGATCCAATTTCGCCCATTTTGGAGAAACCGAATCCTGTTTAGAAAAGAATGCCTCCGAATTCTCGGCAAATGATTTACAATTTTAGTGTTTTTCAAAGTGATCAGATTGCAGATTCGCTTCCTTGTAAAAAGGACATTGTGCCAATTAAACAATAGTCGTTTTCCAGAGTTGTGAGTTCAGAAAATGCATGTCGCCGTTCAAGTTGACTGTTCTCTCACCACTCCAGACTCCACGTTACTAGGATCGTTTGCACAGAGCTATTGATATAGCCAAGATTTGGAGTAAGGAAGCAGCTTCAAAGCGTGTAGCTTGACTTCTTAGCAATTGATTACGCACAGCGTGCCATGCAAATTTGACACTTTCGCATTCCCACCGAGTCATTAGGCCGACTCCGCGATTGCTGTGGGATTCTCAAATGTACACTTTAATGCTGATACTCAACTCTTTATAGATTATAGTCTGGTTGTCATTTGACTGCTTTTGTGCATCAGCATGCATCAATAAATTAATTCCAGAAAGCAGTGTTTTTCAGAATTTTGGAAGCAACATGCTACGAAACAAGTAAGAAGGTGCAATTCTGTGTTTGGTTTCTCCTCTTCAATGCCTCATTAAAAACATGTGCCAAGGTTCTGGTGAAAATAATCTGCCCTTTGTGCATTTCATTACATCCCTATGCTTACTGCGAAGCCTTCTCATTCAAGAAGCTTATTCCTTCAGTCAATGCAAAAGCAAGTGTTTGCTTCTAAAATGCATTTACGGTTCGGAAGAACATTTATTTTACCACTAGTAATTCACGCTGTCAAAGATTTTTTGGAAAGAAATGTTGTGGGATTAAACAAAATGCAAATTGGCGATGGCCTTTTGATCGCAGGAGCAGCATGAGTGGCAGTATCATATACTGGGATTTAAATCAAAAGGCTTAGTTTCACTGTGTTGGGAGTCATTCTATGCCTTAAAAATGGTCCCTAATGATCCTGAATTCCTGTCGTTTTACTGGTTTTCCTTTCTGTTTAAAATTCCTATCCACTTACTATCCCACCTGTCTGAAATAAACGCCAAACAGTGGACGAATTGGCGCCTAGAAATGCGTATTACTCTCTACCAATATCGTCTCGCGGCGCTTCGCAATAGCCTGATCCACAGAAATCCTCGTTTGTTGTCACTACCTCTGCCTGCTGAACAAAGTCGATGATAATGTTCCACTCTAAGTTTCGTAGTCAATTAAGTCGCTGTTTGCATAAGAGAAGCATGTCTTTTCCACCTCTATTATTTTAAATGTAGAAACGGTTGAACTTTGAGTTCTTTGTTCCCTTAGAGTGATTGCAAATTCATTCTAAACAATACCCGTTGTCGACAAAAAAATGTAAAATTGTAATGATGGTAGAAACAGAGACGTTTATTGTTGTGCAATCCGTAGTTTAAAGGTAAACTTATTTTTTAGCCATGGAGGATGCAATACAATAAGAGCAAAATAAAGCCCTTCATAGGCATTCATACTGTCTTATTGTCAAAATATAGCAGTATATAAGCACGTACAAGCCAAGTTTGGCTTTTAATAAATCCGTAGGCTGAGTTTACAAAGGTCACAGCGGAGCATACATAGATATACATGCCTTCTGCCACAATCGTACGCACATTCCTATGAATAACTGATGCTTGAAATCCGGAACAAAGAAGGATGTTATATAACAGCCAACCTCAGGTGGCATAAAAATAAGAACAATTCGATCTCCATGGCACGCTTCTGGGTATCCGAAAAGCTGCTGAACATTTGTGGAAAGGCTTCCGGCTGCAAAAGATATATGGAAGCATTCCTAGGCTTAGCAGGTGAACCATGAAGCATTAAACACTTATGTGCTGTTCGTAGCTTGCGTTGTGAACTGACACTGCAAACAGCAAGTTCTCGGAAATCACTTTGCTACAGAAGATGTAGTCCATTGTAAACCTGAAAGAAAAGTACATCTAGATGATTAAGTAAAAGTCCCTTCAAAATCTGACTGATACTACTTTGAAATGATGTTTTCTGCTGCCTAGAATTAGAAAATACCACAAACCATTGGGATTTATCACTGATAGCTGGATGTTCTAGTGCTATTGCTCCACTTTATAATTCAAATGTCCTACTGCCGAACAGATGAGTGTCGAATAAATGCAATTTACCTTAAGTATCAATGGGCTTAAGTTGTTTGCATTCTTTCTAACGAATACTTGTTGTCGCACGCTGTTCCACGCACACACTAACCCTGTTGTCTGTCACTTACTCTTGCTGGCATTCTCTCCTCTTTTCATTTCAATTCTGTTAGCTGCATTACTGCTGCCTTCACCACTGACACTGACATGAACGCTGCTGCCTCCGAGTGTAATATCTGAGCGGTGCTCACTTAATCACTCAAGATAAGTGGAATGAAGGCGGTTGTCTAATTAATTCTTTTACTGTTCGACTCCATGTTCCACTCTTGTAGTGCATAGAAGATAGTGAGGATAAGGTACTGTCCCCAATCATAGAGTCTACGAAGCATCAGCGTGAGCGTGAAGTCGGATGGCTTTGCTTGACATGCACAAACTTGATGGCTATAGACTACAGGGTTTATGCGTCCCTCTGCCTTAGTAAAAATAGAAATTTTTTGCAGTGATCAATGTGTTCCACGGCAAATGATTTTTGATTGGTGGCGTTTTGACCTTTCCTATAATGTGCCCTTTACTTTTGTTTTTGGGAGAAAATTGGATCAGAATCGCCAAGTTACAGGAAATTTTTGCAAAGGATTCACTTCCTTCCGGTACGCAAAATGAAAATTCAACAATGATATCTACGCCTGAGTGGGACAAAATGATTAATAAGTTACTCGTCTTTTGTGCTCTGACCTGCCTTTCTTCATCTCAAGCATTTGTATCATAACTCATTCTCGAAGCAGACGAGAATTTCCGCCAAATGCACCATTCGACAATTGTGGGTGGTGCGATGGCAAGGTAGCTTGCTGCACAGAGCTAGTTTAGTTTGAATCTGGTGACACATTTGCGTTTCACTGTTGAAACTATTCATGCTTGATTTAACCACAGTGTTCATTCCTTTTTGACGCAAATGACGCACCAAACTTCTTACACTCACATCAGTTGAGAAATCCGTGGCAGAAGGTGAGCATCAAGAAAAGGCGATAAGTTTCAAAGGGATTTTTTAGTTATTCATCGTTTGATTGCTTGGTAGCTGACTAAATGGCTGACCAACACATGATGGATCTGGCATTGATTAATTAATTGGTCTCAAAAACTTATTCATCATGACTGCCATCTCCAACTCACGATTGTGGGAAATGCTTTGCTTGTGCACAGAAAGCCTTACCTGCTTTTCACATGGGTGCATGAGAAATTGCAGACGAAGCATGTCAACTTGCTTAAGGCCGAGGATTTACTAATATGATACAACTGGGACGTAAGCAGGTGAGCAGTCGACAGAATTGTCCAGGTCTAATCAATCTGTTGAGAAAAGTTTATAATCCCATTCTCACGGCAAAAGATTTGAAGTTTAAAGCCAAAGAAGGGAGTCACCTTAGACTCCATCTCCTGCATACAGCCGATATTTCTTCTCGCTGCTCTCCCTTCTTCGTCTTTCCATAAGCGGCCACGTGTAGAGTGTGCGATAGGTCATGGAAGTTGCTAGATGCTTTGGCTTCTAAAGAGGATAGGTCTTATATAAGTAAAATTGATGAACTTGGGGATTTAAGAAACAATAAGAAAATTAGAAAGCATGCTACGAATCATTCAGCAAGCAAAGAATCCCAAGGCTTCAAATATTTTCGCTTAAATTATTGAAGTTTTGTTATCGCCTTACCTGTTTGATTTGACTTCTTTTCACGGGGTCCAAGGGTGTGACCTTGGGATGACCACAAATGTTTTCGTGTGCTCAGCTCTCCTACATATGTCCTTCCAGTCTTATAAAGTGCTGATGCATTTCAGAACGGAAAGCTATTCTGGGCCATTCCTGGGACCATATTGGTGCAGCAAAAGTCGAAACTAGTAGCAAACTGAACTTGTGATTAGTGAGGAAACCTGTAATATTGGACTTGAATAGCAAATGACGGAGTGAAGAGCTACTCTTTAGCTAATGCTGTCCAGGTTATTCCCATCCATGTCTATAAGAATACGGCTTTAAAACATCTGCCTTCAAAGTGTCAAAAGCAGTTTTGGAGCTGATTTATAACTAAATCCATGCCAATATGTAAGCTAAATCGTGAACGGGGATGCTATTAACTTTAGAAGGATAGTAAGAATCTCAGAATTCATGCAAGTTGTGCCAAGATTCGCATTCCCAACTACTAACGTAAACAAAGTTGTCAAACCATATTTCATATTTGCATTGGTTTTTTTCATTTCTATAGACCGCTATGACGATTTTACATAAAGGTTCTAGTTATTTATAAAGATGCAATAGTTGCAGTAGTGTTAAAGAAAATGCAATTCTGAAGTAGAGGAGGTCCAAGAGGCCACTGACATGACTCAAAAGCCAAGCCACTGCGTGAAATTAGTTGTGTTGATCTAATTTCTTGCGTCATTAAGCGCAAAGCTAAGCAAACTAACCAACACTGCAAGGTACCACCCTTCTTTGAGAGGCAGTCCTTGGCACTCCTCTTAATCAGCCTTCCATTCCGACCATCACAATCAAGATTGGTGATGTGAGAAGACTATCCGCGGACCAAAAGAGCCAGTCATCGGCTTTTGCTGCAACTGCAAAGATTTCTGACTGCAACATTACTGATGAATCTTGATAATTCTTCAGGTCCTAAGGTCAAGTCCCGTGTAGGTAATCTCGCATGTCCAAAACCGACGTTAAGTATGCTCGCATACGATTAGTTGCACAACATAGTTTTATGCGTATGAGGCTTCACGACGGTATCTTCTTGTCACTCTGTTTTCACTTCAGTAGAAACAATCATTCGGGTTTCATTTAACTGGCATCAAAGTAGTGGGCGTATCAGGTTATCGAATGCTTGATTTCTTTATATGGGTACGACAAGCAGCTTTGTGGGGAAAATTTTCCATATAATGCACGGTCATTGTCGCTCCTGTTGCTGATAACCTTCTCGCAGAAAAAGGGAATAGAGTAATTGCTAGAGAAGGAGGTCATTTCAAATCTTCTCATTGTGTAACTTCACTGATTCTTCCATCCACCTTTTCCGTCTCGCTGATTTTTATCACCCAGTGGTAAATTAATGTCTTTATGACCATGTTTGTTTTTTTGCTGCCAATTATATGACGCCTCGAGCTTTCGCTGTTATGTAGCACTTCACGTCTGTAAGGCCGAGGAGTAGCTTACTGATTAGAAACAAATGGATTCCCTAGATGCTTGACCTCATGTCAAAGAAATTAATTTTGCAAATGATGCGGTGAAAATCAACTTAATAATGCACGCTTTGAATCAGTCCACGCATACAAGAGTTCCAGCTTAACACAAACATGCCTCTCATTTATCTCAATAATTTCGGCAATGTGTGTGTGTGTGTGTGCATAGTTTTGAAAAAGGAGTAAAGTCTAAACCAAGCCACAAACGAGGGTTTATGAGAATTGTTTATTGGCGATTAATAATACAGATAATATACAGTCGTATTAAGTTCTTAGTTCTGATTGCTCTTCTTTGGTTACGTCTATCCAGTAGACTTATGCGCAGATTTCATGAAGCGCATTGAGACCTTTCTAAAGTCTTAAACGTAATAGTATTGTAGCAGAATATATTCTACTGACATATAGAAGGGTTGAGGAGTCACTGGCTAGGCCCAAAGGCTCTGTTGTTAAGCGAAGGGCTGAATAGCCAGCGTCATCAGAAGCAGTGTTAAGTAAATTGTGAAGGCGTTGCATTCTTCCAGGTTTAGTATCAACCACTAAAATAACTTAAAGAAGGAAGATGCCATGTCGTCAAAATAGAATCGTCTGATTACCAGGCGGAAAATAACTCAGCTCATCTTCAGCCTCTCCCAACATAAGCAATTTCACATCTTTGCCTACGCAGTCATAAAAGGAGTGCCCTAGACAGGAATCTAAATTTAGCCATAACCAGGTTTTACTTTATAATTAAAATATATGTCGTCTGGTGAGTTTATGAGACCATTTCTTGAGCAGAACTTATGCCGTCTATGATTTAGAGTCGCCGGACTTCCCTGGAGAATTGATACTGTCGACACACTGAAAAGTAGGGAGGCTGCTGGTATGTTCTGTAATTCACTGTAGCTGCGATGCCTCATGGGTGTCGAACAACTGGAGACGATAGCGAAGTTCGACTAAAAGGATTTTAAACCACTGTTTTTGTCCCCCACTTAAAAGCTACATCAAGTCCCACCAATTATGCAGCAACCTGTATTTGTTACACCTAACGGGAAAATGAGCGGAACGGAAACAAGTGACTAGGCAGCAGTGAAATCGAAATATGCTGGAAAGTAGTGGGGGCAAAAAATTGTCGAGTACATTTAACATGCAGGTTATCCACCCAGAGAGGAACTATAACAGCAAAAATTCACAATGCTAAGCTGCGAGGTCATCTCTTAGGATAGAAGGCTTGTGAGACTGTGGGTAGATTTCCAAAGCAGGACCAGCATTAGGAAGAGGCCATTGCTTACTTATTCCATTGATCCATACGCCCAGTTCAGATTCTAACATTTTGTTCAGTTAGTGCTTCCCCAGATTTGCAATAATTAAGGTCGATTCAAGCTGACAACTTATCACTCCTTTAAAGGAAATTTCGTAGTTAATGTTCAGTACAAGGGCACAGAGTGGCCGGAAGACTTCGGTGACTAGAGTAGAGTACCTGACCTCTGTGAGAATTGCGAGCTCCAACGCACAGTTAGAGATGAAGCGATTCCATTACGCGATGAATAACAGTAAATCAATGGATCGCCTGCCTCAATCATTACAGCAACAAGGCATTTCACACTTGGGGTTAGCAGACGGCTTCCTTGTCGGTTTTGCTGTCGAAGACGTAAAAGCAACTTGATTTAATCCCACCCTTTAGCAAAGAAGACGAGTCGTGTAAAGCAGGACAACCTTTAAATTCTCGATGCAATGGTTTACCATTCTAATTCATCGTCAAAGTGATCCCATCGCAAAAATTCGCCTCTATAATTGAGTGTTTCATAGCAAAAATAAAAATGTGCTTTTTAGCAATTCAAAGCCCAAAATATGCGTCACCCTAAGAGTTGAATGTTCTTTTCAGCATCAATAGAGATGGGGGTTGATTTACTGCAGGATTCGCAACCATGCATTCACCCATAATTGTGCTGATAGACTTCTTAATACCAAATTCCACAAGTTCTGTCTTGCATAAAGAATTTGACATTTCCTTTTTCTTTCAGTTTAAGTTTAATTTTGAGCATTGTTGAAGTACTTTTAAGTAGGTTTTTTTAGGCAAAACTTTACTTATTTCGTGGTCTAAGCTCTAGTCGTCATTACGGATCCTCGGTATTCTGACAAACTTAACTGTATGAAGGAAGTATTTTGCAAGATCAGTAAAAAGTCAATTTTTATGTACTTCACCCTCATTCCACCACAATATCAAAAATTTCCCTAAAGGCTTAAATAAAAGGTCCCACGTTTTTATTTTCCAATAATTCTGTGCCTAATGCAAAGCCTTTCTTTTACATTTTTTCCACCCTTTTTCCTTCTATTTGCGCAGCTTCCTTTTTTCACAGGAGCTTCATCTAAACTCGCGATGCGTATTCATGAACCCAACAGACGTCTGCTCCATAAGTCAACTAAAAATCGCATATTTTCTTGTGATATTGATGTAAATCTTAAGAAACCATGTTTTTGTAGCAATAGCAGTTAATTTTAAGTAATTTTTAACGATTTGTTGCAGGTAATTTGTGATATGTTTTGATGACAGGAACAACGCCAGCTGAAGCGGTGCATAACAGCATTCAGACGAGAAGATCTGAGTTTTTTCATTCATAACATAGACAACCAGCCAAAAACAAATTAAATAATTGAACATATTTATTTTTGGACGCTAAAACAAGTCAGGATGTCTGCGAAGAAAGGGCGTTATAGGTGATTATGTAGTGATCCCTTCTCCCGCAAGTGCTTCTCAACTTTTCTGCCCCAAGAAGTACTTAAGTACTGACTTGTTTACCAACGTGTAAAACGAGACTTAGACTTTTCAAGTGGACGATAAGAAGGCGCACTTTGGCGTACGTAACTAGTGCGCATCATTATCTATTAGCGCGGTGCATATTGTTTTAAGATTGTTTAGAAACCTGTTTCGAAACAGCGATAGAGATGTAAAATCATTTCTTTGCAGAGTTGGTGGCACAGATTGCAATAAGTAAACATGTCTTGGTCTCAAAGCAGCGTGTGCCACTGCTATAGAAGGTGGGGCTCATTGTAAAGTTGCAAAAAGGTAAACTCAGATTTTAAAGATAAAAGTTTTTCAGGCTCAGACAAACTGCACTTGGGAATGACGGCTGTGCTGCATTTTGAAAAAGGAAACGCCACAATTAGGGATCATCATTGATGGCTGGGGCGTGCAGAAGCCTTTGTATCATTACAATCATTCCAATATCCTACTAGCCAGTAGTTGAATGTCCAGTAGACTCGCGATACCTGAACTGTAAATGGGTTTCTATGTTGTTTATATTCTTTTTTTGAAATCTTGTTACCAAACGTCGTCCTATTTATCTACCAACACTGCCGCTTAACATCATGGGTAAGAGTGTTTAGTTTGCTTCTGATCATGCCATGTTTACCAACTTGCGGGCTAGTATTTGACCAGGTTCACTTCACTTTTTGTTTCGTTTTGCTTATGCCGTTTAAAATACTATTGCCTTCGTGATTAACTGACACTGACATTGGCGCTACAGCATCCATGTGAAACGTATGAGCGAGGTTTGCTGCAAATTATCTTTCTGCCTACACGTAATCACCCACAGCAGATAGAATCGAGGCGTGAAGTTGAAGGCTTTGTTTGAAATGTACACAATTGATTGCTTGTGAGTTCAGCGCGAACACCTTTCATCTTCATGCAGGAGGAAGTATATTTAATTGTGCCCTATACATTTTATAAGAAACAATACTTGCTACTTTATTCTTTCCCTTTTAACACACCCTTCAAAATTGTAGGCTAGGAGAAAAGTGGGTCTGTTTTGCAAGGTTGCAGGGTGTTTATGCAGAAATGCCACTTCCTTTTTGTACACAGAATGCAAAATTTGACAGCGATTTCTCATGCGGAATGAAATCGAATGCAAACATACGGGTAACAAATGTTTTTTGCAGTTTACGGTGCCCTTCTTGAGCAGCCTTTTAATTTTGATTTCTCAAACTTATGAAACACAACTGTTTGCATGTGCTAGTAAGCCTTGATGTGTTGGACAATTAAAAAGCACTCTTTGTTTAAGGTTCTGCAATCCCTTCTTAAAATCCATAACTTTGTGTCAAAAAGGATTGGTTAAGCGGATCCAATGGATGGGATTTGAGTTTGCCTGCCCTGCAGGTCAAGGCTAAATCCATTCTCTAAGCCAGCAAAGATCCTCGCAATATTTGCTTTTCGGTAATAGGGTAACTTGCTGCGCAGAGATGGATTGGTTTGGCTCCATGACGACGTGACCAAAGCGCATTCTTGTGTTGCTCTCAAGGATAGTTGAAGCGCAAATCGTCCATAGTCGGCATTCTTGCCTGCCGTGAGTACTAATATCAAATGTGAAATTCGTAAACGTAGTTTTTGAGACCTTCTAGAACTATTTAATCGATCAAAGATAAGTCATGCTTTTATTCCCACAAGATAACGTTTGGTACACAAAGTGGAAGAAAGCAGGTGCCTTCGCCTCACTCACTCTACGGTTTTTTCTTTATGTGCTCCTTAAATGGTTGTACCCTAATGCATTCACATGTGGGATGAACAGGCAGAAAGTGGTGCCAGGATAGGGCATGCAGGTGGATAGACGCCTTAACTTATGAGGATTTAGCTTCTCATGAGGCGGAATCGACAAGCTTGTGGGTCATAGAATCTGGTAGAAAATTAAAGTTTGCGATTGTCAATAGCCTTAAAGAGCTAAGTGGTCCAAGAATTCAAGTAGTTTCATTTGGGTACATTGCCTTTCGTTACCCATTGTTTTTAATGTTTGGCTCAAACTTTGAACACAACTTTCAAGACTGTGACCTAAAGATGACCAAAAGTGTTTTCGTTTCATAAAATCCATAGATGCGTCTCATAATAAAAACTATTTTAAACCACTTTCGGAGTCGACAGAGGAAATGTGCACACAAAATGCTGAATTGGTACCAGCGTAAAAACGCAAAGTGTAGAAGGGAAAGTTGATGATGGTATGACAGTCGGACGTCTGTAAGGAGTTAAAACAAAGTGAATTATTTAATTCTCTGCACGTTTGCGGCATTTGTTTATGCTTACTTTGGGTTATTTAGGATATAGACAGCATATGTAAGCTGCTCTACATTAACATGAAATTCGTATGAACGCTTTTAAAATCATTATACCCCTTACGATTTTTAGGGGTAGATTTCAAATCTTTCAGCCCCTCAGACAGGTACTTCTCAAAATCTTGACATTTTAAAGAGTACTTAGAATCTTTACCGTCCTTATAGGCATAGTAGTGGTTATTCAGGTAGAGGAAAAAATATGCCTAGAGTTCGCAAGTGGATGCGTACTGATCCGCCAGCATTAACTTGAACTAACGTGAGATCTTTACTCCCTTTATTGTAAAGTCAACTCCAGAATAAGCTTCACTAGTCTTCCTGCAAAATTACGCTTGGTCTTTTTCTAAAATGCATTTCGCAAGAAATTCCCGCAAAACGCCGATAGCCATCCCTTGTTTTGTGAATGGACTAGTTTAATGGATACCCGCTTCACATACATCTCATACAATTTTGGCAGTATGCTTATGTGGATGTAAACAAAAACACATTTAGAACAAAAATAAATGACATCATTAAATATTTCTGGTTTGATAGTGAAAATGCTGAGCATTAAAGTCATACCTCGATCCACTTCTACTCACCAACATAAACTGAAGCGTCAGATCATAATTTACGCCCATTTCATTTGCCATTTTAGCAGAATAATTCGCAAGTTTTATGTAGATCAACTGGCCTTTTTATGAGGACGTAAGAAGACATAGTAGCACAGCGGAGACTGGTTTGCTAACTTACAGAAGGGCTGATATTCTGCCAACAAGACTTGGATGCCTTGCTGCTGAATGGGGGTAAAATTTGCGCCACTGAGGCAGTATTGAACAAACCGCCAACGTATTGCGGTTACTTAAATCGTTATCAACGAGAGCCGTTTGCTCACTAATAGAGTCTGAAAGAGGAGTACATCATGCCAGTAAACTGGATGTTGTGCAAGTTTTAAACAGAAAAATGTGTCTTCTTATCTTTAACCTTTTCCGAAGTAGGCAACATACATCTTCATCCACGCAGTTATGAAAGAAGCTGCCTCGTTAGGAACCCAAATTTGGTTAGAACTTAACTTCCTTTAACAAGTAAAATGCATATTGTCAGGTGAATTTAAAGGACTAACTCTTGTGCGGGATGCGTGCCGCGTTTTTGCAGTGGCATAACTTTAATGGAGATGAAAAAAGATATAATATCCTGACAGAATGCATACTGTTGAGGTAGAGAATGGTCCGAAGGCTACTAGCATATATTGGAGGCTATGATACCCTGAGAAAGTACAATCGCGCAGATGTGAGTGACTGCCAAACCAAAACAAAAAATTAGTGTTATCGTAGGCAGTTTCCAAAGCACTATTGTTGAAGGCGAGTTATATGCGGACAGCACTAGAAAGACCATTCAAAACGGGAAAGCGGTCTCATAACACACTACAATCCACTTATCCCAATGTTCCTTACAGTTACGTCAGTTTCCACCATTTCGATCTGTTAGTGGTCTCCAACAGTTGTAATAATGCAAGTCGATCCGCGTTGACAACCTGTCACTCCTTCATCAGGAAGGCAGTGAAGAGCTGGAAGACTTGAATGATTTAAGTAGAGCGCCTGATTACTGAGAGACTTGCAAGCTGCAAGGCACAGTAAAATGTCCCATCTTATAACGCGGTGAATAAAAGTGAGGCTCTGAAATATCCACCTCGATCATTACAGTAATATCGCCACTGTAAAGTACTTGAGCAACCAGACTTTTTTATCTTTGAGGTTAGCAAGCGGCTCAATTTTGTTGCGCTGTCGAAAACTTAACAAAGTCTGGACTTTGTTTTGTCCCTATTTAACGAAGGTGATTCCTGTTAGGCTGAACTGGCTTAAAATTTTAAATGAGATGAATTATTAATCATAAGTGCTTCCAAAATTATTAAATCATCGATTCGCTTCTTTATTATCAAACAGAAGAATGTTTTCAAAGTATCAAGACAAAAATCTGGATTCCACTTTAGGGTTTGAATGCCCTTTTAACGCCATAAAGGTAAAACTTAATTAACTGAAGATTTTTCTTTTCAATGCGGATTAAGAAGTCTTTACAAGTCTTAATAGGCATCAACAAAATGGACAGGCTTTGACGTTATTACGTAGCCATTTTCATACATGCAGTTTGACTCCCTTACATACGAATCCACAAGTTTTGTCACACAAATAGGCATTGACACTCACTCTATTTTTATGTTCAGGTCAAATTTCGAGTGCTAATACATCAGGAGTTTAATGCGGAAATTCATGTCTTCCATGGGCTCTAATCTGGTTGTCTCTTGCAAATTTGTACAGATATATTAGTGTACACTACTAAGATACTTCTTTACATTTATTGTACACAGATTTCATGGGAAAGATTATTTCACAGATAAGGTGAATAACTTTAATTCCTTACATTTTGCAATTGACGACAACCCTCCGCTTAATGCGAAGCAGGAATGCATACTTCGTGAATCCATACCCCATACTAAATTTAATTCATAATGAAAAAATTCTTCTACGAAATGTTGTTGTATTAAATAGAATGCTAGTTGATGAAATTTTTTGATGGCAGAAACAACATGAATCGTAGGACCATATGTCAGCGTTAGGATTGGGAGGTTGAAACCTATTTCCCTCGATGACAAAGCAAACTGATCAAATTAAATAATTTGACGATTTTATGTTTGGATGTCAAACCAAGCAATGGTGTCGATGAGAAAAGGAAATTTGCTATGGTTATTGCTGGCTTATCTCCCTCCCATTGTATCAAATTGCGTCTCCATGTCTGTGATTTAGGAAGCTCCTTTCAGCGAATTTGAGATTCAAATGATGAATGATTCATGACCATCAAAATGTTTGACCGCGCTTTTCCATGCGCACACGAACACTGTCATCTATCATCTCCATAGTGAGTGTCCGGACTGCTCCAGGGACAGGTAGCATGTTTACCACTCACGCGGGTACAATTGACGCTATTTTTTGGTTTTGATTCCCTTTTCTTTTACTAAAGCTTTTATTGGTCAAATTGTTGTTATTATTGACTATTGAGTGGCACTGGAATGGGCGTTGCTGATTCTGTTTTGAGCTGCCAATCAACGCTTGCTCTATTACCTGGCTAAAAGTATTCTGGTTGCTCTCGTGTAATTTCCTAGGAAGATACTAAATGCGGTCATCCAGTCTGTGGTTTTGCACTCTTGTAGTGCATTAAAGCTAGAGTAGTTAAGTTACTGCCACCAACTATACGTTCTTTAAAGTGGGGCCTAAGGCGTAAATTTGGAAGTCTCGATTAGGTATGAATAGGGATTTCGGATGAGGACTATAGGGGTCATGCGTCTGCGTATATTAAAAGGAAAAGTTTTCCACTCTTTGCTGTTTAAGTTGTTTCCTATTCAGCCGCCAAGATGACCAAATGCAAGCATTGGGTCAACAAAGAGTTTATATTTTTTTACACCTCCAAAAACATCACTTGTCGAAACTCTTTGGAACTTATAAATTTTAAATGCACTAATTTTTAGCCCCGGTGTGTTAGTCTACCGGCTTGGTACCTTTCATTTCGATTCTGTGCTTCTTTCCCTATTCCAAATCCCCAAGCCATACAAACTTGCTTAAGCAAATCCAAAGGATGTGTTTTAACCTACGAATAATGCGAAAACCATTTACACCTTAATCAGGTAAAGATTTAATGGCGTGAGCTAAGTATGCAACACTATATCAAAAGTGTCAATAGACGAGAGATGGCTTTCAAGACGTCATTCATCTCATACTTTTTTTATTAGGCTAATGTCACTGACTCACTGCCCCACTACCTCATCCCTTTACAACACTCTTCACTCCACTCCCAGACGGGTGCCCTTTCCCTGTACTGCGTGCGTGCGTGTGTGCATGATGTGTTGCCAGCAAAGATATTAGCTTTCCAAAGACCAAATAATCATTGATAACGAACAACTTAAAAGTCTCCAAGTGAGCCCTTTTTTGAAGCATTTTATGACTAGTCAAACAGTTAGTCCTTTCCGTATGCCTTCCACTTGATCATACCATAATGCAATCAAGTGCAACAAAAGGAAGTTCAGAACCGTATCTGAGATTAAACACGAAGGTGGCTGGGCGATTGAACTTTATAGGCAAAATGCTTGGCAAAAATTAAACTTTTGGCATTGGTATGCTCAAAACTAGGTGGTAATTATTTTAACTAAACTAGTTTAGTCAGAGCTAGTTACTCTTCAGCATGGTACTAATTGTTTGCCTTTAAATTAAAATCACAGGATTCGAAGCTGAGACCTTGAGATGACCATGAAAATGTTCTTATACTTAGCTCTTCTTAGATGTTTTTCTAGTCTCTTAAGAGCAATTGATGCATCTCTTAGGATTAATAGATTCACTAGCGAAATTGAAATATTGAAATATTTAATTGGCGACGTTAATTTTTAAACCTATGTATAAAAGAGGTTATTGAACACTGTGAACAGGTAGTGGAGTGATCAGACAACTTAAGTTGTCGAGATGCAGTTGATATCCATTTTAGTTACTTTAGTTTAGTGGTTTAATGTAGTGATTTTATGCAGCGCTTTAGGTATTTTCCGACGATATAAGGAGTCATAATAACAGTAATTGGCTGTAATGCCACCTAGAGAATGTAGATACTGTAACAATCTCATTGCTAACATCATCAGGCGTTGAGCATTTAAACTATCTAGCATTACGTATTTCTTCCATTCTTTTGAGCGTTTTTTATTAACGCCCTGCTCTGCCACCTTCATGCTTTGCTTACAAATGTACGAAGTTTTTGTTCCAAAGCTGGTCCTAAAGTACTGTCTTGTTTGAAAGACTATTAAAGCAAATAGGGTGTGATAGCCGTCTCGAGTGTTCATCAGTAGCCTTAAGGACACTGGCTAGCTTAAAAGGGAGTCAATTTTTAGAGGATCAAGCATCAAATAGCTTCCTGTGGATAGGGCTTCGCGTCTATTCCGCCATGCTAATCCCTTATTCCTTCAGTGCTATCAATTGATGCCTCAATAAGGGTTCCATTCATTTAGTGGATAAGTGAATAAAGTATCATGTTTTCATAAATTTCATTTCTTCAAACAGACACGGTGAACAGCTTCGTGGCGAAGCTGTTCCAAATGGTACATAATTGGTATCGCTTCTGCCCTCAATAACTTCCCTGTAGGGGACGGAGGAAAACGCCATTTTCGGCCCTTCTGTTATGATACGCTAGTAATTATTCCACTGAGATGAAAATCAGGATGGATGTCCTTTGAGATAAGATGTGCATCTGGGTCCTACCAATTTAGCGTTCTGCGACTTCCTAGATGACAGAAGGCGTAAATGCATTCAGAAAGGCTTAAATCTACAGACATGGCCCAAAAGCCAGCCTACTCGGTGAAGGCACAATGGTAGAGACCCGAATTGGGCTTGCTGTTAAAACCAAGATAAATCATCAGTTATGAATGACGCTGAAGTGCGCAGCAAATTCGCACATCAATAAGCCAAGATATCGGTAGCACCCGAATACAGGGCAAATATTTTCATGCTGAAAGATCTCCGGCCATGTTAAGCTATCCAGTGAATAAGGTTAATGTACAAAGACCTGTAAAGGAGCAGCAGATGTGATTAGCTAGAATGTTACAAACATGGACTGCAGTGGTTTTAAAGATACCTGATCAGTACAACCTGAGGAAGATATCCACCTGGTTATGGTCGTATTCCATTTAATTGATATATTTTGCTATTACGCTTGAAACATTTTAAACCTAAATAAACCTACAGGTTAACCTGAATAGAAGCCGGTTCTCTTAATAAATTTAGAATTCGGAAAGCATTCCATATCTTTATTCTGAATCTACAAACATCTTTTACTTTAGAGCTGGAGACCAAAGTCACCCATTCAAATGCAAAATGGGTAAGAAATAACAGAATACATAAGCCTTGCAGTTACCGCCTCCTTATCACTACTATATAATGTCAAACTCTTTAGTTTCCAGTAAAACGCCGTCTTAAGTAGTATTCTCTGGCAATTTTGGATTAGTTAAAAGCTAATATTTGGCTTCCAATTAAATTCGTTCCAGAGGTATGGAAATGGTTTTGCCTAAATTAGAACTGCATTTGCTCACGTGTTATTCACAACTTATGTAAGCATCTCAGCTTTGCCAGTTTCAGAGACTGTGCGCCTGTACGTGTATTACTGAGCTACATCTTACGTTGCTATCGAGAAGAGTTCTGTCTCTCAAAAAAGCTTGTTTGGTAGAATATGTGATGTAATGTGGGACATATGTATTACGAATAAACATGCGCATACCCCCAAAGTCCTCTTTGATGACTGACATAAATGGCTACTGCACTCATCGTGTGTGACTTCTTATTTTTAATCAAAGTTTCTGACGGACTTAGGTAAATATCAGAGGATGAAGACCTTGTGTAGTTGCTAACCCTAGTGCAATTATCATAAAGCCTTTTATATTAGGACATGTGTAAAACTACCATTCGTGATTTCTTTTGAAGCGAAAACGAATTAACGAAACCAAAAAATAGAAGTAGAAGAAAGGAAATAGTGCTTACGCCATTTATGCATTGTAAGACTTCGGTCGTACCAGCACAGCCCAAAAGTCATGGCGCCCGGCGGATCTTAAGTGCCTCATTATAAAGTGGGAGAGCTAAAGTATAATTGAAGTATTGCAATTTCGTCCTGAAAATAAGGAGATCTAGACCCATATAATTACTTGCAAATAACTAGGTTTAGGACCTAATGAACAGTATTATGTTCCATTCAAGATTTGACAGGGAGGAGATGTTGGGTTTTTCTGCTTTTAAAAACAAAAATTGGACCAAAATGAATTTTTGGAATTATCAATAGGATATCAAAGTTTATTCAGTAAATGATTAAGGAAAGTAATTTGAATTAAATCGTGGTGGGTAGAAAGCTTGTTATCGGGTATGCGCCTTAAAAGCTGCCTCTGAAATCCACCAGATTTAAGCAATTCAAATGTTTTCTTCTACGAATGTGTAAATTTAGACAGATTGGCCTCTTGATGATCCCATTAGTTTAAAAATGAGCAGTGTTGTGTCTCAAGCCATTCCTGCAGCTGAAGGAAGTCAAAATACTAGTACGGCGCATGTGCAGCCGACGTGCGGAAGAATTGTAAGTCGACGGATGGCAGAAAGATGGCTACTGACCTGGCCTATAGGTTAAAACACCCAAAGGGAGTTAAACTCGGATACTTAAGTGTCCGCTTAGGTGATTCTCAAAAGTAAACGAACCTTCATAGCATTGCAATTTCACAAAGGACATTTTTCGGAAAAGCCTAGTTTGATGTATGATCTAGACATCTGAATAGACACTTGTAGGCTTATCAAAGTACCCAAGAAATGGGGTACGAATTGACGATTGGGTACCGCACTCTGTCTCAAGCAGTGAAGTTATTATTTTAAACAACGAGTTAGTAATATTTGTAAATGGTCTGTCATTTGCGACAACTATCTACCCTGAGAGAGGCAATTAGCATCAATCAGTACATGCATTTGCGCTTCGACGTTTCGTACATTCATCATTCACTCTATCAGATTCATTATGTTGTCCGTTTTGGATAAACGAAAGCTTGAGAAGGCAAGTAGACGGCAAATGCTCACTTGAGTGAAGGGCAGAAAAAAGGAATAAGTTTGCTTTCTGAGGACTAAATTTAGGTGGCACACGTCGTTTCCACCTACCGTTTACCCTTCCGTCTTTCGGCTTCCCGCTTCTTTAACACTCAAAATGCTGCCGCACGGAGAGTAAACAGATGCCGCGCGAATTTATGTCCAAAAGTTGACTTCGACTTCATTTGCATTTTAATTGAGTTTCTTTAACGCTTGGGCCGGATGATCAAGTGGATGTGATTTCATTACGTTGCCAGAGGTGTGCCTTCCGAAATATTAAGGAGATTGAGGACTAAGTTGAGGGACTACTTATGCGTACGTTAACCGAATGAGAAGGAGGAACTACTATAAACCGTGAGAATTACCACAAATGTATCTTTAGCGCTTCAGGACTCTCTCGAAGGCAAAAGAAGACAAAATATCAGGGCAGAATATATACATATATTCAATAGACGGGAGGCTTGGAGCTGCTGGCATGAACCGGGACCAGCTCACGCGGCTAGAACCATATAGCCACCTCTGCTACCGAGACCGAAACCGACAGTCCAAACAAAGTATTATAGTGTCAACCCCTATTCCTTTTGTGTTTTAATGTTGTAAATTTAGGGACAACCTGCTTAACTGCCATATTCCAGATGTCGCTGCTGGTTTTTTCTAGCTTTGTTAAATATCGTTTATTATTCTGCTCTTTTATGTCTCGGCAGTCCCTCAAAAGAATCCATGCGGCAGAGAGTCTAAACGATACCATGACAAATCTTAGATTATTTAACTTTTAGTTTGGGTTGCGTGGGGATTTAAGGCTCCGCTATTGCACTAACGCCGGGCGGTATGGACATCAGGTCACACCGTTAACTCTCTAGTCCTACGTTGGTAATGCATATCTCGTCCTAGCATTACGCCTTCTTTCCACCGCAGGAAAGACTAGCCACTTCATTGGCTTTCAAACCACGTGCTTTGTTCTGGATTATCTTTATCTTTATTGTTTGAGTTATGCATCGTCATTTTAACGGCAAATTTAAATGAGAACTAGATTTTTATGAAACAGGTAATTACATTGAAGCGTTTTAAGAAATATTTGCGATTTGGTCAGAAATATGAAGCGATTTTGCTCTGAATTTTAATAGGGAATCGCAAATAAATGGAAGTTTAAATTCCACTCGTAAGTTAAAAGCAAATAACTTGACAAGCGGCAAGTGACTGTCAAGCATGTTTTTTGGACTGCGTTAGCAGCCTTATAAGACAGACTCATCTCCTCACAATTCTGATGCTTTGTCCATCGCACTTGCCATGCGACCGAGTCCATGGCCTCCTGGCATCGAAAATGAACAATAGCTGTTATTACATCCCAATATTGCTCGGGGTGCCACATATGATTTAACCCCAATGCATGTCAATTGGCTGAATGGTAGATGGCGTTTACATTATCAAGAAATATACTCCCGTTGCCTGGTAAATTGACTAGCTTCACCAGTTAGGCAGCACGCTGACAAAGTGATCCAACTTCGAAATCATGAGGGTGCCACTGACTTTTGTGGCGAGAGGCGACCCTGGTTCACACACAAGGTTGTAACCTTTTTAAAGCCCCATATTACCATATAAAATGTTGCTTTCCTCCAACCAGCCTTCCCAAACCAAAAACCTGAAACTAAAGGTTGAAGGGTGAAACAGTGCTATTATTACAGCTTGAGCTCAGTAACACAAAAAGGTAAATGGTGCCATTTGGCCTATCTCGGTTCTACGCTGTGAGGTGAGATTTACTCGTATCAATTTTGACGTTAGAGTATGGCCATACTTTCCCATTCGGACGTGTAACTTACTTACCACATACTGTTTAATAGTTTAACTTATGGCGCTTATTTGTTCCCTCGACTTTTAATATTTATTGGTTCTAAAAGTGACCCGATTTTGTGTATAATCTTTTAGTGAAAGTCAACTTCGTTTTCAATCTTCCACTTTCGCACGTATTGTCCTCTCTGTTCTGCCCTCCTGTCCCAGTCTCAGACCCCAATCGAGAGCAAATGTGGTATAAGTGGATTCAAAAATGGTCCAAGTTTTGAAAGCGAGTCCCTGTTCGCCTGCCTTCTCAGCCATGAGATCGTTCCACCCCTCCGCATTTTACGAAAGCTGATGTTGTGGACGGAAGAGGTACCATAAAGATGAATTTAAAGTCTTCTGGGTTGATTAGTGAATAATCCACCTTTTATTGATAGACCCTAAAACATGGACAAAATAACAGTAGCACTTAACTTTGTCCAAGTCAAAATAGTGATTCCATTTTTTGATTGTCGATAGATAGAACTCAATACACTCATTCTAACTAATTAATTGAAGACTGGCCTCATTTGAAGTGTTTTGTAATTGTGTATAAAGAAGATCACAACTATGTAAGATGTCCAATTACGCTTAAATAACCTCATGTAGAGGTGAATCACCAAACTCTATTTGAAAAGCGATATCCGCAAATGCTGGTTAAAAGCTATGCGAGGTACTGTGTGTACATTAAACTGGATTTCTAATTTAAAAAAAATCCACTTGTAGAAAACCAATTTGGCCTCGTAGCTACAAGTTCTGCAATTTGAAGTGAGATTTTAACAATAGGGAGGGTAAAACAAACAAGTTCGACGCATCAGGCAAACAGTCCGATCCTCTAAAATTGTAGAGAGTGATACTGACCAAACTGTTCGTTGTAATCCTGAAATTTTAATTACAATCATGTTTTCAGAAGGGTAACACTTCTGTACTGTCGAGTTCATGGCCACTGGTGCTCGCTTTTGTCGATACTTTATTCATGTTTCGCATTCACACTTGCATTGGTCCAATACCGTGAAGGTTTTGAAATGGACCTCATTTGTCAATCGTCACTTTCAAGTGTTAAGCCATGGTGCTTAAAGTCTTTCCTGAATCCTTGAAAATCGTACCACTTGGAAGGATTTATTATTGACTAATTCGATAGCCGGAAAGCCATGCGTACGGTAGATGGCCACGCCACCGATCGAAGATACAAACTACAGAGGCTGAAAGGTCTACTGAGTTAAATGTGACTTCGAATATATGGGCAAATACTTCCTCCTTTTGAGCTTTGTCGTTGTTGTCCGCTAGAAAATCCATCCCCTGAATTGGTCATAACGTGACCCGAGGAGAGCCATGATTGACAACAAGGCAGTGTCAAGGGTGTTTGCTAGGCATTAATGGAAGTAGTTGTGCTAGAGGTGTTCTGCGGGGCTAACCGCATTAATGGCAACTAGTTTGGAAGATAGTACCTAAGACTAAACCTTGTCTTACAACGAGCAAGCTGCATGTATGAGAAGCACTACTTGATTGCGTTCTCTAAAAAGCGGAATATATGACAAGATTCATACCTTTCAAAGAAACATGGTGAGGCTTCCTTCGAGGTCAATTGTGTTTCATAAAATTCGTCTGATGGGGGTGGAACCCAAATTTCGAGTGCTTGACAAAATTTGATGCAGTCTTCACGCGTTTCCAGATTTGGTGTTGGCTCATGAACAGCGCGTTTAACGGAAAGTTCCTCAAGAAAAAGGTGAGCTCTGCGAAAGTCGAAGCGTGCGAATGAAGCTTTTCACCAAGAACAAAGAACAAAAATTTTACCAATGCTGCGAGATGGTCCTTTTAAATCGATTTAAAAGTGTTGTCGCGTAGGGAAAATTCGTTGATGTGTGCTAATGTACCAATGAGTTCAACTGAAAATCAGAGTATCAGTAATAGAAGATATGAATTTTAGCGATAGTCTTTGTCCTAAACTCAAGGCTTCCCTTTGCCTGAATGCCGAAAATTTGCCGCAAGTCAAAGGAAGGAGTAACTGTCAAATCCAATTTGTGTGCCAAGACTTGTAGAAACATGTGTTAAAGCGTCAAACGCACATTTTAGAGGGATGCGAACTCATGTCAAAGCCTGATCATTCCAATGCCACCCATGCAAGACTCGAAAGGCTTTACGTTCTCTATTGAGGAAATTGCAATAACATAACAATTTCCGTGTACAAAGTTTTCAGCAAATCAACTTTTAGATTTACAGGGTTGAGAGAACGCTCCCATCTCAATTTGGCCAAATTTTTTGGGTCTACTCCGTAGGAAACACCCTTATGTTTGATTAACATAAACCCAATCACAAAGGTGCTGTAGTGCGATTCGATCACCTTGGGAAGTTTTTCATTATAGTTATTTATTTTTGGTAGTAGTTTGGGGAATTTTATTTTCTTTGCTGAGGGTTGGAATTGAGTCTGGACGCGCTTGAGGTTTCGACAGTGCAACTGGAAGGGAAGCTAGTTGCTAATCTCAAAGGTAAAAAGTCTGGTTGCTCAGTTACCCCACAGTTGTTCGGGTGCCTTACTTTCTTAGTCATTTAGATAGCTGGCGCTCTACTCAGGTCATCTGAATCTCCATGAATGTGCCTTAGCTGAGCGCCATAGTTTCTAGCTAGGTCAGCAGCCTCCATGCCCTTTCATATGTCGGCGCTGCATAATTCATTCGAGTGTAAAGTCATGCTTAGTCTTCAGGGCAGTCATGCCATAGAATAATAAAAACAACAGTATTTCACACAAGGGTGCGTCTTATAAACTCGTCAGATGATATGGAGTTTAATTACTGAGGGAATTCAAGTTAAAGTCAAGTTTAGGACCTTATTTGAAGTACTCATAACTGTGCGGGTGAAGAAGCAGACTGCTTACGTCTGATCAGGTTAGAGATAAAGCAAGATATCTGTCTGGCGATCAAACCGATTTAGTTAGGCGTCCACGTTTATTCCTCATTTAAGCAAAACCAGATTTTTGCCAGTCCTTGTAGATACTGATCTGAACAAATGCAATGATTTGACCGTTTAACACTGCCCTCAAGTGTCTGCGAATTGTACTTCCACCCAGATGCAGAGCCTTTGGGTCACATCGGTAGAATATTAGCCCTTTTGTACGCTTGTAGAATATTTTCAGCCAAGCTACCAACTTCTTTCATGGATCTGTGCCTTTCCAAATGTGAATGCTTATCTGACAGTCGCGACCACCGCTGTCATGGGTTGATGAAGTTGTGCGTTATTCTTCACTAAACAAAACCACCATTAATGTGCTGTAATGGCTGCTTATTTAACTTCACCGAGTGGACTGAGTTTAGAGCTATGCCAGTAGACTCATGGCCTTTTCTTCATTAGCAATACAAGTCAAACTTAAGTGTCAAGACTTCCTTTGACTTCAGAGAAGTCGCGGGATGATACGCTGGTGGCAGTGGAAATCAATCCCGACCTTCAAAGATATCCACTTTGATTCCTGATGCTAAATGACTAGAATCTGTGGGATAGAAGAAGTGCAACTACCATGGATGAAAATATCAGCGATGCTTCACAATAGGATGGCTAAAAATAATGTCTACCTCAAGCAACTTATCCACTCCATTTTTTGCGAGGAAGTTATCAACAACAGAAGCGCCGGCAACCGTTACAGAACAGCTCACTGTGTCTGTAGACTGGCGTTAAACGCAGGGAATCGTAACACCTCCTCTACTTCTATACCAGCCATGTAGAACTTGAATGTATGTAATGATTAGCAGTGCTGAAACAAAGACATCTTGACAAGGATGTACAGACACGAAGTCTCATGCACTTAAAACACTTTTAGACGCCATCATTAATTATGCAACTGATTTTATGCGAATGTGCTTGACGCTGGTGATGAACCGCACGACCTCCCTTCCACAATGCCATCTCTAGATGGGGCTCAGCCCTAGAAATAGAAGAATTATCATGTTCTGCTTGTAGTATTTCAGTTGAAACTCTACACTTGCACACAAATTAGATGACTGGATCGGGTGATTCGTAAGTGGTTTTCTTACAGAAGTGGTCATGTTGTGATGCCCAAAGCAAAATGATCACGAAGAGGGGGCCAAGGATTACCTCTCAAAGAAGGACGGGAACAATTTGGCGCCAGATAGTTTTGTTTAGCTCTGCGTTTGATGACGCAAACACTTAGGTCAGAGCATCTTTCAATGTTACTCAGTGTTTTGGCATCCGGGTCATGGCAGCAGCCTCTCAGACCAACTCTACATCTGATTGTATATTCTTTCACACTACTGTGACTTTTACATCTTTAGAAATGGCTAGCATCTATGTATAACGTGGTCACTATGATCTACAGAACTGAAGAAAACAAATATGGCTTGACAATTTTGTTTACGTGAGCAGTTGGGAATGAGAATCATTTAGTTAGCCATTAAACAATTTAACGATGAATAAGAGGATTCTCTTTGAAACTTATTCTCGTCTGTCAATGCATGTGTGGCTATCCTGTATGCTCAGCTTGTGCCACGATATCCCCTATCTGATGTGAGTGTAAGGGGTTTGCTGTGCCACTTACGATTAACAAGAATGGATGGTGCGATCAATTTAAAAACTTGATTAAATTTGTTAGTCTTGTTAAAGTAAAAGCAAACCATTTCTGCGCAGCACGTTGCCCTGCTTCAAATGCTGAATGGCAAAGTTGGCAAGACTCCTCGTTGGTTCTGAGATTGGGATGGACTCGGCTTGCTAAGCGGACAGACTCGAGTCGCAACACTTACGTTCGTTAAATTAAAGTACTGCGATATGGATATTTTAAAGAAAGAAGGTGTAGCAAAATGAAGTTTACATTTGATTTCACTCTAGTGTAGGAATCGCTGTCTACTTTTGTATTTTGTATGCTAAAAGCAAATAAATTCTGTGCAAGAAATCTTCTACAATCCTGCGAAAATGACCCATTTTCCACCCGACAGATAAAGGTAAAGGGCACAATAAAAGAAATAGTTAGCAAAGGTCAAAACGCAACCAGGCAATCACTCGGTGGTAAGGGCAGTAGTAATGTAAACAGCAGAGTTGAAAAGAAAGTGAAAAAGGAGCGAACGCTGGCAAGAGTAACTGACAGAGGACAGTGTTGGTGTGTGCATGGAGCAGTGTGTGGCAATAAGATTTTGTTTAAAAGAATGCAAGCAACTTAAGTCCGTCAATACTTAAGGTAAATTGCATTTATTTGACACTTAACTGTTCAGCAGTGGGATATTTGAATGACACAATGATGCAATAGCAATAGAACATCCAGCTATCAGTGCAGGCTCTCAATAGTTTGTGATATTATCCAATTCTAGACTGCAGCAAAGCAGTCATTTTAAAGCGCTATTAGTCAGCGCCCTAAAGGAGCTTTTCCTTAATAATCTGGGTGTGCATTTCTTTTGAGTTCACAAGGGATCATCCTTTCTATGCCACAAGTGAGCGTGACAAAATGATTTTCGAGAACTTGCTGCTTGCAGTGTCATTTCACACCGCATGCTACAAACAGCATAGCAGTGTTTAATACTTCATGGTTCGCCTGCTAGGCCAAGGAATGTTTCCGTATCTCTTTTGCAGCCCAAAGCCTTTCACCAAATGTTCTGCAGCTCTCCAGATACCCAAAAGCGTGACTTGGAGATCAGATTGCCCCTTCTCCCCATGCCAACTGAGGTTGGCCTTTTTAAGGCATTTCATGCACACTGGCATTTTTCTTTGCCGCGGTTTTTAAGCATCAGTTGCTTACAGGATTGTGTGTACAAGCATGACAGAAGGCACACATGGCCATGTGTGTTTCGTTGAGCTCTTTGCAAACTCAGTCTATAGTTTTGTTAAAAGCCAAAATGGGTTTGTACGTGCTTACATACTGCTATTTGTTTCCGCGTTCAGACAATGCAAATGTATATGAAGAGCCTATTTTGCTCTCATTGTATTGCGTCTTCCATGGCTGAACAAGTTCACCTTTGACGTATGGATAGAGAGACATCAGACACCTCTGCTTTAACCGTCATTAAAATCACATGTTCGCTTGTCAGCGATGATTTTGCAATTGCTCGAAAAGTACGAGAGCCTCCTAGGCTTAATCATTCTTGCGTTTAAAATTGTATCATCCACTGTTTTTGGATTTCTGCATGTATCGCAAGGGGGCGGAAAGGACCAACTGCTCTTGTAGCCTTAGTATATTACCACAGTGACTTGATTGACAGCAAACCCCAAGGTGAAACATTTCCGTAGAGTTTGTCTTGCAGGTAGACGTAGAGATAGTAAATGGATACGATTGTGAATGTGGCTACCGCAAGACACTGCTCGAGGATCTCGACGCAGAGCGATGCGCCATTCTAGGCGTCTAATCGCCATCTTCTTTTTCTTCGTGTCAGACAGGTAAGAATAGTGAATCGATAGGAGTCGTGAGCCTATAGAAAATTGTGGAGTAGTGGGAGTTAAGCATCAGTAGAGTTTGATAGCAAGGCACAGATAGGGGTAAAATTACTCTCCTTTATACGGGAGCAGGCTTGTTGATCCAAACGTTGGCATACGGTTCTAAAGACCTTAACAAACAGAGTAAGTAAGGAAGCAACATCATGGTTGCCTTGATGGTTTAATGCTTAGGTTGACTTAAACAAAGCGACGATTTCGAGAATCATGTGTGGCACGATTTGTGAAATAGCTTATTATGAAGTCCACACATACGCAAATCTTGACCGCATCAATAGTACTTAGAAAGATTGCGAGAGGTTTAATAGCTATGTGCCTTTTGAGTACAAATTACGTAATAGTAAGCACCTTAGTTTCTAACATCACTACAATCCTGTATTTATTTGTCGAAAAAGGGCATTATTTAGAGAAACACTAAAGTTGCTCAGGCAGAACAAAAGCCTCTGAGCTCAACTGATTATACATTTGAAATGGTCTTTACCACTTTTTATGGTTTTATGCTTGTAGCGCGGGAGGTGGAAAAGACATGCTTCTCTTATATACACAGTGACGTCTTTGACAACAAGGACCAAAGTAAATATTACCATTGAGTTTGTTCAGCAGGCAGAGGCAGTGGCAACAAAATGAGGATTCTTGTGGATCAGACTATTGCGACGCACTGTGAGGCGATTCCAGTAGAGAGTGGTGCGCATTTCTAGGCGCCAATTCGTCCACTGTTTGGCCTTCAGGTCGGGGAGGTGGGGATGGTAAATGAGTAGGAATTGTAAACAGAAAGAAAATTTAATAAAACGGTAGGGGTTCAGGAGCATTAGGAATCATATCTGAGGCATAGAATCATTCGGTTCACAAAGCGAATTAGGCCATCTGATCTAAATGCTAACGGATTGTACTGCCACTCATGCTGCTCCTGCGATCAAAAAGCTATCGCCAATTTGCATTTTGTTTAATCCCACAACATTTCTTTCCAAAAAATTTTTGACAACGTGAATTACTAGTGGTAAAATAAATGTTTTTCTAAACTGTAAATGCATTTTAGAAGCAAACACTTGCTTTTGCATTGACTGAAGGAATAAGCTTCTTGAATGAGAAGGCTTCGCAGTAAGCATAGGGTTGTAATGAAATGCACAAAGGGCAGATTATTTTCACCAGAACCTTGGCACATGTTTCTAATGAGGCATTGAAGAGGAGAAACCAAACACAGAATTGCACCTTCTTACTTGTTTCGTAGCATGTTGCTTCCAAAATTCTGAAAAACACTGCTTTCTGGAATTAATTTATTGATGCATGCTGATGCACAAAAGCAGTCAAATGACAACCAGACTATAATCTATAAAGAGTTGAGTATCAGCATTAAAGTGTACATTTGAGAATCCCACAGCAATCGCGGAGTCGGCCTAATGACTCGGTGGGAATGCGAAAGTGTCAAATTTGCATGGCACGCTGTGCGTAATCAATTGCTAAGAAGTCAAGCTACACGCTTTGAAGCTGCTTCCTTACTCCAAATTATGGCTATATCAATAGCTCTGTGCAAACGATCCTAGTAACGTGGAGTCTGGAGTGGTGAGAGAACAGTCAACTTGAACGGCGACGTGCATTTTCTGAACTCACAACTCTGGAAAACGACTATTGTTTAATTGGCACAATGTCCTTTTTACAAGGAAGCGAATCTGCAATCTGATCACTTTGAAAAACACTAAAATTGTAAATCATTTGCCGAGAATTCGGAGGCATTCTTTTCTAAACAGGATTCGGTTTCTCCAAAATGGGCGAAATTGGATCTAAGCGTAATTTAGAAGGATGCTACTTGCCAATCTTAAATGTTACAAAGCCTGATTGCTCCCTTACACCACAGCAGCAGTGATGCTATACTGATCATGGCAAATACCTTAGTGCCTTACTTTCATTCATCGCGTAGTAGAATGGCATTCGTTTTAAGTTTGCATAGATTCCTGCTTGTCTTTTAAAAGACAGAAGCTCTTCTTAGGCTACTTAACTCTCAGTACTCTCCAGTGCTTTAATAATAACCAGCAACCGCAGATTTATCCTTAAGAAGGAAATAATTTGTGAGCTGGAATTGATCTCTACTAGCATAAAAGTTGGGCAAATCCCTCTTTCCGCCGCTTTTTAGCTGGCTTCGCTTTCACCACTGCCCGGCCATCTGCCTCTGTCAATCCATCCACCCATAAAATGAGACACGCACTTGTTCGCGCATAGTTGGTAAGAGGTGGCTCATCGAGCCGCAGATGTAATAATTTAAACAACCGAAGAATCTTGGTCCCAATTTTAAGTAACTCTAATGTCAGCATATACAACCATGGGCATCGATGTAATGCCTTTGTGGTTGATTAGATGTCCCTTTTGGTTTGGCGGTCACTTAATGCTTTACGACTGTTGTTTCGCTGGGCAGCACGGTGTTCGGCTCATGTGAGTAGTCTCCAAACCCTTTCATAAGGCGGCAGTATGTATTCTGTCCAATTGCTGTGTTTTATTCCGTTCCCATGGTGATCTCGCTACGCTACAGCAAAGACAAAGCACACTCGACTGCATATGTTTCAATTGTTGGAGGAGATAAAGTTCCAACCAAATGCATAATCCCAAGAAGAGCATTCATCTCATGACTGCGTGGGTGGAAATGCGTATTGCCCATGTTGGGACAGGTCGGAGACGAGAAGACGTATTCTTTCTGTCTGAAGGCCGCGCCAAATCAACTTATGTGACAGAATACCCTCTCTCTTCTGATAATCTTAGTTGTTATGTAGCTCTTGTTGATAGTGACATGGATCAACGCAGTGATTAGACAATCTGTTTAACTCTGCATTGGATGAAGCAAATACTTGAGTCTTGGCAACATGTACCTCCACGTAGCAGCAAGATCTCCAAGCCTTTTAGGTGGATTCTCAGCCCTTCTGTTCATTAGTAGAGTATTTCTGCTATGCTACCTTGCTTTTTTACGACCTCAGGAAAGGCAAACTGGACTGCACAAAACATCAACCAAATGGATGTGTCCTATGACCTGCTGTTCTAAATAGTCTAGAAATAGGCCTGTGCATGAATCTATGGGTTCCTCATTATCGGCCTAAATACACTTCATAAGGTAGTTTTCGTTTTGATAAAATGACAAATTGATTAAAGAGGTAAATGCACACCACCAAAAGTGCTTGAGATGAACGTGAGACAAGCATCCATCAAGCTAGTCCATCCACATAACAAGGGATCACTGTCGATGTCATTTCATGTCAGCTCGAGCTAGTACTGGCAGACCAACACGTATTCACTCGAATGCATCTTAATTAGGTCAGACATGATTAACCCGTACCACATTTCGAGATGGTCCTTTTGACTCACTTCTCCTCTTGAATAATAAGCAATGCTAATATGGGTAGTAAAGAATCCAACTGCTCTCCCAGGTGCTAATATTTCTGAGGGTCCCTTATTTGTGAATCAGACAGATTGGGAACGGTGCATATTCCACGCTTGAATATCCCAATATGAAGTGACATTTGCAGAACTATTTACGATTTGCGCATTAGTGAAGAGCAGTTCAGACAAATCGTGAATCCAATGACATTTTATATCCCAAATAAATACAAACGAATTTTGTTTGCTACAGTGTCACGAATGTGTGGGGAACTGGACAATTTATTTTGCTTTCACACTACATTGGATCTAAGCTGTCATGCTTTGATTAATTTTCCTGTCAATCAGCGTTTCCAGACCATTGGTTTTGGAAGCATGGTTGAAAAAAGCAGCATTTTGTGGTAATTTAAGCCATTGAAAGGTCACAATTTCGTGGATGAGCCGGATTTCGTTGCAGTTCTGGAGATTGGTGATGCGTTCGAAGTCATGGGGTTGGATCAGTTTGTTAGCCAACGTGTAGTCGGTTGCAAACCAGTAGTCACTCGAGCTAATGTTTAAGCTTACGTTATCTAATGATGAGAACACATGTTTGGCAACTTGAGCATTCACTGCTACGCATCGAAATAGCATGCATTGTAATTGACTTGAATAGGTTTGTGGGTGTGACACTTGCAGCTGTACCGAGATGTAGAATGATTAATTGCTGGTGTGTAGAGTGTGGGCTCTTTGACTGGTGTATTTAAGACCCTCGTGCACCCAAAATGGGCAAAATATTGGGTTGCAAGGAAAGAGGGAATGAGTGAGTGGATTGCAGTGCAATAAAGGCGTACACTAATTGAGCGAAATTGCATCCCCTGGGAGTGGAAATCATTAAGGGGATGGATTATTAATACGAGAATCTACTTCATTGTCTCCTCTGCTGAAGGTAGGTAAAATCGCCAACCTTCGTTTTGCATCAATATCCTTGGGTTTTCAGAGAACTCACAAAGTGTCCGTTTGTGTGCTAATCCTGTACTTCTAGGTATCTTGCACGTAATTATGCCATCTTAGTAAAACGTCCTCTCGGTTCCGATAACGCAGCGCTTAAGTCCGTACAGAGTGGTCTGGCCTCCGAATCACGCCTGTAAGCTCCAAGTCCTATTGGAAGTCGACTGTACACAATCATATCTATTTTTATGCTTTCTTTCGTGCTAAGAAGAGTCTCGATGCGCTGTCAGTTAATTAATACGTTTTATAACCCGAAGAATGTTGCTAAGTCCAAACTGTAGCCTCCAGATTGCGGCGATTTGGGGCGTGCCTTAATGTGAAAAGACTTCGTAATCACTTCATCTACAGCGACGTTAACACAAAGACGCTACCTTCAAAAACACATTTGTGAGATTTATTTATTTAAGTTTGTCTGAAAATTTGATTGGATGAGAAACGCATAAACGATGCTTACAATATCATTCGTCATCACAAGACTACGCAATTATCTCATACCAGCTTGCTAACAATGCACATCGCATCGCAAATTCTACATTCTGTTTCATTTGGAAGGAGAATTCGCTGTCAAATTTTGCAATCTATGCACAGGATGGAAGTGATCTTTCTGCATGAATGCCCTGCAACTTCGCAAAATCTACTCATTTTTCTCCTAACCTACGAAAGTGATGGTCGCACAAAATGAAAATAATTAAATGGCAAATGCAAAAGGCTGCTTTGCGGAAATTATTTCCTGGTGAACGTATGCAACGTGGTAAATTCTATTTCCTCTTTCATTAGGCTAGAGTAACGTATATTCCCTGTAATAACCAACAATCAATTGTGTGCATATCGAACTCAGATTTTGAATTCAAACCCATCAATAGCTTTAATGCTTCACGGGAGTGGAACACGGAATTAGACAGCAGAGGAGCTAATTAGGCAACCATTTTTATTCTATTTTTTTCTAAGTGATTGCGTATAAGCACAAGGATAATTTACTGCGAACGCTGTCTATCAGTTACACATGGAGGCTGCAGCGCCATTGTCAGTGACTGTTGATGTCGAAGGCAGCAGTACTAATATGCAGCAGAAGCAAAACAGCAAAAAATGAAAAGGACCTAGTCTACAACAAGCGTCAACTACTAACTCATCAATGGTTAAACATGGCATGATTAGAAGCAATCCAAATACCCTTAGATGAGATGTTGGGCGACAGTGTAGGTAGATAAATGGGACGGCGTATGGCAACAAAGTTTCAAAAAGAGTATAAACATCATGTAATCTCGTTAAAACTTCAAGTATCGCGCGTCTATTGGACGTTCAACTACTAACCAGTAAGACATTGGATTGATTGTTATTTTACAAAGGCTGCTGCACGTCCAGCCATCAATGATGATTCCTAATTGTGGCGTTCCCTTTTTCAAAATACTGTGCAGCGGTCATTACCGGGTAAATTTAGCCTGAGCCTAAAAAGCACTTTTATTTATAATCTGAATTAACTTGCACAAGAGACTGCTACTTCCACGACATTGCTGGACACAAAAAATCTTGTATCCAAACACATGCTACTTTGAGTTCAGCAGAAAAGTATTTATTGCCTTCTGTGTCACCAGCACCTCTTTGGAGTGATTTTGCATTTCCCTTGCAGCTCAAATCCTTTCTACGAGTGTTCTATACCTCTCTTAATCCCCAAAAGTATGCCTTTGAGATTGTCTAGCCGCCCTCAGTGCGAAAGCGAGGCTGGCTATACCATGGCATTTCGTCCGCACTGGCATCACTCTCTATCGCGTATGTTCAGGTAACTATTATACGCCAAGATAAGCGTATAAAAGTGATAGAATGAGAACATGACGTTGCATGCTCCATTATGCCCTGAATAGACCCAAGATTCTCATTTGCAATAAAAGTCTCTCGTACTAATACCCATATACATGATGTTATTTGCTTTAATATTAGGGCAGTGGTAAGTGCTCATGTAATGCTTAGACTCACTCTCATTGCGTTGCGTCCTCTATGACTAAACAAATGTACTATTAAAGAACTGATAGTGTATCATGAAACTTCTCTGCTGTAAGCGCCGTAATAATCTTTATTCATTTTTCAATAAAGAGCCTTTTTCAAAGGAAAACCGCAGTTGCCTTAAAGATATAACTCTTGTGTATGTAACGCAGGAGAGGAAATTGTCACGCTCTTTTTTAATCCTATCGATCAATTACAGTGACTCGAATGACATCGAGTGGGTTTGTTCACCAAGTAGAGGCTATAGCAACAAATGGTTCCATCGTGATTTGAGCTATTGTAAGGCACGGAGCGGGATCTCGATAGAGAGTGACATGCTTTTATGGACGCATATTCATCGTCCGTTTGACCCTTTTACCAGTCCTCATTTGAGTGTAACTAGATCCGAATTAATCGTGAGGTATAGATAGCCAGAATGATGCTTTTTACAAAAGAAAGTAAGGGAGGCTCAACACCTTCCCGAAATGCATTTACAACTCATTAGTAAATAGCCCCAATTTGGAGTCCTTGCTATCTTCTTACCTGATCTTAACACTTCGTCTTCTGCTATTGCCGAGAATGTTACTAGCAAGTATATATAGGAACGATTGACACTCGTCAATAGGACTTACTACGGACAACAAATGTTTACTGCTGCTTTGATTAATTGCTGAAGAGAGCACATTTTGAGGAGAGAAAACCGCTTTTCGTTAATGTTGCATTTCCATTCCAACCCATTCATGCACATGTCCAAATGATAATTGATGTTTGGATTGCTCTGACCTAGGAGTCCAAGCCATCCTTAAACACTTCGCACGCTCACACACCTCATTCTTGCCATCCACCACTTGTGCCTTGACTGGTCAGGTCGTGAGAATCAGGATATGGTGCACATATGCTACGCATTACTGCGTAGACTGAAGTCACTAGAGCGCGTGCTTTTGTGGCGCACTTGAAATATTAAACTTCCCTGATAGGAGCGTTAACGTTTGAGCATCTTAGTCGAAACAAAAATTTCGTCATTTAGTTCCCAGATTTCTTGATATGAACTTCCTGAACCACAAACATTTAGATGCAGTTTGGGGAAAGCTACCAGCGATCATCACGGGGACCTCTTCCTCATCGTAACCATTAATTGCTATAATACACAAAGCGGATTTTGTCTGATTATTTACTATGGATTTGATTGATACTACCTCAGCGTTTTCGAGGAAACATATTCAGATCTTTATAAATCATGCGACGACTCATGTTCCTGTTATCAAATAAGTGCATCCTCTGTTACCATCCTGTTTAACGTTAAAACATTTTGTATAAATGTTATACATTATTAGCAGCTACGATATTTGTGGCGTTAAGGTTTGCGAATTTTGCTTTTCTTTTAAAATAAACACCTAATTTATTAGTGGTCTCGTGACCAACTTGTCTGTTTAAACCACGGCTGAGTGCCACATGTTTACTGGTAAAAAGGTGAAGGGTCTAAATAGTTTACCGTTAACATTTCACATTAGGCACCTGGTTGTCATACGATGTAATTGGTTGAGTGTCTAGCTATTGTACCGTCGTCGAGTGAGCTGGCTCCTGAGCCATGCTAGTGTTGCAATCCTTTCTGTATGCTTCGCTTGAGTATTACGCCCTTTTTTCGTCATCGAGGAAGTCTCGGAGTGCTACAGAAATCTAAAGCAATAAGGCATTTTCATAAAACCCTGTAAGAATTTATTTTCGGCTTTAAGAAGTGAGCTATGTAAATTAAAATACCGATAGTTCCAAATGGCTAGCAGAGGATGATCTGCGCTGCACTTAATTTTTTGCTATCAACTAGATTTGAAAATCCCGCAGTAAATCTAAGATTACTCTGAGGCCTCTGTACCCAGAATCTGACTAAAATCAAAGGATTGTAAAATTATTGAGGTCTATTTGGACAACAGGACTTAAAGGATCACATAGTAAGGTGCTCAAATGCACATTTTTAAAGATTATCGGTATCTATAAAGAAAGGGGGAAGTTTCATGGTTTGTGATTTATGTAACTGCAACAACTCAATATTGTTTAACTGCGAACTATTCATTCAATCAACTTTCGTTTTGATAGCATTAGGAGGGCATTCAACTACTAAGGTGGCGTGCTTTCTCTAAGCCCTAATTTATTGTAAAACTAAATTTTCTTTGAGTAAAAACAAACTTAAAAATAGGAAACCTGCTATTAACTCATTGTAACGAATAAGCTAAAATAATGAATGATTATATCAGGTCTTTCAAGATGGTCTTTCCTAGCAGAAATCGGTTAACTTAAATCGGAACGTAGTTGGATTTTCGAGAACACAACTTAAACGGAGGGTGTTTGCTTACCTTGAGGGTAACAGAATCAACACCTCACAGTAGAAAGGCTGTAATAATGATTACGGCTGATGTTTTAGTGCCACACTCTTATCATTGGCACAGTAAATGAATATTCATTTTAAGTTGTGGATTGTAGCTTGCGAGTCTGATAGGTGACAAACGCTCTTGTCGAGGCACCTAAATCTCCTGCTAATTTCTTCTTGTGGACTTCCATTAGACTCTGTTATTAAAAATGTAAAGAAGCACTGATTGAACAAGAGGGTAGAATCTGCAGTAGCTGTATACAGCAACCTATTATGTGATCCCTCCTTCTTTCAAATTTTATTCTAGCTCTTCCCATATTCACTGTCCTACATCACATGTACTTCTGAAACTGTCTACAGTAGCACTGGCGTTCCATTCTCGCTAATAGGCTGGCAGAACTGAATTTTGTGGATTCGCTGTTACGGTGCTAGTCTATACCTGTTGGCACTTTAGGGTCTGCACTCATAACTCATAAAATTAAGGATATTAAATGATTTTCTGTTGCTACTATTTTCAAGTTTACTTTATTTTTACCACTGCTTAGCCATCGGTCCCCGTTTCACTTATTTCCTGGTGAAGTAGAGCAAATACAGGTTTCCGCATGATTGGCTGGACTTTATGTAAATGTTGATTGCGCATCAGGAAATTTCGTTTTGAAATCCTTTTCAGTCGGATTTTGCTTTCGTTGATAATTGTCTCACACATTTCTATGATATTTAAGTATCGTATTCAAGCAGTGGTACTTGACAGCAAACTGAGGCAATCTAGGTAGCAGCAAGTGCTAAAATTCTTCATCATCGTATTGTCTGCGATTGCTTGGCAATTCCTTTGGTTCCGCAATTACTTGAGGCCTTTGATTGTACATTCGCTGGGCGGTATGGCCTCCAAGTCATACCACTAGCCAAAAAACCTTTTCGTGAGTTCACAATGAATGCTCTCCAGGGAAGTCCTGTAGCTCTACATAATCAAAACGGCATAAGTTCCGCACAGGAAATGGTATCGTAAACACACCAGACGATATATATTTTAATTACAAAGTGAAATCAAGATGCGACCCAATTTAGATTACTGTTTGGAGCACTCCTTTTACGACTGTGTAGGTGGAGATTGGAAATGCTTGTGTTGAAACGGAACGGGAATAAAATGAGTTCGTAAATCTATCTGGTTATGCAATTCGTACCTACTAGAACAAATGGAATGATTTTACATTTCATCACGACGTCGCTTCACGATAGAGCCTTTGCACTACATTAGTGACCCCTACACCCTTCTGACCATTAGAAAACTATATTCTGTCACCATGCTATGAACATTCCAACCTTTGGAAAGGCTCGAGGCGATTTACAAATTTTTTACATTATACTACTGAATAGGTGTAAAAAGTGGAGTAAGTAGAAGTTGAAACTTGATACAACTCTACTTCTCGTTTTTGTTTTCTTTTTAATTTCTCGCCTTTGTTCAAAATAACGCAAGCATATTACAAGAAATGAGAGAGGCAGGTTTCCATTAAGTGACTGAGACTGATTCAAAGCACGTGCTTTTAGGTGGCTTTTTATTGCATCATTTAAAAATGAAATTTCTTAACTTGGGGTTAAAGATCTAGTGATTCTGACTGCCTCTGTACAGTAATCTATTCCACCACCGTACTAACTTCGAGTGCCACACAACCAAAGTTGCAAGATGCTTTGTTGGCTTTGAGAAAGAGCTAACCTTTGCCTGCGAAAAAAGACACGGCCGAATCACATCAAGTTGGTTCATTTAACCGAAATTTTATGATGTGAAAGTTTGAAGGGGAGGAAGTACCTAGTCGATGGACTGACACTTCAAAGTTCCATCGATGAACAAGGTATTGCCCCAAGGTGTACCAAAACCATCACAAACCTTTCATTAACCCGACGTCTGGGTTTGCCCCTCCAGAACAAATCACGGCCTACTATTGTACTACGCGTAATGAGAGGAAGTGATTCTCGTATGGAAATGGTCAAGGGTTCTTAAGGCAAAGCTTTCCTGTTGCAATGTATGTGAAGCCAGATTAACCATTTTACTTCTTTAATTAAGAATGAAAGTCATGCACCCAAATCAAATCTTCAAATATCCACCAACTTCAATTCAAACCGAGAACTTTCAAGTTGTGCCAGGACTTTGGATGGTAACCTATCCCTATCATCACCAATGTGCTGCGAATTTGAAACATGGTTTCGAGCAGAGGAAACACACCCATTTTATTTTCGTGGGACTTTAAAAAGCAAGTAGGAATTTTGCGGTCATTAATGACCAAGCATACGCCGTTTAACAGTTTCCAATGTGACAACAGTACTCAAGTTGGTGTCGATTACTGGTGAAGGCAACAGCAACTTATGTCGCAGAAGCGAAAAAGGAAATGGAACTGATTTGTGTCTTAAATGTTCTGCCTGAAAAGCCCCAAGTTCTGTGTAAGGAGGCATAAGACAGCGAGGATAATTAACAGGAATTTTCCTCGCTTTTATGTGGAAAATGCATGTTGCAGAGCAAGTATCCTTCCTCTAGAAGAGTTAAAAGCCCATTATAGGGTTAAATTTAAGGCGTAAGGAGAATTTGGTCTATAAAACGTGGATCCCGATTTCGAATTGGCCACGAGTGAAGACCCTATGTCAGTTCAGACTAACACTGGCAGGTCTTTACGCATTCTCGTGAATTTTACCTTAAATAGACTGGAACCTTTTTTAAAGGCGGCCGCTACAGCTTGCTTTTCACTTCAGGTAAATGTTAAACTCTTTTGAATAAATACTCTCAAGTTCGTAAGGATAGCGTAGATCATATTGCGCTCCTCGGTGTCAAGAATCTCGAGGACCATCTAAATGTTAAGCAGGAAAAATGCAAAAGTATGCATATTTCACAGTACAAAAACCTCATTTGAAGCAATGTTTGCCAAATTTAAGTCACTTGATTTGTACTTTGCCGTAGAGCAGTTAAGACAGACTTTATTCCTAATGGCAATTTACATCCTATATAAATGCATGCAGATGACATTCCTTAAGATGTCACCAATGGAAGAAACATGTTTTGGGTTTCAAGAAGGAAATATAAGTACCAATTATAAAAATTAAAGATTTTAAGCACATTTACAGTTATATAGTTGTTTGTCTCTGCTTTTTAATTGTCAGTTTCCAGTGAATGGATTAAACATTTTGGGCAGAGTTAAATGCAGATGCGCTCCCTTCCGATGGTGTACATTTCAGCAAGTAGGCGTTACTAACGTCTGGAGGAGTTGTCTCGATTATCTTAATCCAAAGGTCATGGTGTGAACCGAAAATACAACCTGTGGTAACGCGCACAGTAAACAACTACATAATCACCACGCCTATAGCTTATCAGTTGTTTGCACAGTAATAAGAAGACTCATTGAAATGGAGAAAACCCCAATCAAGTAAGGAACGGCTCCGCCTTTCTGAATAATTACCAAATCCAAGTGTCACTGAAGAAATCTGTACCTGCGGGCGGGTGAATTTGTAGATGCTCACTAATGAAAGGTGAAAACCGCGTCGGATTTCAAAAAGTATCGGATTTCAAACTCCAGGCTGGAATGCGTGATTAAGCTAACTAAATTGGCAACCGACCTCGGAGGAAGGCTTGCAAATTTTTTGTTACATTTATTTTTAAGAGATTGCAAATAAGCTACACAACTCATATGCAGAGTTTGCTAGTTATAAGACAAATTTGAGAGAGAGCACCTAATTTTTGGAGATCCCGGTCGTCTGTAAAGCATTTACTTCTATAAATAGCAAGCTTTATAAGTTAGGAAATTAGTAGTATTATCATTTACTTTGCTTTGTGGTTAATTGCGGTTCACACAAGGGCTCGTTAGGACCGGGTCTAAGGATTGACATAAGGAAGTGGCAAATTCAGTATGCATTTCAAGGTACACTTAGCTCAGCAGTTTTTCAGCTTCTGTGACTTGGATTCTTGAATGACGGCCTGGCCCTCCGCAGTGCTTATGGGTTTCCAGCTTTTAGTGGCATGGCTTGTGAAGGGCTCAGGGCAAGTCACAAGTGCCGTCGTGCCACCTCTGTTTGTGCTGATTGACACACAGGCTTAATTCAAAATTTGCAGTGCGATGATACGGTACAAGTGAGACATCATAATGCAACGAGTTATGAAATGGTACACGTGTGGACAAAAGCATTAACAAAGCATCTTTAAAGGCAAGTGATAACGAGGGCTAAGATTTAAATTGCAGAATCGTTGTGCTTCCGAAACCGGTATCGTCTAACTAAATTCTAAGTGTATCTACAGACAGTTTCGTGAGTTATATCATTAACAAATTTTTGGGAGCTTCACAAAGAGGTTGAGACAGATTGCCTAATCTGAACTGCCTTAGCCTTTAAGGCTCTATGCACAGTCCCACTTGGCTTTGAGTTCGCAATTTAACTTAACTTTTTAAGAATTGAGAATTCCAAGTTAATGTACCCCTCATGGCTTTTACCCAAATGGTGTATGATTTATTACCGAACACGAGTTGCGATAGTTTCTCGCCTTACACTGTCAGTCAATTGTGGCTAGCCACCTTAAATCTTTGTGTTTACCTGCCAGAAACTTTAGCCAAGGCCAATAAAGTGAACTAGAGAGAGAAGGTGAGCTAGACTTTAGGGCTAGAATAGATGATAAGCGAAACACCCTATTGTTTTGGTTTTGATGAAGCCATCTGATACAAATTGGCTTTTTTAATGTTTTAGGGTCTAGTATTGTTATTACTACTTACTTTTTGGCTCAAAAGTTTTCAATTCCATCGCCGTAGTTAATATTTTTATTCAAACTACCTCCTTAAGTAGCACGTTGGGAGATTGCAAGGGAGAGGCGATGAGGAAGGCGGGCAAACATGAAGTAATTTCCTACACTTGGACCATTTGTAGGTTCCCGATTGCTACAATGCAGAATGTCTTCTTTGAGTCATTCTCCTCGACATATTCGCCTGAGGCAGAAGCAGAAGGGCTAAACACTTTAAATATTACGTATTCAAGTGAGAGATTAAGGGTGGGGGATAAGTTGTACCAAAAGATTTACGCATAATCGAGTTACGTTAGAATAACGGCACTTTCAGGAACCAACTAATCTTAGAAAGTAAAAGAAACAAGTAAAAATCACTGTCTAAACTTTCTGTCAACTAGGTTTCTTTAACAACGTCGGATAAATTATTTACTTTTCCATTTACATTTTCTCATTTTGTGAACACAATTTCCAAGGGCGAAATCGGATCATTTTTTTTATTTCGAAGTTTGTATGACATAAATTTAACTTAATAGATTGGATAGTTGATTCCGTCTATGCACGTTCCTAGACTTGACATGTCATACTGCCGCTGCTTTCGTCTTCTACTTCCGAAATCAGTTTATTATTTTGGGAAGGCTTATCAGAGGAGGTCAACAAAGATTGTAATTATGTAGAATTTTAAAATAGTGACAGTTGTATGGGCAAAATCTGAGTTTGGTTTCGCGTCCGAGATCAGTGGCGCCTTCGCAGTCACGAAGTTTGATCAGACTATCAGTGTAGTACTTTGTTTGTTGGAACTATCGGTTTCTGTCAAGGTCACAGAGGTGGCCATATTGCCCTAGCTGCGTGGGCTGGCCTCTGGGCCATGCCAGCAGCCTATTTCCCTCTGTCCGTTGAATATATGTATCCTATCCTAGCATTCTGCCTTCTTTTGCCTTCGAGGAAGCCTCGGGATGCTAAAATCAGCTTACAACCCAAAAGGTTGGTCAAACAAACACAACAACAAATCAGTAAATAATACGCCTATGCGATCTGGTTGCAAAAGGGCAGCCATTTAAACTTACTTTTAAATTTGTGTCGTTAAGTAGACACATCATCTACTTCCCATTCTTCTAGCATGCACCGTAGTCAAATTAAGCCATTTTGTAAGTCAGTTTTTCCGGGTCATGCCGATAAACCTCTGGCTCTTCTCCTCGTCAACAATGCATATTCTGTGCGAGCAATATAAATCCTTTCTTCGTCAAGAATGGATAAGCGGGATACAATACTTATTCTAAAATAAATAAAATTATAAAACCACTTTACAGACTGGACTTTGAATTGTAACGTCTTTTGCAGAACGTAAGCAAAGGAAATAGCAGAAGAGGTCACATTGTTGTCACCCGACCGCAATAAGCTTTATGCCTTTTTTGCCCATTTATTTGATTTTCCGCGTTAGCAGGGATAAGAGCGGTCATAACCGAGGGACGGAAAGTAGGTCTCAGACGTACAAAAAGGCTGGAAGCTACTGGCATGGCTTGGCGGCAGTGGCACCGAATAGAAGTGTAGTGGTGAATCCTCGGGTTTCCTAATTGATCCAGACGAAGAACTAAGCAGATCTTTGAAGAATTGCAGAAGTCCTTGTCTGCCATCCTCATCAACTCGTAAGTGAAACTTGGGATCCCCACTTAAGTCAAAAATGTGTTTTATGAGATGAAATTATATGGTCGCTGTTATTATTGCCGCCGATAATACTGATTAGGTTGCGCTTTTTGGACCCAAAGCAAAATTCCCAAACCTCCTCTATAATGTCTAGATGCGTTTCAAAATGTAGGCGTATTTTGACATTTTCTAAGCAGCAGCCATGGAGATTCGGTCCTTTAATGCCCATGCAAAATGTCTATCGATGCATCTTAAAGAGTTGTAGGAATATTTATCATGCGATATTTAAATTACAATGCATTTTGCATTCCACTGCATATTCTAGCAGCCTCTTTGATTCTCCTATCCAAGCCTTTGAGCGATGGTTTCCAGGCCTTAAGCGCTGTAAAATGCAACTTAATAGATAACGTGCAGAAGAACAGGTGGGTAACATGAGTGAAGCGCAGTGTTCGAAAGCGAGGGGTCCGCGGGGCCCGCATGAGCAGCAATGACACTCTACCTATCCTGTTTCTTTTCCTTTTGGGTGTCTAATGTATGCAGCACAGTTACGCATTGCAGAGGTTAAAAAGTAAGGCACTGGCCCGAAGGCCTGTGAACTCGCTATTACTTTCGCTAACACTTGAACTTGGATTAGAGGTGAACTTGGCTTTTGGCTTCAGTGTGCATGCTGTGTGCACGCTCGAATGAAAAGTGTGTGATGCTGCGGCTACGGAAACCGACTTTTTTCAAGTTCACTTGCAACTTTAATTAGGTTCTTAACGGTCTCCATTGCAACAGTAAAATGGATTAATTGGAAATAAAAATGTGGTTAATATTTTGGCTCCGAGAAATGAATTTGATCTGATGGATAAAATTATGATTAAATTAGCTTGGCAGCTTTCTAAATACTAGGATCAAAGGCATTGATTCTGGCCAAACGATACTATCTGTCCTTGTAAAAACAAGATAACTTAATCTACTGCTTCATGAGCACGTTTACTTGGTCCGTGGCAATAATTTTTCTTATATTAATGCAAATGAGCAAAATTGATGTGCAATTGAGTGCTATTCAAAAGCGAATGAAACGTATCTAGTATGATACATTGGCTGTTTATTTAGCTTTTATTTGTAATAAAGGCTTATTTTGAGTCTCCACTGTTGCATCTTTGCCATGCTGTAGCCTTAATCCCTTCTTCTTGCCGAATACATATTTTATACCCGAGTATTCAATCTTATTTTTCCTTCGCAAAAGTCTAATGCACAGCATTGATAGTGGGACAAGTAAATCCAGCTTTAAATGACATCCATCTCGATTTATGCTTATGGGTGGTAAACCCTAGTAGGGAGGAAGAAGCGCTCACGCCATGGATGGAAGAATAGTGACATCCCATAGCAGAGTAGCTAAAAATGATGTTTCCCAAGGCAACTAACTCAGTTCTGTCTTCTGCAGGAAAGTTATTAACAACAAAATCGACACTAAACGTATGTAATATTGAAAGGTTTCTTCACAGAATTGCTTTTAGGCGCTTTTGTGTTTTCGACAGCGCAACTGGAAATGAAGCTGGAAACCATGTTACTCGGCTAGCCCGTAGTGACAGTGTTGCTGTAATGACAACAACAGGCACCCTAGTGACTTACTATTATTCATCGCGTACCAGAATCGCATTATTTTTAAATTGTGCATTGGGGCTTGCGAGTCCATAGGCCCACTTCGACTGAGTTCACTCACCGATGTCGGACACTCCATTCAAGTCATCCAAATCTATGATACCTTCATAATGAATGTTGGCTGCATATTTCTTTTAATATAAATATGGAGAAGCACTAACCAAACGAACTGCTAGAGCCTGCAGTGGTAGTTAAAAACGTTGGAAAAGTAAGTAGCAACCTGTTATATGGTCCCTTCTCCTCTTGAACTGTCTTCTCAGTTTTGATTGTAGTCAATCTCTTGTGATGACCATGCTTTGAAAATTGTCAACAATAGCACAAGTTTTTTTATCCTTATTGAGGGTCTCGCAGAACTGCATCATGCGGGTTGGCTGCTACGATACTGCTGTAGAAAAGTCGATGCCTAAAATCCAAACGCAGAACCTTTAGGAATAAAATATATTCGACAATCCCCTGTGTTCACTACCTTGTGAGCTAGTTCGATTTCACCACTGCCTCCTCATCTATGTTTGCTTCACTTACTTTCTAGTAAAGTGGAACACATACAGGCTTCCGCATGGTGAGTAGAACTTCACGTAAACGTTGAAAGCGGCTTTAAACAAAGGCGTTTCGGAGTGCTTTCAGTCCATTCCTGCTTTCATTACTGAATCCTGAAGCTCATGAGTCACCACAGGTGCAGTTGTTTACTGAATTCAACTTTTCCGTATTATTTAAATATCACAGTAAAGCAACAAACATCGACAGTAAAGCCAGGTAAACTTAATGATGGAATGTGCAAAGCTTTCGCATCTTTAGTGAGTGCCCAAATCTTTATGCTGGTTTTGGGGTCATTTAAGGCTCCATGATTGTATTTTTGCTGAGTGGTATGGCCTTCAGTACTTGTCATTAGACTCCAGGGTCTTCCTTATGTCGACAAAATACATTCATACTGGCCTTCTCTCGTCTCCTGGGAAATCTTGCCGCGCTACAACATAAACAAAAATAAATCATATATAAGATTTAGTCCCATAAACTCATTGGGACGTAGTATTTCTCCCTTTTGGGCTGTCGCATGTATGGAGCTCTCGTTGTTTCGTGTATGGAATGATTAGACAATTTGTTTAATTCCTTGCATTATGGAGGGCCTCATTAGTCTCCGCAAACATAATTTGAGCAATTATGAGCCATCTTCTTGCAAATATATTTCTATCTATCTAGCTTAATGCCCATTTGTGTTACAAATTAAAATGGAAGACAACGCATACATTCTCCTCCCAGTGCCAAACAAATTTATTTAGCTGTAAGGGTTTATCATTTTTACCGTGCATTAAATTAGTTGACCATTTCAGTTTCTGTGTCTTGTGGACTCATTTTTGGTAGGTCCGGCTTTTACAGTCCCCCATGCTATCTGTACGAAGGTAGAGACTCATACCACTCCAGTGAATCCCCCATAGGGTCACCTGACATGATGTTTTTGACATGGAATGCACTATCCCCCTCCCTTTCATTTTGCTAATAAGGCAGTACCAGACTACGGCGCATAAAGGCGCAATTAAATAGCTTCGTGATCATTTACGCTGCATGGCTGTGGGCCTAATTCGTCGATGATAGGGCCTCTACAATTTGTGTTTTCGGCATGCTAATAACACCATAGCCTTTCCACTGGTTTATTATATAAGCATTGTGACTTCTTTTGCCTTCAAAAATCGTTCAAGGTGCTAAAAATAGATTCCAGATCAGCTCTTGATGGAAATCTAGAAGAGATCAACATCCACTTGATAAATGGACAGGTAAAGGGAGTTTGCAATTTGTTGCAGTCGGTATGTGCACGTACCCAGTTCATATACTTGTTGTCCACGTTGAAATCCCCCCCTCTAAATCCGCGAATCTTGAACAGTCCGATACCGCATTTTTGAAATCTGGAATTCGTTTCGTTAAGCTATTTAGTAATCGCACTTATTTAAGTCAAATATTGAAGTATTCTAACACTCGCCTAGAAACAAAAGAAACCATATTATTAGGACGCAAAGAAGTATCAGAGCGAATGGGCTACTGGCACGGCCGTAGACAGCGCCACTCAATGGAAACATAAAAGGGGATCCTAAAGTGTCCTACCAAAGCAAAACCAGAGAGTAATCAAACAATCAAGGTCTTATAACGGCATTTTATTTCTCTACATCATAATAAGACCAGTTGAATTGTTATTAAGCTCATTGTTATTTGACAAAGACTACTGCACAAAAATGCATGGAAAATTAGACGTAAAACTCACGAATTGCGATTAAATAGAATCCGTTTTTTAAATTTAACGTAATATGAAATGACAATTAGGCTGCTCACTCTGTCTTAATCAGTAAAATAAGTACATTAGGGCGCGCTGCTTTTTCCTCGTGAGGAGTTGGTCACTTGTTATACTTCCTGCAATTAATGGATGCAATAGCAATTCGCTAATGCATACATTTTCTGCCTAGGTACTGTCCATCTCATTTTACTTGCCCTTTTAGACGGACGAGGGTTTCAAGTGCGCCAGTAGATAGAAATAATTTAGTTCAGTAAGGAGCAAACAACAATGGTAGTCATTATTACTATGTGCCAAATCCAAGTAGTGTGCACCACTCTCACCTCCTGTTCAGCATTCTGACCTTTATTTCCGTTCTCCTTACAGAGGATTTACTGTCTCATATGTGGTAAATGAATGCTGGACAAAATTTATACCTGAAAGGTGACATTGCTAAACTAGATTTGTGTGTTGAGCTAATTTCGCCAATTCAGGTGTCATGTAAATAAACTGCGCTGATTGTCATCGGCCTCCTAGCCAATCGGTATGTAGACAATACATTTTCCATTCTAAAATTTTGCCTTCTATCGCCTTCTAGGAAAGGCTCAAATGATGCAATATGTTTCCATTAAGATTTCCTGATTCTATCCAAAGTAGTTTGGGCTTCATATTCTCGGTTGAAATTTTCATTTTACATTAAACGAAGGGAAATATTAGCACATTCTAAGAGTGGATGGTAGACCAGACATGGCTAAAGGTTGCAATCTTATGTAAGTTGAGTCTTTTCCTTAATTACTGTTCGTTAAACTCTTCTATACTGTCCCAAGGTGAGGAGCAAATAGTGTTGCATGTGGCAAATGCTGTCCAGCCTATGGTTCTCTGTGTTGACAACAACTTCAGAGGGTACGAATGCCTAGCAACTCGATACACTACACGCTCACATTGTAATCGAGGCCACAGCCTTCCGGCCTTCTGTACACTAAAAATAACTTTTTGTACAGTCTGATAGAACTTACTCCTACTTTAGGGAAGATCTGATAAGCTATGCTTGCAAACTGAGTTGCTGTGAAAACGATGTACCCATAATATGTATGATTTGCTAGAAAACGTCTCATTGTTATTTGATGACACCAACATAAAACCACTTTCAATAATTGCTAGCATTCAACTTCGCCACAAATACGTATGATTAGATGATTGAGTTCCAGTAGAATACATTAGTTTAACTACATCGTTTGGGTGGCAAGCTGACAGTCTGGTCCATTCTCATAGCCACGAAGGCATCGCCGACCTCGGAGGAGGAAATAATCCGTGTATCACCTGTAAAATTGTGACCTTCTATAAAATTTATCGTTTCGAAAACTACCAGCCAACAATTATAAGAAAAGCTAGTCCAACAGCATTACAACATTTTGACCTCTTTTAACTACATGAGCAAAAGGAACGTCAACAGAATTGTGCATTTTATGTCAGGAATCCGTTTTCAGGAAACGAGAATGTGAGGGGATTTAAAAGTGACTCACCAGAGGTTGCTTATTTGTTCCTTCCATTTTTCAAAACCTCTTGGCTTTAAAAGTACCACTACCCTCAAAAATGGTTCAGTTGTAAATGCGACCTTTTCATGCTAACTATTCATGCTGTCGATATCCCACTTGGGAATGCAATATTTTAACTGTTTTGCCCTTTCACATCCACATCAGAGGGTAGAATCTTGTAATGTGGTAATGTGTCATTAACAGCTAGTCAAAATTTTAATAGGATGCCAGAGTATGTCCTTTTCTAGCTTCTTTCTTCTCCTTCAGAGATCGAGAACGTCTTCTCTGTCTCGGAATGGAACCGCTCTGCCCACTTCTTTATCCAAGCAGGCGAATCTGCTAACTTCTGGGTTAAGTAGTAAATAAATCAAATTTAGGATTAATAGACACTAAAAAGATAGCCTGTTCAATTTATGATAACCATTTTTATCACATTCAAAACTTAAGACCATTTGATTTTTTATCTATTCTACTATTATAGCTCGTTCTATTCATTGTTTGCTTGTTCACTTCTCGGTTTTGATTGAGAGGCCACTTAGGTGCCCTCGCCGGACTAGTTGACCTCGGGCACACACTAGTAGTCTCAGGCTTTACTGTGTGTCGAATGTATTTATTCTACCCGAGCATCATGCCTTTTTTCATCTTCAAGGAAGCCTCGTGGCACTAAGCCTGCTTATTGGCCCTCGTCGGAGCCCCTGTTAGATCTAAATCAGAGTGGAATGCAAATTTTGGGGCGCTATGAGGTGAAGGACTGTGAAAACCTGTATTTGGTTGTAGTTAATGCATCATGCAAGTAAAAGTTGTGGTAAACTTAGAATTTTTATACACTTAGCGACAAAATCATGGAAAAAATGAAAATTTGTAGTAAATCCCGAACCAAGATATTTGGCGTGGTGCAACAAATTATGTAATCTCAAGTTAATTCGCCACAGAAGGGAACTTAAAAAATAAGGAGATCTGTCACATTAGACAGTTGGTCTATATCGCCTTTTGTGGAACTCTCAATTAATTTGTCTGTTGCTTTGCCGACGAAAATGATTGCCTAAATCCTAAAATTTAGAATTAATCTATGGGACTTGGGAGGAAATTCACTTTCACGATTTCAAGTTCCTGTGTCATTTACTGCTTATTTATGCGAAAATTGCATTAAATGGCTTCAATTCTTTTCCATGTTCCTAATAAATCATAGCAGTAAGGAAGATATATTATGGATGCGCAGAGTAACTGAATGGCTGTGAGCGCTTTGAAGGGCAAAATGCACAGAAGCCAAAGGATTTTTAGAGTTAAATGTACTTTAAATGTAAAACTTATTTCACTCTTCCTCTCAAGGCTTTGCGTCTGCCACTTTATGGGGTCATTAACTGCCCCTCAGCATGCCATGTCCTGATGTCAATCACAACCGAAGACGAAATTGCTAGAGTCTCATCTCAGAAAGGTTAGTAAGAGGAGATTCAGAGGTATCTCACCATCGGGTGCTCCGGAAGGCGAAATGTGTAAAAATAAATCATTTAGACGATAGGACTGACCAATGGAGTGCGTTTTACGTTAGGCCGACTTCTTATATCAACTGTAATTATTGGATTTGTTTCCATGAGGGCATAGTCGGGCCATTTGAGGTCATTCGCTAGCTATGGTACTCGATCGCTCATATTTTAAAACCTCGAAATTAAATGTTGGCCACTGGCCAGCCATCCCAATGTTTGGCGTCTGTCGATGGTATCTCATCGCAGTAATGTCCTGATCTGGTAACATTTAAACGATGCTGGGATCGTTCCTCACTTCTATTGGGTTCGTAAATGTGTTTCAGCAATCCCACTCTACAGGAAGTTCTTTGGGCCATGTTAATAGCCTCATAGTTCTTCTACATGTAACTAACATGTATAAATGAAGTGGGGAGGTAAAGGAGGGCGATTGTGCAAACCGCAAAGAAATAATCACTTGCAAAATAAAATTCCCACTAAAAGTCCAATCGAATTATTACAGCATTATCTTTTAAAACAATCCTAGGCGTACACGAGCTTTACAACTATGTATATTTCTGAACTCTCTGATTCATCCCTTAATGCTTATAAATCGCATCTCAAAGCATGAAACACGTTTATAAAACTTAATTTAGTAGTATTCGGAGCATTTTATCAGGCATCATTTGTCTGCATCAATACAGAACATTAACTGTCATTGTGTTTAAAAGTTGGATGCACACCTCTTCATCCACTTACAAATCGCACAGCTTGAAAACCGAAAATTTTAACGTCAAACTCTGACTTCGTCTTGTAGACCGTGTCCGATTTCCCATATGGGTGAACCTCGAGATGTCCAAACGCCTAGACCACCTCGAAAGAAGGGAGGAGTTAACTGCACCGAGGCTTTTCAAATTACATTCATACGACTACGTGTAGGCCTGCCAGTGTCAACTGGAACTGGCATGATGTATTCAAGCATACTTTTTTTTTTCAAATTTGGCATCCACGCTTTTTTGGCTTACTTTCCCTTTTGCCCCAAAATCACTTCTACGATGAGCCTAATCAGTCTTCCAGCATAAGTACACTTGATCAGACATATGTATTTCCCTAGCTAATATTTATCCCCTTTCTTGGACGAAAAAGCCATGCTTGAGCGTTGCTTTATACCATCTTCCACGACGCTATTTTAAAAGAAGGGGCCATGTAGCAGACTGCTGTATACTCATCAATGCTTTTCTTAATGCTACAGGAGCTATGAAGTCAACTGAGAGACGCTGAGTATATAAAAAGCGGAAGGACTCATACTCTTCCACAATTCCCTTTTGCAACATTGGCGCACTCATCAGGTCGAATAACCAATACTTGAAAACTTGATCGAGAAATGGGTTAGTATGGATTGAACAGTCTAGAATTGTCTTTCTCACCAGTGTATCGGGGCTGCAAGAGAGGTAAGTCACACTACTTAGCTGATTTTGTGTAGCATTGAACAATGATCCCTTCAGCGCACATCTTCGCATACCGTGTGAGGCAACATTTTGAAATCACAACCAGTCGGAAATTATTGGCGTCGTAAATAGAAGATCTCTGTGTAACTTCATGGAATAGTATAGTTTGGTTTAGCGGACAAGGCTCTTGAGATCTGACTAAATTCACTCGGGATTGACGGCTGCGGTATAGGCTGGGAACGGAACCAAAACAATCAGGATTATCACTGACGGATGTAGCCGGATGTGGAACTGCATTGAGGAAAATTCTGGGGACTAAGTAATGCCCAACAGCTAGGTCACCTTATGCCCTAAGAACATTGGTCCAAAAGCATAGTTTTTTTGGTTTTTTAGGGCAAGGTTTTTTGTCAGTACCTCCTTGGCAATTTGTTTTCATTTCAGTGATTCTCAGACTATAATTGCCTTGACTTCCTTCTTCGAGTAGAAGGGTAGTGGAAGTGTAGCGTGTTCACTTAACTGACATTATAATAAAAGTACCACTGACAATTTCGTAATGAACCTTTCTGAGTGCTTTATGCTCACACATTCTGTCCCTTTTACAGATAAAAGTGTATCAGCAGAACACGTAACTGGAATATTTGGCGAAGGTAGGTATCATTTCCAACCCTCCTGTTAGAGGTTGTCACGGCCTTTGTCGTATTTGGCATATGGTTTTCACTCCTCACACTTAGTTTTATTATCAAACAATAGAAATTAGAATAGTTTCATTCTTGGACCGGTATCGCTTGCCAATGTCAATAGATTGTATTTGCTAACACACCAGCATGCCCCGGAGGTCATGGCATCCAGCCTCAAGTACCCACAAAACCAAAGTGAGGAGCTTAACAGCTAATCAAGTTATTGCTCTTAAAAGGCTTGCTATGCAAAAAAGTCTTGCATTAGGCCGTTCCCCTTCGAAATGACTAAAAGTTGTTTACGCCTGTCTCTAACCTGTCATTCCGTAAACAGCAACCGCATGCATTCCTCTCCATTCCAAAGCGGATAGGCCAAAATAATGAATGGAATGTTTATAGCCTTATTAACTAGGATCTGGAAGGAATGTCTCACCTTCTAAACACCAATCAAGCATCTATTTAGTTGACAATAATGTCAGAGATTTCATCTCAGTGACTTTCCACACTGGTAAATGGCTAGTGGCTTGTCTCGATCGAAAAAGACGAATGAGCTAAGTGTCACATCAAAAATTCTGCCTGGCTTAAAATAGTCATTACAAATTTGGTGTTTTTTTTGGCACCGGTTTTCAACTCCGACCATTTCGATTGAATACTAAGGTTGAAACTGGATGACTTGGCAACTGAGATTGGGCAGTAGAAGTAGTAAGAGCTAAAACAAATTATCATTTCAATGCCCTGACAGACAAGAAGGAAGATAGAATCTTGAAATTTGTGCCATTTTTGTTTCCCAGATATCCTGCTTCCTCAACATCTCCATGTGCACAGTAATCTTCAGTTGTGATTCGGTTAAAATTATGCAGTAATCTAAGCGGAATCTTTTCGAACCACTGTCCACTGGATGCATGCTGGTGGGGCTTCGAGATGCTTGTAGCGAAATTGACTTCAATTATCAAATATCACTGAAATTCACAAATTCAAAACAATGATGAAATTCTGGTTGATTAATAGCGCTTAACATCAAGGTGACCAACATTTGGGGTTGTCAAGATATTTTGTTTACTTTGAAGGATTGCGGTGTTTTTAAAAATCTTTAGTTGGAGTGCCACATCAGTGATCCTACTTCCTTTGGCTGGTCTACAAACCTAAACTCCACAAAAGGAAGGCATCTGCTATCGATGACTAGGCCTGAGAAAGCTCACCACAGAGGGTCCAATAAAATGGCGTCAAGCTGTGAAGGGTCCGCATATTTCAACACTATATTCAGTGTTCTATCTATCAACTATTTACATAATGAAAACTGAATGCGACATTTCTCAGTACTAGCATTTGGCAGTGTTCGCTTTCTAGAAATGTGATACGAAGGCAAACTTGGCACTATTACTAACAAGGTGGTCAGCTTTCCCATACGATGCCACTTCCTCGTGTACCCTTCCAATCCGTCTTGGGCTAGAGGTCATTTCACAAGTGGCCTTGGCATGCCCGAGGTGGAAGAGTGGTCAGGACTATTAGGAAGGACGCTTGGAGGTAGAAGAGAGCTATGTGTAAGGCAGTTTTCATTACTTACGCGATGTCCACGGTTTTTACCACTATTTCAGCTGTCTGGCCTAGTTGGCATTTCCACCAGCTTGGCGGACATTCCGTGGGCCGGTAGTTAAACAGCTGCCTACTTTGGCATGCTCAGAGATGACTTGGGACCCAGAGTTGTTCTTAATCTTAAAGCTAATCCTTAGCTGTAAGTTTGTGGTACAAATGCAGTCTTTCCTGAAAACCTAGAGGAGCTCGATACTAGAATGGGAGGAGGCCGCACCGTCCTACAGAAGTGCAAAGGTGGAGCCTTCAATGCCCGCAAAAAAGAAATTTAAGCAAATCTGTCAAAGCTCTACACTAATGCCAGAGAATTTAGCTCCGGCCATGACATTTAAATTGAGAGTACAGTGTTGGAATGCAAGCAGGTTATTCATTAAGAGGCTGATGATCACCGCTTATGCTACACTGCCATTTTGGTGCGACAAAGGTCTTCATTTTAATAGGTTATCAATGACACCTTCCCTGAGAAGAAGTGAGGGCACAGGTTCGTTCTGCATAGTCCGTTAATTGCTTGTTTAACTCTCATTTCTGGCGACGGGCCGAATCGGGGTTCCAGTGTTGTACTTCTACGGGACAGTAGCCTCAAGCCCCACCATACGTCAGAAAACACTACAATAATCACTTCCAAAAGATTGTCCAATAAACGTACTAGGTAATGTGAATGGTCGCCTGAAATGTAATTTTCTTTGTCTAAATTGTATTTTGCGGCAGAAACTCCTTATTCTACCTACTTACAGGTGATATACCACATAACAGAAATAAAAACGCTACAAAACAGGAGAAATTGTTGATTTTATTGCATAAGCCATAAAATGGTGAATCAGTCATACACAAAGCACTTCCTTATTTGTAGCATTAGAAATTCTGGCGATTAAAATTGAACAGTTCGTTTTCGATGTCAGGCCATCAAATATTCTTGTGACAACATATACACACTTCAAGAAGTTTATTTCCACTTTAGTATGTTGCTTTAGAAGACAAATATAGGACGGGTTTAAATCTAGACGCTTCCTTCTCGTGAATGGGTTCGAGTTATAATAACAATTCGATACCAGTTTTGGATAATGCAGTAAAATGGATATAGTGTTTCAATACACAATACACAATACACAAAAGGCCATAATTTTTGGACCTAGTGTGTGTAACCTACCTAAAGAAGGGTCAAAGGACCGCTGACATGACCTTGGAGGTCAGGCCACCGGGCAGTGGTACGGTGGCAGAGCCCCTAAATGTTTTGTTGCCCAAAGCAAGAGCTGGACACCCGATTTGTCTTTCTTAAAACGCCATTAGTTGCAGCGCAAGTCTACTGCATGGCTCGGGTTCCAATCCGTCCAGCAGAGCCTTATATTTCCTTGAGACCTGAGCCAAGCGTTGTTCACAGTTTATGGCTTCCTTCTACTAAAGAATTTGATATATCCGATGCAACTACTCTGTATTCTACGGTTATTTGCTTAACAATTGTTTCCACCTGCACTTATATTTTTTGAATTGTCTCGAACTCCATCTATCTAAAACCCTTTCATTTGCATGTGCGAAAAAGAAAGTTCTGCTATTCTCTGGGTTTACAAAACATGAGGCTGTATGATTGGGTATATGACCGATCCAGTCTCTACGGTCTTTAGATTTATTTCAGTAGCACAGCCTGAGGATCATATACAGCCCCAGCCCCCAATTCCAGCATAAAATACGACAAGTTTACTGCTTATAGAGACGTGAAGGCACAGTGCAATGGTTTAACATTTTTGACTGTGTTTAACTCAGGCTTCGCTGTTCGTGCTTCCCGGATCTCATTATATCAAATGCTCTTCCGTAAGTGAGCAGAACGCTCAAACACATACTGCTCAAAATTATTATAATCACAATAAAAACTTAGAACTCCACTATAGTGCAGTACTTGTGTTACTTAAATGAGCTTTGTAGGCCAGAGGTAGGATGACAATTTGAACCTGGTCGTGGAGCACTGTAGTCGCTCTCTAAAGACCGATACGCCCTCGTGTAGTACTTTGCTTGTTTGAACTACCGGCTTTGGTTAGGATGACATAGGGGCGGCTATATTGACCTGGCTGCGTAGGCTGACCTCCGGGCCATGCCAGCAGTCTATTTCCCTCTGTCTGTTGAGCATAGATATTCTAATTTAACATTCTGGCTTCCTTTACCTTCGAGGGAGCCTCGGACGCTACACCTCGTCCTAGACTCTCATACATACATGCATGTGCTACGGATGGGCCACGAACGACGTCCACCTCCGGCATCTAACCCATCTCCGTGTTCTACAAGAAAGCTATCAACAATTGAAGCGACACTAGCCATGGACCACCTGGAAAGTTTCGTTTCGAAGATTGCCTTTATTGTACTTGCCTAAGGAGATCGGCGTGCTATCGCCTCTCTATGGACATACTGATGGTCGGCAGAACCACTTATTCCGAACTTTGCTTCCAAGCTAGACGAAACTCGAGGTGCAATGCACTGTCAAGAGGGATCAGTGACGTTGGTGTCAAGCATCGCCTCAATCGCGTCGAATGTTGGCGACTGGCATGGTTAGCTCGTGGGTGCTTCTTGCAGCACTGAGTATGTTGTGATGGCTGACACGGGAGGTGTATCGAGGGGCGCGTCGGGGACGACGCTCGAAAGAGGAGAGGGGCAATGTAGTGCTTTGTTTGTTGGAACTACCAGTTTTGGTGAAGGGCACAGAGGTGGCCGTACTGCCCTAGCTGCGTGGGCTGGCCTCCGGGCCATGCCAGCAGCCTATTTTCCTCTGTCCGGTGAATATATGTATTCTACCCTGCCGCTTTGCCTTCTTTTGCCTTAAGGGAGCCTCGGGACGCTACACCTTCAGCCTATAATAAAGATGTCTAGAACCAGTCAGCCTTCTTGTAGTAAGAGCAGAAGAAGAAAAGAGGAAGAAAGGGAAGAACCGTTTACAATGATGCCCCCGCTGTTTGACCTTGAAAGTCCTCCGTAAGTGAGTTTTAGGAAAGATATATGAGCCCTTCAAAACTAACACTATTTAAAATAAAACATTTCACGCAATGTAGCGACCCCCTATGCTAAACAGCATTTGGCCGTAAATGTATCCGGCAATAATAAGTGCGCAAATTCTTTCTACAAATTCGTTTGCTTTCCTTTTCAGTTACTTCTGTGAGATTCCCTGTAAACAGTCGTACTTCACCTTGCGGAGTAATAATAAATTCGCTGATTTTACTTTTGATTAAGATTATGACAAAGTAACTAAGTTTGGGTAAGATAAGTTCTTTTTGTTTATAAGTGCAGAATCAAGGTCAGACACTCCGCTTCTCATTGGTTTAGACGCACTGTATGTTTGGTTGTAATCTCAGGATGCTTATCCACGCCGTCGTTAGCTTGTGATTAGATTGTCCTCAATTGCTTCTTGATGCTGTTGTTTCATGTCTAATAAGGGAGAGATTTGAGGTTTGCGTGCATTCTATAGGCAATATTATTCTTATGTCTTTTTGCGAAGGGCTTTAACATGCCGTTTTTACTTTCGTCTTGGTAGCTCACAGAGTGCTCAGTTTCAGTTCCTTAAAGGCTATGCCTGAGTAAAAACTTCATGCAGCACCTAGAAACCCTCGTGGTTTTCATCATTTTCAAGAATTTTAATGGACAATTCGAGGCCATTTTTTTAACTTGCATGCCAGCCCCTGAGTCGGTCTCCTTATCATTTTTGTCCTTCACTGCGTATTATAACCAGCTTTGTAATTCATTTGGGCTTGTGTAAACAAGGGACTTGGATTTTGCCCGTGGGTGGTATTCACACATCTTTTTATTACCCTTATAGAAATGTTTATATGTTGATGGCTAGCTCAAGCAACTCCCCTTGCCCGGTCAGACCCCCCTCACACGTCATTCTTGCCAGTGGTGCTTCAGCTACTCTGGGTGCAGTGATCACTCAACCCCTCGATGTCATCAAGACTAAACTCCAAGTTCCCCCCATTCTCAACATGTGCGTCAACTTTGCGCCTTTTTTTGATCACCGTCTTCCGTTCTTTAGGCGTCCGAGTGTTGGCGTCCTGCAAACCGCCATTTCTCTTTGGTCCACCGTGCCACCTCACAGTCGATGGACTCATCGGATTCGCCTCTTTTGGGCGGGTACGGTGCCCTCCTTGTATCGAGCTGTGCCTGGCGTCTGCGCCTACTTTACCACTGTCAACTTTCTCCATTCACGTCTTCCCAGGTGTGTGGCTTAAAGCGGACTTTGGGTTACTTTTTGAAGAAGTAGTAAGGCGTTTGGGTCCGCTGGTAGCTTTGTCATTAATCGTAACAGACTGAAGTCATGCGTAGTCAAGTGTAATGACTCATTGTCCCTCTTTTTCAACGTTGCCCTCGCCACGGTAAATATGTCGCAACCACTTGAAATGAAGCATATGCTTTAATCATTCAAAGGCCAACTTGGAAGTTAGTAATTGAATTAGTGGTAAATCCCACTGTCGAGAGTTATTTATCATATTTCACTGTGGGCTAGAAGTTGTTGCATTGTGAGGAGATTTGATTTATCCTGCGATTTTGGAGGGTTATTTGCCTGGAAGCAAAAGTTCACTTAGCAAGATACAGTGTTGGTCTAGTACTTAGTCTATCATACCGTAGTTAAACTTGTTCAAATCTCCTTCTCTTTCGTTCTTGACGCTTAAACTATTGGTCTAAGCATAACATGACTTCAATGCCACCTCAATACCGTGAGTTCCCACAAGTTCATCCGTTTCCAAAATATGCCTTCCTTCCACTACTTTTGGAGCGGACTCGCTAAAGTTCTTGCCAATACGCTGTCTCTGTTCCCCTTCTAGAGGTGCTATAGGCTTGAAAGTAGCTTTCGTGGTCAATCTGCAGAAGATCTAAGGTACTACTAACGTAGATGATAGCACGAGAGCGGAAGACATTCACTTGAACATCCTTCTTTTCTTCCGTCTTATAGATGCGGCTCCTCTGCTGTGAACGCCTTCACTTTGGGTTTTACGAGCCGCTGTCTTGTAGGAACCCTTCTTCTTCCCTTCACTGTTGTGAAAGCTCAAGCAGAAGCTGGGCTGACAAGAGGGCGTTCCACTTTCTCGTCTCTTCGTTGGATCTACACGACGGCTAAATGGCGGGGTTGTGTCTTCTTGATTGCTCGCTTGCATTCATTCAATCTTGTTATAGAGCTGTCGAGTTCTTGCATTCTTTGTGTCGGATTAATCGGAAAAATTACCCATTGGTATTCATCGTGTGCATCAGTTTCGGTGACATAAGAACTATCGACTTCTACTGTTTTTTTACCTATCTATTGGCGTCTTCGCCCCATTATGGTGTAACTATGTCTATCTGAAATGTATTTTCCTTTCTTCAGGAATTTACAGCGGCCTCTTGCCAACTCTGGCGCGTGATAGCCCATACTCTGGCGTCTACCTCCTATTCTACACACAGTTCAAGAATATCGTTTTGCCAAGTACGTCTGTCGCACTTGCGCGGGGCTTACTGGTGATGATGTAGCCGAAACCATTTGAAAGTTCCCTCAATTCGAAGCGAACGGGTGACACTAGTAACAAATTCTCTGTCCCCGCGCTGGAAACCTTGTTTTGGTGTACTTGGAAAGCACAGGACTGCCCAACTTATTGATGACCGTGCCCTATCCTAAGTAATGTACCACGAGCCCAAAGAATGTTTGGAAATGGTTTCACAACAACTATCGGCCGTTTTCGGCTGGGGTAAGCATGCTAATGGCAGTGAGTAACTTCAGCTATCGTATTTCGCTACAGCCCTCATGTTAGGGTAACTGGTTGATACTAGGCTGAATTTAGGCGTTTCGTAAAGGTATTACTGTTGCACGATGTTGAAAACGGCAGAAACCTGTAAGTCGCCATCTTGCTGTTGCAGCCTGAGCAGGCGGGGCTATTACTCTTTGATACTCTTCGTTGATTGCACCAAGTATATTTGAGCAGATGTGCTTGAATAAATGAGGATTAGCTGTAAGCGACTGGAGCCCGTCGTTGGTTAAACCACTTCTGCTGGAAACGCTCGTACTCTTAATCACGACTTCAACATGTGTTTGGGGATTGTTAATCTCGAACCAAGTAACGAAGAGAGCTGACCGGTCACCGAACTGTTGCCTCAGGGATTTCGCTGTCTTGTCAAATGTGTGACTTCGTGGATTATGCCGTAGTATCAGGCTACAATGGTGATCAAATCCAATTGGCGAAGCCGAATTCAGGCCTCACAACCATCCTGCTAAATGAAATTGACTTGAAGCAGATCTTTGCACTGTCTGAGCTAAGAATCAAAAGTCAGACCATCCCTGGAACATAGTGAAGTTCCGCCATACTATTGTTAATGTTATCGGTTGATGTGGCTAAATGAACGGGCGAAGTGAAGCCCTTGTCTGTGTTAACATTCCCACTAGCCTCAACCACTGCTCAAGTGCCAATTTTAGCCTTCGCGAATTCGTAAGTGTTACCCATGGGGTCAACGGATGGGACGTTAGCATCACCACCTCGGATCACTGCGATACTTACTTCGATTTGAGCTACAATAGATACGCAAGAACATTGTTTTCTCATGTTTGTGTCCCCAGATGTGAACTGGCTGCTATCCAATTCTCAAACCACGTCGGCAGAGAAGTAAAATGAGTCGGGAGCATTTTTTCATCTTGCCTTCACACTAATTTATGTTGTGTTGTCAACTTCTCCTCCAGGCGACACTAGCCACGCCACGGCATCCGTACGCATTCTCAGCGTCTGCGCACTTCTTGCCGCTATCTGTGCCACTGCAGTCACCCAGCCCGCTGACGTGCTTCGCTCTAACCGCCAGCTCTCCATTGCCACCGTTCCGGTTCGTTGCCTCTCCTTGCATTATTATGGTGTCATCTTTCTGGGACGAAGGCAATTTCAGCCACATTGCTCAAGCAACTCACGGCCATTGCTTTCATGCTTCATTTAATGCATGGAGAGCTGGAATACCAGCAATGTAGACTGCGCGAGCAAGGACCCATCCCATCGCTGCCGCTAAGTAGCTGTAGGAAGCTGATAATGCGAACCTACGAAAGGTAAACACAGTAGATCAGTTGTTTACTTCCAAATTGACAGCCAGTTTAAGGAACTTCCCCAGTAAGGCTTGCAATGAAATCTTTTGGAAGGCTTTTTTCTTCCTCAAGTCACTAAAAGCTCTTGGGACCTTAACCGCTTGTGCTTTTGAAAGCAAACGCCAGTAGCCATAACCCTCTATAAAGTCCAGGCGTTAGCGCTTGTTGCAAAAATGACATCTCTTTCCCGAAGAGCTTATCATACCAGGTGGTTAGTTTTTCATATCATTTTGACTATGCCAACCATCTGGAGGAGCTTGAATAATTTCAATTCGCCTCGCCATCAACGCTACTGGTAATCCACAAGGCCACGTTGCCAATAGGTCAGAGCTCTGTTGTTCGATTAGTTCACTCCCATGATTGGTTATGGCCTAGGTTTGCAATATAATTACATTTTTGGGAAAATTTTCAGTCAACATGTCGGGTCTCTTGGACTCAAGTGCTGCGAGAAACGATTCAAATTGATGGAATCACCGGTCTCTGGCGCGGCTTCAGCCTCCGACTGGCACGACGCGGTGTCTTCGCTGTAATCACGTGGACTCTTTTCGATAAGATTCCCGGAGCAGGGTAGAGCATCCAGTCCTTTACTGGGTGCATGTGATTCTTCCCGGTTTTTCCCCCTCCCTCCTCGTTCTCTCAAGCCGGCATTTTTTTGCCGACGTACCCATTTTCCTGAATTTTATATGACTTGAAAAGATTTTTGATTTGTGAACCTGTGGAGCTTCTAATGAAACTTTCAGAGAGTTATAGATTCATGCTGTTGTCTTTCTCAAGAAAACTGGAATACTCGTAATGTGTCTCTAACTCAGACTCGACACGAATACCTCAGTTAGGATAGAGTATTAATTATTAAGGAAGGTGGAATTACAAATAGGCACACACCTGTTAGTAAAACTCCGACACCATCACGATCGGTAACCTGGATAGTGAATGAACGAATGAAGCTGTACATGCATGAAATCGTGCTGTTCATCTAATCCCAGAGTTTGATGGCGCCGTCCCATCCCGCTGAGACCACCTTGGAGGTCTCGTGAGGCAGCCAGGCGAGATCGATACACACCGCGTCGTGCGCCTTCCACTTGGTGAGTAAGCGCGTTGTCTTCCACTCCCACAGGTGGATCAACCCATCACCGTCACCCGACACAATGTAGCGCAGATCCGGCGACATATCCGGTGTGCAGGCGTAACCCGAGACGGTGTGACCGCGGAAGAGCTTCTTGCGCATCCGTTTGTAGCCGGCAAAGACGTTGAATACCACTATCTGGTTGTCTAACGACTGACACAGCAGGTACTTGCCTATAAGAATAGGAAGGATTGTAGCGTCTTCAAAGATACCCGTCTAAGTCTTCCTCTGCAAGTCCCCTAACGATTCCGCTCGACTATAACTAATATACTCCCGGATCGGTATGCTTTACTACGTCTTCAAAGGAGTTTTAGGCGCCGCATTGGAAGTGGTGGTAAGCAATGTAACAGAAGTTGAGGGTCTATTGAGACTGCTTCGGGATCTAGCCTTAACCTCGGTGTCGAGTTTCTTACTAAAAGTCGTGGTCTTCTCTCGGACCCCTTCCCAGTGACTCGGCTACCACATCAGAACTGTGAAATTCAGCTCACGCTACCTGGGCTGCTAGTTGTCCGGATCATCTATTTGTGGGTGATGAACCCACATTCAGACTCGCATACCTTATAAAGCCTTAAAGAGTAAATTACCGTTGGGTGAGAGGGTGACCGCAGGCATGGAATGGAGGGAGGGATCGGCGAGGTACTTAAAATCCACGGGGATATCCCATTCCCACACGCGCAACGACTTGTCATCGGAGGTGGAGACGAAACGCCGGTTGTTGTCAACAAACGTCACCGTGTTGACCGCACCCAAGTGACGATCGTACTGTTGCACCACCTCACCACTGCGCACATCATACTGACGTAGAAATGGAGGAAAAAAAATTCAACTCATTAACAGAATCCAAGAATATCGATAAGCTTGATGCTATTCCTACTAACAATTACGAAAGACTCACACAGAGGATCTTCTTATCCGCGCATCCAGCCAAGAAAAGATGCTGCTTATCTTCATCAGGATTGAATTTGACACAGTAGGCCACCTTTTTCAGGTTGAACTGGCCCGTGCACTTGCCCGACTCCGTGTCCCATAGCTTGATGAAACGGTCGTAGGAAGCAGAGAGGAACTGAGTACCCGCAGTGTTGAAGGTCACGTCACGCACAGCCTGCCGGTGACCCATGTAGGAGCGAATTAGACGTCGATCATGGTACAGCTCCCAGAGCTACATAACAAAATAGCATACGTGGACACATACCTTAATATCATCCAAACGGGATAGAAGAGAGACATCTCCTCTGGGCGACTCAATATAAGAGACATTACAAAAATATCAAAGTCGGATCCAAACTTGACAACCATCGCGATGTTAAGAAAGCGCTACCCTCTACACTTCAGTAAGACCATATTGCAGACAGACGGAAAAACTCGAAAGAATAATCCCTAGAACAGGAATAGAAGGTATTCATAAAGGCTCAAAATAAGGAGGCCCCACTGAGACAGCGCCGATTGTAGGCTAACTCCAGTGTGGTAAACGGTAATGAGGGAGGAACGGGTCTGAGCGAATTGGAAACTGTTGAGCATGTACTTTTCGCGCTTGAAAAAAGACTAACCTAAATAAGTGATCGGAAGATATGTTAAAGGGCACAAAATGATGGAAAGGAGTGAGTTTACTTTGTATTGTTTCAATAAATGGATTTTGGATTATACTATGTAATAAAGCCACTTCCAGGCTAAATCGCCTTACCTTACCTTCAGAGGTAACTCGAATCCTAAATAACTTGAGATCAAGTGAATGGAGGGTGGAAACTGCGAGAGGAAAACAAAGAGACGACAAACCTTAACTTTGCTGTCCATTCCAGCAGAGAGCAGAAGGTGGCCAGATTTGGGGAATAAACGAATAGCAGACACTCCACGAGCGTGCGCATTGCTCCACTCGTGAATAAGTCGTTTGGGTAAAAAGCAGCGTTCTGGTGGTTCTTCCGTAGTCAAACTGACACCAGGGATGTCGTGGGGTGGGTGTAGGAATGAACGGCCCTGAAAATCAGAAAGTGAAATTAGCGAATTGGCGCCCACAGACAGCTGCTAAATGATCGTGAACACAAACTACCTGGTAGTCCGTAGGTGTGGAGATGTGCAGAGTTGACTTCTCCTCACTCATGGGTGCCTCCTCCACCCGCTTCTTCTTGACCGCCTTCTTGGCTAAGTAAGCCTCCAGGTAGGCGCGGTCCTCATCTGAGGGCACCGAAATGGTAACCTCGTCCTTGTACTTAGCCCAGGGGCCTGTGTAGTCCTCACTCGAGGGATCCCAATTGTATGCTCGTGGACGTTTCTCCCGCTTACTTGTGCCCTTCCGCTCCGCTACCGTTTTGCCTATTAAGAGCGATAAGACAACAAAAGAGATAGATAGGCCTCATGAATTATCAAACGACTAAATAATTATTCAGTTATGTAAAATAAAGTACCTCGAGGAATCTGATTAGAATCAAGACACGTGAATATTGGTGTTTAGTCCAAAAAGAACCACGGTCACCAGTCATCTCTTAATAACTATGAGCCTGATCAATTGAAAGTGTCTACCTACATTGAGACAGATGCACAGAAATAAGTGCCCCCATAATAATGCTATAAGTCAATTAATAGAACCTTTGAAATTTGAAACTGCAAGATATATAATTAATAAAGGATTATTAACAAAGCGTGGAATGACCTAATGTAAACAATCTAACACCGCTTTGAACAAATTATACAACCACCACAAGTTTCAAAACTTAGGCGATTCAGCGACTAGCACAGTATGTTTTCAGAAGCGCTACAAATTTGCGGTGCAAAGCCAAAACAAAAAATCATGACAACTCAGACAAGGAGCAAACAGTTACCTTCTGAGTCGTCGACGCGCTCAGGGGAGCCAACGACTTTACCCTTGTTAATACCAAGTACACTGGGGTCCTCGGAATAGCCTACATTTAGATAAACCAACGGAAAACCAGCCCTTACCATATCTCATAAAAGTCCGATATTGATTTTCGAATGTAAATGTGTTAATATTTGTTGGCTCGACTAAGCCTGTGAGCATATTTTTGGGTGCCTTTTGGCGTTCTGAAGCAAAAGGATTTTCAGGACCAACCTAGAAATGTAAGCGAAAACTAACTTCAAGACGCTTTATCAAAACAGTGTTTGACAAAATAATTGGCAATTTGAAGAAAATCAATAATTATAAAAGGATGATTAATTACCTGAGGCGCAAATAATTGGTCATAGCGGGGGTTATGTATCAACTCATTTGAATGAGGATCAACGGGAACGAGTTTGAGAATGTCCTCCTTTATTTCGACCGGCGCAGTTGGGTTAACACTTGGAATTAGGGAAGAAGATGCAATCAATCTTGGAGAATTTCGAGGAGAATTTGACTCTTCATCTGACGAGCCACCATAGGAGGCTAACGCATCCATCTCGGGCTAGAAAGTGCAAATTTCGTGAGCCGTGCCAAAGACTTAAATCACCTTCTAGTAATTTAAACAACGGCAGGCATTTTTGCAAAACCCAAAAAACTAATTGTAACAGTAAAACAAGTAAATAGTCTGTCAACACAATTAAACTTGCAATTTAGGTGATTGCAGAACATTTTTAGTCCGTGAAACCCAGCATGGATGATGACACCGGCAATTTGCTGAGACAATAATGGGCGAAAGTAGTTGAAAAACACATATTAATAGAATAGCCAAAAGGCAAAAGTCTACTAGTGTGGGTATATGGTAATGCCAGTAAGGCTCTCAGAGGTCTAGTTTTTACATTCGACACTGGGTTTCACTAAATATCAAGTGTGTTAATTCTCTTTTAAGTGTTTCAGAAAGCGCACTTTATGAGTGCTCTTAGTTGCAAACTATCAACGTTAGTCTTTTAGCAGTTTTACGTGTGAAATATCTCACCTAAATACAAAAATTACTTCGAAAATTTCGACAATATTGTAGCGTCCCGAGGATCCTCCGAAGGCAAATAAATGCGAAGCCGGTATAGCGTCCCGAGGCTACCTCGAAGGCAAAAGAAGGCAGAATACTAGAGTAGAATACATATATATTCAATGGATAGAGGGAAATAGACTGCTGGCATGGCCCGGAGGCCAGCTTACGCAGCTAGGGCTGCGCCTACGCATCCAGGGCAATATGGCCATCTCTGCGACCTTGACCGAAACCGGTATTTCCAACAAACAAAGTACTACACCAGTAGTTCAAACAAACGAAGTACTGCTAATGTACTGAGTTTTGCCTTATTTGTGAGCTATGTTTGGCAAGCAAAACTCGTTGGTTGTTAGAACACAGGCCTAACTGCAAAAGTTTGGTAACAATCAGATTTTGCTCTCTATATTATTGCCACATATGCTCACCCTGTGCTTCATGACATTATTATATTCAAGGCAGACACAATGTAAAAAATTCTTCCCTTTTCTTCTCTTTCCTCCTTCCGCTCTTACTACTAGAATGCTGAATACGCTTTGACATCTTTAGTATAGGTCGGATAAGGTATAGAGTAATATCATAGGAGAGTTTTAGATGGGGATAAGTCCGCCTCTGTTGAATCCCCACACGGCTCCACGGCCAGGTTTAAATTTGTCCTCCCGCCTCTGATCTAAAAGCACAAGTAAAGAACATATGTATTGCACACATCGCTCGTCTGTGTGACCAGCACCGTCTTAGAATCACATGCAATCCCATAATAGACGTTTTTACCTGTTAAAGTTAAATGTTGTTATGCATTTAAATAGTCTGCTCAGAGAGTATGGGACTGGAATAGTCTCCAAAACCAGTGCTATTTTAGCCTTGTGTGCCCATCTGCACATATCTGTCTATTATGCTGCTGCGTTAGCATTGAATTTTTAGCCATAGTAAAAGGATGTTTTACATTTAGAAATGAATTTGCATGACGCTATCACAATCGTAGAATAGAGGTGGCTGAATTAAAAAAAGCCACTAGACGAAGAGAGATTGCACAATAATAACGCAAAAGTAGACTGATTTGTGGCGCAGGAAGGATGCAATACTTTGTTTGTTCTGACTACCAGCTTCGGTTTCGGTCAATTAAATAGCCATGTTTTCTAGCTGCGTAGTCTGGCCTTCGGATTATGCCAGCAGTCCCAGTCCTTCTGCTTGCTAAACATCTATTGCAATACTTTGTTTGTTTGAACTGCCGGTTTTGGTCAGGGTCGCAGAGGTGGCCATATTGCCCTGGATGCGTAGGCTTGCCTCATAGCCATGCAAGCAGCTCATTTCCGCCATAGTATTTTGCCTTCCTATGCCTTCAATAAAGTCCCGGGACGCTACGGCAAAAGTACAACTTGAAAGACGTAAAAATACCTCGCACTTTAACGCACAGCCAAGTAGATTATTGGGACCGTAATATTTATGTTCTTTAATGTACCCTGTAGGCAAAAGGCGGAGTAGTTTGGTTCTTCTGACGCGTTTGCTCCCATATCCCAACTCCTGTTAATGCGTTACCCACTGTTTCATCCACTGCAATAAAGATGTCCAAAGGAATCCAACCCTCTCATATCAGGAATAGTGAAAAAACAATGGGAAAAAAGGAATAAAACCCTGCAAGGGTACTGCATATTAATAGTACTGGAAAAGCTTTACACAAATTTATTCGGGAAATTTTGGGAGCACGAGATTTTCTTAAAAATTTAGAAGTCTCAGCTTCTAAGTCACAAACAAATCCTTCAAAATAGCCTCTTGTACTCTGCAAAAGGAAAATAACATCGGGGTTCTACATAAGATAATGGACTTATGGTCAAATATCATACATGTAGCACCTGATTGTAAGAATTATTGCGTTTTGCAAAAATTATTTGACTTTATAATCATACATGTAGTGCTTTGCTTGTTGGAAATACCAGTTTCGGTCAAGATCACAGAGGTGGCCGTACTGCCCTAGCTGCGTGGGCTGGCCTCCAGGCCATGCCAGCAGTCTATTTCCCTCTGTCCATTGAACATATATATATATATATATATATATATATATATATATTCTACTCTAGCATTCTGCCTTCTTTTGCCTTCGAAGAAGCCTCGGGACGCTACATTGGTGGCAGCAGAAAGCGGGCCCGACTCTATAGGGTTTTCATCCCGATCTCTACCGCCTGCGGCATGTTACAGCTGTGCGAAAGAAGTGCATGTGCTACGGATGGGCCACGAAAGACGTCCACCTCCGGCATCTAACCCATCTCCGTGTTCTACAAGAAAGCTATCAACAATTGAAGCGACACTAGCCATGGACCACCTGGAAAGTTTCGTTTCGAAGATTGCCTTTATTGTACTTGCCTAAGGAGATCGGCGTGCTATCGCCTCTCTATGGACATACTGATGGTCGGCAGAACCACTTATTCCGAACTTTGCTTCCAAGCTAGACGAAACTCGAGGTGCAATGCACTGTCAAGAGGGATCAGTGACGTTGGTGTCAAGCATCGCCTCAATCGCGTCGAATGTTGGCGACTGGCATGGTTAGCTCGTGGGTGCTTCTTGCAGCACTGAGTATGTTGTGATGGCTGACACGGGAGGTGTATCGAGGGGCGCGTCGGGGACGACGCTCGAAAGAGGAGAGGGGCAATGTAGTGCTTTGTTTGTTGGAACTACCAGTTTTGGTGAAGGGCACAGAGGTGGCCGTACTGCCCTAGCTGCGTGGGCTGGCCTCCGGGCCATGCCAGCAGCCTATTTCCCTCTGTCCGGTGAATATATGTATCCTATCGTAGCATTCTGCCTTCGAGGAAGCCTTGAGATGCTACAACACAAGCCATGCAAACACTTAATAGCATACGCCTTCGCATGCTTTAACTGTATTTTAATTCATTAACATTTCGACGTAGCTTCTAAGCTACAACGTTTTTCTATGCACCCTCTGATTATTCAAGCCGGTGATCATACGACAACACGTTTATTCATTTTTCTTTTTGAGACTGGTTAAATATCTGCATTTTTGTTGGTAACATTCTCAGCGCTGAATACAGCTCGGCAGAGTATGTGTTCGAATCACACTTTCTTCGGGGAAAGTTTTTAATGCTTTACTAAAGAATCCATAAGTTTTTAACCTTTTCACCCACAAGACTTGCAAAATGAATACATAAATGAGGAAGGCTTTAGGATTGTGCACTTAAAATTATGTTAGTCCTAGAATGTGCGCTAATTTTTCAATAAAAATCCACGGACGGGCAAAAAAAGGCCATATAGTTACTGACTTTATCATCGCATTGTTTGCTTTAATAAGCACATTATATGTTTAATACTTTTGGTTGCTGTTACTGTCAAGACTTTTCTATTTTCGTTTAAGCTAATAAGTTCAATTACAAAAACGCCAACCTTGAGGAGGCGGCTTCTCCGTGTGGGTATTCCATTTTGCACGTTCGCTGTTTTGATCTGCTCCATGTGGTCTTTAATAATGCGCCGGCTCATTAACTACAACTTTTTTTACTGAGTACGTTTTGATCAAGATTTTTTTCCTTTACCGAAACGGCGTTACTCACCAGATCTGATTTCCAATGTAACAATCATCTCCTCATTAATTTTTCGGCTCAACTTGTTTCCTCATCAACAATTAATTTATTATTGGCAAAATTTTTAAATTAACAAAATGAATAGCGTTGCTGGAGACGATCTTGCTTGCACTGATGAAATCAAGGTGTATGAAGATGAAGGTGAAGAGGATGAACAGGTCAAATCGTCAGAAAACTTGACTGAGGATAAGGTTGGCCTCGTTATCGAAAGCGAAGAACAGGTATTGATTTTTATACATTGCTGCGTTATGACTTGCGACTTTATTTCCATAAATAGGAAAGTGCTTTTCAGCCCTTATTAAATATCACCATTTTTAGTGATCACTTATTACTCTTCGCTCCTATGTTTAGTATACAAACCTTATTCCGCTTTAGTTATTGCAGGCTAGGCTACAAATGGTTCCAGTTTGCTTCTGTAATTATGCACACGAAGATTATGCTTTCTCGAATTTGTACAGGACTCACAGTAGCCGAGTTAAATAGCATTTAAAGTCGCTGGTTTCAACTCAAAGCTTCATGGCACTTACATTCCTCATAGTTGATTCGGTACACATATTAAATTTACTGCTTTCACCCATATTTTGCGTTTTTGCGTGCGTTACATTTTTTGGATATTTTGTTCGGATAATGAGCCAAGACTTTTTACATTCCTGATGCAATTGACGGATTTGGCGATTTCAAACCCACCTTTGAGCATTTAGATTTTGTAAACATGCAGCCTTTTCGGAGGATTCTTATCCGTGGCAGGGATATGCTAAACAGTTTTAACGCTTTTTATTCTTTCATAAGCCTACGTGGATTATGAATGCATGGCATTGCTTACATGGCCAGTATCCATGTTTCTACCATCTGTATTCTTAGACAGCACAATCCATCGCTTTCTTTCTTTACCCTAAACGAGCAAACCAGTGGCAAATATAAAGCTCTTTTCCCACTAGTATTGTTGCTGAAAGCGCTCTCTCCTTGCCCTATTCTCAAACCCATCTGTATCTGCAAGATTAAGAATAGACAGAAGTGCGCAAGTAGTACTCTGATCTCTATGGGGCCCATTATATTTTCTGCGACTTTCTCGACTCACTTTGTCCTTTCCCTCCTCTTCTACGTTAGTCTGTCCCTTCTTCCTTCCGTTCATGTGCTTGTGTGTGCGTGCACCATCCTCTGGTGACTCACTCACTCATGCCATTGCGTATGACTATTTATTTTGCAAGCACTGCTCGCATACTCTACTGTCCATTATTTGTTATGCCCTCTTGGGGCGGAACCGTGTGTCAGTGCCTCCCCAAGTGCTTAAGTGAAGTCATAACCTCTGAAATTGAAAATAACTTTCATTATCTATATCCTTAAATATGTTTTGGGGTGTGTGGTGTGTGCTTGGGTGTGTCTGAAATTGGGGTCAAACATGCTTCCTGTACGTGCGCATTTTCACACATGGCATGATGGGTCTGCCTTCTACCTCCATAGTCCCCTTCCCTGTATCCCTCTTATCTCCATTTTCCTACCTTCTTCCTTCCTATCTTCACTTACGTACATGTACCCTTTGGTGGGGTGCTCCTTCACCCCCGACACTCACCCGTCCACCCATCCGAAAGAGAGAACAAACAAAGGACAGGCACCAACCCTTTTCGCGTGTACTTTGGGCCTGATGGTGGTACTTGTTAATTTATTCATGTGTGGTCACACACAGTGGATGACAGGTTTGGCACACATTAAATAAAACACGTGCACACACACACAGGCACATCCGTTCAAGCAATGGTGATATTCGACTGTGTGTGTGCGCTAATCCCATTCGTCTCCCAATTTCTTTACTCCGTCTGGATCCGTACTTCACTGGGGCGACCTACTGTTTATTATTGGTACACCGGTCACGCTGTATGGTGGTGCAACTCGGCACATCATGCGCATTCGGTGTGAATGTCAATGTATTATGCCTATGCGTACTCTTACCATTGTCTGCGCTTTCCATTCTTTCACACATCTATTCTCTCCGGCTCCCTCATTGGCGCTCATTCTCGACAATGGTCGTCATGGTGTCAACTGTACTTCCGCCACTACTGTCATTGCTGCAGTTGCTGCTGACGCTGTTAATAGTACGGGAGAGAGGATGCGCTCTCCCCACTCAATCATAAACATGACTCGTGCGCTAGCCCAGAGAGACAAACAAAAGCGGGTGCCCACCTCCCTCTGTCATTCCCTTGGTCTTTACTCCCCCCCTCCTCCCCAGCCCAACCCCCATTCAAGTGAAAGGGCGTCAACTTAGTCTTTACCACACTGATTATATCGGTGTTTGTCTCTGTTGCTGTTGCTTTTCTCTGTCAATGGACTCCATGTTTCTCCCCTCTGCCCTCTCTTGCGCCATCCCAGTTCTGGCGTCAATGTTTTGGTTGGTATCCGCTATCCCGGAGGTAGGTAGAGACGTCTTTGATCAATGGTGATGGAGATACTACGATAATTGTAGACAAGAGAAAACAAAATACCTATTTTGAGGTTAAGCAGACGGGTCAAAATCAGCATATTTTTGGGGGATGCATGGACGCTGAAGATATCTCTAAGTAGAGTCTCAGAGGCACTGCCCTTCAAACCCTCAACTGCTATACTGCCATCCCTTATGCGTTGATCCACCTCAAGGTGTCTCATAGTCTTGCCCTTGATGTCGATCAAATGACATTGGTAAAGGTTTAAGTAGAATTGTAGGCAGGACAATAGCCCAATTTCCCGTGTCTATGTCACAGCGAATGTTTTCGGACGGAAGGAAACTGATAATGTCTTTGAAAAGCAGTTGTGTGACTTTAGGCGAAATCACCTTAGTTTGTTATACAATTTTGCTAAGCTTACATCGTTGAGCACACAGATCTCTGCAATCCACGTCAGTTGTGGTGCTGCGGGCATTGTAGACAGCAGAATGCACAACAACCATCTGGATTCAAGCTGGTGTCGTGACACTAGTGTGGTTTCTAGTTCTCTTTCTGTGGCAGTTGCGCGCGCCTGGGTCCAGTTACACATCACTTCAGTGTTTCGCTTTCACAATACTCAGCAGTCTTTCAGTTTTCTCCTCTATCTTCCTCTTGCCTTCTCTTTTTTCTTCTGCATTCACCTCGGTATTGTAGTTGAACAGCGTCTTCTGTTTCGTGCGTATTAGGAATCAAGAGCGTTCCTTACTAAACACCAAAAACAATGCTCCTTTGTGTGGTTGGTCTACTTGTCTCGCTCTTTGTAAAACTGAGCGCTCAAGTGGAATACTATTTATTCAGTTGTTTATGTTTAGCAGTGACCAAATTAGGGTACTCAATGCCCTTTTAGTTCGCATTCTCTACACGTACACCCTTTGTAACTTAGCAGTTCTACTCAGACCTTTTGTCACCCTTTTTTACATGCTGAGATTATAGACTTTGGCTAGACTGTCGGTCGACTTGAGGAGCCATGCGAATGGAAGGATTTTGGAACACTGTCTCACCTTGAAATCGACAAGCACATACGTGCGTATCATGTTTGTACCTGTTTAAGTTCACATGCAAATGTCTAGATTGAATGCTGTCTATGGGAGTGTTTTTCCGCCTCTTCTTTTTCCCCGTGTGCCTGTTACTGTTTTCTTCCTCTCTTTCGTCTCTCCTCTTCCTCTCTTCCCACCCGCGCATCTCTCTCTGCCTTCAATGAGGAATTTAATTTTAACAGGCGTGGGAAGAGCGCAAGTCTTGCCGGTGCTGACGCTGACTTGGTGACTTTCTGCTTTTGATTTTGTGTGCACAAGGGCACTCATTGCAACACCGGTTTAGATGGAGATGGAGAGATTAATTTTTGCCGAAGGGAGCTCACCATCCATTCTTTTTAACTCGTTGCCTTAACGCTTGTTTGTTTTATGCAGTCCGGATTTTAGAACGCACTTACGTCCTTATTGTCTCTGTCTTCACATTTATCCAGTCAGCTTTCGTCCTCGGTGAGGTTTGGAGAAAGTCAAATACTACTAGTGAAGGGCCTGAATGTGATTTTAGAGCGTTTATGGATGTAAGAATCTCGACCTCGAACGTTACAGTATTTCATGCCTTCGCTTCTGCAATTCGTATGCAATCACTAAGCCCATTCCTAACCATGTCCCATCGGCCGATTGCAGATTCTCAGTCGCAAACCCTATCCCTCGCTAACGTTTGAAACCGGATGGAGTGAGTGAATTGCCAGTGCCTATTCCGTTTCCGGATATGTCCTGACGCCTCACCCTTAATTGCCATGTGCAAGACTTCCGAAAATCCAAGTAGCATGTTTGAATCCCTAGAATAAATCTAATGTCAGTGCAGCAACATTGGCTTAATCCTTTGTGGCTGTTATTACCGGAATGCGCATACCCCATCCATTAACTTGGGAAGAACAAATCGGCCTGTGGAGACATTTCTCTACAATATTAAAAATCTTAGAAATGGGTGTTATCAAACTTGGGGGCTTTATGGCTAGGCCTAACGAACATATCGTCTCCACTAACCTGTTGTACCGCTTCCATTTGAGATAGCGTTTCTTTATTGGCTTGGCTGTGTGTGTTTTGAGACCCCATTAGCAGCAGAGCGTCGAGATCAGAAACAGTGGTAAAAAGGTGGAGACCTGCTTTCCACCTTCATACACTCGTGTACATTCATTTAAACATTCACGCATATGCACATGCGTCCCTCCGTTTCTGCTACCCACCACCCCCATGTACACTCGACTACTAGGCAGGCAGGTAAGCGAGCTAATTGAGATTAATGGGTTCTCCCTCACTTTGTGATCACTTTACAGTGAGATTTGCTACCTATTGGCGCCTGTGCTGTTGCTGCTACATCGTTAATATTTATCTTGTTCTTCATCCTCGTCAAAATATGGACCAAACACTTAATCTTCCTAATTCGGTCTCAACAGCACGTGTTCATATCCCCTAAGCTGCGTGGTTCCTTTGTTTTTTTTGTCCAAAATTTTCTCATTCACGCTCTCCTATGTTCCCCCCGCACTTATGTATTCATCACTTATTAACGCCCTCTTCGACCAGTTTATTCGTTCTCGTTCTCCCAGAGGAAATGGTAGTCGGGGGCAGTCGTTTGTTGTCTACACTTGGGTCTGATTATGAGGATTTAGTTGTTGCGCTCCAGTTATCCCATAGGTGGCATGAACATGGTAGAACCAGGCAATGACTGGCCAAACCTGGCACTCATCTTCGTAGCGATAGGGTCTATGGTTTAACGTTAGAAGCACAATTTTTTTAGACTAGTCAACTAACTAACTTAGTTAAATTAGAGATCGCAGGACTTAATGTGACACCCGAGCCCTGGCACTTAAGTCAGCCGCGCTCTGCGCTTCATTTTTTAAGAAAAGCGGATTTAAGATTATCTTCCAGCCTGGCTGTGTGTCCTCTCTCCTTTCCTCATCCATTAGGCCAGCTTCCACCAACCCGCCTTTTTATTTAATTTTTACAATCAATTATATTGAATAGTCCAGAAGGTGTCACGATGTGAGCCTCATCCGTGTCATTGAGCTCAAAAGGAAATTATTATTTGCTCAAGAGTTTTAAAGTCCTGGACGGAAATAGCCGCGTGTGTGGTTCGCCGCCTCCGTGTATTGAACCCATATATCATGGCGATAATTTACCACATGCACCTATAAAAGTTTCTAGCCACCGTTCAAGACATCCAAACAACTCCTAACGTCGGCCAACATAGATGTTCAAGAGCGTGTGTATTTGTGGGTGTGTGTTTAGTTAATCAGCCTCCCAGCAGGGCCCGGACATCAATCACTCGAATGAGAGACGTAGAGACAAAATACCATGCAAAACGCGTGCGTGAGTGTGCAGCTCTGAAGCAAGCACGGGCTTGTGCAGTTCCTCCATCCACCCATTCATGCATGCGTGCGTGCGTGTGCATCTTGTTTACCCGTCACTCAGGCCTCCCATGCTCTACGTTGCTCCATCCTGCTCCCCCTCCCTCGCCCCCGCCCCTCCCCTAGGTGCCTCTACCTCCGCTATTGTGATTGACAGACAGCGCGGTTAGCCAATGGACACCGCCTGAGATTTTCTGAGTCACGCGACCATCAGTTGAATGCATATTCTGGCCGGGCGGGTCCTCCTAGCATATATGTGAAAAATTCATAACTTTTTTTTTCAACCGCCGATCCGATAAGTCGATGGGAGCTGTCAGCTGTCCATCAAATCCTGTACTTTTAGACAGAACTCGATAAGCTGTCATCCTCTGTGTATACTCATCACTTAAAATTTGTCCATTCCCCCGCTGCCTTCATTTGTTTTAGTTGACCATGACACAGCCTTCGATATCCCTCCGCCAATCTCGTGGAGAGGGACCCTATGTGTATAAATTTTTAAAAGAGCAATCATGATTGACAAAATTGTTTACATTTAGGCGGTTACAGTTCTGCGTCGACTTTCGAAAGCATAGCCGAGACCCCTTTCCACGAATAATCTTTCTTATTGTGTTTATCTTTGTCAGAAAAAAAACCAACATGGATTGAAAATGGACAGGTGACTAAACTCTAAGGAAAGGTGAATGTATGTCCTAATAAATCTTTAGCATTTCCCTTTCTCCCCTTCTGTGTGTGTGCGCCCGATGGTGTCATGTAATCAAAATAACGAGACTACTTATTAAAACACTGCTTCGCGAATTCAAGTACAGATTTGGAAGTGGAGAGTATGTTCTCCTTCCATTCCCCATCGCTTGACAGCCATATTTTCGCTCTGTCACTTTGATGCTTATCTCCTGACTTTCCCTATCTCTCTCTCGCTCCTTCATTGAAGTATTTTAAAATCACCCCAAATTTGTCATCCGGTTTTGCCACCCAGACAATTTTATTCAGATAACACCTTAATTTTTCACATACCCACATAACACAAGTAATTTGGTTAGAACCAATTTTACTTGAGTAGGAGTGAACTCTTTCGTCCAGTAGATTTGTCGACCCCTAAAGAGACCTAGTTGAACACGAATGGAGGCGCCGTTCTCATTTATCAAGTCGTCATTTTTAGGCATTAGCTAACTAGTTTGATCGATAGTTAATCACTGGAGTGCTGGCTCGGATGTAAAGTGTCACCCCACATCGGGAAGTAGCGTCTCAAGTTTTAGATAATATCATGGCTTTTTTAATTAAATCAAATGTAAACCACACGGTCAAAGGGGAGCCAGGATCATTTGTCATCCGGGAGGGGAGGGTAATTGATGGGAGGTCGGAAGCGCTAGTATGATGGTCTATTTAGTAGGGCAACTTCCACTTCCAATTTCTCGACTTCTTCGCCTATGTATGTGTTTGTGTGTGCACGCCATCCCACGATTGTAATCTTTACGGAACGGGCGTCGCCCCTTTTTTTCGCCCTCTCTTCCCCACTTTTCTTCTCTCGAAGTCTAACTTCTCACTCCCCATACTTTACTTTTTGTGCGATTAATAACATCGCAGAAGTAGCTGCGCTGATAGCGAAAGTGGAAGGCAAAGAGAAGTGAAGTGTAGGTCAAAGGTGCGTGCGTGTTTGGGTAAATGTAAACCTTCTCTTTTCGCCTACTTTGATCTTCTCCCAGTAGCACCGCCACCTCCTCCATTTCAGTTGTTCTCCCCTATACAACGGAAAGGTGTCTTTTAAATCCATTAGACTTTCGTAGCTGTGAAGAAATTTCAACGTTATTGCACGCGGTTGAAGTTGCATTCAAGCCGATAGCTTGGTGGTGAACTTATTAAGCTCCAAAATAAGGCTCTACGTGGTATTAAATTGACCCTTTCACCTGAAGATTTGGCTTTTCATAGGAAGGGTATTAAATCTTACAAGACCAATAGAATCACCGCCTTTACCATAGAATTGTCTAGCTAGGCTTCCGTGGCAAGATGTCATCATTTAATTCGATGAGCAAACGCTAAGCAATAGACTTTTACTGCCAAGAAATTTGCACTTTTTACTTTGATAATTAGTTCTGGAGTGTTTTGCGTCATTCCTTGAGTAATCACACAGAATTTAGCACATTTCAAAACCGGGTTGATTGATTGTTCTGGCAGTAAAGGGCTTTCAGTAATGGAAGGGGACCACAAGTCACTGAATGAATTTTTCAATTTCAAGTCGTCAAGATGCTAATATCAATCAATTCTTACTGCACACTTTATGACGCCTTCTCCTTTATGAATGCTTTAGTTCTGGCGAACTGCCCCCCTGTAGTGTCCTCAGCCTCGGTAGATATCTGACCACCCTTCGACAAAGGCAGTCGCTATACGATAGTGATGGCAAAAGCTATGCAGCTGCAGGTCTCTTTCTTACTGCCCTGCATTGATGAATGTCATAAGAGAAAGCTAATTGCTATTCGTAGAGGTTCGGTGAAAGCAAATTTGAGGAGTACCTCGGTGACTGGCCAGTGTATGTTTGCAGAAGTTCAGTTTAGTACATTAAGGTTGGCTGAACTTCATTTGGGTTGATCGGATAGGTATTTAAGTACAAAAACCAAGCAATTTTCTCCAGCAGAGGGTTGCCTTTCCTTGTTTATCTTATCATGGCACAATTAATAGGAACCAACAATTTGAAAGTGGCTAATATGAAGAAGGCGCAGGAGGTGAAAACGACGACGACTAAATTGGTCTATTTAATTCTATCCCCTCTCTACTTTAAAAGCGGCATAAAGGAGCTCTCCTTTTTCACCTACTTTGGAATATAACGTTGTTTTTTCCTCTTCAGCCCTTCTTCAAGTTAGCAATTAAGTCCAAAATCGCTTATTGTGCTCTTAGTGGATGAACGTGATTTACAATTGGAATGCGATTTAATTAAGTCCTCTTATCGCACTAACTCACTCTCTAATTAAGCTTGTTCATAAACAAACAAAATATCTTAGTTTCTCTTCACAATGTCGTCGACGACCTCTTGCCGCCGAGACGATCATATTACGCTTCTGTCTACTTCAAACAACTGACCAATCGTAAAATCCAGGTCCACAAGTTATCCCTGAAGGCACTTTTAGGTACGTGAGTTTTAATGCGGTCCTGTTTTTTATACCAATAAGAACTGGTTTTTCAGATCTCCACCACTATCCTACAGGCCCTAGCGACGGAGGCTAGAAAAGCAAGCCTACTAAATGCCATTCTAATACAATGTGACTTCTATGCTAACTTGTGATTTGACGGAATGATTCAAACACGCGCAATAAAATCTGAATGCCGTAAAGAGAAATGCCAATTTTTTACCAAGTGGGTGTTTGTGTGTGTGTGGCTGTTGTCAGCTCATATGTTTTGGAGTAGCTGGCTGGCCAGTTCGTCTGCTCTTTTCGGCTTTCCTGTTTGTGTGCGTGTGCCTCTCTCGCAGTGTTTCTCACTCGCTTGCGCGTACTCTGGTGTCTCATTTGCTTCGCCCTCTCGTCCTCCCTCTGAAGCCCCCACTTGTCAACGCAGCAACAAATGGACCTGTGGAAAGCGGCTATTAATCATACGTCTCTCTTCCCCCTTCCCTCTCTCGTTTTCTCTCTCCTCTGCTCTTCTCTCTTCCACATTTAATCCTTTCCTCCGCTCTTTTCCGGTAAAATTTGCTCACCAGTCTAATAGCGCACAGTCAAGTCTGCTCGAGCCTAAAAGTTAACAATTTTTTGAGCTCTAGCCGGTTTTTTGTGTTTATAATTGAAACAGAGATTTGCTATTACGTGGCTGTGTATCTAGCACCGAGTTGGAATCTAATGCGGTACTAGTAGAAAACGTCTTGAGAGGATATGCGGACTAAAGTTAAAAGTGGCATCTAGCCATAGATTTCCTCATAATTTTCATCTGCCCGGCCTCACGGTATCTGGAGCATAATTCGTGTCACTGTAATAAAAGCCTAGACCGTGGAAACGACTACTTGCCTTGAAACTGACTCACAGTGCACCTCTACGTATCCGTCTCTTTTTTCTCTGTTTAATTTTGATTAACACTATACAAGCTTTTCGTTCTTTTTTTCAATGTTATCGCCAATCACTTAGCTGATTAGCTTTCTACTCTGTAAACCGAAAGAAGCAGCGCATTTTCCGGCGTTAATCAGGCAAGATAGTGGATGCTAAAATGGTATTGAGAGCCAGAGAGCGAGAGGTTTAAAAACCAAAATAACGCCTGGACAGGAAGTCTGTGATTAACGCCTCTGCCCTGCTACCACTGCTACTGCTGCTACTCATCGGCAGCAGATGTGGTCATCGAGACAGTACTATTGTCGTGCACTGCACGTCGATTTAGCCGGGTTCGTTTTAAAAGCTCCAGCAAGGGTGTCCAAAACCTCCTAGTCCCTTTTTTATTGGAGACCTTGGGCGATTCAGTGAATACACAGGCTGTGGAAGACCACAGACTGACGTCGTGTGAGTCATGAGCATTGCCATTAAAATGCTTATTCATCGTCAATTTTTTGTCGTGCTTCTTCACTATTTTTAAGAGAAGAAAATGTGATGATGTGCGATGCGCTGAGGTAAGCTTCGTTTTACTTTACTGATAAAAATCATGGGAGGCGTCAACACTCCCCAAACTTTGTCCCTTGTCTCTCCCACAGTGCCTTGGACAGGTGTAATTGAGACGGTTGTCACTTAGGATCGAATGCGCCTAACCAAAAGCGTTTGGATGATGTCTGGACAGATGATAGCAACATTCAATTGTACCTTAAATCACGCCTGATTGGTTCCAAGGGGAACTGCTAAATTATAAATTTCAGTCCTTTAACAAAACTCATAATTGCCTGTCTCTGCGTCGCATAATGCGTCTCTGGAAGCAATGGCTTCGCAAAAATAAAATTTTGAATCCAGGTCTTTTTTCACTGCTGCCCCACAGGTTCCTTTTGTGCCTCCTTGATCATAACGGAAAAATACTTGCTTCAGCCAATCAAAATTCAGCATTGAGTTTGACATGATCATCCTTCTTTCTGTTCCTTTCCCCCCTACTACCTTGCTTCCAAGGTGGTCATAGTAGTAGTACTGCCGAAAATAAGTAAATTTTTATGAAAATATGGTGCCATGGTTCCGAAACGTCAGCTCTCACGACGCAAGCTTCCCCAAATGTCCACTTTATTTTTATTTGAATAAAAATTTCAAATGCAAATTTAACTTGATTCTTTACGAGATCTCTTAATATATTCCAATTTCTAGCTTGATAATTGGTTCACGTCTGTAAAAATAATCTAACTCAAGGCTTAAATGCACTTAGTTTTCTGCCAGTCACTCCTTCCTTTGCTGCTGGCCTTACCAGAGGAGATGTTTTCGTCTCATGCTGAACGTCTATTATTTATTCTTCAGGTCCCACGGTTATTCGATTTATTTGGACGAAATGGATCCTCCAGTAAGTCACATGTCATTATGGACAGTTTTTTGAAAGATCTTATGTATTTATTAAGGTTTGTCGTGTTGTTTACTGCTGTGGTGAATTGTAAATCATCAAGCTAGGTGTGTTCACACATCTGGTGGAATATAACTACTGCTGCTTTGAAAAGATGAATGTAAATTTGCGTGTTATGTTCGTTATAATGAACCACCTTTTCACAGTGGATATAGTAAGCATGAAACATGCTAAATACATCTTAGTGATGAATGAGTGCTTAAAATTCTAGTCATAGGTCAAAATCTAAAGCCCGAGCCATAAATAACCCTCTTGACAGTCAGTGTACACAAGCTACTGTTACCGCTTGCCTATACTCTATGCGAGTCTATCCACCTGTCCCTATCTTCCGACCCACACATTCATTTATGCGATTGGAAGTGGAGAATTTCTACTTGGATTGAAGAGTCACTCAAAACGCCTTATTGTGGTCTGATTATTAGGAGAAGTGCAATTTCTTATCTGATAACCACCCGCGCAAGATGAACCAAGAGTCATGCAGAGCTAAGAGGCAGACGTAGATGCGCAAATGTTTACTTTTAAAGGGTACAACGTCTTCGAATAAAATAACAAGAATGGATGGCATCTTACACGTGTTTACGACGAAGAAGTCACCTTATCGCAAAGTAGAGACACACGCGCACACCCACACAAACGACATTAAACAAGGGATGATAAAAATTCCTCTTGCCCAAATTCCACTTAATGGACTTTTGATGCGAAATATCTTTATTTTTTGGCTTTAATCAACCATGCTTCCACCTTATCCTCCATTTCATGTAAGTGATGAAAGAGATTTTAAATGGTCCCCGTAAATTTCCTGTTTGGCTTACAGAATGACAACGTTTGTTTCGGTGTCCCATGTATCCCACTAAAAAGACTAATTTGATGATGGCAGTGCTTAATGAAAATAGCAAAGGAAAGGACAGATTGGGGAAGCAAGGTTAATTAAGTCGGCCCAAAGGTACGGCTTCGATGGAAGCTCTTTTCAAAATTGAAAGCAAACCAGTCACTCTCTTCTCCCTCTGTAGCCTTTGATCAAGTGGTAAGGGAAAGCGTCACGCCCCCTGACTACGACACAGACACGCGTTCGCGCAAAAAACATCAGATATGGAACTACTGACGTGGGAGGTTTTTATGCCCACCATTTCGGTGCAATATTGAAGTGAATATTTAACACCTAACTTTACAAATAAGCATATTGCCCTTCTTTACAGTCCTCAAGATGCCATGGCCAACGGATCCTCGGTTCGCAAGCTACTTTCTGCCTGGCTATCCAGCCGCTCTCGCTGCCGTTATGGCCGCGATGCGCTCCTCTGCCTCACCGGTTTGTGGCTTTTCCGCCACCAGTGCAGCTGCCACCGCTACTGGTTGCCATAATGACTACAGTCCAGGCGCACCTGGCGGTGGTTTCCTCAGCGGTCTGGCCTCTTCCAGCACATCGCCCACTGTTAGTGCTCCGCCGCATTCGAACTCTACTTTCTACACCCCTCCATGGGAGTCACAAGGCACCTTGGCCACCAACACACCGGCTTTTGGTTCACCAAAAGCTGCTGGTGGCAGTGGCGATGGATATATGGGTGCCGGTGGGGGAGGAGGAAGTGAGGGCCAACGTGACTCTGCAATCGATGGCCGTGGTCAGGCAGCATTCGTGAGTTTCTTAAGTCTCAATTGGATCTCCTACCTTTTAAGAGTCGAAAAGAGCTTTTTTTATTGCGCATTCACATCTGGAGAACACCTCTCTCTAAATGGTTACAAAAAAAGCGTGGACTTTCAGTTTCATCCCCACGCCGTTGCCTCCCTTTACTTCCCGAAGGAGAGTGTTGGCGATTTCTCGCTTTGATGTACTAATGTGCTGACTCCTTCCACGTTGAAGATTTTGATAAACCTGAGAAATTAGAAAACGATGCGTTTATCCCTCCAAACTCATCATTAAAAAGGCTACTTGAACTTTTAATTGGATCGTTTACAGCCATTAATTTGAGGTCTTCATAAGTGTAATGGGCTGAGACATGCCGCGATTATTACTTAAATAGTTGACCGTAAAAAGTATTTCCATGTTGTGCGCACATATGCCTCCACTGAAGCGTAAACTACTTCCAATATCTCTACCACGATGATTGATGCGACTGCATGGAGGATGCTAGGAAGCGCGTGCAAGAATTTTCCCTCTTGAATATTTCAAACAATATCAACGCGTTTATTTAAAGAGATTCTTGTGAAAAATCATTCAGTTGTCAACCAGGAGATGTCAACGCATCTAACCTAGTAGGTAGGCTCTTTAGAAAACCATCTTTGGGAAGCGTCATTGATGCAGCTGACATTTGACACCTTACTATCCTCTATGCCCAAAGCAGTCAAGCTTGACAGTTAGTTAATAAGGAAGAGGTTTCGATTTCTCAATTCGATAAAGTCAAAAGATATGTAGAACACCAAATTCAACCTTTATTTCAACTGCTTCGTGTATCTACCACAATGTCTTACGGGTACACACCCTTGCCACTAATTAGAGCCTCTGTCAGCGCCTTTCTCACTCCTGCTACTACCAGTGCTAGAACCTGGGTTTGAAATGCTCTTCTAGGATAGGTGATGGGTTTGATTATGACTATGCTATGGTTTTTCAAATCCGAATTTTTTCCACTATGCAAACCTATTTAATTTTCCCAACCCATTTTTCAAGCTCGCTAATCGCTTCGAGCCTTCTTCATGCAATTCGGTCATTCATGTCTCCACTGCCTCCATAAATCCGAGTTCGGTGTCGTTTTTGCCAGGAGGAAGGACTTGCACGAGCCAACCAGATACCTGTCGAATAACTTACTTTGTTGGGATGGCGGGGAGGGGAGGGGATGAGTGAGGAGGAAAGGGCGCATGTAATGAGGATTTATGGAGGCACCTGCCTTCTATCATTTGAGGCTGGTTTGAAGAAATAAATATTAATAGTGATATCCCTGGAACAAATTGGCATGGAGTGATTTTATAGCGCTAAAATGTTAGCAACAACAACAAAAAACAATGTCTCTCTCGACGGGCTTATTCTCTCTACTTCGTCCAGGTGATATTTAACTGATTCAACTCTTAATTCTCAATTCAATTTCTCATGCAGTCCCGCGCATGCAACTCATGCTAGACGAACGCTGCTTCGGGAAGTAAGAAAAAAATAAGGTGATACAAACATCTTGGATGTTCAAAAAGGAATTCATGCAGATCATAAGGAATAATTTAGCTTTCCAATAGCTTATCACTTAAGCGTCTCTTCATCAATGACAGCATTTAAGTTGTGATTTAATCATCCAATCTAGCTTTGAGACACAAACGCATTCAACTTTTAGACGTTTTTGGTGGGCCAAGTGCAAAAAATTATGAAGCAAAATCGCCACAGGTGTTCATGCGAAGCGAGGACGCGGTGGTAATTCCTGATTACCGTATCGCCTCCTTCCTCCTCCTCCACCTTTTCTTCCGCATCTCTTCACACTTCTGCGCTTCTACCCGTAGCGCGCAAGCACTCACCATCATACCGCACCAAGAGGCTTGTCGCATCCCACACTGACCTCTCAATTATTCATGCTCATAGGAGTAGGGCTGGGGAAACACGAAAACAACATGCCTACATCTCGTGCCAATCTCGAGTTGTTTCCCCGTCTCACACTCGTCTTCCTCCTTTCCCTTCTTCGCCTCCCCCTTCTATTCCCGTTGGGGGCTTTCTTGCCACACGAAGACTTCTGGTAGTGAGGTGGTGGGGGTAGAGGTGGAGTTTATTTGCTAGTCGAGTTTATGTGACTTGTCGAGGCTTTTGCATTGACCTCGCAGTAGTGTGCGTTCATACCACGAAGTTGGCATCATTATTATTTAATATTTTATGGACTCGTATGTACACGCTCCAACCCTTTGCATCCCTTGTTTGCCTCTCTTTCACAGTAGAAATTTATCAACTTCCCATGGCGTGTCTGTGGCTTCGCGCCACCTCAACTCGGAATTCACAGCAAAAAAATAATTTTTGAGCTTACCATCAACCGTCATTCCATTCAAGAATTGCTTTTCTGTAGTCTTGGGAATCTTTTCGCAGTATGTATACGACAACTACTTCATGAAACTGTCTTTTTAACTTCAGATCAAAGCTTAGCAATCATGAAAAATGTAAAGGTGACACACATCTGTATGTCTGTATGTGCGTGTAGGCTCCTATCACTGGCGTCGCATATTCCATCAAGACTCAACTGATTAAAGACTAATGGTGCTAACTTTATTTAAACATGCAGTTTTTGTTATTCCTCTCTGACTCCTTACTACTAGCTTTAATTATCTTCGCTTTTATCTTTGCCTTTCTTCCAAATAGTCCCGTGTTTTTTACCTATTCACCCTAATTTTAAAGTCCCATCCATACTCCATTGCATTGATTGTAAGAGTCAGTCAATGCTGAAGAGTCGAGGTGTAATAAGGATGTATCCTGGACTTCAGATGAGAAATATTATTGTCAAGCCTATATAATGACTTTCTTGTAAGTTGGGCGCTTTACATTCTACCAGAGCTGCAGACCAGAGCAGACGAGATTTCAGCGACCATAAAATGGAGCAACTTAGCCTTAACCTCGAATTTGATCGGCAGTTAAATAGGTCTAAATAAAGCAAGAGCATATGCTTTCTTACGTAAGCAAATGCAGTCTTTTTGGAGTAGAGAGATAAGGAGATCCCCTAAAACAATTTACATAGAGGTGTTTGCGAATTCCCTACCTAGAGGCGCTTTAATATGCACGAGTAGTTATCCTACTTCTCTCTTTCCCCGTGTGCATAAAGTTTAATAGTTAAAAAGATCTTTCTCTGTATACGCATCCCTGAGTGTGTGTGTGTGTGTGTTAATCCAAGCGGTAGTGGATGGCGTTCTTCCTTCATCCACAACTTCCTCCATGACCACGACCACCCTTCTTCTCTTTTTGGGCTTTTTGGTGTGCACATATGCATGCGCTTTTGCCTGTGTTTGTTTAATCCAATGTATCCTTCTGATTCAGAGACGTGAAGCCAAAAGGTCACACTTGGCACCTCTACAGAGTGAAGTGGAGAGAGAGCGAGAAACAGATAGACAGATGATCGTGATTGAAGCGAAATGCCAGCCAACTAAATGCGTATGTGTGTGTGGATGTGGTGTCAGAAAGCTGGGGCTGGAATCTTCTGAAATCGGGATTTCTATTTTCTCGCAATCGTGCAGCCTTTAGCCTAGCCCCTTCAACCAATGCGAACCCGTCCATCTACTTTTGAAGACTCTTCAACGTTCTAAAGCGTTTAAATAACTGAAACCGGATGTATTTCGAATGCCTTTATCCAATTTTAAACTGTTTTTCTGAATAGCGGATCTCCCAAGGGAGGTCTACTTTCTCCATCATTCGCAACACGTGAGTTAACTGTTCGTGGTATTAGGTTCTTCTACGAGTTAACTGACGGCTGAACAAACAGAGATCTTGTTCTCCTTTTTTCCTACGTGACTGCAAAAAGATTAAGAGATTGTTGTCGTTTTATAAACCAAATTTCCTTTCAATCAGCAATTCATAGACTAACGCGCAGCAGTTGTTGTCCATACATATTGAGAGCTTTTCCATTTTCGTATCTTTCTTCATTTCCTGCATCCTACGCATCCATTTACTCAACTAACCTGAAGATTTTCTTAGTCTTCTGCCGCACTCATTCATCCATAACCCGACGAACACGAGCGATCCTCTTCTTGGCTCTCAACTTAACAGAAGTGGTTTTAAGTTTTTAGTTGCTAGATTGAGGAAAACAGTTCACAAAACTTCACCACTTGAATGTTGTGCCCCGCGGCTCCATCGGATACTCCACGTAGCGCATGCGATTCGAGCTTAGTAATGTTCTCTTCGTGATGGCTTTTTCGTGCCTTATTTTTTGAGTAGGTTCTTTAAGCACTCATTCAATATTAACGCATTGCTTTTGGGAGGAGAGAGATTGGGGTGGATACACTAAGAACGATTGGCATTCACTAATTAGTTTTCCCTCTCAGTACTCCTTGAGTCTGTCTCTGCCTTTCTTTCCCTCTCATCATCTTTACTTGTGCCTTATCGATGCTCCATTGCAGCATCGAAAAGCAATGCATTGGTGTGCTTCCAAATTCGCAGTTGCCTGGGGACAAAAATCCTCTACGCGTCAATAATCTGGAAGTATAATTTTTTTCTCCTGTGAATCTAATTTCCGGCATCGAAGGTGGAGGAGAAGGGAGGGGAGGATGCAAATATGTCTGGTAATGCAGGAGAGGCCAAATTTTTCCATGATGGGGCTGCGACTGTGTTGCGAGAGGGAAATATAATCCATACAGACTTTTCTATTCTTCTGGTGAAACTGGAAACTGGTGGCCACATTTATCTGATCAACACTTTTTCCTCTTTCTCGCTCTCCTTCCTATTTTTCCTCCCACATCGTCTATCCTCTCACCTTGCTCTTAACGGATGTCGCTATCGCCAATGTGCACATTTCTATACTTCAAATCTATCATAGAAACAATGTGGAGTTTTTTGCCCCATTCACAAGTACACGAACACACTTCCAGTCGCATATTGCATACATTGGAATGGAAATAATGTGTTGCTGCAGGATCGAGCAAAAGAACGTTAAGTGATGCCTACACCAGGCCTCCAAAACGGCTACATTCATTTCCTCACTTATCATTTGAGATCTTAATGGCAGCTATCAAAGAGCAGGCTTGTTGCTAATACTCTCAGTGCCAGTCCATTTAAAAAGCCCAAAGCGACTTTCTGAAGAGATCAGGGACCAAACTTTAGGATAAAATTGATCTTTTAGATTTTTTACTGTAAGAGAAGGAGCAGTTTCCCTGAAATACACGTCGCCTCCTCTGAGTAACACTTTGGGTCCAGACGACTGCATAGACCTGCGGGTCCATGAACACTTCTACTGATTTACTGGATTTCTTGTGTCCTTTCCCTTATGTCCGGTTCCTGGCCTTGATCAGAGAGAATCTTTGTCCACATTGGGGTTAAGAGCTTCAAGTTCAGAGCTGGAAAAAAGTAAATAGTATTTACTTCAAGCTCTGCATTGGTAATGCTTTAGGTGATTTTCCTTAGCTGTTGACCCCCGGGTAAATAGTTCCTAATTAAAGGCAGTTATTTCATTTAAACTAATCCTCTTAATGGTAATGCGCTTTCACGAGGTCCTCTTAGTTCTTGCCCTAGAAAACAACAAGACGAGGACCTTTGGTGCATAAAAGTGTCGTACTCTTCATATCCCATCATTTTGACCTTAACGACTCGTAGCCAGTGGTGACTTGTGCCATCAACTAATTCCAAGTTTAGAGACGTTTTAGACTTCTCCCAAGTTATGTGAATCGCCGTTTCGCTTAAAAGGTTTTGCCTATTACTTGTGTCAATGGAATCCTCGTGGCAAGAGCAATTAGTGCTACCCTACTTGTGTTTCACAATCATACCATTTAGCGCACAACCAAATTGGTAGCATTTCTCTTCTGAAACTCTTTCCAAACCACACTCTTGTTAGAGCCTAACTCCAAATCACTCGCATTTCATCCACTTTTGTTTGAAGTATCTGTGTGAAAATTTCGTGCTAAGCAATCATTTTTCACTACTGCACAGAAGTGAAGTCCATTTAACACCACTCCGTAATTCACATTTGTGCCACCTCTGATTACACTAGTACATGAATTGCCCTGATTGCATACAGCATCGAGATTGACTTTCAGCAACTCCAAAAAGCTGTGATAACTCGTGTCCTCGTTTCGTGTGTCAGATATTAATCGGACATTGGTTAGCTGGCTCTATGCGCAGAGACGTCTCTATTTGATTAACCTTAGCGTCGAGGTTTGATTGACACCCGTCCGCGTTGGGTGATGGTGGTGGTGGTTTTTGGTGCAACGGTAGTAGCAGTACTAGCAAAAGGGCGGGAGGGCTGGTGAACGAGCAGTTTGAGGTATCTGTCGTGAAGTAGAGCGATAGCACTACCTCTCCTTGCGCCCTCGTACTTTTTCGAGATTGAAATGTCGATGCTCCTGCTGATAGTGATGCTCCTCTAATTCACAAATTCGATATGCAAATTTATTATCTGACACCTGAATCGAATGCATTTTAAGATCACTTTGTGGATAAAAGAGATGGAGAAGGGAGGGGAGACAGCGCACATACATAGCCTCACCTCTACTCGACGGCGACCCCTCTTTTTAATCCGATGTGCTAACGGTAATAAACATCAAAAAATGGGTGATGGCTGTTTTTGTGACTCATTGGGCTGTCACTCTCGCACTGAGTGCCGATATCGTTTTGGACGCCACCCTGATGATAATGACGACAATAACTGACACTGATGACGCTAAGGATCCGTGTGGTGGTTCATTTCGACAGGGCCATCTGTGGTCTTCTTTTTTGCACGAGTCCACACAAGCACTTGCATTCATGTCTAGTAGCGGGTTGCTTACAGGGTGTGAATCGTAAATCTGGCCTATCTTCACATTTACCTACACCCTCAGGTGTAAACACCTGTAAATGTAGTTTGTGTCTGTGAAGCTTCACGCAGGCTTCGCAATTCCAGTCCCGTTTTCAAGACTGCTTCAGTGAATTTTACTTTGCGTTCCTAGGTTTACGACAATTTTGGAACTCAACCCTATCGCAAATCTATTGGTTGAGTTTAAAGCGATCAAGCAGATGAAAGGGCGTCTTTTTAGTCTGAGGATAACGATAGTCTTCCAGGTCTTGAGCAATACAGCTTCCGATAGACCCCAACTTTGAATGCCGTGGTGGTAGATTTACGCCAGAGACAGACATCGAATGTGTCAGGAGTCGTTTATCCATTCATCCTTTGGACTTAGCTAACTCAAGCTCGTTTTAGTTGTAATGATTGAAAAGCACGGTGAAAGTTCTCCTTTCGCCTCGGCATGTGTACGTGTGCATTTATTTGACGTTGCTGATGAAGAATGTTCTTCAAACTGGAACACTGTGCATGTGTGTGTGTGTGTGTATGTTTGTATCAATTAGTCATTGCCACTACTGAGATTCATCGGTACAAGGCACCTGGAACAAGAAAGAGGGGCGGGAAAGTTAGACAGTGAGAGAGTGATCCTGCTCACCCAACTTTGTTACATCTTGTTAAGCTCTCTTTTGAAGGAGAGTGCGCTGAGCAATTGGAAAATGTGACGCTTGTTATTTAAATTTTCAATTTTTAACTCTATCTCTCTGTTTCTGGTTTCCGCCATAGCCGGGAAATCGGATACCTCCTTTTCTCTCCAATCCTTTCAATCCCTTCATGTCATTCTATCACAATCCACTGCATGGCCTCTCCGCTGCCACCAACACGTCAGGAACACATGAAGTTCTTCGAAAATCACCAGCAGATCGGCTTTCTGATGGTGTTTCGGAACCAATGCAGAATAGTGCTGGGCTGAAAAGTAAGTTTCTTGCTCTAAAATATTCTGCTTCATCGCTCATGCTCATTGACTTAAAGATAAAGCAACACCTTTCCGGAGTTTTACAGAGTTCCTGCTACTGTCTGAAATCTAGTGACTTCCTCTGGTCTTATAGTCTAAAAATTGTACTCTACAATCATTGTTTCAAAACAATTGATGCTAACAGAGTTTTCCAGAGGGCTTTAGGGTGTATCTGTATGTTAATTACTCCAAGGCAAATCTCGATAAGTATTTTTATTTCCGCACTCAATCGAATGACTTCCGAAATGGTGTGGTTTTTGCCTGTGGAATTAACGGTGTCTGATGGCAAATTTCGTTTATTTCTGCAATCCGCTAACTGAGTAGAAGCCTATGCAAATCATTGCGTTGAGGTAGGTAGGGATGTCAAATCCAACACAATGCCTCACCTATTTTTGACAGGTATATGATTTCACTGAGACCCTCAACATGGTATTGTCTCTTTAAAATTCTTAACAATCTTACTTTATTGCGCCTCTCTGGTATTGTATTTTATGTTTTTCAACCACAGCCCAATCTTCTGAGTTAACTTAGCAACCAAAAGGAGGCTGAGATGCAAACTTTTTCAATATACACGTTAAGTGGGACAGGAATTCCAAACTCCTCTACCTATTTTACTTTGGGAGATGCCAGCACTGTGTTAAACTAACGTCTTAAGGAACTGAAAGAAATCATAATCGTAATGTCATCCTTTAGAAGGAAACGACTTTGCTCATGGTTATGCAAGGTCGCTGCTATGATTGACAGGTATGATGGATGGCTAGTTATGTTCGCTTTCCCATTTTACGCCTCCGCCCCAGTGCAGATATGACTGTCTTGTATAAGCCGTCAGGCTTTCAGATGCTAAAATGCACTTAAATAGCCTAGCGAAAGCACTTTAGAAGTTGAAGAATAGAATTTTGCATTGCATTAATGCTATGCCTTTGAGATTACTAGAGTGGAAAATAAGTTAGACAACTGCATTTGGCTCGTATTTTTAGCAGCGAAATTACCTTCCAATTGCGTTGAAGGTTTGAGCCGGTGCTTTGCAATTCCTCACTTGGTTAATTAAATGCCAAGGAGAGCATTTCTAGTTGCCGTGACCGAACTTGTTTACGCTGCAACAGCGGGTATGGACTGGCTAAAAGTTGGAATTAACACAGGGCTGATAGAACTGGCTGATTATAAAAAAAAATTTGCAATGTTTTTCATTTGTAGACTCTTCTATAGCCAAATGTGTATTTTCACTTTTTGCCTGAACACATGGGATAAAAATGATAATTCTGCAAGACCTTTGAGCCTCCACGCTGCCTCATGTTTTTTTTGCTCCATTTTCCTCTTTTCGATTTAACTTGCTCTCCCACTCCTCTCGGGGTAGTACGTGTGCACTTTGTGTGCGTCCGTGCATGCGCGTGTGCACGCGTGCATGCGGACGATGCACCACATCCTGAAGACAGACCCAGAGCTTGTGTGTGTGTGTATGCGCGCGCGCCAACAAGGAAGATGATTAATTATGTAAACCAGAATGTAAAAATGCTACGCACAGCACGCACAAACACCCTCCAACAATTTCTGTGTGTATGTGGGCTTGCAAACGAATGTCTGATAGTGTTAGCACTGACGTTGGATAGAGATCCTGCTTGAAGTGTCCTTCACCCATCCATCCACCCACCCATCACACACACGCACACACACCATCCTTTATCGTCCTCCGCCACTCTCTGACACATTGGGTCCATCTCGAAGTACAAAATTAAACAAATCTGACTTGCTAACCTTACTTGGCCCATTAGCAACAGAGTGTTCCTTTTCACCCGATTGCCTGTTTAGTTTCTAAAAGGAGCTTTGACGTGCTGCTTTAACTCGGTGGGTCTTCGTTCAATTGTATCTAAGGGAGAGCCTTTAAATAGCTTTACGTTTGCGTTTTATCGTGGATATTCCTAACACAAACCCCATATAGAACCAGTAGAATTTAAAAGTTCTGACCGAACGAAAACGATTTTCCATGGTATTTTCGTGTGCGCCTTGGGACCGCAAATAATAAAAATTATTGCTTTCCAGCCTAATAAAAAATGCTACTTGTTAGATTCTTTAATGGAATTTTCCAATAATTTTTTTTTCCTTTTTTTAACAATGTCCGCAAATGTGTGCAGTAGTTTACCGCCAGGTCATTAGTGGCAGCAACGATAGGTTAGTAAATAGCGCCCCAAGACTCCCCTGTAACCAAAATAAGACGCTACTTGGGAAGAATATGTATTGCCGACGTATAGAAGGGCTGGCGGCTGCTGGCATGGCCAAAAGCCCGTGCCGCCCAGCAGGGATACAAAGGCGGAACTTTCGGTGCCTGCGTCAACACCTTTTCGAACCCCATCTCCAGCACTACCAGCGACAACGTCTAAAGGTTCTACCACAAGGGTTTTGCATTTCATTTATAACTAACTTGGTTATGCAACACCAGTACATCCGTAAATAACAGAAAGTATCATTAGTTTTATCGCTACACATCACTTTTCCCGCTTCACTTAGTGTCCAGATAGATCCATTTGCCCACCGGCTGGGCGCTAAATTGTTCATAAAGACAATTGAGCATCGAAAAAGTTAATTTCGATTAGGAATTAGTCGCCATTCTTAGGGCTTTTAAAAGAGCATTTCCCAGAGCACCTACAAAACAAACCTAGGGAATAAGAATCCATAGTAAAGTGTTTAGGGCAACTTAAACGCTTAAGTTGTGTGTGCAAATATTATACCGACGAGTGTGGACGAGTTTACCACAGTGATCATTACCTTTGCCTTCGAAGGTTTCAAACCTGTCAGGGGATAACATTATTTGCAATCTACTCATCGACTGTTTGCATAGATAGAAATGTTTGTCTAGTAAAGTACTAAATCGTGAGCAGGTGGGGGGAGCTGTCACCCTTCATAAAAACAACCTACCTGGCATTCGCTTGGAATCATCTCCAACCCAAACTGGAGCCATGCGAATGGAATGTAAGGGTGCTGATAGAAGAGAACAAAGTTATGGTGCATAGTGCAATTGGTTCACGTTTTCTTGGACCATTAAGTTGTTTATGCTACTTATGTTCCGACAATCGCAAGTGCATATACTACGCCATTAAGTATTAAAATAAATTATTTTAATATACATCTATTTCTTACAGGAATTTAGAATCTAGGCGGGTACATTTACACAGTAAGTTGACTCCTAGTCACAAACAAAGCTTTATAGACCCGCATGTTCGATCTCTAGTGGTCGTTTTTCATCAATCTGATTTTGCTTTCATTGCCAAATCTGAGCTCAAAAACAAAGTTTAGGACCTCCAATGCAACAAACCTCGGTCTTTTTACGAGGAGACTGGAACTTAAAGTGTAAGATTGTCAGGAAATGTGGCCAAGTGAGCTCAGTAGAGTTGCGAATCCGAAACCGAATTGTTTTATAAGCTGCCAATTGGTTACTTTTCTCAAAGGCGAATTGGGCACCTACCCTCCACCAACACACACAACCTCACATGCAATGGGTAGATGTGTCGGCGGTAGCGATTTTTGGCGAAGTGGACAAACCACCTCCTTGAAGCCAGATCCCTCTTCTGAATCCACGACGACAACAACACCGTCTTCATCGTCGTCCTCGCTCTACGCTGCGGTGATGGCAGCTGCGGTGGCCTCCTGGAGTGGTCAGTCGGCGTCTACTGCTACTCCGGCCACCAACACCCTTGCCACCGGTGTTCCAACCTCTCGCAATGATCCCTACAGTAAGACCAATGTCAGTTCCTGCTGTGAAGACGTCGGGACCAAGAGAACCAAGGCTCTGGACGCTGCTAAAACTCCCTACTCACCAAGGTCTGTCCCAGCATTTTCAAATTGACCTCATGGAGTCACATTTTAATAAATGTACGGAAGGCGGGATACAATGCCATCGATGTGAGGTCTAAATTGTGGAAGTGCACAATGGTATTGCCTATGCTGCACACGAAATACAATTTTAGACACACTTCTTGACCGCGTTTGTTTATGCACGCATTTCATGATGCTAAAGCTATTCGGCTTTATTAATTCTGTTCGCATATTTGGTATAGTTTACCCATAATTTTGATCGGCTTGAAGTTTTGCTTTTATTCCTTATTTACTGAGAAGATTTATTTCTTGAAGGAAACTTTTTAAATAGTCTCGTTTTTTCCCCTTCTCCCCCTCCTCCTACTCTTAGCTCGGTGGTAGTCGAGAATGAAATAGGGGTAGTGGCACGGAAAGCACAACTTCACTGGTCCATTTCCTCTTCTTCTTCTTCTTCCTCCTCCTCCTCCTTCTTCTCTCCCTCCTACAACGTCTTCAAGGAGGCCTTAATTACAGCTCTCTTTGTTGTTGCTGCGTACCTCGAATGTTAAATGTGTGCGTGTGTGCGTACGTTTGTACCGTTGATGGACATATGTACTGTCAATGGATATGTCCTAGCCCATGCGTTTTCGATTTGTGGTATGGTGTTTTGTGCATTCTATGGTGTTGGACGGAAAAAGGAGTGCAATCCTCGTATCTTTTTCGATTATATAACAGAGGAGAGGCCATCGAATGGAAGGCCGTATACACATTTTACAGATGCATGAATTGAAGGTGATGACAAAGTGTGCCTACTGGCAGCTCATCATGAAGCAGAACGTTTTTTTCTCACGACTAATCCCCGCTTAACATCTTAGGAAAGTATGTATGTGTGTGTTCAAATGTGTCAAAACGATGTTCTGTGCTCTCTCACTTTAAAGTTGTTGTGAGAACTTTCATTCAATGCTTTCCGTGAAAACGATGGTTGCTTAACCCCGATCATGGGTATTCACGCATACTTTTCGCAATGTCTTGCTATTAGGACAAATACAAATGCAGTTATTTGGTTATATGATTGCTTTTGAAGTCAAATTATGCCCAATTTTATTTGTACACTGGTTGTAAAGTCTGATTGCATACCAAATTGCGATTCCAGATATATCTGTTGCTCGTATTTCAACAGGCTACTTCCTTCGATTGTTTACCCACTCGTTTACTCATCAAATCTGGGTGGATTAGCGAAGAACCATTGAAAGGAGTGATGAGTAAGTCCTGAGGGTAGTTACTGCATCCCTCTTGTCACGGACATCTGGTTCCTCCGCAATGCCTCAATTCCTTTAGACATTTCATTATCCTTCCCTTACTCCCTTTCGGTCGAGCATGTAAACGGACAGCCACCGCTATCGCCAATACTAATTTACCTGTTTGCCCTGAGCACACGGGAGCAGGGAGAAAAGTGAGGGATAGGCGACGTCTACAGTAATTATCTCCAAGGCAAACTATCACCGGCCAGCCACCCACGGCGTATTGCGGTTGTTGATACTGTTCTGGTCGTTGGTGACGCTCCATGTCGTTAGACTACCCTGCCATTTTAGACTCTGTTGGACTACTGCTAAAGAGAGGTCAGACCTGGTTGTTGGTAAAACTTCACCTCCCCTCTTACTCTGCAAAAATCATGGGTGAGTTAGACGCTGATCCTTTATTTGTAGTAGGTCTACGTTCTATGTAATTCGAACGAATCATCAAAATTCAAGTCCTTATCCTTAAGGCGACCCGACCAACATTATTTTCCGGCATTTATGTGTGTCTCCAATCAACCGAAAATATGTGTTGCCATTGTTAGAGGCATATTTTTTTCAAAGGACCACTGCGCCAAAGTCGTGAAAAGAAAGAGCGTATGGGTGCTCTATTTTTGATACAAATGTTTTTTTTTTTCGTAACTGGAGGAGAAAACATAATTGACACACCGATATTCATTTAGTTGTAATAACTGTCCTGTCGCGATTGGACCAGTATGGAGGCAAAAGAAAGCTCCTCCTCGTTTCAAAGGAATTTCGCTGCTCAAAAATGTAGCGAGTTTACGGCGAGATGAGGAAAACCAACAAAATTCCAATGTATGTCTTATTCGGCAGGAATTTGTAACAACTCGAACCGATGTTGTCTTTGATGTTTGGTAGGACGTGGATGAAATGAAGTCCACAGCAATTGTAGTGAAGAAATTGTGATGGCAAATCCATTCGCCACCTCTCCAGTTTGGAATGAAGAATTATAGTAGGGCCCCAAACAGGCACCCAGACCAATTAGATTAAGTTAAAAGGGACTAGAGCCAAGAGGAAGGGAGACCACATTCCCTCGCATTCATATAAGTGCGTCGGCATGTTCGTTCGCCTGGGCGTTGTTGTTGTTGATGCAGGAAGGGAAGAAGAAAAAGTCGGGACACAATGACGACGATGATGTGACTATTCGGGCGCATGCACATATTTTACCGAGGGATTTCGACAGCCCATCGTTTCCTCCCTGGCCCCATCATTAGATTGCACAGTCAATATTACCCTGCAAATTGTCTATCACGATTAATGCGTTGGCCTGTAGAGGTACTGTCATACGAGCTTTCGACTATGACAGAGTGCCCATTATTATTCTAGGAGCATACTCTTTTTGTAAATTTCCGACTGAAGTAGTAAGCAGAATTTACTGGAGATAATATAGGATTCATGCTGAGCTCGCAATTGCTTGATAGCGCCCCGAATCCTCCTCAAAGAAGTTATGTAACATGCGAATCTTTATTTAGAAGGCGCCGAAGGGTCAGTAGGCTCTTAATCGAAACCACAGCACTGAGGTGGCGACCGAGTCATGTAAAGCCTAAAGGGCTTCATGTGGGCAAGTACAAGTCGAACGACTTTGGATCTGTTACAATTATTTAACAATTGCAAGCAGTATGTGGTTCCCTCTTACAACAATCCTCACCATCAGGACTGTTATGGTAGGGGACAACTGCTCGTGAAATGAGTCATGTGGGGCGGGGAGTGCCTTATTCCACCGTAGCATCAGCGTGTTTACCTACTTCCTCAGTCTCCTCCTCTTCGCTCTTCTGCCATTTCTCACCGCTGTTTGATTTTCCTGCCGCCCATGTATACGTGTGTGGTCAAGTATTCATTAATTTATATTCTTCTCCCGTCTACTGCTAGTGGAGGGATGAGAAAAAAAAACGAATCTTATTCACGCTGTTTTTTCTCCAACAGATTATTTATTATCGTGGGTCCCATCTTTTGTAAAATACTGCTGTATTCTAGTTAATTTAATTTAGAGAGGCCAAACACAATCCGATGAGGTCGACTAGTGGGTGTTTTGTGTTTTCTAAATGGAGCACCCTTTGCTGACATTTAAGGAGTATTACTAACACTAGCGTTAGTCCATTTGGCGTGTACATCTCTAAACCCTTTATGGAAACTCAAGGAAATTGCAGCATTTAGAGTTGTACTGCCCACGCATGCGGTCTTAGTTTGAAAGACGGGAAAGAGGCTAGATAGTCAGATAAAAAGTTCTCTGGAAAGGTATGCATTGACCTTTCGGGAGAAGGTATGGTCCCGATTGTTTATGCCACTGTGTGCATGGAAAGGGGAGTTGTCAGCATTATTTGAGACTAAAAAGTCGCGGATTGATGCGTTGTCCCAAGCTTTCGTGTGGGTCCTCTTTTGGATGCGATTTTTTCTAGTTTACGATGGCGCTTCACACGCAATTCCTACCGATCGTATTCATGCACGACTTCGTCGTATGGGGAAAGTAGTAGGACTTGGGATGTCTATAAATACTCCTCTTTCTTATTTTTTATAGCACTTAGCCGTATCCTATGCTCCTTTTATGTCTGATCACCTGGTTTTGGCTAGAGGAAGTCCTCACTGTCTCAGTATGAGGGACATGAAGGAATGCTAGGTGGATGCTTAATTATTATCATGCCATGTGTCATCTTTTGACATCTGTTACATCGGTTCACCTAACAAGCGCCCTAATTCAATTGAAGTGAGATTATCGTCACCATTCCAGGATATAGCTGTTGCCTAATCACTTCTCTTATGCCGGGTTGCTTGACATAAGTGCCCTCTCTCTCCTAATTGACATTACTACACTTCAATCGCCTAGCAGACTTTTACTATCCTAGATACTTTTCTTTAGATCAGAAATCATGTTGATATTTGCACCTTCTGGCCTAACTCTTCTCCTTCTTTTCAATCGGTTTTATTAAGGGACTTTAAAAAATTTGTTTTCCTCCATCCTTATCCAATCATCCATTGTGGATATTCTAATCTTATCGGATTGCCTTGGCCACATATCTCATCTAATTGCAACGCCAAATGACAGTTGTCTGTGCTTAAAGCCACGACAGTAGAGGTGTGTTCTTTCTTTTTTCTTAATGAAGTACTCAGCCATCTTTAGGACTTGCTCCACAGGATCGCCTAGTACACATCTTTCCGTGTATGCTGAAATGATGTCCGGTGGGTTTCTACGATCCATTTATGCTTGAGGTTCCATCAGACAACGAGAGAAATTAGATGTGTCCATTTCTCCCATGCTAGCAACATTTTTTGAGGCCATAACAGCGACGTGTATGTGGCTAGACATGACGTCTTCCTTACCCTATGAAGCACTCATTAATCTCCTCGTGTTGGATTGGATCATCCATAGTCTACACCTCCATTGTCTCATTCCATTGAAACAATTTATCTGGTGGAGGTTGAAGTGCTATGCTCAGTTGCTTCATTAGGGTATATAAAAAATTTTTTACATCCTTTGTCGGATCGTGCAGCTTAAGCACTCACATACAGGATTGAAGTAGGCTTAGCGCTTGTTGCGTGTATCTAAAAATCTTAAGACGACACTTCTGTATTCTTAAGGTTCATTCATCATATCATTAGCAGGGAAGTGAGCAAAGCTTTTGCATTTTGGCACCCATTGCAGTGGCAACCACGTGAGTACAAGTGGCCTTCCGTCATCAATCATCTGATCTCCGTTTCGCTTAAACTTTCAGTAGACCTCTCCTTATCCACTCTAGCCAGACTACGCGATTCTCAACCATCACCTCTTTCATCAGCAATGCATTTTGACATCTTGAGATGAATGTAGAACCTCTCATCTCTACTGACTCACATAATTTAACTTGTCTTTATATTTATCAGCTTGTAAAACCCTTTTGAACTCTTAAACTCATCTTTTCCAGCCCATAACCTTATTGCGTAGCAGCAGCTTATTCAAGAAAACCTGGAATGATCTTAAATCTTTTCACGGCACAATCATCCTGACTCTTCCAGTTAAGAACTTAACATTCAGATTGAATGAAATCATCGCTTTGTCGAAGATTTTAGATTTTGGTGCAAATTCACCTAGTCTGTCACCCTTGCTTTGCCAGCTTTTTAGGGTAGACCTTTTCATCAAGTTGATCCGCATTATCTTTCCCTCTCCCTGTAGCAGTTCCATTTTATGGCCCGAGGTCATTTGAGTAATGCTAAAGTAATGTTCGCGCACTATTTTAAAATTAATGTCTCCTTTTTTTCATAATTAGATCGTCGAGGTCTCCTCACTTAGTAGACACATCTTGGATACTTTCTAGGTATCCCACCTAAACGCAATATAATAAGCTTAATATCAAGCGGGCTCGGTTTTCCCCCCATTTGTGCGATGATGACAGCTTTGACAGGAGTGCATGAACAGCCAGACCTGCCCTGCTAGATTTTCTACCTTGTGTCTTCCCATTCATTTCAAACAAAATAGTAAACCCTCCATCTTGGTCTTCCAAAACCTCTAGATATGGAAAGCTAGACCCATCTTCAAATGATCTGCCAAAATCAAAAAACTCTTGATTACCCTACTAAATGGTTTTTAATACATTTTAAAGCTCTCAGTATAGCGACAGTTTGTTTTGAAAAGTTTATGGTCATGATAAGATAATCTATCGAATATATCATGTTGCTGAACTACTTCCACCACTTATTTCTTTGCATTGAATGGTGCACCTCTTCCCCGGGGTTGTAGCATGTTTGCCGCCGCAGCAGCAGCCCACATGCACTTCCTCTCCGCGGCCGCTGCTGCCGCCTCCTTCACTAGCAGTCTACCGACAGTGCAGACCAATACTGCCGCCACCTCCACCGCCAACCCCTCTGCTGCTTCCGCCACCACGAGAGGGATTGGACAGGGGGCTCTGGCCTCGTCCCCCGCTGGTCTTGGTCGGAAGGCATCCTCAGACACCTGGACGATTCAATCTTCTGCGTCCGCATCGAAATCATCAGAATCGGGGCGACAAAACTCCCGGTGAGAAAACTACGTTTGTCCTTCACCATGGCTTAGTACTGTCGCATAGTCACACTCGTGTGGATGAAAATTTACTATTAACGCATGGAAAGGCTAAGACGACATAAGCATGCCAGATTTCCATGACGCCAAAAAGGTAACCAAACTTGCAGAAGCCGGGGGGATCTGCGGAATTAAATGGATAATTAGACCAAAAGGCATATCAATCCAATCTATTAGCAGTGATACGTATCATCCTGTTGGAAGTATTATCCTTTAAAACTTGTGATACGGTTAATCATCTCTTCGAGTTTTAATGTTGGACCACCTAACGCGCATGACTTCTCGTTTATCCCTTCAAAACAAGACTAGACATATTCCGAGTCTCGCATTTCATTGCGACAGGTTTCTTTAAAAAACCATGAATCTGGATTTAATTGATTCCTTCTAATGCGGATATGGTCCACCCATGGTCTCATTATCCTATTCGCGTCCATTTGAGAATATTGGTTCTACGTTGAATACTTTATGCTTTGGGATTGAGATCTCCTTTTTCTCCTGGATTGTCAGATAATCTTCCTATTCATTGGATGCTTGCTCAAGGCCTCATCATATCTCATTGAATCACTCCACTTTATTGCCATCAGGACTTCCTTTTTCGCCATTCATAGCCCGTTTGTAACCGCAGTATTGCCACACACGTTGTTAGAACCATCTTCTTTTTTTCATTATAAAGCATCCTCTGGAATTCTCATGCCAGATCATCCATCGTGGGTTTTCTCGTTCCATTCTGCCTACATTGAACAGGCGCACATCGCATCAGTTTTTGGGGAAAGTCGGAATGATGTATAAGCCTCTTTTTTCGGATTTCATTCAATTGCTTCTGTTGTGTCAGATCATCTCATTCTGTGCACTTCTTCGTTCCCTAATGATGTAATCAACAGTGTGTTCCAAAAGATCCGGGAACGACACTAACCAGTTTTTGCCACAATTTTATGAATCACTGCCTATTTCGTGGCCATTTTTGCAGGTCCCATCATCAAACATTCAAACCCTACATGGTCGCATAGAATTGCAGGATCTGCCATAGCTGTGATCTCTAGCTATAGATCCCATTTAGCAAGAGGCAATCCACTTCTTATGAATCACATAAAATGACTGGACCCAATCATTCATTCAAATTAGACCGACCCCTCCCCTCCACCTACTTTTTAAAAAATATTTTCCCCACCATGGTAGACCATCTTTGTTTGGGTTAAACAGGTTGTTTCAAGATTACTTGATTCCTATTCTTATCATACCGATTGGCGCAGATTGCATTACTCATCCTGACCTTTCTGGATCCTTACTTACCATTTCCACTAATTGCAGCCAATGGACTGTATTCCTTTTCCCTTCGTCTCTAAATCGTTCCAACTGGAAACACAAAACTTCTAGTAGAGTCTCCCACCAACAAACCTTACTAATGGTACTAAGGAAGGGATTTTGTCCCACGGAAGGCCGGAATATTCATGAAATTATGTTTGTGCGGGTGTATGTCCAAATTTACATGGTTAATTTATGCTAACAATTCACTAAACAAATGCAAATTGTTTGGCTGTGACTCCCTTTTTTATAATTCGTTCACACTTGATAGACTGATGCACTGTGTGCATGTGTGTGTGTACGTGGGTGCTTGTGTTTGCAATTTCAGCGATGGCAAAAGTGTGACAGGTCTTGTGCTTGGTTGGCGTTACAGCTGGACTTCATTGCATATGCACACACACACACACACACACTGGGAGGAGAATGAGGGTTGTGCACCACCCAAAATTGTGTCTGCATTGGTGGTTGGGTTCGTCCGTTAATTCCACACTTCGATGTTAATCACTCAACCTTGAATAGGTAATTAATCATGCACGCAGATGTATATCTAGGCACGGTTTTAGCGCCCTAAGTCATCCTTGAGGTTGCAAAGGTAGCATGTCAGGTCGTTGTTTGGCTGTGGGGATTTAGACTTAAAAACAGAAGCCTGGGATGCCAAAGTGATAGCAAAAATGCACTAGACTGAACGCTTGAATGATCCATTGTTTCATCACAGCAATTTATTAGCGTCCTTTTACTTATATGGAGTGTCACAATCGCATGCATGAAAGGAACGAAGAGCAGCAAAGCGCTAAACTTCAAACCTATCCACTACACCTTATTTTCTGTGTGAAACAATAACCCAATTTAGGCTTACCATTGAGAAATTTTAACGTTATCTTCCTATTTTTCTCAACATTAGGTCTGTTTCAATAAAGTAGATGGTGGTTTTTCCTTGGAGTTCCACCTTGTTCCCCCTGGAGTGGGTTTTGTTTCCTTCTCCAGTCCTGCGGCATGGAAGTAAAAAAGAACATCGGGCAACCGCAAATGGGAGTACAAAACAAAACTAAAGCGGGATGGTATTTACAGTTGAGAAGAATAATCATTTATGGGAGGAAAAAAGGAGACTTTCAAATCTCACTCATTCTTGTGGAAATACAATCCTTACACTCCTGAAGTCTGTTTCAACTCTGGTCTTGCCTTATAATTGTCATCAAACTTTTGCTATGCACGCTGCTAGTGTCACGAATGAGTGGCATGTTGACTATCAGCTGGGCCAAATTTTATGTGGGGAAATGAATATGTGATTTACTTGTTCACTTCTTAAACAGCGATTGATTGACGGTGTCACAAGGACAATTAAACGCAATCTTTTACTTTTGGAATTGGTGCCTTAAAAGTAGACAATCATGTAACATACGTGATTCCATGGTTCAATCGACGACTCATGGATGGGTAATATTAGATCGAGTAAAGCAGAAATTAGAAATAAATTGGACATCCTCATGCAATAGCCCACCTGTTAGTACGCCGTTCCGGGTTCATAATTTTATTGCTACTTAATTGCGTTATGGCAACGGTATATTAAGTGCCATGGATGTGCCTAAATTGGAAACAATTGTAATAGCGATGTCAGTGTATGATACTTAAACCACATTATTCTCTTTTAGTAAGCCTAACTGTGACCCTGAAACAACAGCATCTTCGCCTCAGGATGAGGCATCAAGTGAGCCTGATGGTGGTCGATTGCTTTCCCGATTGAAAAAGGCGCACATAAAGAAACCGCTAAACGCTTTCATGCTCTTCATGAAGGAAATGCGTCCACGAGTGCAGGAGGAGTGCACATTGAAGGAGTCTGCAGCAATCAACCAGATTTTGGGCAAAAAGTGGCATGAACTCTCGCGAGCTGAGCAGACAAAGTACTATGAGATGGCGAGACAGGCAAAGGAGCTTCACCAGCGCCTCTACCCAGGCTGGTCGGCGCGCGACAACTACGCCTATCACGCTCGCAGACGCCATCGTCGCAGCCGACGACCTTTTCCACACCACCGTTGCTTTGCTCACAAACCTACCAGCGGCTCCAGCACTAGTAATGCTGCCTCCAAGACGTCTCTTGCCGGTCGATTACGCTCCTCCAGTTTCCATGAGGATCGAAGGGCGTTGGAGCTTGCCCAAAAGGTCCTCGAGCGTCCACACTCCACAAACGATGTCTACTCGCCTTCGATAGAACGACGAGTGGCCTATTTATCACCTTTATCTTCACCACCACCTCCTCCCCCTCAATCACCGGTGATAGCAAACAGGGTATCTGAGCAACAACGGCAACAGCAACAACAGCAAATAGCGACACATTGCTCACCACAGCCTCGCCCTTCACTACCACTACCTCCACCAACACAGTCGCAGTTGCCGGCACACTCAGTAGCATTTGTAAGTCCACTACAAGCGCCGTCTCAGCCACCACCGCAAACCCTTGCTGCGCTATCCAGGCCGACACCCAATCTTGCCAACAATGCACTGACAATGTCAGCGTGTTCTGCATTTGAACATCACTACAATCAAGCCGTACATCATCACCAGCAGCAGCAGCAACCACATCATCAACAGTTCTTGCAAATGCCCTCTCAAAGAGCCTTTGGATACTCTCCTTCCTCTTCCGCTGTCTCGGCTTCCGCTGCCACCGCAGTCTCTATGTATGCATCAGCACAGAGTCAGGGCAGAGGAGGAACGATATCAAGAGCATCGACAGGGTACTGGGGTTACCAGGTTCCGCAGGGGGTATCGCACCAATCGGCTGTGGGGGTGAAGCGGAACCCCTATCTCACCGCGGCGGCGGCTATGAATAGCGACTCGGTAGCGGCAGTTGCGGCAGTGGCTGCGATGGCGGTGGGCGAACTGTCTGGTGGGAGTATGAAGAAGTGCCGTGCGAGATTCGGTCTTGAGCATCAGAATTTGTGGTGCAAGCCTTGCCGGTACGTCTTCTACACACAATATCAGACTCATTAAGCTGGGCGTCACATGTCTGGTCCTTAACTAAGGGATCACTAAATTGGTCTAAAGGTCGTGGAACTGTTTAAATTCCTACACTTGTTCTCCACTCAAAATTTCATAAACTCTTCAACCCTTTTGTTACTGGCGCTGCATGTGAGGTCCCGATTTGTTGCATTCGCGATTGCAAGCGAAAGACAGTGAGATTAGTCATAGGAGGCAAACAAGCTGAATGCAGTTAGTGTCGCGTAAGAAAAATGAAAAATATCATTCAAGTAGGGTTATCAAGCCGCTATCCTGGCACTGATGAATTGGTGCTGACTTGATTTATCTCCCAGTTTTTCAGGAAATATTATTGTGCGAAGCTAGGCTATTTTCCGCCATCATCAGTGATTCTTGGGTAAAATCTATCATTTAACGTTACATTGTCGCCGTCAATTCAATTACCCTGCGGTAACATTTTTAAAGAACTCACTAATAATTTGGCATGGAATTGCGTTGGTACTTCGGCAGACGTAAAACAAGGGCCACAAATTAGCTACTTTATTATCAAGAGGGTTTAGAGACACTACTTGAAAGGGGTGGGGTATTTTTCGATTCTGTTCCACAAAAGCTATCGGAAAAATTTAATCTAAAGACAAGGACTCCTTGTTTGTTAGGAAAAGCAGCGATATTGTTGGATTGGAAATTCGTTACCTGCAATTCGAGTGTTCATTCGCAGAGAGGGAAAAGGTGTGGAAGGTCACAATGACGTTGAAAGGGAGGTATTAGCAACCAATCCATTTGAATTAAACGTTTTCAGAGCCTCCAGTTCACATTTTTTGTGAAGAATGTAGTCTCACAGTTTAAAATTTTAAAAGCATCCATAAGCGATTTTTGCGTAGTTCAGACGTTGATGCTTGTGATAAATTGTAGCAACATGAAATAACAAGAAAGTGTACACACCTTCATTCACATCGCTTAATCAGTTAGCATACTTTTGTCTCTCCATTTTTTCATCAAACTGCTTCAACAAGGGAAGTAGTCACCATCCTAGAATACTTGTTCCGGTACTTAACTCTACCACTTAACTCGAAAGAATGCAGTTCATGAGAGCATCTTATTAACTGTAGACGAAAGAAGAAGTGCATCCGCTTCATTTCGGAAAACGAAGTTGACGACTACATGCCGCAATATCATCCTTACCACGCACATTCAGCTGCTGCAGCAGCGGCAGCAGCCGCGGCAGTAGCCTTCAACCACCACCATCACCACCCACACCAGCAGCCACCGCCACCGCAAGCACCGCATCATCCGTATGGGATGTTTGCCGCATCGCGCCGACACACCAGTGCCGGTGCTGGTGGTACTTACTCTGGACTCGCGGAGAACCCCTCGAGTGCTCATCTACGAAAACAATCGTTTATCCAGACCCCAGTATCTCCATTTAATAACGGTGTTGGAGCTAGTCCACAGCGTCCCTTTACACGGCAACCGATACCGCAACACATCTCTGTCACTGCCGCTGCTACTGCCAACCCGGCCTATGCGCACCCAACTCTCGGTAGCAGGTAATTTTCCAAGGTTTGAACATTATCGACTGTCTATATCGACGGGATCACCAACAAACGCCTTCTTTGTAGCTATAAACGACCGTTCCCAATGGCATCCGCCCCACGGCAACATCAGCAGGTGCCGAGAGAGTTTACAAGCGTATCGAACGCTCCCTATGCGAGTAGTGGCAATGGTGCGAATTACTGGGGATCGAGTTCTCGAGCATCGACCAACACTGCCGCAGCTTGTTTTCCAGGCGCGTCGACACGTTTTTCCGCCTCCGAAATGATAATATCACAGGGTGACCCGAAGTCACTAGCACCGCTACTTCGGGAAACACAGGGTTCTAATCCTTCCTCCTCCACCTATCCACCCCCTAAGATGAACAACTTTCCACACACGCAACAGGGTACTACATTGGCTGCCGACACCTCCACAGTCAATTCAACCACCACCACCGCCACCATCAGGTCCGCTGCCTCTACTGCCGCTACAAATGGTGGGGGAAGCAGTGATCTGAGACTGAAGCGGGAAGCTCCACCTTTAAGTTTCGGCGTGGCCGATGTGATGGGTTTTAGGTCGGGTGAGGAGGGTGTCACGCCCAATACGGTGCCGACAGCGACGTCAACGTCCACTTCCACCTCTAATACCGCGGTTTACCGTGGAAACGCCTCACCGAGTACCTCCTCCTGTCCACTTCGATCCTCACCGGAGTTGGAGTAACCGGAGACTTACTTCTCTTTCTCCCCCTATCGTCCCTCTCACACAGGCACTCATGTGGTAGTGAATTGGGTGTGTTGTCCCACTCTATCACTCTCTTTTGATGTGTTGCCCTACAATCACACCCACAGACACATTTCACGACTCTGTGCATGCTCGGTAAACAGGGTTCTTTAGTCACTCCTCGCCTCACTTAATGATTTGTACACACACACACATCACTTTAAGCGCCAGGGTATGAGAGGCCGGGAATTTGCGCGCGGGGCTCCATCCCACCTCTCTTTTCTCACTTTCTTCTCTTATCTCCTTTCCCCCCATTCCAAGAGTGGCGTCAAACCGGCTTTCTGCTCTTTGCTCTTTCTCTCTCCCTCTCCGTCTCTGTGTATAGTCTGTCTCATTTCTATATATATAAGTATTATTACTGCTACTATATTATCTCCAGCCAGGAGCCTTCTGCATTGCCTCCTCCGGGGGCTTTAGGCGGTGTTGCCGACAGCACTTCCTATGGTTGTGCGCACGCCTTGACTTGAAATCCAGCCCTAGTCCTGCAAGTGCTGTTGGTCGCCTTGGTCTTCTCTACAGACAAACTCACTTCCGTGGTGGTTGAAGCCAAGATGCCATTAGTTGAGCTCCTTTGCAAGTTGACTCATACCATCGTCGAGATGAACTACCGAGGAGGCCAGTGTCCCATTGGTTTGAATCCAACGCAGCGTACACTGTCGAACTGACCGACTCAACTGTTATTCAAAAACCAAAAAGCATTTATCCTCAGACCAAAGCCACCCTACATCTATTTCATCATTTTGGTCTAAACTTTTTGCAGCTAGTCGTCGAACCCGCGCTTTTGACAATAGGCTCAGAGAAGGCATACAGCGGCGAAAATGCAAACAGGTCAATGGCCAATTCATGACCACTCAAGCGTCACAAGTTTAGGATCAATGAAAAGGGGGCAAATAGATGAGCATGAATCGCCGCGCCAACTGACTGTTTTGTTGAGGGAGGGAAGCGTGTGATTCACCTATCATTGCGGAAGCAATTAGCCTTACAACTCCGGGCCAATGCCTGTGCAAGTTGCTAAATACGCCAATAACCAACCAGCTAAGATCAGATGAAGATGGTAGATTCATATTGGGTTGAACCATTCCTTTTCGTGAAAGAAAAGATGTATTGAAATTAGGTAAAGGTAGATATAGGTCGAACAATAAGTGGTTACGGTTTGTACAACTATGGACGAAAAAACGGTGGTCATAATCAGGGCGAAACAAATTTTACGAAGCGTGAAAGACACAGGTGCCACTGTACAGACGCACAAAGATGGAAACAGACGGACAAGTAAATAGGAGCAGTAAGACACGAAATCAGGTGAATTTGGTGAATACTAGAATAGTGCCCAGGATCATAACAAGGCAGGCCAAAACAAAGATGACAAGGAGTTTCTTATCTCGCTTCTGGTGCGAATCCGCCTTTGTTAGCTGTTTCAGGCCTTCCTGTACGCGGACCTGTGTCTGCTCCACGTTGTAATCAATGCGGTCAACAAGGGTCCCCTGTGCAGTGGGTAAGAGGCAGTCTTAGCTCAGCAAGCATGTATCAAACAAAAAAAAATGCATGTTCATAACGTGATCCGACCCAAGCATAATTAAAAATACGGCCTCTTTGAAAGTCATATGAAGGATGTGTGAAGAGGAGCAACAGAAAGTGAGCAACCTATCATGCTGATCATCACCAAGCCCAACGGAAAGTGATGCACGAAGTATTACATCTTCGAAGGTTCAGTAACGTAAGAATATGCAAGTCGTCTACGTAGAAAAGTAACTGAATATGTAACCTTTCGTTATGGCCGATAAAGGATCTCCCGGATGAGTAATAGCTTACTTGGTCGACAACAAGCTGGGCAACATCACGAAAGATTTCGTTTAATTCGTGGAGAGATCGGACAATCTGTGTTATTTCCTGCTCCCGTCGCTCAACAGCCTTCGTGTTTTCCGCAAGAAGCAATTGGGTCTGGTCACCAGTGGCAGGCTAAAAAACAGCACATAAAGCATTGCGTGACACAACTGTGACTGTAGGTGTAAGCAAGGAGAGGATTATACCTCAAGCAGATCAAACTCAGCCAAACCAGCCACGTCGTCGGCGGTGAGTTCAGAGCCCAAAGTCATATTCAGATACCCGCGAATCCGTTCATCTCTTGCTTTCAATTCTAGAAAATACGATAAGATTAGGGACCTTCATCCAATATCTAAGATGGAGTAAGAACGATGTGCTCACCGTTTAGATATTGTGATTGAACCTTCCTGAAAGTTAGAGAGAGTTCTTGCAGCGTTCGAGCGAGAGATGAAAGTGTGTTGGTCATTAAATTCTCGGGTTGTGCTCTGCTACCCATCAGAATTTTCCGCTTTAATGCTGTTAGTTGCGACAATTGGCGATGACACAATGTAAAAAGCTAAATTAGAATGGCTATACCAGACATGATGGAAAAGTGCTGGGCATTCAAAGGCCCAAAGTCTCAAACCTGCGTCAACTCCTTTGTTTGAAGTTCAATTTCTTGATCCTCATCGAGGTTATCATCCAATTTCGCTGCCATTATGTGGCGATCGTGCAACGTTACAAGTTCCTTCACTGAATCATTGAATTAGCTACCACGAAGTCATACTTTTCTGTCGAATGACAGCGAACTGGAAGTTGATTGATCTGACCATGTTTTGCCACTCATGCAATCCGCTACTCAGCTTGGTAGCTCCAAGTTCAATATTAGTGGATTCATTTAGTAATTTCTCCCTGTCTGGTGAACGCTATAGAACGTTAAAAATCTAGGCGGTTTACTGATTGCGAATTGCCTGAGAAATGCCTATTTTGAATGGCATTACTCCGCATAAAAAGGAACGTATCCGTCAGTTTTCTGGCACCCATAGCTGAGAGCACACAGGCCAGAACGGCAAAAATGATTGCGGAAACTACAATTCAGTATCCACCAATCAATTAACAGTATTATTTAGCATCAACAGTGTTGCCAGGAGGACTAAGGGTTTCCTACAATCATCAGATCAGTGCAGGTAATCATCTGTCTTATTACGGAACCAACGTATTCATTCAGTAAGTTTAGAAATGGAGCTACCTACCCGTAGTTCAAATTATGTGATGGGGCGGCAGCACAGCATATTGGAATGCTGAAAACCGTGTAACTATGTATTCGCATATGAAAGGTTTCCGATTTATCATGAAACACGTGTTTATTTGGTTGGATTGCATTTGGTGTACTTCGTCTTGCCTAAATGACTCTTAAGGTCGCGAAGGTCAAGTTTCGTATGCGTGTACTGTACAAAAGCGTAGTGCATCGCGATATTCATGATTCTGACGCTTTCCAAGGCACCATTTCGTATTTTCTTCGGTAATGCACTTTCAAATTTTGTGCTGAGAAACTTGTTGCAAACCGTTCCTTCGAGACGTGCAATCTACTCATGGAAACTCCTAGAAGTTAATAGTTATGCTTCTCTGTATCAGCCTGTAAGATTTAAGAGCAAAAACAAGGTTCGAAGAGATTCAGGTACTGAGGATCATACCGTTACTCTCTTAAGCCAGGGTTTTTACTCTGACGGATGAATTAAAGCAACAAATTAGGGAGGAGGAGATGATGCAGGAGTACGCCAAAGTTGTCTCACGTTTCCAGGATGATCTTTATCGGAAGCTCTGCCTTAAGCTGACTCCAGAAATACTTTATAGTATCCCCGTTCGTCTCCAAGATAACAGCTAAAATAGATCTGACAATTTCTTACCCTCAGTGCCTTAATATTTAGATCCCAAGCGAACGCATCAATTTGGGCGAAGTAGCCACCATCATTAGTCAGACTTCAGTCCAATCGTCCGATGTTCAGCCGAGTTCGCAGATCCTGATTGACCTTAGTGGCCGTCCGGATCTGGTTGCAGTCGCAAAGGTGGCTATCTCGCAATTCCTGTCCGAAGATTCGGAACCACCGTCCTCTAAGCGAGCGAAGGCAAAACCGTACTCCGATCTGATTCAGGACGTTAACCAAACCCAATTCACAGTTCGGATTCGGACTATTGTCACTGGAGACGTTCGAGATGAACTTGCGAGAAAAGGTAACCCCTTCCATCAATTTTTCATTCATTCACGTACATCAGTGCTCTGTAGTTTGAACTGATGCTTCAAACTGTATAGGTGTCAGAAAATCGTGCCTAGCCACCACAGAGACTTATCATTAGGAAAGTAGTTCTAGGAAACATGTTGCAGCAAAAAGGCACGATACTATATCGGGAGTTGTTCATCCAAGGTCGGGACATGCTTAACCGAACAAAGAAGGAGATGGACAGGATCTACCAGAAGTTTTCAAAATCTATCACTGCCATGAAGTCCCTCTCGGAAGACGACAAGCATGTGGCCAATGAGTACCTAAAAACAGCGGTCAAGGCGCAGCATGCAGCAGCTGAACAGGCCTGGAAAGCCAAGGAAGAGGAACTCCTCAAATGATTAAACATAGTCGTACAATATACTTAGTAGTCACTTTTTCCACCAGTCTTTTCTGTATCGGTGTTTCAACATTCTCATTAGGAGAACGAGGCTATAAATCATTCAGCACAACCACCAGATCACGCTGGAAAGTTGAGCCAAAAACCCTCATTAAGGCTGAGGGGGTCATAACGCGTCTTTATGCCTACCATTAGCTCAAATAAAGGGGTAACTTATTTCAAAGTTTGTATTCGCGGGTGTAGCAAGTGGTATTAATGGGTAAACAGCGAGGGAGGTAATCAAAGTTTCAAGGCGCTATAGAGTTACAAGGCGAAGGACAACCAGGCGAGGATCAGAGTCACGCCACCAACAGGAGCGATGCCCACAAATCTGCTGTCATTTGAGAGAGCGGTATAGTAGCAAGTTCCAGAGAATAAAATCGTGCCGGTCAAGAGTAGAGAGGTTGTCTGAACGGTGATTTACGAAGGGAAAAGCAATTACCAATTGCGGGAATCTGGAGGAACGGACACCTAACAAGGCTAACGAATGCAGAATATGGATATCCGCACCACTTTTGAATGTGCGGAGGCGCTCCTCGGACTTTGCGGTATTTCGGAAGCCTAAAGTCAGTCAACTCAAGCAAAATGAGAACTTGCCATGTGCACCATAAGCCAATGCGGCGATCGCTGTTGCTCCAAGCACACCAGCTAATTTAGCATATCCGCCACCGGCTGTTCTAATAGGAACTTCCACTGTCTTTTCAACAACTTGAGTCACCGGCCAAGTGATGAAACGATAGACCGCTCTTAAGGTGTCCATGATTCCAAAATACGCGCGAAGAGTCAAGTGACATATAATGTCAAGAATGCAAAAGCATGCTGTCATATGTTTAGCAGTAATAAACCGGAGCATTTACCAGCCAAAACAATGGGATTTGTCACACAGAAGGCAATACCTTAAGCGGTTGCTTTTCGACTTAAGTATTACTCGCCTTAGTAACTTTATATACGATGTGACTTTTTAGATCTGGCATAAACTTATGCAGAAAGCACCAATTTTACTTTCGTTTCTCCTTTGGCCCAAATTAATTTCTTTGGCATTTATCTGAGGATAGTAGCATGGTAGCTATCGCACGGGAGATTCGTTGAAACGGAGACTTACCTCAAACTAAAATCAACACATTTCAAGCAAAAAATATGTCTCAAAAATCTTAAAAAGTGGTATCATTTCACGTGACCAAAATGCAGAGGAAAGCCTGCATGGACTATCATATCAGGCAAAAATCCTGGTGAGGTGGAAGGTGATGGCACCCAAGAACTAACAGGTATTATGGTCTAGTTGAATGCATTCCAGTTCAAAGTCGAACGCTCTCAAAAACAGTGACCATCAAGCACAGATAAAAATGATTTCATATAAATTCTGATAATGCGGAAGGATTCACGGGACGTTCTGTTACGAACCCAAACTAGCTATCTTCCCAGTGCTGTCATGGGTCATTTATAAACCTGGGTTTATTTCATTTAGGTTGAAAGCTTAATACTATAAGGATGGATGCTCGCTTTGATGTTAAACAGTATTAAGGCCTAAATTAGCATACTACCTGCGGGTCTAGCCTTCGAGTCTCCATTGCTAATAAGCACCTCTACGTTTATTACGGTAAATCAAATGACCTGCTCTTAATTCATTCATAAAGTTCACAATGCGGTAACATAACAATCTAGCGCCACAATTTATTTGTTTTCATTGTACTAGTAGGGACTTAATAAAATTCAATTTGCAACAGAAGTGATTATCTTAATTGTTTACATCGAAATCGTGCTGATCGGATTTCACAATAACCTTTCTTTTGAACGTTAGCGTTAACGTTAACCCCCGAGTTTTTCCTGATATTGTAATAGCCCACCATAGCGAGGTTAAAAGGCCGTGTAACCGAAAACACATACAAACCAGAAACATTGAAGAAACATGTAGTTAAATGCACCTTTAAACTAATGTCAAACCAACACAAAATACATGTACTCCATCGGCATCGCTAGAATTTCCAGTCTTATATGAGAATCGTGACGTTAACTGTAACTAACCTCGCTTAAGCAGCACTAGTCAAGATCTCGGACTTTTATCTACAATAGTCGGATGTACGCAAAGCCTATCGTTCTACATGGCCATCAAAGAAGCCAAGGTGATCCAATTACCGCTGAAGCGTCAAAAAGGCCTCCCATCTTCTTGTTACCAAAGGGTAAGTGTATAATTAAATTACTTGATCCTGAGAGGCTTAAACTACAGCACCATCCTCGACTCAATGCCTCTGTACCAATTTGGGAGCTGAAATGCCTTTTGATAAGTTAGTGTGCTGCTGCCACAGACAGATGCCTTGATTCAGACAAAGTCCACCTGGCACAGCTTACTGTTATTTTGCCAGGGGCTGATCTCGCTAAGTAACAACGTTGCAATGCCAGAGACAACAAAGTGCAACGATAATCCGTTTCTTCGGCTTAAAAATGTGTGCCATGATCACCACTTTACAAGTAGGGAAACTCACTACAGAGATACCGAGGTTGAATGTATGTTCTAAGCAGCAAATCGGTTAAAATATTTGTTTGATCCAGTTGATACTTCTCGTGGCAGCGACTGATAAGGTATTCTGGAAGTTGTAAGCAGGCGCGGTAGAATGACACGCTAGGACTGACCAAGCATCAGTGACTTTCATGCGCCCTAGACTAGATTGTCTGACGGCATATTAAGTGATGGGAAAGGTTAATAACCGGTTAACTACTATAATAGCGGCATGTGAAGTCTACGTGGAATCATGTCAGATCTGGAGAGTGAGGGTCACAGAGTCTAAATGATTGGCTATTATGCCAAAAATTGATGAATATTGCACCAATTTTTTCTTAAAAAATGGAGCAAATCGCCTACTCGACTTATCATTCCGCACCTAAAACTACAAGTGCTTAACTAATAATTGATTAAAAAATGACCGACTTTTCATCAAATGAGCTTTCAAAGGGGCTAAGATAAAAGCAAGTTTAATTGAGACAAAAAAACTCGACTGCTTCCTACCTACTATTAATAATATCGGGTTAAATGACGAAATCCACCGTAAAACTAGGCCTAAATTAAGACATTCTTAAATAAGGCTTTCCTATATTAATGGGGCCTCACAAACGCGTGGTGCGCCCCCATTTCGCCTTACGACAGCTCACTGAACCAGTTTGCGTCACACGTGGATTGGTGAAGTGGAAAAACAACACTAGACGCAGAATGCCCTTGACGTGAGGACAAATGCATCGACTCCAATTTTGAACGATGGCATTTAACTTAGTCAGTTAGGTAGTGAAAGTGGTGGTGACATGTTAGAACACTAAAACGTCTGGAAACAGCGAACGTTTTAGGATTTTGCAAAGTGTTCCCACTAACTTTGTAAAAAAGGAGCACGAATTTCTTCACGCTTAGCAAGCATTGCATCCTATTTGAAGTAATCCAACCCTGTAGGCGATTAGAGAAGAGTCGGTAAGCAAATCCTAAATCTTGTTAACTTAAAAAAAGTTGCAAAATACACAAAGAAATCTAGTGACAGTAAAATATGAAGAAAATGTCCTACCTGTCAACGTTTTAAAAACCCACATTTTTAGGGTTGAAAAATGGAATATTTGACGGAAGGCAGATTCATTAATCGCTGTTCAAATGACTGTAAAAAAAGTTCATTGCAACAGTGGAGAATGCATATAATATGTATTTCGGTCACATAGTAGGCTACATCAGCTTTTCCAGTCGTCCGCTGTACGGCCTCCACCATGGTGGCGTGGTGACCTGCCGACGCCACTTATCCCACTGGTTCCGCAGCATGTAGACCAGAAAGCCATCTCCCGATGACCAGACCTTATACCAATCTCAGCGACAATTCACGGGCTACAAAGAGATAAGCCATTGTAAAGAAGTTCGTGAATGTAAATAAAGATCTTTCGCATAGATGCAATTTACCAGATTTAACTCAGTGCATAAATATCAGAACAATTTGTAGAAAAGAAACCAATTTGGCCGCTTAGGTGGAAGACTAGACAAACAAATAACAAATGTGAGGCAGTAGTATACTCCTCCAGAGAATCGCATTCATTATGAGGAACTGGAAGTAGCTCCCCAATTTGACGCATGGAGGAACCGAGGAGCCGGGGAGCCAACAGCACGGACGGAGAGGACGAAATTGAACACCATCAAGAAAATAGAATGGACCAGTATAAACCATCCATTCTGCGCACTAGACACGCCGATCTGCCAAAACACCGATTGTTCCGATTCTTAACCGTTTTTGTCTGGGTGTGACCTTCCTTTCCCCTCGTGGCAATTAAGGAGGATGAGATCGTGCGGGACAAACACACGTTTTGACATGCGCGCAGATGAGTGACGGGAAGTCCGCATAACCAAATTAATCTACAGTGCGCCCAGTTCTCCCCGTGTGGCATTCGCACTACTACCACTGTCGAAGGTACACAGCACAACCCCCTCGGCGAGTGGAGAGCACGCCTAAAACAACCATTTGCCTCACTACACATGCACCAAAATTAACAGAACGAGATACTATTTTTCCCTTTGCCATAAGCTTCTCTGCCTTCCCTTGGCCCCATCACGAGTGAAAGTGACGGGAAGGTATGAGATGAAGACACTGTCCATTCAATTTTCGTTTGTATGATAGACAAAATGCAGACGTGAATGAATGAAAAACGATGCACGGGAAGCACCTGATGGTGTGATTTCATCATCATCATCATCTAGAGGGAGTACGGAAAAGCACACGCACACAAAGAGAGTGTATGACTAAGTACAAAGAGGGAGACGGTGAAATAAAATGGTAGGACAAGAAACCGCACACAATTGAGCCGCCAAACAACTGTCTCTGTTAATTTGTGGAACCAGTGCCGAAGTAGCGATCCCCAAAGTTTCCGATCCCGGGGAGGATGTGATAGTCGTCCGTCAGGCCGGGATCGATAGCAGAGGTCACAATGTGTGCCTACAAGGGCAGTAGGTCAAAGGTAGGTACTGTGTTGCAACGTTTGTAGCACAGAGCCCTGTCCATGTCACCCTTCTGTGCGTTGATAATATGCCAACGCTCAGACTATAATGCTCCATGTCTCGGACGCTATGGGTGCGCGCTACTGCATGGGTCTACCCAGCCTTCCGTGATTCGGCTACCAACCTGGTGACGTAGAGCCCTACTCACATCATTCGTGCTACTGATCTTCAGGCGCTCCTGTCATGGACCAAAGAACTATAACGTCTTCAAAGAGGGAACTTACATTGGGGTATGTATAGGCAACAGAATGAACACCCTGAATGGCCATAATGAGGGAGATGAGAATGATGTGATCCTCGGGCACATCATGGTCCACCAGGACTCGCATCGCCATGACGGCCGCCGCGCCTGACGCCACCGTCGTGTCCATCAGTATCACGTAGCAGTCCTACGTGAACAGCAGATAGAAAAAGAGGGCTATGATGGATAAATGTCCGCCTTTTTTAAACGCCATTTCTGTTCGCGTTTGAGTGACCAAACCACCAGGCTATAAAACTTTTCATAAAAACTTCATGGAGCAGGAAAATATTCACCTCAACTGCACTTCGCATTGAAACACAAATCTTTCATCTTCCGTAGGTAACAGCCGCCACCAAAATGCCATTAGCCTTCAAGAAGAACTCATGCTCCATGTAGACGGCAGCTAGAAGCAAACCTGCCAAGCCTAAATGTCACAGAAAGGAGTTCCTCAACCTCGTATTTGGCATCTGAAGTGAAGCCAGATTTTAAAAAAAATTTGACAAGGTCCATTTCGAAACTGATTGAAGAAATGTTTCGCCCACATCGCCAGCGGCTGGATGGAACCCAAACAGATCGGGTAGTTAGGGGGAGAGGATATCGTCCATAGACTTCTTGAAACCATCATATGAGGTGTATCAAATGCCTCGTATCGCAAGTGAACAGAATCCCCTGGGCGATCAAAGGACAATGAACCTCTGCAGAGTAGTCCCCAGAAAGTGGACCCCCGGATCAACAGGATGCAGCACCGACAATCGGATCAAATGTCCTCATGCCTTAACGGAACATTAACGCATGAGCTGCATTACTTGATTCGGAATGACATTAAGCATCAACCACAAGCAGCACCGATGGAGACGCACAAAGGACAGAGCCATGTAAAACAATGACACCTGTTTTAACTTGGAGTTAACAATGAGCGGTATATTCAAGCATTAAGTACCATCCATGCTCATACCGTGTTCCAGACTCCAGAAGCAATAACTTTGTACTTGAGCCTTGGGTGGGAACAAAAATACCCGAACCATATCAGCGCGCTAAAAAATGCAGCATAGACGACTGAATTCGCACAGGCCAGAGATGGGCCGGATTGGGTATTATTAGCCCTCATGAATCTAACTTGAACTACCCTAATTTGGCCGCACAAGCCAAGTACGGACGGCGCTTCGACCTTAAACGGTTTTTCGGGCACGGGACAATAAATGGGGTAGGGGGTGCTAGCTAAAAGTAACAGGTCAGTCAATCTAGCCAATTACTACATGTCCTAACACTCAAGTAAGAAAACTTGACAGAAACTAACTCTGCCCATTGTGAGCGAGGTACAATGGGTTTTAAAATAGACCCAAGTTCACATGAATACAGTGAACAGTAGTTACCTATCAAGGTGAGCTAAGATACCCTAAATTCTCAAAATATAACCCAAGCAATCACAATTGATAAAGCACATTTTACCAAAAAACTTGCAACTCTGAGAAGGAAGTTAATAAAATGAGAAAGTTCGCGCTATGATGGCAAGCACTGATGCCTGAAACAAATCATTTGCCATTCCACAAGCTCCCCTTGACCTCAAGCGAAATCACAAACCGGCCAACCATGAGATAGAGGACGATGAATCATTCCAAAATTCCATAAAAGAATTTACCCATAACGGTAATAACTTTGTATCATGCAATAAAACGCCAAACACAGGAGAAACTACCAGGTTAGCAAAGTTAGATAAAAATTTCAAAGCATAACAGTGACTCCTTCCTTAGTAAATGTGGGACCGCTAGCAAACCACAACTATCCTCCAAGTTCGTGCCTAAGGGAGTCGTCCAAGTCGGATTCTACACACACGAAAAGGAATGCTCGCTTCTGCAGTGGTGATACGCGCAATATTAAGTGGTAAGCAAGCCGACCCAAACAGTTAATCAAAGTGACAGGCAACAGTAGCAGTGCCTGGATGGAAGAAAGAGTGCCAAGGAAGTTTCTGGCGAAATCTAGACGCATCTGCAGAGGACTTCAAGAGCATTTCTTTCGATGATGGAGCGCTTAGGCGCAGCCCAGCCCCGCAATCAGCCCATAAACACTCAGAGCGTTGAACGCCCAAGCTCAAAAAGTCTATGCACAACCAATGTAGTAAAATTTCACGACGGACGGATCTTTTAGTTGGATTTGTGCATGAATGTAGACAGCTTACATTTCCAGACCTTGGTTAAACACTAATTTTGCTTGAATATATTCGCCATAGTCCAGTTTCAAGAATTTGAGGGAGACGACTCAGGCAGCGTTGTTTGGAATTGAAGTGAAGGGAACCTTTCATCTTCCAATCCCTCACATTGCGAAGTGAGACGAGTTAGAGGCAACACAAAGAAGGCTAACCTTAATGTCAGTCGGCAGACGTAGGTAATGCAGTTCCGGTTCAAGAGTCTCGGGGTTGGTTTGGATGAGGATTTTACCCAATCGCACGTCTTTGCACACCGCCGTGAGTGAGGGTTCAAAGGCCTCCCCAGCGCGTAGAATTGATACGCCGCAAATCTGTGTGTTGAGAGCCAGCCGACGACCGTGGTAAGGAATGCCTTGAGGCGTGTCGACCACAACGTCCTATAGAAAGCAGCCACAACAAATGGGGTAAACAGCTAGATTGTCTTATGCCCAGTCCCATGAAAACACGTGATTACAATGCGTATTTCAAAGCAGGCCAAAGCACTTTCGCATAAACAAACTTCGCATGAAAATCGTGGAAGTAAGATGGTAAAGAAAAATCCGAACGCTGGACAACCTTGGGTGCTAAAGGTGGATATGGGCCGGCCCCAATCTCACGTGGAAAAAATCGACGCCACAAGTAACGGAGTTTTGCTTCTTCATTCAAGACACAGGATAATTATAGAGATCGCTCTCCAAACACCCCCCAAAATACTGAGTAAGCGAAAGAACAATACCACCTCTCCACACGTCCCAGTATTTAAACTTCAAAATCCACAAGTACTTGAAGGCTACCAAGGCCACTTTAACTGGCCTTACTCTTTTCGTGAGTAGGCTCCATCATTCTTGCGCCATTCCTCAGGACGAACACTGAGAGTCCCGCTTCCACCACATTTTCACAGCCATTTCCAAGTTTTTCACCCATCCATGAAGGGACTCTATGGAGGGATGAATCGTTCCTATTTTGAACAAATCTGCTCATCAAAATTATGTCGTGGAGGTTGCGCATCCAAATTCCACGCTAACAACATACAGGCGATCACTCACATCAGACTGTAAGGACATTCAGCTTGTCAGGCGAAGAGTCACGTTGATAGGCTCCGGTAAAACCATAACCGCCTCCTCTTCTGTCCTCAATTTCCAACGCAAAAACAAAAATGGAAAAACTTTGGAGGGCCTGAGGATTCTACACAAGCAGTACAAAGCAATAAGGCCAGCGAGTGAATTTGCGGGCGGAGCAAAAGAACCTTTACCGCTCCAAAATCCACCTACGTTCATTTTGCTAGACAGACTTGGTACGAACTACACGACCGAATACCGCACTCTCTACTTTTCCATCCTTACTTCAAAAACAAACACATAAGCGTAAAGTGTTGGACGCTTCCTTTTAAACCTTTTGAAAAGTGCTGGCACCTGGGATTAACGAACTCTCCATGAATAGACAACAAATTAGTAGTCACCTCATAGGGCAGGAGTCGATAAGCGAATTCACAAATAGGTCGCATGAGCCTCTCCGCATAGAAAACAAAGGCGTCCTGATTGGTATTTCGATCACGCAGAAGGGTATGCAGACATCGTGCCTCAGGAGTAAGTGGTAGCACGTGGACTCGAGGAGGAATGATAGAGGGATCGAGAGGTGTCTCGAGGAGGCCATTAACGGTACCATCACCCCAGGGAAAAGCCGCTCCCTCTGTTGGTGTGTCTGGCAATGAGACGGACTTCTCACTGCCAGTTCCGTTTGATCCCGCCTCCCCGGACGGCGTTGCAGACGCCGTCATCGGTGCCTCCGCGGACCCATTAAGGCGGAGTTGGCTGAATGACTGACGCAGACCGTTCGCCTGCTCCGACCGAAGTCGGTGTGAATGCTGAAAGTGAGGGAATTCACCCACCGTTGGTGCTTTCAGTAGCGATGATTAAGTAACTGACAGTGCTAACCTCTTTCAAGTGCTTCTCTACAACCCGTACGATTAAATCGATTGCCACGACGTTCTCACCGCCTGCAGAAAGACATGAATGATTAGCTAACTGTCGCGCTCCAAAACCAGTGTCGTAGCTATCTCTAATAATTATTTCTCGATAGATGTCCAAGGAATTTACCTCCGGGTATAATGATGTCAGCCATAGACATGGTAGGCGCGATGTAAGTATCGTATGCCGGTTTCACGGTGGTATCGTACTGGTGGAGAATGTCGGGAATTTGCCGCCCACGACAGCACAGATCACGAAGCAACCGTCTAGACAGACGCTCGTCTGAATCCGTATCAACGAAGATTTTGAGATCTATCATCTAAGTGAAGGCGAGGGAAAACACCGCTGTTATTAGCCCCCATTCAGCGCTATAACTAGCCCTATAAAACCTCAATAGAAAATGTTTATTTTGGTTTTGAGCAAAACATACAGTGAGGCGTGCTCAGTACAATGAACTCGCGCTCACCTGCAGTACTTATCGGTCAAGCTTACTAAAATTTTGGTAAAATAATACGTTCATTACAAGGTGAGGCCGGCTCAGATGCAGCGAATGTGCGAAAATTATGCAAGAAAGGTAGTATAACAAAGCATAAAACCAACGAAAAAAGTTTTTTCGTGCAAGATATGCGCTCCAAACATCCAGAAGTGCAATTTCCTTCAACAAAGTGGTTGAACTTTCGTAGACCATGAGTACGTGACATACCTTAGCTAGTTCAGGATAGCAGAAAGCCATGATGCCTTCAAAGATAATCACATTGGCGCCGTAGAGGGTCCGCTGTAACGCAGAGACAAAAATACGAGATGTTTGCGCGTCCACTGTAATAGTAACGTCTGCAGCATCGGTAGTGAGTTTTGTCCAAGCGAAAAAGCCGAAGTCATTTACTTAGAGGACGGAGCGAAAAGTTGACGACATGTAAAAAACGATGCGAGAATGTACAGCAAATAGTGGAAGTTACTGACAACCAGCGGACGAAATCCACACACCAAGTCACGCTAACAGAAGCATGACACTTCAAAACCTACCAAGGCGGGTCAGAATAAGTGGTTACAGCGGTTGGGATCCCTGAGATCCATTGCTAGCGGACCTACACAAATTTTCACCATAATATTTCACTCGCGCTCCTAGTCCCCTAACCCATTGGTAAGTCCATAGTAAAACAAGTTCACCACTTGCACCTCATAGTACCTTCAAAGATAACCCAAACGCTACAAATCAAACACCCCTTATCAAAATACGTTAGCCTGAATATGCAGAACATGAGCACAACGATAGAGCGGAAGTGGTCCATAAGAGACCTACCGTTTTAGCAATGCGAGAATGTGTGGAAAAGTCGTACTCCGGGACCTGAACGCTCTTGCCCTCCTTCAAACGAGACAAATGATTGATGAGAAGCTTAATGTCGATTGCTGAGGGATGATCAAAGTTGTAGCGACCCTCCTTCGCCAATTGCCTTTCTTCTGGTAAGAGTTCCTGTTTAGTGAAGAACAGTGTCAAATGCCGCCCCCACCACAGTGAAGAGGCAAAATCATATCAAAAGGGGATGCACCTACGCATTCTCACTTATATGCTGGATATCAGGCGAGAGGCTCATAAGTGTTTTGCTTGCATGCTAGGAGTCAGTAAGATATTTGTCGGCACTAAGCCGCGAAATTTACAAAACACTTCAGCAGGCAAATCACTTGATACATTAACTACAAAGTGCAAATTGGCCTAGATTTTATGGCTGCAAAACCGTAAACCACGAACCCAGTGACTCGGAACACAACCAGAGGACACGGTGAGGCGAGGTTACTCCTACTCTCTTCGCAAAACAGCGGGCGTTAGCAAAACACAAAAGTGCCACAGATGAAAGTTGTTTCATTATTGCGCATTGTAAAAACCAATGACAATTGTGAATAATGAAGGCGCAGAACAATCACAGCAAGTGGAGTTATCGTTATTCATACTTCAAACCCTCTTATTCTCGCGTCAGTGATACCAAAGCGAATATCCGTGAAAATTTATTGCTTAAATAAATTGAATTTCCCGCCCGAAAATCTTAAGGCTAAATACTTAAATAACTCGCAACTAAGAAACGAGTCCTCAAAGCAGCCGCATTGGCGTTAGGTGTGAATGAAGAAAGCTTAGTGACCCGACGGCAGGATAAAGGGGGGGGGGGGGTATGTGATTAGCCGACGTGACTAAACGCAACCATTTAGCATGAATTGATAGCAGGGGACCTGAACAACGAGAAAATCAGACCACAGCACAGAAGCCTGGTTATTTAAGCAAGGAATAGTTGCTACCCGCCTAGGAGAGATGAGTTGAGAATTAAAAATGTTATTGTGAACATTTCTAACTAACGTGGAGGTACCTGTGCACCGAAATGGCACCTGAATTTCCAATTCAAGAGGTTCATCCCCTTCAAGTATTAGATTAGAACTCATCAGCAAATACAATTTTATGTTGCCGAATCGGCCTAATACCATGGCATCGAAAAATACACTCTTGAAAGGAATGCTTTGACAAAAGTGATTACATAAGTGCTTAAATGGTTACAGCCACTTCGTCATCCGAGGCGGAATTTGCAAAAAAAGAAGCACAAAACTGGTGTTTTAACGAAAGTGAACGATAAAACTCGATAATGCATCAAAATTCCGCACAATGATCAACAAGACGAAAGGAGTACTACCTTGTAATAGGAATCCATGCTGAGCAGGCTGACCCAAGAAACATTAAGTCTTTCGATAATTTTTTGAGCTACAGTGGTTTTACCGCTACCGGAGCCACCGCAAATGCCAACGACAAAGCATTCGTCGATTTGTCCCTCACGCGTGTACCACGGTGGTCGACCTCGCGTGAAGACAGTGCGCCCGCCCACACGCAAAACGGGTTCTGGGGCATTCCAATTAGAGGACAGAAGTCGTACCCGTTGGTGCTAATAAAGAGCAAATATGCATGTACTACATTATCAAAACTGCACAAAATGTTTCTACAGAGCTAAAACTCTTCATTGACGTCACAACCAATAATCAAACTACCACGCAATACTTACAGGAACGGCTTCAAAGTCCACTCTATCTGGTAATGACAAGCCTTTACTAAAAAATCAAACCACAGGTAATCATGTGACAAGATACAACAATGCAACAAAGCAGAGATTCATACCAATCCTCAGCATCGGAGTCATCGGACGAAAGCATGCCCAGTGGATACGGATTGAAGATCTCAACCAGCGCGCCAAAAATTTCGATGAGATGTAACTAGTTTGAATAATCAAATGTGGTAGAGAAGCCTATACAAACAAAGTCAGGTCAGTGAAACAAGGACACATGAGAATTTTTTTAGGCAAATGCAACGAAGCAAAAAGCTGTCTGTAATATGTGGCAAACAAACCAAAACTAGACAGAAATAAACGAGGACTCATTCCGAAAATTCGGGAATGGATTAAAGCGGCTTTTTACAATGTCAACGGAGATGCGCTTATGAGTTTATGCATGAAACCATGGACCCTAACAGTCACAAAGATAGGTTTTATGTGGCTTCATGAGTGAATGACCTTTGAAGTTGGCATGGTGGCTGAGATGATAGGTTCACTGGCTAAAGAAAGCGGAGTAGCCGTCTTAGAGTCCATGCCACATAGATACTCTGCCCAGGTAAAAATCTCTGTTAAAATGATTGGTTTCCCACCTCCCTCCCTAGCTCTTTTGTAATAGTTTGAAACTCTGCGATTGCCGTTAGGGATATTCTTATGAATCCACAAGAGGCACCGCAGATTCTGTAGGATCCAGGTTTGCCTTGCTAAAAGCTCTTATCATCTTTTTCAATCCTACATGACCTTATTACTAATATGAGCCTTATGTGACTTGCAAACTTTGCGACAATAAACCTTAAAGTACCAAGAGCTATTCCTTTAGTGGAAATTTCTGCTGCACCTGTTGTTTTATTTGACTGCTTACCTTTTCCACTGGTCAGCAAGAAGATGTAAAAAGGTGATGGTAATTAAAACTAGATTTGACGCGTATTTTGCTTGTTTCTCTAACAGCAACTTAGTAAATTCAGCGGGCTTGGTTTGCATCTCTACTGGCACCTTCTTTCCTGTATTTTATGAATAAATAGAGCAAAATTTGGTGACCCGCCTTTGTTATAAGTTTTTCAGCTACGAGACAATGCCTAAAATGCAAACAGCTCTCGTCCTTCTATTCTACCTACTTTTTTGGTTCGTAGTTGGCCTGGACGCTCTTCTGTGAGGGTAGACTATCCGAAGCGACACTACTAGAGTATGTGCCTAGAATGAAACAATGGTGCATTTGGCTTTGAACGTGATAGCGATTGAGCTGTTACAAAGGAAAACTTTTGGTTTAGCCCTTTGCACGGTCCACATACTACTTTCATTTGTATTGAACTCCTGACTTTAATTATGGAGACTTGGTACTTGGCACTTGTAGTAGTATGCTGTTGTAGTACTTTGTCTGTTTGTACTACCGGTTCTTGGTCAGGGTCACAGGGGTGGCCATCTTGCCCTAGCTGCGTAGGCTGGCCTCCAGGCCATGCCAGCGGCTTATTTCCCTCTGTCCGTTAAATATATATGTTCCACCCTAGTATTCTGCCTTCTTTTGCCCTCAGGGGAGCCTCGGGACGCTACATTGGTGGCAGCAGAAAGCGGGCCCGACTCTATAGGGTTTTTATCTCATCCTCTACCGCCTGTGGCATATTGTAGCGGTGCGAAAGAAGTGCATGTGCTACGGATGGGCCACGAACGACGTCCGCCTCCGGCATCTACCCATCTCCGTGTTCCACAAGAAAGCTATTAACAACTGAAGCGACACTAGCCACGGATCACCTGGAAAGTTTCGTTCCAAAGATTACCCCTAATATACTTGCTTAGTAAGATCGGCGTTGAATATATATATTCTACTCTAGCATTCTGTCTTCCTTTGCCCTCGAGAGAGCCTTGGAACGCTACAGCTGTGCCTTAAAAGCTATGTAGTTCTGCTTACTTGCTTAGTGACAGGCAGATTCTGACTTGTTGTTTACGTTTTTTGTTGGTACCGATCGGTCTTGCCATGCATTATGCAACAGGAGTGACATCAATTATCGTGAGAACAGGAACTTACCTAGGGCTGTGGTACTTTGTTTGTAGGAACTACCGGTTTTGGTCAAGGTCACAGAGGTGGCCGTACTGCCCTAGCTGCGTGGGCTTGCCTCCAGGCCATGCCAGCAGCCCATTTCCTTCTGTCCGTTGAATATATATATATATATATATACTACCCTAGCATTCTGCCTTCTTTTGCCTTCAAGGGAGCCTCGGGACGCTACAAGGGCTATTGTCAAAGCTGGGTCTACAAGATGACTGCGGTAATTTATGATTGAAATTGCTTTTTTGAACTCTTGACTAAAAGCCAATGGGTTTTCTTTCCATATAAAATAATGCATTAGAAATAGTTTAACCAGACTTGTTTGAGCAGGGTGTTAACTTCAGGTCTCCGCGTTGCGGGGTCATAAGGGCGTTGATCGCACCTGCTAAGATGGAATGATTAGGAGGGTAGGTAACTTGTTTGGCTATTTCTGCCAATGGTATTCCGATCTTAGGCCCAGTGTAAAAATCGCTTACAGGAGACGTAGTCAAAAAACAGACAAAAATGATGGAGGCCGTGATGACATAGAGGGCTTGATGATCCTACTACGGGTGGTTAGTCAACCAAATACTTTTCTCCTTCTAGCAGAGGGGTTGCGTGCGTAGGTGGTTGTCGAATCGGTCTAATTTCATCAGTATCCGTCTCGCGTTTGACAAAGCTTACCCCTCACGGGCTGGAATCTTATACACGAGGATATAATTAGCAAAATAAATGCATCGAGCAGCTAAAGCTAACCCTCCCGACGATGGAATATGATATAACTTCTTAAAATTTGCTTCAATAAATGTCCGTGGAATTGAGGCCCATTAAGTGTCACACTAAATACAACAAAGCAAGTTGAATCACCTGGGACATTATTTGCAATTCCTACCTTTTGGAGCCATAGAATTTCAAGAATGTCCAATCCTTGATGATTGGAGCGCACTTTTACTTGGTGTGTGTCATGTCTGGGGATGCGTTTGCTTCGTACTTTGTCGCGTTGTGTCAATTTACGCCATTTGAAACTTGGAATTTCTTCGCAAGGTTCTATTCTCATAAAAAGTTACACAACTTTATATTTAGCGCCTTTGAAGCGGTTTTATAAGAACGTTTGGGTAGCGAAAGGTCTTTGCACGGGTAAGGTTTTGACAGACTATATTCAACCCCAAAACAGTTGGTAAGAATTGTCCTGTAACCCCAATATTATCCGTCTTATTACTTTCACTGTTGTGGCAGACTGGCTTTGCATGCGGTTAGTCATATATGATGCAGCATTAAGTCATTGTAGATAAGTTCCTACCCATACGTCTTCATCACTCGAATGCTGCTCTACTATTTCTGCTCTTATGAGCTACATTTTAAATTAATGCGCTTTGGTCAAACTGTGTTATTAGTTGTTTTTTTGCCCCAGTTGATGGTACAACGGAGACTGGCTTTGAGGTGTTTCTCGATAAAACTCGTCTGCGTACACCCGGAGGGAATGTCTTCAGCGTCCCTCACGAGGGCTTGGCTCTCGCAGTCGCTAACGAATGGGAATCACAAAAGGAGCATATTGAACGCTTCACTCTACCTCTGGTTAGTTTTGGGCCTAATTTACTTTTACTATTTCACCTAGACTACCATCTGTAGTCATGTGATCGACAATCCAACCGAAAGGTCCAAGGAGGTGATCGTCAACGGGATAATGGAGTATGCCGACACTGATACGATTTGGTTTGTATAGTTTGTCTGTAGAAAAGTGTATTAACCACCTAGCTTTTATTGCTGAATCATCATACAGTTACAGAATCGAGACGCCAGAAGAGCTTCTTGCCGAACAGGAGTCCCAGTGGGGCAGAGTTCTCGATTTCATCGAAACTAGATATCACTTTCGTCCTCCCATCACTACTGGTTTCGCCTCCACTTCCATCCCCAAAGAGTCTCGAGATTTTATTAGCAGACACCTCCTCTCTTTCAATCGATGGGGACTCGTGGGTTAGCTTTCTTATCTCACAATTTCCCCTTACCTGGACGTATGGTGGGTTTTTTGCTTTTTACGTGTCTTCAGGCCTTCTGACGTGTGTGGAGAACCTGAAGTCCCTCTGGTTGACCTTGGCTATGGTGGATGGTTTCTTAACCTCCCATCGTGCCGTGGAGCTATCTCGATTGGAGCAAAAATTCCAGGCAAGCTGTCACCTCAGCTGCCAACGTTCATAGAGCTAAAAGCGCGTCATATGTTCATTGCATGATGTTGATGGTTGTAGGAGAGAAGATGGGGCTCCGTGGAGTGGTTCCATGAGGTAGACGAGGTGGAAGTGAACACACGTGTCGCCGCTGGACTGTTGGTCGTCCTAACAAGCCATGCGCGACGCTCTGTCAAACGAAAATCTGCAAAAGAGGCGGCGGCTGATTAAGCCCTCTTTAGAATATCATGCTTTTTCCTTTCTTTGCAGGTTACAAGGTTGCATTGGGTGACAGAGTCCGCATTTTCCCTTTATTTGCAGTTCCTCAGTTATAATGCGGATTTATGGCTTGAATTATGATAGGGATGGGAAATGGCGTGCCTAAGTGTAATATGTAAAACAGCAACGCTAGATGGTAAGTTGTTAGTGGTGTTGGTGATCCCAGGAGAGGAATCGGCTGCTCGAGCAAACGCAAATCGTATCATTGCTATAACGAGGAAGGGGATGGACCAGTGTTAGTCTATAGTAGAGGAATCATTAGACTTGGGAAATGAATTGCTTCTGGGATCGAGTTTTTAATTAAGTGGGCGGTGATGTCAACTTTGTATCCCATCGAACAGAACTTGAGGGGGCTGCGATCATTTGCTACGGTCTGGAGCTCTGCCTGCTGATGCGCTGGTCAGTAGTATGTCAGGTAGTTGTGGGAAATAAGCTCATTTAGCATTCATCAGTGAAGAAACTTTAACTTCGGTCTAATTTCTAGCGAGAACAGCGAGTAGAGTGGGTCATGTCCAATCCCAGAATCGCTCTAAATCTCATCAAGCAAAATAATACTTTGTCATCAGTCAAAGTATTTCCGGACATGAGATCGCCAAAGCAGGAAAGTTGCCAAAAAGCTAACAAAAACGGTAGGAACTTAAGGCCGCCTGACTACCCCACTCTGTATCATCACCACTCTAGTTGGGAAACTGAAGATATTTGGTTCCTGGAAGCCGTTTTTTTTTTACAGCTCAGGTCTGTTCAATGACGCCTTCCCTTTTGGACTTCACTGAAGACGGACAAAGACATCACCATAGGATGATAGGTATTACCTGTGTGCAAAAGAGCTAAGGGGACTCCTGTCGCGGTCCGGCATTGGTGCTGAAGCGAAGCTTTTGGTGCTTGCCAAACTAAGGAGTTAAACAAATAAACAGAGCACTGCAACAACTCAAATACAGCGTTAGGATTGAGCTGAATACCAAATTAAAGGTGTTTACCCGAAAAATCTCGTGACACATGAATTACTAAGTAAAGGATGGCAAATAAAGTTCTTAATGTATTTTAGAAAGGGATTATGAATGCTTTTATTACTAACAGCATTTTTACAGTTAAAAGTGAAAGACAGTCGCTGAATACGCATAAAGGAGGGATGGGACAAGGGAACGAAGCTGAGAGGAATTATTCGTCTGGACATCTCTCGTGGATGACCAGATACTATCCCGCAACACGTCATCGGTCAACAGACCGAAAGCGAACCAAGGGGTAGATGAATAGTCCAGTGTAATGATCCCTCTAGAATCTCTTCCCGAATTCTTTAGAGCACAGCTTGACTGTAAGTCTTCCCATGCAACAAGATGGTAGAAATGTTGATAGAATGAGAATGGTGGGAGGAGGATCGAGGTTGAGGACCAAAAAAAACCCCTTTCCCTTCAGTCGAGCAATAGATTAGTTTAACCTGGTATGCTCCTTCTTGAAACCAATTTTTGAAGTGATATTTGGACACCAAAAGAACAACTTACAAAAAGAGATAAAGTCACATTCAATTTTCTTCTGCATTGTCTCATTTCATGAGGACCAACGCCTTCCTTTGATTCAGCTTTGTCGGACACACCGAATCGATATTAGTACAATCAAATTTTGAAATGGTTAATAAACAATCTTACTCTCAGCCACTCACAAACTCGCATTTATCGTTCCCGTAAAATTAAAATGCCCATGCAAAGATAAGCCTAAGTTTTATTCACTAAAATGGCAGGTTTGTTAATGTAAATTTGTATGATTTGACACTTCCACCACAAAACAAGTTGGAAATACTCAAGAGGAAAGGATGGAAGAGAACCACAGATCGGAAACAAAAATTATGGAGCATACGATATTGGTCACTGCACTAATTCGTATATGAATGGCTCAATTATGTTTTGTGGATAAAACTACGGGTCACAATGTAATGCAGCATAAACGCAACTCTGAAGGTCATTCTTAATAGCGAAGAGTGGTGAGTCGGTGGTAGCAATTATAAGAGTCACCTCCTTTGATTGCCATATCAAGGCACAAAGTCTTCTGCTCCAAAATCAAGTGTCGATTACTAGCAGCATTCGTAACTGGTTATAAAACCATCCATCGTCCTTTACGGTAAAAAAGTCATTTGAAATCCTCAGCAGTGGTTGAGGTAAATGTACAGCACTCGGCTTGAATAAGGACGTCAACAATAACATTGTGTCTGAGAAGGAATTCTCGAATCAGAAATTCACCTGCATAAATCTAGTAAAAAAAAAAACAAAATTAGTGTAGTACTTTGTTTGTTAGAACTGCCGGTGACTGTCAAGGTCACAGAGGTGGCCTCCGTGCCATGCCAGCAGCCTTTTTCCCTCTGCCCGGTGAATATATGTATCCTACCCTATCATTCTGCCTTCTTTTGCCTTCAAGGGAGCCTCGGGACGCTACATTGGTGGGATCAGAAAGCGGACCCGACCCTATAGGGTTACTATCCTGATCTCTACCGCCTGCGGCATGTTGCAGCGAAGCGAAGGAAGTGCATGTGTACGGATGGGCCACGAACGACGTCCACCTCCGGCATCTGCCCCTTCTCCGTGTTCTACAAGAAAGCTATCAACAACTGAAGCGACACTAGCCATGGACCACCTGGAAGGAGATCGGCGTGCTAACGCCCCCATACGGACATACTGATGGTCGGCAGAACCACTTATTCTGAACCTTGTTTCCAAGCTAGACGAAACTCGAAGTGCATTGCACTGTCAAGAGGGATTACTGACGTTGGTGTCAAGCATCGCCTCAATCGCGTCGAATGTCGGCGACGGGCATGGTCAGCTCGTGGGTGCTTCTTGCAGCACTGAGTATATTGTGGTGGCTGACGCGGGAGGTGTATGAAGGAGTGCGTCGGGGACGACGCTCGAAAGAGGAGAGGGGCAATGTAGTGCTTTGTTTGTTAGAACTGCCGGTTTCTGTCAAGGTCGCAGAGGTGGGCTGGCCTCCGTGCCATGCCAGCAGCCTATTTCCCTCTCTCCGGTAAATATATATATTCTACCCTAGCATTCTGCCTTCTTTTGCCTTCAAGGGAGCCTCGGGACGCTACAATTAGTGGAATAAAATTCAATAATTATTTCAACAAAATTCCACTAGTTAAAATATTTCCCCAAACAATGATGTCAGCGGCGTATTCAAGTGAACGACGTTCGTCAAGGAAAGCGACTAGTTAAATACCTGACTCACATTATCCCATATTCGAGCGGACACTTCATCGTTGACATCAATTGAGGAAGCACAAATTAATAAAAAATCACAATTTCAGAAATCACAATCACAATTTTTTGGGAATACCATGAATGGGCTTAATGCTTGGTAGGTAAGCAATTTCAAATAACTTATTTTTGGATGAGTTCAAAATGGATAAGTTTCTTCTATACCTGGCCCGGTCTGTAAGATCTGCCTATATCTAATGTTGCGAGGCTAAGTAGCCAAAATTAAACTGCCAGCTTCGACTTTCGCAAAAGTCACCTATGCCTCTAAGCCAGTGACAGTTGAGTGGTCAACCACTTCAAAGTTGATGAAGTGGTCTCCCTCAGGGCTGCATATATCGTACTCGAACCTAGTTTCCTGATACCAGACTTCCGTTCGTTGACGGTGGAGCTAACAGCGTTGGTCTTGGTTAATGCCCGAGTCAATGCTAAGTAGAGGTCTCAGTCAAAACAGCTGTTAAACTTAGCTCTGTAAGGAAATACCCAAATTTTTATGTCTTTCTGCCAACCAAAGTCATTATTTGGTTGAGCTTTAAGGATGTTTTCGAGATATCACGATCTTTCGAACACGAGGCAGCCAAGTTGACCGATAATATGGCACTATCCCACGCTTCCATGGTGCACGAAACACGTATTCCGCTTGTATTGGCCCAAAGAGTTGACGGCAATTCCAGGCAAATTCTCCATTAGGAGGCGACTTTGAGGGCTTACTATTACTAACGCCTTTCAACAGTGAAGATGCGAGATTTATCCAAAACTGTTGCAGTGTTGCATTTAATTTAGCACTTGGCGACTTAGAAAATGGAAAACAAATGCAAAACCCTAAAATTAAGTGAGGAATTTGCCTGCAGCACAATATTACTTATTTTAAGGAATGCAATCAATGTTGGGAGGGCTTTTGGTGGTACAGCTTCGCCTCCTCGGCTCCTTACCCTCCCGTGAGCAGGTAACATAAAATTTCATTTTGGCAGCAAGACCGCTTGACTTACTAATAGACAAAAAGGGGATGATCGACCACCGAATTCCTACAGTACTGCCAGTTGGGGCACTTCAACTCCTAAGTTGTAAAAGGACAGATGGAAAGCTGAGCAGCAGGCCCGAGTGGATAAGACACTAACTCGGCTCCAGTTTCTTCTTAACTGTTACTAATTTTCTCGGGGTTTTTGATGAAGAAAAACAGAAAACAGACATTACTAAATAGTTGGGGAGGCAGAAAAGGTTAAAGTGCAACCACGTCTCACTTCTTTTGCAAGGCCCTTCAATAACTAAAGGGCTTTAGATGACTGCCAAGTCTAGAATGCTCTAATCTGTGAATTCTGGCATAGCAGCAAGCAATGTCACAAGGATGAAGCCACACTCTCTTGCATTAAGATCTTCACGATCGACACACCCAAAGGAGTGGCATGGATAAAGGAGAGGTGCTTCATTCCACTTATCAGATGTTTAACCACATTAGAAGAGATGAGAAATAAGTTGTTTTACCAAATAGCACAACCATTCGCAATGTTTACCATTACAATCAGTGCTGTAACGAAGGTGTCAAGGTAGATTAAGATTCCTTTTAACTAACAGCGAAGTAGCCGACATCCGTATAGATGGTTGAAGATTTTATTGACAGCATCGTACCTTCCATGCAAAAGTTTCTTTATTACAAAGTGCTCAGATGCTAAAACCAAACACAAATTAGGTGAAGATACGGTAGACTAAGTCTTGTGCCTTTTACATCCCATGAAGAATACGATTTGCTTTTTGACGTTTCATATCAAAAGGTTTTTCAAACAGATTAAAAAGTGTAGAAGAAACGACAAAAATTTCCAAAGTATTAGGTGAAAGCATCTAAAAAAGGAAGAGAAATGTCAAGGAAAAGACAAATGATGCGTGGGGTTCACCACTTGTAGGTCAAAGTACACTACAGTAGGTAATGTTTCAAAACGAATGACAGAATATTTGAGAAGTGAAAGTAAATTATCAAGTAATTTAGCACCTCATATTGCTATCGTCAGGCAAGGAGACGCGAAGATTCGCACCCTTTAGGCGAAGATGATCTGCTGCCAGTGCCATCTGAAGTGCCTTTGAATTGGAAAAAGTTACGAGGGCTCTGTGCGTCCTTTTATCCACCTTCACTTGCTTGACCTTACCAAATTGACCGAAGACACTGCGAATGTCGTTCTCGCTCGGTGTCGGTGGAAGATCATCAACAACCAAATGGTAAACGGCTTTATCATCATTGACAGCCGCCTTTTCTCTGCAAATAAGCAAAAGACATTCAGAGCTACCAGCATATAGCAAATGCTCCAGCCAAATGTAAATGTCATAGGAAATGCTCCAAATGTTAGGCATTATTCCTTGCAACGCACCAGAGTAGGCTGAAGGTATCACAGCAAAAGGACTCTACCACTAGCTATAAAACTCTCCTCGTCCTGAAAAGCTACTCATTACTCCTCGTACGAAGGCCAGGCTCAATTCATTGCACCACGTTGTTGTCGACCAATACAGAATAGTTAATAGTGTAGGCACCGAAATGTCTTTGGCATGTCATTTTCTTCTTCTTACATCTGTGCTTGCTTTATAAACTTGTTTTGGTTCAAAATATCGCAGCACGGAGGAGAAGTCACTGGAATCAAAGTAGAGGTGGACTAGCCCACTTTAAATGCATACGATGACAAAACGAGAACGCATAATGGATTGCTTATAAAGCAACAGACTTCTTAACTTACTTTTTGCTGGCGTAGGGTTTAATTTCCACCAATTTATTGTCGACATTGTGCCAGTGAGCAGAGATTGCCGATTCAGCCGTCTCGAATCGTGTGAAAGTCACGATGGCAAAGCCTTTTAAGGAGGAAACATGGACTTCCTGTACTGGACCGAATTTCGACAACGCTGACCTCACTGAATCCTCTTTCGCTTCCCATGGTATACCATCGACAAACACCATCTGCCGCTCCTTTGGGGATTTCGCATTTGCACGCGGAGACGGAGATGTAGATGGATAAACAAGTGATGTTGGTAAGAAAGATTTCGAAAGTGATCTTATTCTCTCCTCTATCGGCGACTGAAGATCAGAAGCGCTTAGCCTAGAAAGTGTGAAAAAAAAACGTAAATTAATTTAAACGCAACAGTGAGCACCTTAAAGCTGGGTCCAATGCGCCATCTTCTGTTGATAGATAAAAGGCACTTCTTTGTTCAAATTTTACACAAACGGTCTAGGCAACGTCTGTTTGCCTATCTTTAGCTCCCACAGTCTTCTACTCACGCCTCCTGCCTGCCAACTTTTCAGAATGTCACCGCTCATGCTGATTGTCGGTGACTCAGTTAAGCATCAACTTTATGCTAAAGACTTCCACGACCTTTCGAAATCACTAATACGCTACAAAACAAATTAAAATAAACAGCATCTCATCTGCAAATGTTACTAACTGTCAAGCGACAGCTGTTTTCCCTTAGAAAGGGAACGCGAAAGGTTGGGTTTCAGATATGTTAACGAGGTAATGATGGTGGTGATAGTAGAGTTATGTAAAAAGAAGAATGGACGTCTGGAGTGCAGGCCATCAAAAGCATTGACTACAACAGACAATCGTGCCAAAAAACTCATATTTTTTGTTGATTTTCCAAGTATTTTTCCTCCTAATCACCAACATACTTTCGTGCGTTATCAGGCTCCAGACAGTGGTAATCTACACTGCACCTAACGCTGGAGCTTACCTGTGTTTGTGCATCCAACTGCATTAGACATAAAAGCGATTTCCTGCCAACGATGATATAACATACGAACTACCGATTCCCTACCCACATCACAGCAGAAATCATGCCAAATGTGAGCAGCGATGATGGCAAACCCAGCCTCTCACTACAAATGCATTCCATTGGTCTGATTGGTGGCAACTTTTGGGAAACGCTTGATTGTTCCCCTAAACACCAACATCAATTTCAGCCCTGGCAACCATAGAGGCTCCTTTTCTATAGCCTCGGCATAATTTTTGTCCTAGAATTCCTTTACCCGTGCATAAACGCCGACAAATGTACACAAGAAGGTGTTCCTTTAGTGGTCTCGGCCAACACATTCATCTATGGAGGCTTGAAATTTCGACGATCCGATAAACCGCGTGTACCATAACGATGGTGATAGATGGCATGAGATACGCACAGAGGTGAAGCCGAAGGAAGTGAATGCATCAACTTGCCTGAACGTGGAGACTGTGAGAACCGTAGAAAACATGAAGATGACATATTGTATATCAAATCTAACTATTGGCAGCCTTGCAGCATTGGAAAGACCTTAACTTTAACGGAGTCACGACATTAAACCAATGGAACAATACAAGTGCTGGGACACTTTAAAAGGGTTAATGATTAATCACCTAATTCCGCACCTCAAGTCATTATCATCGGGCAAAGATACGCGAAGATTCGCACCCTTAAGGCAAAGAGGATCTGCTGCCAGTGCCTTTGGAAGTGCCTTTGATTCGGAGAAAGTTACGAGGGCTCTGTGCATCTCTCCAATTATCCTCACTTGTGTAATTACACCGAATCTATGGAAGACCCTGCGGATGTTGTTCTCCCTTACTGCCGATGGAACATTGTCAACAATCAACTGATAATCGGTTTTAGCGTAATTGTCAGTCAGTTCTTCTCTGCTGATGGACAAAAAGCTATTTTAATCGAAAATCACCTGGCTTAAAGTGCAGTCTTGGCAATAATGATATCCGCTTTATAAGTCGCAAATATCGAAGAATTAACAGAATTTTAAGGGGTCAATATAATATTAATGCTACCAATTTTAAATTTATAAATGTGATTAACTTACTGTTGTATGGAGTTAACAGTTGGCTTTTTCATCTTCTTATTCTTCCTTTCGAGGGGCTCGCTCCTATGCACCAATTCTTGGGACGCTACGGAGCTGATGGGTTTAGCCTCCTCTGGCACGGAGTTGTGAGGAATGTGGCGGTCAGCAATGTTATCATTTCCTTTTCTCCTCCGATGCTTCTGAAAATGCTTAGTTTTATTATTCTGCTTTTCATCCGTCCTTCGGTTCTGCACCCAAATCTCTTCCCGATACCACGCGCGAAGACAGATCTGCACCAAAACTGTGAAGTTGGGTCGCAGTTCGGCCACGTGAAACACCAAATGACAGCAGACGCAAAGTGCTGTTACAGAATTGTCTTGTGACAGCAGGCAGGGTCGTAAACAGAAGGTGTGTTCGCATGGCAGGATGTGAGGATCAAGCATCCTTTATAGCACAGTGAACAAAACAATGAAGATTTACTTCCTCTTTGCACAGAAATGGGCTTAATTTAACATACCAAGGATAGTCGAAGTTGAGGACACTTAAATTGTTCACCGCCGATTCATGAGAGCAATATGGCTATTTTTGACACTGTTCCATGCATTGTTAAACACAACGCCTCACTCTTCGCACCACTGAATTTCATAGGCTCTGCTTACACGAAACTATACGACTACCGTTTACATTTCTCTATGGACATCCGGGCCGCCCTCCAAGCGATTTTAATCATGCGGATTTAGCTCTACTGCTTTAGTCTATTAAAAATTGAAGGAAGTCGCTGCATGCTACTGCAGCATTAGACATTTGTCATCCAAGTGTCCCACTGATAGATCTACCGTCGGCCTGCCTATCCTCCACATATGCATACGAACTTCAAATCTGTTCACTGTTGGCTATTTGATTGGGTTGGGGCTTCCTAAACCCACTCTGCGCTTTCACAACCTTGATTTATAGCACCATTTCCCATAAATGCCAATTTAAACGACAAATGATTTTGAATCACTCGAAGATCTACTCCGCTAAATGCCAGTCACTAGGTAAATAAAAACAGTTTCAACGTTCGTCTTGGTACCACGATAAAAGCGTAATTTCTTGAGCAAATGACTTACAACTTTTTGCACACTCCACATATGAGATCTGCGTCGGTTATCTCCATCGCCTTGCCACACCACCCTCCAGTAAAGTGGTGTGGCTCACACTACAGTTCTAGACCAGCAAGCACTTGTGCCGTTCCTATTGGTCAATTCTCATGGCGATATAACCAGTCAGTGGGATGCTTGATTCTAATCCGGTTAATACACTTTGTTGCATGATCACGAGTGACACACGTGGTCCAATCCACGTCCCGCCAATTAAGCAACATTTTATTTTGAATGAGTGTCACGGCGCTCTCTCGTGCGAAACGATTGTGGTACCACTTTCTGCCATATTGAGTGGAATTAAGAGCAAACTCAAGTAAGCTCTAAAATTTGCACCAGTAATATGTGGCCTTCGAAGATGAGCAGTCGCTTTTCTGCACTATTACATAAGTGGAGTGAGATAATGGTTATAATGATGTCGGCTGTACCGCTCGAGATCTCAACTGCCAGTCACGTGACCGTCTTCAAGATGCTCCTTCTCCTTTCCAAGCCCGTCCCTCATTAGCATTTGCATGTCACATTGCCTTTACGGAGTCCTATGCAACCATTGCTGTGGAATGAATGTAGGTAGAAATCCTCCATTAAGTAGTATCTACTTCTATTTGTTCGGGGACATTTGGATACCAGTAAATCCATTGTACTGCAAAATGGCACAAAACCGCGAAGCTTAAGGAGATCTAGATGTGGGCACAGTGGGTTGACAAGATAATTGGTATTATTCCATGGCTGTATCTTATTGATCAGAGTGATTTAAATCTAGTAGACGCTGAAGACTGCCATTCTTAAGATCGACCGACTCTCAAACGACACCAGATCCGCTGTTTGTAGCGGACTGTCCTCCCTCTCACTGCCCCTATCTCACTGCGAAATTAGAGACCAAAAGTTAAGCGTGTCATGGTGTTGGTAAAGTCAGGTGTCACCTTAACTCTTTTTGGCTACCAAATAAACGCCCATTTCCTACCGTCGTTTAATAAAAGGTGTGCGGATTTGCAAGATACACACGTGTCGCGAGGTACTTTGGCAGTCAGCCCGAATTAAGTCGCTTGTCTAACTCACTTTGCATGCCAAGTAAAACAGCTAGAATGGTGGAGCCTTTCTTTTGTTATTCGCACCCGAGATAACGTCTGCTTTCAATTGGCAGAAGAAGAATTTGTCTGAGATCAATCATCACTAGTGTATCTAGAATTCACTGAAACTAGCCATCAATGCCCAATGCCTGCTCGTAGTGTGAGCAGGCCTCATTAAAATCTGCCCTACAGAGTCGTTCAAAACAGCAGTGGCAGCAGCTCCTTCCACCTTAAGTGAAATCCGTGTAATTTTTCTACATTAGCAAAAAAACAGCAGAAAAGTGCTGTGTTTTATCGACTACAAAATGATGCATTTTACCTTTCAGACTATGAGTTTTCTAGGATTTGCTTCCCAACTCCTGTCTCTTTCCTTTAGTCACATTTACTTTGGCTCTCAAATTTTCGGACTGCATACGCGTGCGATCGTTCCAGCTGTGACTAATAAGTCAGCATGAATAAAGCAAATCCTTAGTCTAGCTGCTTATGTAAGTATAGATGACAAGTCCACTTTGCCGTTTCGCCTATTATCTTCCACAGGCAGCGAAAGCAAGCAGCAGAAATAAGACCAGTAACATTTCATTCGCGTTATACATTTAAAGGAATTTGTGCCTAGCTCAGAACTGTGTTGCACGAGGATAATGAGTAGTCAGAAAATGTAAGGTTTATGGACTGAATAATACCATTTCGAGAAGAATAGGGGTGAGTTTGGAGGGTAGGTTGTTTCACAGCCCACTACCACTGCCCCTATATTCAGCTGCACGGTAGTATGAGTTAGGGCTAGATCGAAGTAGTTTGCCTACTCAATGCCCTCCCGGTAGACTATAAAACAGTGAAATAAAGATCAATTGGTATATCTATCGCATTCAACCTCTGCGTTTGTGTACAGTTCTAAACTATTTTACTTTTGCTATTTAAGTTGCGTCGCATCCTAGTGCTTGTTTTTGGGCCTTTTCAGTGCGCACATTGTGACGTCTTCTAGCTGAAAAAGGCCGAGCTGTTCTCTCAGTTTTTATTAAGGCGTCTGTCAGATCTGCGCACCGATTTGTGAGTCATGAATTAATTTTTATAGTCACTGTCGAGGAAGTAGTTAACCCATGAGACTAACTACAAAGTGGCCGAGCAAAACAAACTATTACATTTATCTATTCAGGTTATTGCCAGTACATTATTCATCGTCTCGACACTCAGTCACAATGAAGCTAATTACAGCAGCAGCGGATTTGACAGCGCACCTAGCTTGTCATTAGTCATATCGGCCACTGACATTGCCCATCCCTCTCTCACTACCTCTTCTTGTTCTATGACCTTTAAGCCCATTGCCATAGAAGTGAGCTCACAACAACTTCTGGTCATTTCTGACAAGTGTCGATCCAGTCGCTGAAACCACCCCATTCACACAAGCCATGGCTGAATTCGCCTCACTGAATGCTTTCTTAACCAGATCACTGGTCCTACTACAGAGCTTGGATTGATAGCGCACTGGAATAAACTGTTTTAAGCATGCAGTCATGCCTATGTCAGGTGACCAGTTAAACTTAGCGTCCTTTTTTATCGCGCATGCTAGCCTCATGAGACTGATGGCTTTCTCAGTAGTTATCCAATCCGCTTGCTCAAACTTCTCTGCAAAATACTCTACCTTTCGATAATCAAAGTTCACCAGTTGGCATCACCGCGAATTCATCATTCTTATTGAAGAAGATAGGCTCATCAAAGTTAACGTCATCTACATCAAAGGCAAGTATATTGCGTAGGCTCTCTAGCCTCCTTTCTAGAACGTAAGCAGGAAGAGCTGTCATTACCAGCAATTAACCTAATTAATGCTTTGTTCGGCACAAGGTGGCTGATTGGGCGTTGTTTTAATAATAAGGCAGTGAAAATTAATATGAAATATTAACCATCCAAAACGACAAGTTTGGAAAGAGCTCCAAAAATCGAGCGAAGGCTTAGTTGCAAGGAGAAGAGTTTCACTGCGTAAGAGATCTCATCCCTGGTTGCATACAAGCAAAAGGGTGACAAATATGATGATCACAGCATCGGCCTTCTTTTAATGTGAGACGACATCAATGACCACGAGTTGAACAAATAGGGTGGTCAGCGCAATTGTAGAAGACAAGATCAAAAGTAAAGACAACCAAGTGCTTGGATTGTATGGCCTCTTTCACCGATGCGACTCGATGGGCTACGCACCTCGATCTTATTCGGGTGACAGACTCGATTTCAATGGGAAAATTAAGGAAAACACTTAAGCATTGCTCGTCCATTTGCATTTGCATTCGCAACTGCCGCAGATAGGAGGCTCTGAACTGTGAAAGCGATCCACTTCAGGGCACAGATACGGATGTGATCGCAAACCGCGACTTAACTGTCTATCAGAGGACGAACAAGATGACTTTCCTCCAGCGTACACCCGGGAAGGTATATTCGCATGCAAAGCGTTAAGTCAGCCTTAAACGTTGCTCAACAATATACGTAACCTGAGACTGGTGCAGTGGTCATTCAAAGTTATGGTGTCATTACACACCGTCTAAAAGAGTAACAAGATGTGACTGCAACATGGTTTCAAGAAAAAGCACAAAAGCTTAGAGGTATTTAGAGCTCATTAAAAAACCACATAAATAAACGAATTTAGTCTTCTCTCTACTGGCCATTCGATACCAAATGATTCGTGGCAGAATCACATGGTCCTCCAATCATTAAATCATAAAATCATGTCTATTTTTCCTTACCGAATAAACTCCTTAAGGACCAACATTAGTAAACTACGTTTGTTCCTATCTGCTTCCACATTTAAGTAACCCACGTTGTAAAAGTTGAACGGCTGTTAGGTGCCGACATCTGTAGTTAAATACGTAATAACCACCTGTAACGTGAAGGAAAAATAAGTTACAACAAGCATGATTTAATAGTCTGCTTGAACTGATAGGCTTACACAGTCCATTTAAAATTGAAAAGCCTTATGACTTTAATTTCCATAGGGAAAATTTGCCAGCGAAATTCTCAAATGGCTAGATCTTAAATGCATTATGGCTGTAAACACTGCCACAAGATCACCAAACGTAAAAAGAACTAATAAAAATAACTTAATTGGAATAAAATACGTTAATGGATGGATAAAACTCCCTAAAACCCTACGACTCCTGGTTAAAATTCCAATTTCGGAAAACGCGTACCTAACCAATGATATGAGAGATGCATTCAAGTTCACCAAAGTGGATAAATGATATTTGTCGTTGAAATCCCACAATCCTTTCAAAATTAGTGAAAGCAAGTTTTCAAGCACCAGTTCACATTCCTCGGTAATCGGGCTGGAACATCATCTGACATCATTAACAGCTTAATGAGGAAGCGAGGTAGTGAATCGCATTATAAGATGAAAGCAAATGATCAGTTGCATCCACAGTCCCATCTTTAATGCGAAGGTTTGCACACTTGAGGAGGGGAGGAACCGCTGCCACCACCATTTAGAGTATCGCTGCAATTTAGGAAGCCATGAGAGATCCGTGCATCTTCTCATTTGCCCAAATTTGAGCAAATGAACCAAATTACCCGAAAGGATGCAAACTGGTTGCATCGCCAAAGACAGGCAAAAGGCCACAAACAACCAGATATTGGCCAATTTCGGTGTCGTTGAAAGCTCCTGCCAAAAGCTAATGACATGAAAAATGCGTTATCTGCTGGGCATTGTACGCTAAAATCCATCGTAGTGTACTAAAGATGCCTTAACAGAAGGCATGGAGGAGAAACCTTGCCGACAACTGCTTGAACCATCACTAACAGTAAACATGGAACCACTACCGTCCCAACGTTCTTCTCTCCACTTCTCACATGCAGGTAGATTTAATTTATCGGTCCACTGTAATACCCACTAATACAGAACAGAGATTAATGTAAGCAACAAAACGTCATTGGCATGATTTCTGGCATGATTTCTTGGAGCAAACTTTCTTCCAACATCTGCACTCCCTTTCTAGCTCATAGGAACAAGCTGAATGTGTAAGTCTACCTTAACTACCTCCACTGAAGTTAACAACTTCACAGTACAGAAGAGGAGTCACCAAAATTGGGAAGAAGATGTACTACACTGCTCTCTACTCGTACACAATCATGCCAAGGCACGAATACGCAGCAGATTGCTTGCAGAGCTTTCCTTCGCCGAAAAACTTCTTTGCCTTCTTATTCAATACAAAGCGTCACGTTCCCACCGATTTTATCATCGATACTGCGCCAATAAGCAAAGATGCGCAATTTAGCCGTTTTGGACCGATTAAGACTACGGAAAAACCTCTTGTAAGATAAAGATTGACCATTATTACTGGCTATTAGTGATCAATCTGACTTTACCAAATTCACTATGGTATTCCACGACATATACCTGGCGAAGCCACCTATTTCTACTGCGAAAGTATTCCGGGTGTGGTTGTAAGGAAATGTGGTGGAAGAGATTTTCTACTTGATCTGTTTATTCTTCCCCTCGGCTACTGAAGCTGAGAAGCACCTAGCTTACAAGATGTACAAATAATCACCTACATCCAACTTCTCAGCCTTTCCAAATGTCAACAGTACAGCACAGGGCCACAAGGTGATTCATCTAAAAGTATTTTAAGTTCTTAAAAGGAAATGTGGTCTTCTTCCGAGAGAATACGCTAACAATTGAGGTTCTGATTGGTTCGATGGTGGTGGAGCCTTTCAAAGGTTAGAATAAATGTCTGGAAAGTAAGTTTTTGCAAATGTAGTCCTAAACGCGGTCTATGTTTGCTGTTTGTTTTAGTGTTTCCTTCCTACCTACATATATGCATAGTTTTTCATGAAAAACATTCGCTCCAAAACGCAACCAGTGTATAGAATGAGGTAACTCAAACCGTAATTTTTACCTAGGCGCACTGTCTGTGTTTCTTCCCGCCTATCAGATGTCCACTTAATTTCGAACACAGGCCACTGCTTTCGCTCTGAACCTATCAGAAGGAGGAAAATTAATCCGCTTCTTAACAAAATTGTCGATGCTTTAAACTTCGTGCCTATTCCTCGGTGATGACCACTTCATTATGCCTCAATCATGGAGTTTGGGATGCGTCGCACCCATTCATTCCCAGCCACATTTGCTTTTTCATTTTATAATGGCTGCTGAATGAAGTGGGAAATCAATCTGTGTTTGCGGTCAACATTGACAATAAAATCCCACGCAACCAAGCAAAATTCTTTTATAAAAGCACTATTTTATAGCAAATTCTTTATCAATCTTATTTGACATTAGTTAACGTCATTAGCTATTGGAAACTTCCCCCTATCAGCGCAGTTATTCGAGCTATTTGAACAAAACTGGTTCATTGATTTCAAAACTTAGGCGAAAACTTTTTTGAACATAAAATTTTGTTTAAGTTCCGACACAATCGGTGCAAGTCGTGCCTAGCTAAAGGTATCCCAAGGCAACGCTTCACAAAAAAATTGATAAATCGGTTTTTCCTGCAGTGTGTGCTGATTAAGGAGCACATCCAACCATATAAACGAAGTATTTGTTGATGTTTGACTTGCTAATCACATGTCAAAATATACGAACACTTATTAGTAAAGCCAAAACTAAAGCCCATGCAATCGTTGCATTTGTTGTTGTTGTGTATAATTGTAAGGTGGTTCGCACCGGCTGGGCGTGGTGGCGTGCGCCTGTAATCCAGCTACTTGGAGGCCGGGTGGCGGAAGCCGTCGTCGCCGGGAGTCCCAAACTGCATCTGCGCATGTGGATCGGGCGTCCACGCCAAGCGCGGCGTCGATATGGAGATCATGCCGGAGGGCTGTGGTCTCCAGGTCGTCTAAGGAGGGGCGCATCGGGCCAGGGGGGAAACCCAGCAGCCAAAAGCTCCCACGTGGTGCAGTGGCGGGACCGCGCCTGTGAATGGCGGATGCAGGGTGGCCCGGAGGGCGTGCGGCGACCGCCACCTTTAGCTGCTGAGCCCTAAAAACCTCATCGATTGTTTGTGCTTCCTTTTATCAAGCTCAGGTTAACCACTATGTGCTGGAAAATGTAGACCATGCTACTAAGTACTAATCAGTAAAATGCTTTGTTTAACTTTCTAATTGATTAGAAAGAGCAAGGATCAGATGGCGTGCATGATGATGGGGCGGACAGGTGTGACGAATTGTTATGAGCTTGGTCGGTACAGTAGCTCCACTGTACCCCATGGGAGCAATGTGGTGCCTTACCTGCTCCTTCCATTTCACGCCATGCTAGAGAATCTCCGAATGGCAGCATTTGTACAGCTCGATTATTTTTGACAATACTCGTTAAATGGAGAAGTTATTCTGACTTGTTCATTAGGTCTTTAATCATCTTATCTTATTTAAAAGAAAATTCACTTTACTTAATCATGACAACAGGCAAGACGATCGATGTTTACCTCTGGACATGGTAAGCCGCACTGAGGCTGTCCGTCAGCCACAAAGCATGTCAGTGACCCTACCATTACAGTGTTTAGTGCTCAATTTCGTGCGATTTCATTCATAACCCGCATTTCCTTTGTGTAACTGTTGATTCACTCAGGGTGGTAATTAGATTCTATGCTCCTCCGTGATGTTCATCTGCAGCTTTAAGCGTGGAAAACTGCAGTACTGTAAGGGGAGTAAGTGACTATTAAATTTGACTGTCCCAAATATAGCTTTCTTCAGACCAGACCATTAAATGTTGCATTGAAGAACCATGACAAAATAGTATTTCTCATCTTCGCTTAATAGTCATAAAGGAGTGCTTCCACTAATTAGTTCGAAGTTGCTTCCATGTTTAATTGTTAAAGCTTCGATAGGAAAACCTTATTATTTGGTTACCTACGGATAGTAAAATGAGAAAACACTTGACAGAGTGGATATCTTTGGCTCTTTTCCTAAGAGCAAAGCAACACATCTTTGGCTTAATAGAAATTAAGGAAGGAACTGGAGGTCTTCACTAGTTGTAGCTTGTTGCAATATTTGATTCAAATCAATCGTCAAATAAGGCTGTAAAGCAAGTCGATTTCACATGCTCCCAGTGCCTGCCGAAATGTGTGAGCAGGGTGTACAGAGGGATTAAGCCCAGTTCCTTCTAGAAAATATCGCTGCAGCATCGAAGAATTCAGCATATTCGGGGTTATTAGTGGGATATTTGGCAGTTATTTGAGACCACTATTGAATCTCAAGCAAAATTGCTCACCTTAAAAGCTTTTCTAATGGCACAGTCAACAAGTTAACATCAAATGATTTTACGATATTACACAGGCAGTACAGAACAATCATGTCAGAACAAAAGGATTCCAGTTTAGAACTACCTAAGAATTCAATGGCGTTACAACATTGGGAAAATCGGGGTATGGCAATTAATGATTCTCACTCCCATAATAACAAACTTTGATCCTAAACTTTACTGAGAAAGGAGTACCCACTTTTCATACTTCATCTTACTCAAAGATAACAAAAGAAATGGATTATGAAAAAATCTTTTTGCATTTAATAATTGTGGATGCTTGCGACAAGACTAAGATGGGTACGACTGTTATAATGTACGAAACAAGTGTTAACCCAAAGTAGCCACTAAAACCGAAGAGGTGAAGGGTTTTCCCGACATTTAAGAGAGTAAGTGGCTGTCAAGCCAAAAGAATTCACTCGTCTTCGCCATAGTGCCTGTATTACCATTAAAACACAAATACACTTTCACAGTAGGTATATTTCTCACTTGGTAACCTCTTTTCTTGTACATTTAGTCAGGGAGGTTTGTTAATATTTTAAATTACGCATCGAATTGGTGGAATCATCCAAGAAAGGGACAAGAGTAGCCACCAGCATTTGGAGAGGGCCGCCTTGTTAGATGTGTGCAAACTGGACGTGGAAAATAAGCCTGAGGTAGATATTCTGCCTCTGTCAAGTGGTTTGCGCTAACAGTGGTTCAACGAAACCTAATTTAAAGTCAATGCTTACCTCTCGGCATTTGTTGACTGCCACAGTCTTGCAGGATGCATGGCTCACAGAAAAGATAAGTGAGCATGTGACATAGAAAAAAGAAAGCGAACTAATTTTCTACCTTTGATGCCAATATTCATTATCTGTTCACCAGTTGCATCACATAATTTTCCGCCAAACACTACCTCGCGGAAATGAAGCAGGCATGGGAACCAGTGAAGAAGTAAAAATTGTTCTCCATGGTATCATTCAGAGTGCTTCATCTTAAATTTTTTGGAAACTCACGAGTCGACTAGATGGTACTTAAATCAACTATAAAACGAAGGGCATTTGCAGCGATTTTACCTGTTTTTCGGTTCTCATTAATTGTTTTCCTCAGCCAATACGAATTGGGCTCTTGATGAATTAAAACGCCTGATCCCCGATTCCATCACAGTACGTGATAAAATGTAAAAGCTGCCACTGATCGAAGCCTTGTGATTAGGAAGTCCAAGGGCCTAATCAACTGGGACAGCGATTTGTAGTTTTACGTAGTCGTGTATTTAATCACGCGGGTTTCGCAGTCCTTCTCGATTGTACTGCCGCTCTGCGGCAAAACCTATAAGGCATGCCAGCAGCCTCTCAGTCTTTCTGGACAATGTGTCCTCCTATAATACTTTAGTTTATTACAGTTTTAACGAGGAGCTAAGGCAGCTCAATTTTATAAAAATCTACCCCCTTAGAAACATAGATACTAAGTTATGATTTCACGCAAGCTGAACTAACCAGGTCAAACTTGTGTCAGCTGTGACAACTCGTCCGGTTGCTTTTAATTTTTAGCTTTTAGTATCAGTCTTTTCTTCCACTAAATTAAAATTTAGCAATGACCTTTAAAGTGGGTTACAAAGGAAAATAATCATATATTTTCGAAAATTGTCCATCACTTACAGAGCAAAATGAAGCGTAGAAATGGTGGCCCTGATGTTTAAACTCTTTAAAGTACAATAGTCAGACATTATTTGATGCGAAAATCTACATTTATTGTGAATATTAATTTACTTGAGAGAGAAGGTCTCGCTGGATGTATGACATCGAGCAACAATTGAGGTGGTGTTAAGCAGGTTATTGAGAGATCTTTTGCAACTTAAGCCAAATGAGGCCTGCAGTCACTTTAGCCTTATTACATGGAAATCATTCATTGGAAAAAAATGTTATTCTTGTGCGAACTCACAGATGCGAGTGAGAAGCTTCTCGCAGCACTACTCTAGAAACAGGATCAAGGCATCACCTTAATATTGAATGCTATTGAAATGATTTGCGTCACTTTAAGGCTAATTGAAATCATGCGCTTCTTTAACAAATCGGTGAGATAATTTAATATTTTTACACATTATTTTGTTTGATGAACACCTAACGTCATCTCAATTCAAAAAAGGTGCCTCATTCATTAGGAGAAGATTTCGCTTACATATTCCATGAAAAGCCTAGCTAGGGGTAACTCTTGCTCTAAATAGTAAAACTAGTGGAACATAACACATAAAGAGTACATCAAAGTCCCAGTCTGAGTTATACAGTCTCCGTGCTGCATTTGAGGGTGAGAAGTCAACGACGGCACTTGCAAAAAAGTACAAGAGATGCTGATCGGTATTGTACACTCAAAGCATTGTGTCGAGCTGAAAACCTTATTTGGTTACCATTCCAGCTTCTAATATTTAATCCTAAATGTGCCGGGACGCTACTACTAAAATTAAGTAGTAGCATGCGAAGGAGGGTAAATCCCAGCGTAAGACATGGCGTCATCGCTACAATGAAATCTAACTAGGCAGGCAATCGCCACCTTCCACTCTCTTTACCTTATACAAGAGGTAGATTGAAGAAGATGGCGTCAATTAACGCTAATTCGTCATCAGATTTACTTTACGTTCTACCTGGTACTAGCTCTTTTGTTCAGACAGACTTTGCGCCATGTATGCCACATCTCTGCAAAAAAAAAATTTATTGAAAGCGTTTTATTTCATTTCAGATAAAATGTAACGTATACATTTCTACGCGTTTTAAATTGCTCAATTGATGTCCTTTGATCGCCTATCGAGATTAGGTGGTCATTTCCGCCATGGGAGGAGTAGTTGACACTTCTTAAAGCTCTTTTGCTTGACCATTACAGGCGCGTCACAGGAATGGCAAGTCAGGTTTGGATCCGTTGTTTTACTTCAAAAGTACATAAAGGCGGACAAAATTTATCAGCGCTCCAAAGAGATGCAATCGAATAGGGCCGATCTCGTTACTTCCATTGAGAATAAGACGTGCGGTATATTCATGTTGTAATGGTTAACATGGCAAAAGCACGAGCACTCAGTTGTCTTCGTCATCTCTCCGTCTTCTCCACTCGCACCGCCTGCCTGCCTTGTTGCCCAAACTATAGACAATGGCAGCTCCTGTTGCCTCATTTATGATACGCAACACATTTGAATCCGATATTTTGCCTGGATTTATCATGGTCTGACATTTGCTGTTATTGATGTATGCCGGTACTCTAGTTACCGCATCTGCCACCATCTCTCCCAAATTTGCCTCCTTTGTCTGTTTCATTTTTTTACAGTACCGAAAACAAGATCACCACCTTGCCGCAGTGAATAACACCAACACACGAAAAGGTTGTTCCAATTCAATGCCGATAGATGGAGCTTTGACATGCTTTTACAGCAGATCTTCATAATCGCCTCAATCATTTATAGTAATTACAGTTGATCGCGTAAAATGCGCACTTGTAGCTAAAAGACTTTCATCCAAATAGGACCTGCCAAACGATTAATGCTTCTTCACATTAGCCACGACTGCACACACAAAGGCCGTGACTCACAAAGCAGGCTTTGGTGTAAAATACGCCCCTAAGCGACCACTCGGGTGTGCAGCTTTCTGCTCTGCGTTAAAGCAAGTGCCAATTTACTGATTAAGGACTAGAAACATGGATCAGTCACTAAAATTAGGAAAGGCGCCTAACCTGTGGTCAAAAAGCGTAGCATTTAAGGCCAACTATAAGAAATTCAACTCCATTTGCATCGGTAGTTCAGTTGATATTTGGAACTGTTAACAATGGCTCTTCAGAGGCCATAGGCACGGTGCCAAGTGCGAGTACAGGCAGTTTACTTGCGATCCTTACGTTGTAACGCCGACGTCGAGTAGTGATCTCAATTTGCTAATGAAATAATTGTCACTTCTACACAGCGTCATTTTTAGCGGTGAGACAGTACAGGGCGACATGAAGCACTGGCCGTTCAAAGTGCTTTAAAGATGAAGAAAGCAGTAATCACAGTACCGGCGTACTTCAATGTCAGCCAACGTCAGGCCACGATAGATGCAGGAAAAATATTGGGTGCTAACGTGTTTTGCATCATCAATGAGCCAACGGCGGCTGCCATCGCCAACAGTATGGACACAAGGATGAACAGTCAGCTGTGGTTCCTTTGACGATTGGGGGTGACACGCATTTGGGTGGTGGAGGCTTTGATTAACGTAGTTAAGGCAAGAACGAGGGAGCCATCAGTAGCCTTAGAAGGGCGCGCAAGACAGCAAATAAACAATATAAATATAAGCTTGTTCGTTTGAAGGATTTGATGGTTTTACGCTGAGCACAACATCCTTTTTGAACAATAGTATTTGAACGCCGAGTGAGGCAAAGTTAGACTGAACTGGTGGCTGGATCGACGCGTGCTTCGAGTGTGCAAAAGTTGTAGGCAAGAGATCTTCGAAGTTAGTAGAATGAAAAATTTCACACGTCCGGATGAGAAAGTAGTGAATTTTGCGAAGCTGCTGAAGACCGGCGTGACTGGTGACAAGTTGGAGGCATTTTCAATGTACTGACGACGAAAGTTATCGGAAAAGCAGAACATCATCACACCTGCATACATGGTCGTTGGTAAAATGAGGAGGTAGCCTAATTGATAGATTGATGGTGAGAGCTAACAAAAGAATGAAAAGCAGGATAGTAGGATTGTAGCTAGGACTATACCAGAGAACTACATTTTAGCAAGCATCGTAAACAGAGAGCGATGAAGTAAAACGCAAAGCATTTGAAGATTTCCTTAAAAGTGTACTAATGACATGTGAGAAGACAATGAAGTGGGTGAACACTGTCGCACAGATCTTGACACTGGCAAAAAGTTAAATGGAATATGCAGCTCAATGTGACGAAGGAAAGTCTTGGTTTGTGAAAACAAGAAAGCACAAAGTCGCAAAACTTGAAAAGTAACTACCCGGAATGCTAGAAAATGCAAGCACAGCTAATTAAATGGAGACCGAAGAAGGATTCAAAGGAGCTAGCTTTGCCACTGATTAGCATGCTAATGAATCATATTTATCAGAGATAAATGTTACCGCATTAATCCATCCGGAATTCCTTTATGATTAAGAGAGGTGAGTCTTACACCCTTAAGGTGAACCCATCTACTTGATACCAAATAAACACATCCACTGAATTCTGGAAATTGGAATGGAAGCTCGCGTAGCCACAGTAGCTGCACAGAGATTGTTAAATGAACAATGGAATAAACCTACCAAATACCCAGAAGAGCTTTTTAACAAAGATGAAGGCGAGGCACCTGCACAAGTGAACAAAGCTTAATGCATGTGTCATTGCCTCTTTCAGAAGTCTTCAAAACAACTTAAGGTAATCCTATGCAAACTCCGTTGAACAACAGCCCTTGTGAGACATTAAAATTGACAATAGCTTTTGCAGCGGTCTCAGGCGTTGTTTACGGAGTCTGAGACAAGCCAGGTTGTCTCAATCAAAGGCACAAAGGGAGTTGAAGGGGGCATTGGTAGACAGTAAAACAATCTATGCAAGAGATCACGCCTTTTCCACTTGTCGTGATGCCCTTATCATAGTTCCAATGGTGTAGTAATTGCACAAGTGCTAATAGGCACGCCACAGGCGGATGATCAAATCAATCTGACAGAGCGACAATGGCGGTGGAGGCAAGGTTCATAACGTTGCCATGTTTTTGCCAGCCAATGTTTCCTCTAACAAAAATGCTACAGTTCACATGCTGTTAAAAGGGAGCAGTCTAAAAGTAAATGCAATTGCATGGGGAAATAGCACATCACAAAAAAAATGTTTGAGGGAAAGGTGGACATCTGCGAAGCAAGCAAAGACACAGAGGCTTAGTGTAAACGCAAAATTTGCCTATAGTTAACCCGTTCTTTTTGGCATTTGCAGATATCCCGACTTTTGTGGTTCCATCTTCCAATGAGAAGCTATGCGCATGAATGTAAGTGGGCTGGCTGGAAGGAACGAAGGGTGGTGAAGAGGCAGAATGGAGCATCTGTGCTGACAGCAAGCTTTATGCCAAAGCATGTGTGCTATCAGCTGGCATATACATTTACGCTATAGAATACAAGCACTAGTCGTCCGCTTGCAATTTACAAGCTCAAAATATGTACCAGATTTGATCGACTGCCGTGCATTTGATCACAGAGATTTGTCGGTGCGCATAACGTCCCATTGTCTGTGTGGCGGCATCATGCTGCTTTCCCAACAGCTTACCGAAACCTCTGTACGTGCATTACGATGTTCGGTTTAAAAACACGCTTCACATTCCATAAAATCTGACGAAACTTGGACGCTGAACGGACAGTAGCGTTAGTGGAAGTAGAGGTAGGCTGACCTCACCAAAAGTACCATGACCTTAAGCCCATCAATTGCAGCCTTGTGAATGTGACTCAGAGGCCAGTCTGTTCCATCTGTGTTCAAGTTTTTACTGCGAAGGCTTGTATAATGTACAATCAGTCACTTCGAGCATCTTAATGTTTCTTTCAATCCTATCACTCTCTTCAAAGCTTTTATTTTACGACAGAAGAGAACTGCTCGGGGTAGAACTGTCTATTATTGATGTAATGAGACTTCTTTACACCCGACTCAGTCTTATCTGTGTCTTAAGAAAAGGGTCCTTCTTGTATGCTTTCCAGTTTTATTATGTAAAAAAATATCGTAACTTAACGTGACCCATTGAGAAGATGAGCAGAAAACAAGGACAAAGGACACTAAAAGGCACCTACTAGCAGACTGATGCATCTCCTTCCTAAATAACGTGCACCTACGAATAATCGTATCTTGCAGTTTCGCACAAGTTAGAAGGAGCCATTTTATTTAGTCATTCCGAATGCAAGAGAAGTACATCTAGTAGGCGGATAAATACCCTTCATTGTCACTTGTCTTTTGATAAATGACCAACCTCCTTGTTTTTCGATTTTAAAGCTGGTAGCAACATGTTGGAACAAAAGGCGCTTTTGTTTATGTGTCAAATTCCCTAAGCCATTGTTTGGCAGGGTGATAAAACGTCAAAAGGTGGTGCCATTGATAGCTGTCACAAATCTTATCGAAAAATGAACATACAAGTGTGTGGATGATGAAATCAATTATTTTATACTGTTCAAGTCCTCTCAATTTTATTCGCTAAATACCAGTGATACCAAATGGCAATTGTGTATCCGAATTTCCTTTGAGTAGGAAAAATTTTGAAAGCCAATCTGTTTATTTAGAGTGTTGATAGTGCTAATATCCTTCTGCTTCATTGTTACCGATTATTTTCATTGTCTATTGTTGAGAATTCGGAGTAAAGACAATTTTGGACTGACGTATATTATAACGCCTCTTGGCTGATTAAGCGTGATCAGCCACTGAGGAGAAGGCAAACTCTAAGCCCCTATAACATCATTGCCCTGTACACCCGCTATAAAAGCTTTGCGCTTTCAGGTCTCAATGAATAGCCCTAATCAGCAAAATATTTGAACTTGTCTGATTTCAATTAAAACTTATTAGGAATTTTTACCTCTTTACAGAAACAGGTTGGTTAAGGGATTTTGTGTAATATGAGCCTGCACCGATACTAATAATAATAATAATAATAATAATAATAATAATAATAATAAAATGCTTTTGTTTTCGATTGGCCAAAATTCATCAAACAGTACTTGTCTAGGCTTTCACAATAACTGTCACATTTGATCGGCATTAATTCGTCCATCTTAGGCATAAAGCATTTTCAACTTGCAAGATGCCACTAAGGCGAGTCCACAACAGATTTGGCTGAGAGTTAATTAGGATGTTCAACTTGCAAGTGGAATCAGCATCCCGCCAATCTCACATTTATCATTGCACTACAAAATCAAATGTAATACCCTTGATGTGCCAACACTACGCGATAGTAGAGGCTCAGAACCCGAAGCGATTATGAGGTGCAGCAATGAGATCTCGGGAAAGGAAGAACCGAAACCAAGTTATATTTGGCTCTATTAGTGAATTGCGTGAGTCGCAGCAAGGAAGGAAGCTTGACAATGCCAATTTCTATTGGATGGTATCGAAAAGTCTATGATATATCATAATTCTCTTTCTAATGTATCTCAAAGCAAAAATTTAATATCATTTTGGTGAACCTTTTAAAAGCAGTCAACCTTTTAGTACGAATAGAGAAATTAGACAAGAGCAAAAAATTATTCAAATTTTTTAAGTAAACCGGTACCTTTGGGTCCTTTGCCACTTTTATCTGGCATATTGCAAAATTCTGCATTCATTAGGCTCTGAGTGGTTTCTCCCTGCTCGTGCTGCACCCTGAGCTGTGCACTAGTAAATTTAAACGCTTTTTGTTTGGGCTCCAAATAACACCAAAATGCGTCATCGGCTGATTTTTGATGGCCTTCCACCTGTTGCAAGAGGGACCGACATTCGCAGCCTCTTCGGTAGATTTTGAGCAATCACCGGGCCGAGTGTGGATACAATGGATGCACAGAGCCATCGACTTCCGACATTTCTGTGAGCAGATAATTAATCTTTACAGTTCGACAGCAAGATCTTTTTCGCTATTAAACACCAAGTGAATGGTTGATTTACTGAGCCTCACAGCAGGACAGTTCGGCTTCTAAGATTTAAAATGACAAAAGAGGAAAAGATGACTGATATTTGAGTGTTTTCTAACTATCGTCTTGTTTTAAATCCTACCTTTCCTTTAACTATGTAAAAGAGCCTTTGGTCACTCCTCTGAAGGTGTCGTAGGTAGAAGAGGAGTTTGAGGGGAAGAAACAAATGATGGTAGCGAGGTAGATTTGAACTCGGTCCATCCGTCGTTCCCCTCGGCAACTAAGGCTCAGAAGCATCCAATCTAAAAGGTGTGCGAAAATGTAATTTGTAGTTAGTCCAAATTTCACTACTTGCATCTGAAAGTAAAAATAATCAGCCACTTTCTTGTGACCGGCAGCAGATACTTCTTTTTTCTAGTTTTACTCATAGCAATACCTGTTCATCCCTCTGCTCCCACAATGTTTTGACCATACCACCAATTTGCCTACTTTTCCGTAAATCAGTAGATAAGCGGATCACCGATGAAGTAGTTAAGCTTCATTTCTAAAGGTGAAAATTTTCTTTCTAGAACCTTCAAAAATGACCTAAGCTGCTACAGATTAGTTAAGGTTTAATTGCAAAGGATTGATTTTTTGAGTGGTTGATACAGCGAATGGGCGGCAGTAGTAGTGTTGGAGCCATGCGGAGAGTAGAATGCATGCCGGAAATTAGACCATTTCCCAACTGCAGTAGTAGCAACATGGGCTTCTAATTTTGTGTATATCAGCTGGTTTTCTGCGTTTGTTATTTCCTACCTCTTACACACGCTTTGATGAGCCATCAAGCTAGTCTAAAATTGTATCTGGCACAGGATGTGCCTGTGTGCGCTCATTCAATTAGGTAAGGAATTAGGTTGCTGGTTACCTGTATCTGTCAATAACGGACTTTAAGCCCTAAATATGAAGTAATAATAGTACGCCAGAGCTATCGTTAATAATGCGTTTCACTGATCAAAATGGTGACAACTTTGAGAAATGAATGACCGTACCTCTTAACATCATTGACGATTCAACCTGTAGTGGCAGATTTTCCCCTGGCACTATTAATGAAAAGCGGTCACCTATAGAAGCTTGTGATTTCGACATTCTTATGAGCCGCAGGAACCTTGACAATGGTGCTTGATGACGCAAAGCTTCATGCTCTTGAGAAAGGGGAGATTTGCTGCCACTGCCATTTTGAATGTTTAGAGTGGAGAAAAACGTGATATCCCTTTGCACGTTGCAGTTCATCTTCTCTCCAGTAACTGCTCTGGATAGACTGAGGAGGCTCCAGATGTCATTTTCTCTTGTAGCGGGTTGAAGGCCATGAATAATCAACTGAGGAATGGTATTGCCTTCAATGGCATTCGCCTCTTTTCTACAAATAGATAAAAGTAGTTAAAGTCTGTTAACACGGAGCTTAGAGTGCAGCCGCGGCAGCGGAGACTACTTCAAGCCGCTTAAATATTACCTATATTATTCCGAATTTCAAATAATAATGTCAACTTTTATTATCCGCTTTCTAAAATTAAGTAAAGTAATACGATTAATTTACTTTTGTGTGATAGTGACTGCTGACTTCACCTCCTTGAATTGTTCCAACTTCGGTAGGGGCAATAGACTAGGGCGCGATTCGCAGGTACAACCTTCTACAAGGTGAGGCAGATACAGTGTCTAGACTCCTCCATTACGGATTCGCGGGAGATGCAGCAGTCCGTGATGTCACTAATGCCATTCTTCATTTGATTATTCTGCCCATACTCGGTTTTATTATTCTGCTTTTGGGTTGCAGTTCGGCCATATGAAGCGCACTGTAGTGGTGGACGCAACGTGAGGTTGCGACCCTGGTGTGTTACAGTAGACGGGTTCGTGGTAATGTGTGCCCGCATGGCTTACATCTTGCGAAAAAATGAACAACATAAACAAGGTGCTCTACTTCCTTGCACAATAATGCGTCTATTAACACAGGGTTTGGCAGTGCAATTCTAAATCTTGACACTCACAAATATACGTGAACTAAAGGCCTAGCGACCCGGCTATTTCACTCTACTGCCACAAACACAGCTGTAAAGGAAATTTTTAATGAAGAGATGTTTGAGGTACTGAAGATTTGAAGAAGACACACACGCTTTACCTGACTTTACTTTTTACAGCTCGCGTTAATTAGATTTCCCATTATTCTGCTTCTGCGTTACGGCACGATTGTCTACCCTCAACCTGCTGACGCCCACCCTCCACCAGTTTGTGACCACATCAATTTTGCTGCCTCGCTTCGGCCCACCAAGAATTCAAGAAAGCCACCGCACACAACGCCAGCTTTAAAAATATTTTGTTACCCATTTATCTCATTGATAGCACCGCTATTTATCTGCTTATCCCCTACAATAGACTAAGACTTCACAGTCTGCTCAAAGTTGATTATTTGATATATTTTACCACTTCCAGCGATGATTTGATCATCGGAGTCACCTACACTTCTGTCGCGCCTTCAAATCTGCGGTATGTAGCGACGTTTATGCCAAATTGAACGTGAAATCTGTCTATAGAAAACCTTCATAGATAAATTACTCAGTGGTCTATCTGGTGAATGAAATCAGTAAAAAGCCAATTGGTATGCAAATAACTTACAACTGTCTTCACGCTCCGCACACGGGACCCGCCTCGGTAGAATCTACCGCCTTGCCACACTACCCTCTATTCAAGTGGCGTAGTGTGCAGCTCGCACTGTACTTCCAATCCGGCAGGCCCCTTTAGCACTCCTATTGGTCGATTCGCGTGGTAGCGTAACCAATCAGTACGATGCGTTTTCACAATTCATTCAATGCATACTAGCTTGCATGATTACCAATGGCACACGTGAATCACACTAAGCCTTGCCAATTAAGCAAATCCTCCCCCGAGCATAAGATTTGGGTGTCAGTGGAGTAGAATGAGCAGGAAAGTGGCTATAATTTTTTCGTGACACTCGGTGATTTACTGATGGTGGGCAGTCAACATGGAAGCATGACTGATGTTCAAGGGAGATGCTTTTTAAACTTGGTGCAAATAAGACTACCAAAGTTCCTCACCGGCGAGAGACTTATTGTGCCATCATCACTGCATGAATAAGTGCTCTTTGATAAGGATAAGTAATCTGTAGTACAAATCCCATACCAGTGACAAGAGACCACGTGTGTGTCACCTAAAGTGCCGATCGTACGTGCATAGGTCATTTAGCATTTGACGTAATTTGGACTGCAGATATACGAAACGTGATCGCTCAAGAAGGGTGTGTAGACAATGGCGAATCGAAATATCAGATTACGAAATCTCATTTGACTTGTACACGCGTTTTAGTGATCAATATCTTTGGTTTCCTAACTTACAACGCACTTAACCAATGGTCCACTCTTCCAGATACCGGTTCTGCTCTTTGCATGGTATCACCACCAATGCCACCAATTACACCTGTTAACCAGAGACTAAATTGATCGATTTTTCTCCCTAAAGGATAGGATTTCATTTGCTTCTATCTAACTCGTAGCCTCCTGATGCGCAAAAGGCGGGGAAATCGAACCAATCGAAACCCTTTCAGTGGTAATCGCATTAACTGGAAGCCGGATGTAAGGAAACACATGGCGGTAGCCCAACCCAAGCTTAATGGGGTTGATGTCGTTACGTTGAGCGCAAGGATAGCGAAGGCGACGCTGTCAGATTACATGAACAAGGTGAAAGCTATCACACAGAATGGAAAGCAAGTGGCAACGTTCGACGCTTCATGTGTTCCGTCTATAGACACAGCAGGTAAGTATATTCTTGTAGCGCTGCTTCAATGACTCATGTTCTAAGGCATTCTTTGCCAAGAGTCAAAATTCGTGTCCGCTGTTCTGTATTGACTCAGGAGCAACCGGTCTGAGGATATGAAAAAAAGCACAATCCAAGGATGCACAATGGCAAGTGTTCACCATCAAGGAGGCGCGTGCAACAATTGAGGAGCACCTGTCGCGAAAAGGACAGATTCGGAGTGTTGGTCACACCACTTGCTTTTTAGACGACATAAAGAACGAAGAGGTAAGGCCTTAACTAACTCTGTACTAAATTGTAAGCTCAATTCACACGATGTGCTATGTTATAGTCTGAATGGATGAAATGCTTCCTGCTCCACCAACTCTGTTCACTATAACTCTGGTCACCGATTAAACATCCATTGAATGCTTTACTCGCACCCTCTTTAGCACAAGCACCTTGTCGTTCCTACCCTCCATCATCTTCGTACTTTGCACCATTTACGAAGACGTATTTCTATTAGCACCTCTCACAGGGTGTAATTTTATTTACATTAATCTGCCGTAAGCGAATTAGCCTCCAGAGTTCACAAAGGTCCGCTTTTCGTAGTTTCTTCCAGCAGCATACTTTATCGATGCCAAAATGTTTATATTCTCGGCGTAGGTGGTCAAGCCAGAAAGAGCACAAAGGTCGTTGGTGTTGGAGCCGTCCTTGATGGGTGGCGTGGAAACGGCACTACTGGCTTCTCAGTCCCCATTTTTCTCTCCACCATCGATGCCGGTAACACAGCCATCGCCACTGTCATCACAGAACGAGGAGGACATATCTAAGCATCGTCGAAAGAGTTGAGCACCACTGCGCTTGGTGGTGGTAACGTTGAGCTCTTAAGAATGACAATGAAGGTGCATTTGCCGATGGGAAGAATGACTGAAATGCACTTTGAAGCAGCACTTTTAACTGTGGTTGAGGTGAGAGGGAAGTCTGATGCCACTCACATTTACCCTAAAATTTATCCATCGGGATTGCACAGGTATAATATCGCTGCCCAATCTTGCGGTTTTGTTAAACATTTTTGATTAAACCGCAAATTGCTGCAGTCATGTGTAACTTACTTCGCAATTACGAGGTGGTGTGGTGTGTAAATAGGCAGATGATGCTTTGGAAGTTCTTTAGTTGGCATTTAAGTTTTAGTTATCGTTTTGTGGCATAAGTGGGGTGTGGGCTTGGCACTTAAAGCTCTTCGTGTGTAAACATTGTGAATGCAGGTATGCGCACTATCAAAGCACTACTATGGTAATTACTTGGTGTCATTGGCTCATCATCTACTTGAGTTTGACTCCCTGAGGCGTCACCCCAAGGCGATTCTTTTGCCAATTAGGTGAGTGGGTGGATGAGAGGGTGCAGCAGTAGAGCTGAGCGGAGGTGATGCTTGTTGCATCATCGCTTCTTAGGTTGGCGGAGCTGCCAAGACCCACTGATCAGCTAATGTGATTACCGCTAATTGCAAACCCACTATTACTTCATCTTTCACTTGGCATTTGGTGCAGATTCAGTCTCCTTGTGTGCACGCTGCACGTTATCTAAAGTCACTTAGACCCCTCTCTCCTTCTTCCCAATCACATTACAATGCATTTTTACAAATAGACATAGTGTAAATTCATCAATGATCCGTGATGTCCTATGCCGTGAGCGAGACGACTTCTTTGCTTCTGTGGTTTTAGGCAGGGAACGGATGCCATTCCCTACTTGTGAGCTGCGCTTTCGTTCATTATGAAGTATCGCACCTTGTAAGGGCTCCTAGTTCTACAAAACCTGTTAGATTTGTTTCTTTGTTAAGCCCTATTGGGTACTGCAACGGCTAGCTTTACTTATTGTAGCCTTGCGACTTCTTTGTCATTAGGGCATTTTAGCATGCTGCTCACAATAGGCTCGTGCTGGATAGGCTATAGCTGTGTTTTCTCTGCCCACGTTAATACCAACACTCAAGCGATATGGTTAGCCGCGTTGTCTCTTCCCTCGCTCGACTGCAGTCACGCAGATGAACAGCAGAGAGGGACATGGGAACTACCGACTGCTAAAGTCATTTGAGTGCACTTTCCTCTCCATCAATCTCGATTGCTGGTAACAGAGCACCACAAAGGCCGTAGAAAGCAGGTGCTTGCCGCGGCCATCTGCTCAGGAAACAATGCTCTTTTTTGGTGTCATCCGACCGTTTGAACGCAAGGACTCTTCCTACGCTTCTGCTTTCTGCGCCATGCAAAACCATTTATGCAGTTACACTCAGGACGCTCTCTAATAAGAATGCTCTACAATTATTGTCGGAATTAATTAGATTTACCTTTGAAGCGAGCCAAAAGGCTCGACATGGAGAGTGTAGGACATTATGCACCCATTGTAGAACATTGCCTACACTGGCACTTCGTTGATAAAAGTCGAAAGCCACAATTTGAATTAAATATTAGCGGATTAATTCCTGCACTACGAAGTCGGAGACGATGCTCACAAAATGCACAAATGAGGTGCTGGTCAGTAATATACACGAAATAAATGTTGTGTGGCTCCAAACCCTTATTTGTTTATCTGATTGGCATTGTCAATACAATTCCAAGGGTCCAAGAAAACAAAGCTGATTGTTCAAAGTTTAACACAAGTACTACATTAAAATTAAGTAGGGCAGATGGGTTTTGTCCATTACCGTCCCCCTTATACACAAGATGCGTGTAAGTCAAGAAGGTGGCTTCATTCATCCTTACAGTTGACTAGGCATCCAAACTGATACTTGCCCGTGCTGTGTCTGGGGCCAAAGTAGACCGATCAGATCTGGTGGGAGAAAGGCAATATATCTGCTCAAATAAATCCGCACTTAATTATATTTTTTCCGTTTTTTCTAAAATAAGCAGCACAGTGTTCATTTGAAGCCAATTCTTCCTATGCACGGAGTCGTGTTGGATACCTGCATGCACGTGATGTAAAGGTGTAATTAGGATAGCGAGTGATGAATGAGAGATTGTTCTAATTTTGGGAGTACACAGAAAAGAGGGATCTTTCAACACACTAATGTGACGCACATCAAATGTAGCTTGACATCAAACGAGTCGCGAGCATCAATCAGAACAAACTAATTCCGGGTACGCGATCGTCTATTCTTCATTATCGTTTTAACTGCGCTGACTACCTGTCGCAATTGTTCAATTTGATAGCAGCAATAGCTGCCACTAGCTTGTTCAGTTGGATATTTTGCCTGCATCTATTGTCAACTGGAGTTGATTAGTATCGACTTACGCCAACGCTGTGATTAGTGCGCCTATCAAATTCTCACTCATAAACGCATCTACCATTTTCTTTGCTCTCATCGGCACCACAGGCGAGATCTTTAACACAGTAAAATGCCCTCTCAGTGTAGCGCACTACCTGGATTTTTGGTTCTCTTCTAAAATGTGTATTAGTTGAATGACCAGTGATTTTATGCTGCATTTCACTTTTGCCGTATTGAAACGACACTACATATAAATTGTAATTAACATGTATTATGAAATTAAGGATATCGTGAGAGGAAGCTACTTGAGGCCTCTATTACGACGCAAATTGACGCCCGTAATTTCAGCTAGCAGGAAAATATATCAAAGTTTTGACAATTTTGACACAAGCAGCTTAGCATTTGAAATGCATGTTGCTGACTGTTTGCAGGATAATTGATAGTTGATGTTACAAGATTGCGCAATCGTGAATGTCAACATTAGCTGAATTTACACGTACGAACTCGTGTCTGCTGCGAAAGCATGTCATCAGGCCCACCCGTTGGCATTAACTTAAGAACAATCACCTTGAGCGCTAATGTTTTCGTTACGGTAAGGCAGAAATCATTGCCAATGATCAGAGTTTTCAAAAGAAGCTGAGCTGTGTCGCTTTTACGGACAGGGAATGATACCTGATAAATTCAGATGACGTTGAACTCTATCAACACGGAATTCAGTGTAAAATGTCCGATTGGACGCTGTGAAGCAGTATAAGTCTATGCAAAGCACTAGCCATCTTAAGCAAGGAATTTTGGAAGGCAATCAGGAAATCCAAGTAGAGTGACATAAACAGTGGAGGCATTTTGGCGCCTAGGACATTCATTAATCCTGCATTTGAGGTGAGAGAATACGGCAGAAAGATATGAGAGCAGGAGGTTGTCAAATGCAGTGCTTACAGTGCAGGTGTAATTCTACGCAAGCAAACGTTAGACGACGATAGATAGAAGGAAAAATCGAGCTTAAATGTGCTTCGCCTCCTCAATGAGTTAACAATGGCAGCTAATTTTGCCTCCGATTCAGGCAAGAGGGTTAATAGGCATTGCAGTGAGCCATCGTTGAATAGGCTCATGGTATCTTCGATGAGTCCCTCTACGGCAAAGGCTAGACTAACGTCCATTTAATTAATCATTTTGGACCTATATTTTGATTTTATTGTTCATTCAGTGATTTGGCACTCCATTTCTAGCCCTTTGGAGAAATGACTATGCCTATTCGATTTCTAGTTCTTTTACGTAGCTGTCAGGAGTGCCATTTTCTAAGATAGCATCAAATCATGTGCACATATCGGAGCACTGTCGGAAGATATTAAGGCCTCACTGTCTAGCACTTAAACTGCTACCACCGCCGACACATATTTGGAATGGATTGCCTTGGTTCTGTCATCACTCCATTTCTTCTCTAGAGATAAGTCTATAGCATTCAATGTTGGCAGAGACAATGAAAGACGACTGGAGCCTGTCGAAATTGTGAGAGGGTGAGGGTTTGAAGCAGAACGGACAATTCATTTCGCAACTTCCATGTTAGGTTGATTCAAAGGCTCTTAATAAATGGTCTACTAGCATTTCAACCAGATAACTTTTTACAAGCCAGTGCAAATGTGATAAAGTATCAGTGCTAAAATAGCCTGCAGCAGAATGTCACTACTTATATAAAGGATTGGTAATATTTTGGACAGAAGGTTAATGTAAGATTGTTTAATTTATACGAATAATGTGATGCAGCCACCCAGACAGGTTGGAAACTCCATCGAAGCGTGGATTTGTCTCTAAGCCACACCAGTAACTCCATTTTCATCTTTTTACCAAATAAGTGCATCTTGCTGAAGTATCTTATTTTCCTGTCTTTGAGGAAGCCTCGGAACGTTGCACGAGGGCCAGGCACATTATTGCCTTTTGTAATATTTGACGCTTCGAAAATTGCGGGCAGTGAACGCGGATGCCAAGGTAATGTGACGCAAATTTTTAATGGTTGAAACAATCAGATCACATGATCAGATTCAAATACATTTGTATTCAATTCAACAGAGTGAGGCTGAGTGCGGCAGCTACAAGGTGCTCAAAAGGCATGCTGGACAGCAGTGTTCATTGAATCAATTTTGTTAGCGAAATGGTTGCTTTTTATTCCAATCATCTTCATTCAAATTTTAATCGAGTTTTACTTTGCATGAGTGAAGAATGCGATGGTGAATGATGTTTTGACTGACTTTTGGTTGACCGCTGAGATTGATTGGCCAACATTGTGACATCACACGCTAATTTGTGCGTTTAGATAAATTGCTGGCATCGCACAGAGCCTTTTTTTCCCTGTCGTGGATACAAGGAAAAATATATTCATGACCCTGCTCTAATAATGCCATGAGTGTGTAACTGCATAAAGTGGATGAGAATTGAATGATTTGTCTGTTTGCAGGATTATCGGTAACTAGCTGCTTTCGCAACAACACCTAATAATGTGGAAGAATGAGGCCAAACCCATCGAATTGACTAAGAACGAGGCATGCAGTCCCTTTGTGTTGCACAAGCTAGGAAAATCAAAAAGCGTGCTATCACAGTTATCACCATCATGCATTTTCTTCGAGTATTTATTCGACGCCCTCAAATGAGACCAAGGCCTTAATCCCTCCCTACGAAAAGCATGTATTTGACAGATGCTTCGTTTAGGTGGATCGACCAGCCGTCCTGATCTAAGACCAATTTCCGATACTTTTAGCACTGTGAGGGAAAAGATTGAACAACTCCTCCGACTTGAAATGCATTTGTTATTGCTTGATTTATCCCATTACAACGTTTAGCAAGTGAATTTCGTTGCGTAGCATCAGTTTGCGGAACATTTTTTCAGAGCAATTTGACACCAGCTTTTTGCGAAAATTGTTGTTTTTACAAAACACAGTTTCGCTTAGACACTGCCCATCCTCAAATAATTTCAATTTATTACTTTACCTGCATCTATGGTAAGATAAAAGCTCTTGAAAATGCGTTGTCCCTAGAGGGCAGGGTCTGGAACAAAGGACTGGACACCTTCCACACAGACGCAAATGCAACATTCGTCGTCGAAGATAAAGGTGAAGGCAAGGGTTTAAGGGAAGAATCTTTCAAAATCGCAAGCTGCGTGTTTGGTAAAACCATCACGGAATCGCTCTCTGCAAGGCGTTTGTGGGAGCAGGATTTCCGGGTCCACAGAAGTAGATTTTACACTGCGACAAAGTTTCCCGTCTGTCTGGAAGGCTGCAACAACTTATTCTTTCAATTCAAACAACCCTACAATAAGCCTTCAATCCGAAATAGTACTATTTTGTTTATATAAGTAGTGGCATTCTAATGCGTGGCTATTTCATTAGTGAAAATCCATCACATTTGCGCTGGCTTGTGAAACGTCATCGAGCTGAACCGCCGATAGATTACCTATTGGGAATCTGTGAACCAATCCAGCATGGAAGTTGCAAAGACGATTGTCCGTTTTGCTGCAAACTCTCATCCGTTCACAATACCGACAAGCTATAGTTGGCTTTCATAGCTGCCGCGAGGACCGAATACAATTAGTGTACCTCTAGCTAAGCGTTTTGCGTATCCTGTCACCTCCGCTGCTCTTAAAATGTGACAGCTAGAAAAACGTGCCGTACTTTACTTCTGGTCTCTTCACACACCTTCACACTGTGTATTTTTACATGGTAAATCAGCTTTTTGGTGAGATTATTTACACAGCAAAACCGTAGCATTGGCATGATTAAATTGATAAAAGCTTGTGTGACGTTGCTCGGTGTTCTGTTATCTCCATGTCTGTTGACGACTATTAGACTTCATCTATGGATACTTGAATCGGATTAATTTACTGAGCACTACACTGCATTCTTCAAAGACGGTGACATAAACGAGACCACACGCATGGGCGCCCAAGATGACGCCAAAAAAGGAGGCGAAGTTGAAGCAAAAGCCTTAAATATGAGGGCAAGTCAAGAGTGGGTAGATAAATAGGGAAACATATATTAAAGCTGTGACAAAAGACCGAATGAATACTGCGAATTTGTGATGCTGCCGACTGCACCCACATATCCGCTCAAAAAATTCTTCATTACAAACTTCGAAGATGCATCCAAATACATTTCCACAAGCTCTTATTTGTTAATTAGTTCACAACTGTGTGAAATTAAAATGCAGTTTGGTGCTTTCGACATAACGTCAATTAATAAAGACTTGTAGCTCCCATGCAAAAATCCATCATTTACATCCAATGTCACATGTTGGACGAGAGCATGGGGATGGAAGGAGAAGCAAAGTAGCCGTAACCTTCTTTACCTTTCTACTTTATCCCTTTAAAGCGAATAAGGACTCCTTTCTCATCGGAGTTTTGTTTTGGCAACAAATTGAGAGCATTCCCAAAAAAGTGGATTTGCGTGAGACTTTGGTACAAGTAATGGGTGAGTCTATGCATAGTTTGGTATATGCTTGCAAAGTAGGTAGGTACACAGTTGGTGAGCCTAGATGCAAAACCCAGTTGCAGTTCGCACATTCAGCTTGGCAGTTGCACATAACTTGGCATTTCACGACGCCTGCTCCAAATAAATTAAGAAAGAAATGCTGGAAAATGTTACTGCATAAAATGAGAGGGATGAAAGGATACCATGGCATTCATCTGCTTCAACTCGAATGGAATCAATCAAAAGTAAATGTATGTGGGTTGTGACGAATAAGACAAGTTGATAATTGATGGAAATGCAACCGTTAGGCCATCTTTGTTGTTCGCAGGGACTGCGAGTAGTCAATTAAAATTAAGGCAACTAGTTAATGACAAGAAGTGGCGACCATTGGAAAAAGATTTAGGATGTTCTTAGTGTGCAACGGCGATGATTACACGGAAGTACCGAATGGCGTGAATCCATCATAGCTAACGTAATTTACATTGGAAGCTGCTAGTCTAAGTCCCACAGCAGGATGCTGGCACCCGAGGTCAAGCAGCTGATGTGAAAGATGGTGATGCAGTCAACATTTGAAGCTAAGAATGGAATGTCTGTATGGATCCACATACTGTTCATTTCTTATGAGGTGATAGGTTCTCTGTCCCGAAGATCACCCTGAGGTTACTGACAATCTTCATCTGTTATAAACACGATCTATAAGTGGAGGGGCAAAAATTTAACTTCAAAATGCATATGAGATTCTTTCAAGATCTGATTCTAATGAGCAGCAAACCCAACAAATACATGGTAGCAGTTAGTCAATAGCATGATCCTATTATGGCGGTCGGTATCATTTTGGCCCACATGACTGAGCGATGGGGATACGATGAGTGCGTGCTTGTTAGGCTAGTGAAGACGGCCTAAGTCTTTTGATATCCCTACGCGTTTAAGTCATAATGGGTTCTCAAGCACTGGTAGGTGAAGATCGTACCAACCGTTCCAGTAAAGTATAGTGACGACCATTTAGCCAATCTTATCTGATGTCTCTGCAGGTTCGCGTTTCGGTCAAGAATCAATTATATTGTGATTGTGGTCATTTTTATTTTCCAAGACCGCATTAGCATTTATTTGTCGCAATCGCGAACTATCTTCCCGTTACCACTGCTGATGCTGATGCCAAAGAATTATTGAAAGACTAGCATAGTACACGGTTTAATACTTCAGCTGTTGACATCGCTAAGTCCAGATGAGGTCTCAGTTCGGCTTGCCTCTAACCTCTACCATCAAGTGAATGCCTCAATCCAACTGCCAAATCTAAGTTGCAGCTATTTTCTTTGGTGAGGTAGATGCATATACGGTCGTGAATGTCGGTAACTATCAAAATTGTATAGGAGAAAAGCCATGTGCTTGGTTAATGCGGCCTCTTTGATCGATGTGGCATGAAAGCTCTCAAGTAACTTGGCAAGTGTTTTTAATTGAAAGCATTGCAATGGATTGCTATAAACATGATCTGATCCATTTGCAAAATGATTCAGGCCGATATTTTGGCAAAAGGTTTTGGGAAGAATAATCTGAAAGTAATTCTACAAACCTAGTTGTAGGTATGAACAAAACAATTCGTCTCCATCTTTCCCTCCACAACCTCGGAATAATCAGACTAATTGATGCGGAACACGTGTGATCATGGAGTTGACTTATCATAATGGAAAGAAATCGAGGTCCAGACTTCACCTGCCCAAGCGAAATTGGGCGTAAGCGCCAAGCACGATGTCGATATGGAGATCATGCGAGAGGATTGTGGTCTCCAGGCCGTCTATGGATGAGCCAAGGGAGGAAACTCAGCTGCAAAAAAGCTCCCACGTAATGCAGTTGTGATATCGCGCCTATGAACGATAGATGCAGGATGGCCTGGAGGAGTTGTTGTTGTTGTTGTCTACGAGGAGTTGTTTTTTAAATAAACAATATGCGGAAGACTTTTTCCCAACTATATTCAAAGAGACACTTGGTATGCATCTGTGAGAGAAGGCAAATGATTAATTGTACGGCTAGTTAACAAATTGCTAGGAGTAAATTGAAGAAACATCTCCACCTTCTAACCCGCATATACGTACAATCACATGTGTGTAGGCGCAGAATTTCACTAAAACACCTGTTCTAGATCAAGACTACCAAAAAGGAGCTACACAATGAATACGGCAAGGCATTGTTCATGCTCTGATCGCATTTGAACAGTCAATTGGAGTACACCCTTCCTTTAGAGTACAATTCCAATTAAAGGAGAGCTCCGCTTCTCTTGTAAATAGTTACTCAGGTAAGGAGAGATATATTGATGCTTCCAATATCGCTTCCATCTCTCTGAATCAGTCCCAATCAATAGGCTTAAGTTTTCTCTTCAGTTCTATTTTACGGCTTTGACTTGTCCTTGCTAAGTTTAAGAATGCTTGCAAATAAATCTGACACTGAACGACATTAAGTCCACAAGTTATTTTACATTCGTCGACATCGTCAGCCTGTCCCGAACCGATTCAAGGCAAAGAGGCTGTTGGAATCTTTAGCCTATCAGCAAATATATTTGACCTGTCTCGACGAAGCTCAATCCATGCGTTCACATATAATTGAGGAATAAACCACTCATTTTTTCAAGCTAACGATTTAACGCACTATATTCATATTAATTTCGGGCATTTTCGCCACAAACTGTGATTTCATAAAGGTAAGCTAAGACAAGAGTTTACGCGAAAGGGCTCGATAATTCTGCGAATTTCGCATCAGCTCTAGCAAACATGCGTACTGATGATCGGGCAAATCCTATGATGCAATCCTAATTTTTACTAATGCCGAAGTTGCAAGTTATACGCGAATCGTTACACTAGAGCGTATTCATATTCCTCTTTCTTAAATTTTCAAAATAGATGCCCCAATTAGACGATTACAACTATTATATGTTACATGCACATTAGAAAAAGAGAAAACTCACAGAAAAAAGCAGCTAGGTGAATGAAAGAGATTAGATGGAACCATGTGCATCAAATCGACACCACAGTCTACAGGAGCTTAGTTGTCTGTGCAAACGTTTATTAGAGGGACTCTAAAACCTTAGATGGTTGCCAATTTTGGCATCTATTATTCAACGTTGGACGTGCCGAAACATTAAACTCACACTGGAAGCAGACCGTAGGGTAAGGGGAATAAACCTGACTGAATTAAATACGTCATCATTGATGCAGTCAAATCAAAGTAGTTGGGTAGCCTTCAAACACTATCGTAACATTATTAAAAAAGTGGTGCGTTAGGAAAGAATGTGGCGGCATTTGCCATCACAGATGCTTTTACGCTCTTACTGATACCGACGCATATAAGATCTGGATCAAATGCACGACAATGAGATTCCATACAGCAAATACAATGTATTAGCACAAATAAATTCACAATTCATTTAGTTTGTTCTGATTACATTCTAATGAAATGCATGGTGTTCATGCAAAGTGTGTTCTACTTAACAGATACAAAGGGCGACACCGAGTGGGTGATAGTGGGTGCTGCTGCTGTCCTTGTTGTCCTTTTGTTGACAATTGAGTTGAATTTACCACTTTGCAATGTAAAGATAGCGTGAGGACATGTTCTCATTTGTACCTTGAGAGGCATCGCGTTCAACAAGACATCCTCCTTCGTGTGCGGTCATTGTAGTGTTCAGCAATACTATGGTAGTGACGTCAAAGTATCGTCAGAATGGCGAGTGATGGAAGTAGGCCACTTTTCCACACAATAAGCGATGTGCTCGAATAGAGCCTAACTTGCCGTCATGAATGAGAACAATACACTCGGCCACTCGCATGGCATCGGTGGAAGAAGGCTCAAGTCCAAGTCCGCAACCACCCTTTTTCATCTTCGTTTTCATATGCTTCCTCGTCTTCCTCATCGCGCTGCTTGCTCACCGCATTTGTCCCAAACGTTGAAAATGACATCTGTCATTGTCTCTTTGATGCTACGCAACACGTTCAGTCCTGATATTTTTCCCACATCTGTCATCGTCTGGCGTTCGTCATCACCGAATTACGCCAATACTATGATGACCGCATCTATCACATTCCTACCTATATGCGCATCCGCCTTCTTCTTCATCCTCAACAACACCACAACCAAGATGTCCCACTCAACTAACCGCCATCTTAGTGCAGTGTTTTGCCTTGAAGTCCTAGTTCTTACTCAAAAATTTGCAGTTTTGAATGGCCAGCAATTCATGTCGGACCGCACTATCTCATTGCAGAAATGATGCTAGTAGAAATGGCAATTATGTTATTCAAGAAAAAAGATTACTTACTAAAGACGATACTCGAGCTCGAAGTCATAACAGAAAGCGACACTAGAGGACGTGAGGACGGCCGACTTAGTACTCATGGTCGACCGCACACTTCCAGTCATGAGTCAATACCTCGACAGTTCTACACTGCCGCATTTCTGCCAACCGCAATTGAAATTGAATAGATAGCTCTGCTCACTTGGAGACAATTCACTCCACAGTCTACATTGTGGGTCACCAGCTGCAGCCAACAGGATAAAGCATCAGCGATTTTACAGACACATTTGTTGTGTGATGAGATGCAGGTAATAGTTAAGGATCGTAGCCATCGTGAACACCATTATTAGCAAACTAAACGTGTGAGGGCTGTTCTCTGCTACACAAGCATGTCAACAGGTCCAGCTATCGGCATTGACTTGGGAACTACCTTCTCGTGCGTCGGTGTTTTCCACTACGTCAAGGTTGAAATCATAGCTAATGACCAGGGTGGCCAGACAATGTCAAGTTGTGTCGCCTTCACGGATAAGGAATATCTCATCAGTGATGCCAAACAAATCTGGGCGAACATGAGCCCCACCAACACAGTGTTTGAAGCAGAGCGTCTGATTGGACTTCGTTTTGACGATGGAAAAGTACAAGTCTACGCAACGCGCTGGCCATTCAAAGCAATGAATGCCAATACGTCTCAATTCAAAGCATTTTAAAGCCTAGACGATTCGATTAATTTGCTTTTGAAGTAAAGAAATATGGCAGAGGCGTATAGGATAGAAAAGTTGACAGATGCAGTGATCACATTGTCGGCGTACCTCGATGATAACCAACGTCAGGTGGTGATAGAGGAAGAAAATATATGAGTTTTGAACGTGTTACGCCTCATCAATGAGCCATGGCTGTTGCTACTGCTAACGACTTGGAGTATCTTCGATGTGTCCCTCCTGTCGACTATTGATGCCTTGCACTTGGGTAGTGAGGATTCGATTATTGATGGGTAAACTGACTTTTTGAGAAAGTTCAAGCAAGAGCGTGACGAAAGGAGTAAAAAATAATGAGACGTGCATCAACCGTCTGAGAAGGGTGTGAGAGATGACGAAAATGACTTTGAGTTGGACTGAATACGAGAGATTTTGTGTGGCGTTGTTGGTTGAGGGGATCGGTTCTTACGAGACGATAGTACATACCCTTCGTGAGCAGTTGCGAGTCAGCTTTTTCAGTAGGACGGTGGATTGGGTGAAGAAGACGTTGATTAAAGTGAAGGCACACTGGGTTGATGTCCATGAGGTTGTTTTGGCAAGTGGATCTATCGCCTTCTAGGATGCAGAAGTAGCTGCGAGACTTGTGCAGCGGCGATGAGTCAAAAGGTTGCTAAGAATGCAGAGAAACGTCGACGTCATCACTGCTGAGGGTTGTCTGTCTGTAGACGATCGTAACCAATGTGCTGAAGTTCAAGCAAACGAATGAAATGCAGGGTGGTAGTAAGATGACAGCGATAAATGTGCCAGAGAAGTACATCTTCTACACTAAAGCAGATATGATGCAACACGTGTCGGATAGCAAAACATCTGAGGCGATTAAAATCTATGCATTTACGATGTCTAGGAGGACGATCAAGTGAATGCACACTGACGGCAAGGGCCCTAAAAGTCTGCAGGGTGGCAGGCAAAATGCTAGATGGGATGTGTAGCTCAGCACATCAAAGGAAAGCTCTGATTTGTAAGCGCTTAGTAGGGAAAATAAAATGAAATAAATTAAACATTATTTCATCCCCTTTTGTTCGACTCTTAAAAATGCAAAGCTGCGAAACACGGAATCATGATTACCTGGATGCTGGTGTCTACATTTACCCATTTGATTGAGATAAGATAGGAGAATAGTTTAAGCATACCCGTTACTTCATCGATCCATTCAACATCTGCAAACAGCCACGTCTAGTGGGTTCTACATCGCGAATGTAAACCCGCCTTCGTGGCATCCGACAGCCACATTAACTGAGCCGTTGCGACGGGAATGACGGACCACTTGGTGGTGGTAGCTGCATCGAGACTGGTTATTGTGAAACGGAGTGAGCCAATCAACGGCCTGGCAAAGCTCTTAAGCACAGATGAAAATGAGTCGCATGCGCCAACCAATTAAGCGTTAGTGCTTGCACCAACGTGCCTCGTAAACTGCTTGCCAAATAGCAAAATGTGCTTATGCGCCAACTTCGTTAAGTACTACTCCATTTGGGCATCGGATTTCGCATTCATTTTGCAAACCCGCTTCTACCACTACGAACCAACAATGGGCACTGAATATTTAACAGTGTCCGTTACTCAGTAATCAATGTCACCATATCAATCCACTCAGCAGTAGCAAACTATCACGCTAGAGATGTTAACTTACTCACCTGGCGCCTGATGGGCTCAACAACTAAACGGTAGCAATTTACAATGAAAGGCTGTGTAGCGACAGTAGCTACATTGAGATTAGTCATTGTGCACCGGCGCGACACAATCAACCGCCCATGAAAGCAGTCAATTAAAACTAAAAGCGAGACAAGTGTACCAGCGAATGAAGTGGTAATGCTTGTTTCAACGTGTCTCTTTAACTGCCTCTCAAACAGCTAAATGCATTCCTGCGTCAACTTCGTTAAATACCATTTTAACGGAGACGTGGACTTCTGAAGTCGGCTTTGCTGATTCGAAAGATACTAGGCTGAAAGACATTAGCCTGAGTAGTGGGTAGACCCATAAGATTTAGGTCTTGATTTTGTGTTGCATAAATTTGCCTTTCAATCAAATGGGATTGTGTGAAATGAGATCTACCAAGCCAACGCAAAACTTTAAACTGCTAACCAAAAATTTTATTATCTTTGCTAAGCAGACCGCATTCAGCAAGTTAAAAATAGGAAGGCTAAATAACTGCTGCATAATTTGGGCTTAATTGAAATAAATCCTTTGGAATGAATGATGCTCATCGTGAGTAACGACCTCTGTATCCATTTGTTGCTTCTTTTATTCAGCAATCATTCCTATAAATGGAAGTCGCACATATTTTGGAGTTGTGAGAAAAGCTGAGTCCTCACACGTAAAGATTAATGCGAGTAGGAAGGCAATTAGGAGGTCAAAGGGGAGGACGGCAGGCGGATGCACAAACAGCTTGCTTTATGCTAAACTTTCCTTAGATCTGATTAACTGCTGCGCAGTTCGCAGTACAAATTCAGCATTTAACGCTACTTCTTACTACCATCCTTGTGGTAAAACGTTCGATTTATGTTCCTTCAGCTAAGAGCCCTCTTAAACTTCTGCATGTGTATTACGATGCCTCGTTCATAATCACAAGCTGCATCCAATGAGGCCTTTTGGCAAGACCTCGACTTGGAGATAGAGGCAGGCCGACCCATTTTAAAAACTATTCTTAGCCTCATCAGCGGCAGCACTGTGAAAGTGATATGTGTGCCAGTCTGCCTCAGCCTTGCTCACAAATTTTACATGGCCGAACGTTTCTCTAAGGACATGTAAGCTATACATTTTTTTCATTCATTCAATTTCAGTAGCCTACTAGAACTGTTTTGCCAGAAATCAAACAGCCTTGCTTTTAAGTGCCTTTACGTGTAACAACAGCTTCCTTTCCGATGCGCTTGCAAGTCTTGCTTCTTTTCTAAAAAACAAGCCACCCATATTGCATGTCATTCTGTTGCATCAAAGGATATCGTGTTGCATCGCTTTAAAATAGACAAACCTCGACCGAACTTGCCTTTCAGCTTTCAATTTGTAGACACCCGCATCTAAAGGCACAATGCTCACACAAACGAATAGAAAATGAGTACACAAAAACGCTCAAAGATATCACTTTTGCTAACAACTAATCACCGTTACTCGACTAGCTTCTTTTAATTTATCCATTCAATTGCTCGTTCATCGTAAAACACACTACTAGCGCCATTGATCATTCATTGACCACTCTTTTATTGATAACAAGAGTACTCCTTTGTGCTCCCTTTCCATTTTCAATCAGCATGTCATGTCGTGTCAAGTGCCAAATTTTGTTAGTCTTTAATGTTGATCAGGACAGCATCTAACAATCACACGTTTGATCTTGTAAATCACACGGGTGATTTAGTGTGTTAATACAGGCATCAAGGGCACTTGTTTCGGTAGATTAACCACGGGTTATATTCAAAACGTCATTGACTACAATTGACCTTCCGCAACTCCTTCACACACAGAGCTGAGGTATTCGGTTTTGGTCCTCCTTCTTTCATTCATTTTATCCGTCCGTAAGATGCCTGATTTTCGCACATTTTTTATGCAAACCGACCTCAGTTACTTCCTTAAATCGTTTCACTTGTAACTTGTGAGTCCATAAGGCTAAAATCCAACTGTCTTCCTAAATGTTTGCCCTTTGAAAATGAATATAAATCGTCTGAAGCGATTCGACTAAAGACTGACAGGCAAGATAACTTGACGACCGTCTCAAAGGGGGAGTAAACGATAAAATGCGGTAATAATTTTAATGCTACAAAGACTACTGAAAAAGAAGAAAGTCCTTTTGCTAAAGGTAGTCAGGTATCCACTCCACAAACTTTGAAGGGATTCTCTTTAGCACATTGAAATGCATAACAGCGAGCAAGTTCGCACACGCCCTCAGCCATTTGGTCAGAAGGCGAGTCCTGACCAATGACAGACCTTACTACAATAGCTATAACTTTGCAGCCAGTGGTACCATCGACAATATCAAGCAAAGCAGCACTCTGAACTCATGAGACTTTATCGTAAACCACATCTGGACATTCATCCAAACAGGAAATTCCTGATGCGTGACTAGTGTTCCACTCACTTATGCTTAATTGGTTGATTCGTTGACATTCGAGACCTTGCTGAGGCGGTGTTTGATTCAGCCATGAGATCGAAATGCTTGCGCCGGAGTTGTTTTATTAATGATTCCGTAAATTGAGTAAAGAACATTAAACATGCATGTAACTCATTGATTCTACCCAGGTGATTGAACATTTGTTTTGTGCTACTAGTTCCTCTTCTCTGTTGCAAAGCCGTAATAAAACTCAATTAGGACTGATACCCTCAATGTCTGAACGATCTAGATAAGCGACTCGTGACTTATTAGATGTCATTAGCTATTGAGAAGAATGTAAACTTTAAACCCATATGGCTTCAGTCAGCCTTACACATTTCCAACACTTATCGACTTTGCATATGCAAGTTCCTTTAAAAACCTAATTCTAGTAAAATGCGTAATCCCGTGCGCATGACCAAAATGACTGAGAGACCTCATGTAATTTCAGCAGTATGAGTGATTTCCAAAAACACAATTTCGAGTTGATTAGAGTCTCCACATTAGCAATATCTGCTTTTACAACTTGCTTTATAACGGCTTTACATCTAGTGACTTGTCTTCGAACAGACAATATCAACGAGTAAGAATAGGCAAAAGCAAGAGAAGCCGCTTTATTACTACGGGCTAAGCCTAGAAGTAAAAACGATAACAGGCAGAACAAAAACGCTTAGCTGGCGATGCTCTTATCACATTCAGTGATAGAAGCCAACTCGAGTTCGTCTGCGTTGTGAACAGATAAGGGCATAGAGCAAAGTGGACAATCACCCCCGTAGCCCAAATGCTGGGCTGAGCAAAAGACCCCCGGTGGGTAATCTGTCAGCAATCCAGCTCGATAGTGTTTCACAACCCAGAGCATGTGACGAATTGTCACTGGTAAAATAACCACGCGTTAGAATGCAACTACCTATAAAAATGAGTAATGCTATTTTCGGCAAAATGCTTACTCTAAGATTGTTAGTCGAACTGATGATCTGTCCCAACCCTTCAGCAAGTATAGAAACAACATTAGAGCGTGGATTTGCTGCTGCTACTTAGAGAGGGATTTCGCGATTCTCATGCTAAACACACAGTTAAAGATTAAAATATATTGCTTAATCATTCTAGGAATCAAAACTTCTACAACTGCCTTTCAAAACTGCACCTAAAATCATGCTAATATGTCAAAATTTAGATTTGCCACTGCAAAAAATGGCACTATAAAGTAAAATAGAGTTCAAGGTGAATGGAATGACCAGATAAAATGCTTCATGTGTGAAATTATAAGCATGATTAAGTGGACCACTCTTGTTCCATCAAAATGGGTAGTCAGCGATTTCATCTCCTGCCAATCCAGTCAGATCGTAGAGATAAAGCAAACAATTAAAGCAAGCCAACTTATCTATACTGTAAACGTGAGCTAAATTGGAAGAGGACTGAGTGTAATGGAGATTACTATGAGACCGTAGAGGCCATCAGGTGAATGCGTAACTGAATCAACGTGATACCACACAACATCAGTCGGAGCAGGCGCATGCACGTTAGTCATGATGGCTGGTTTTGCTACATGGTAAAATTTAACCTTTAGGCATGCTTTACTGCTTTAGAAACATTTAAATGGAAAGGCCTGTAACCCCAGAAAGTTAATGTTTCAATTCTTCAGGAGTATCCATGAGCGTGTCGTACTCACATAGTACCTTCTGAGAGCGCTGAAGACTACCCCGTATAACCTCTAAATCAACCCATTGTTGGGTACGTTGTTACATACACAAGCGTTGTGTACCACGTCTCTATCAGACAGCTTTAGACACTACTGATTCTTACATCACGGGGGAAGTGTCCACTTTACTAACAATGTCGCCCTTCATTTTACTCTAATTCAAATCTCCCACTGATGACGCTGTCGCTGACAGTAAATGTGGTAGTAATTCAAATATAGCTTATTTAGTAGTTTTTGAAACCCTTAAGTAATCCTCTTAATCGGATCCATGGCGGATAAATTACCAGGCTTGCATCGATTTGAACACAACGGATTGCAAAGCAAACGATAGACCTGTCAGCGAAATGAAAAAAAGCAGGAAAGAATATGCGATAATATTGCAAATAGTCGTTGCGTATTTGCTACAGTCACGTTTACATTGCTTGTTTCTTCAAAATGCGTCTCACTGGTTGGGAGTAGAGCAATGCATGCTTGACCTCGTCTGTGTTAAGACGGCTGAACGCACGCGTAATGTGCGTTCCGCGAATAGAGAACGTACCGAATTTTTACCGGCAGCAGTCAGCAACTTGCCGGTGGTGGTTTTGGAACCCACAAAACTCCCATTGGTGCAATTTCATACCGTCGCCTCTTCTGATAACTGCAATCGAGGTAGGCGACGAACAGAATATCCCGTCAAAAGAATAAAACCTTGAAATGCATGGCTTCATTGTTACCTTCTTCGACCGAAGAGATTGCACTTGCGTCTATGTAGAGGATGGTCGTCGCTTCATCGCAGATCATGTCGTATAAAGGGAAGGTCATTACAGGTTTTAATAACACGATAGTGCATTACCTATGTGTGCTTTAATTTGTGCATAAATGGAGGCCGGTGCATAAAGCGAAACTATCCTAGCAAAAGTAGCATCCCAAAGAAACACTTTTATTAGATTCTCCAAATACATTTCGGAATTTTGACCTGTATTTCAAGACCTAAATCTTATGGGTCTACCCACTACTCAGGCTAATGTCTTTCAGCCTAGTATCTTTCGAATCAGCAAAGCCGACTTCAGAAGTCCACGTCTCCGTTAAAATGGTATTTAACGAAGTTGACGCAGGAATGCATTTAGCTGTTTGAGAGGCAGTTAAAGAGACACGTTGGAACAAGCATTACCACTTCATTCGCTGGTACACTTGTCTCGCTTTTAGTTTTAATTGACTGCTTTCATGGGCGGTTGATTGTGTCGCGCCGGTGCACAATGACTAATCTCAATGTAGCTACTGTCGCTACACAGCCTTTCATTGTAAATTGCTACCGTTTAGTTGTTGAGCCCATCAGGCGCCAGGTGAGTAAGTTAACATCTCTAGCGTGATAGTTTGCTACTGCTGAGTGGATTGATATGGTGACATTGATTACTGAGTAACGGACACTGTTAAATATTCAGTGCCCATTGTTGGTTCGTAGTGGTAGAAGCGGGTTTGCAAAATGAATGCGAAATCCGATGCCCAAATGGAGTAGTACTTAACGAAGTTGGCGCATAAGCACATTTTGCTATTTGGCAAGCAGTTTACGAGGCACGTTGGTGCAAGCACTAACGCTTAATTGGTTGGCGCATGCGACTCATTTTCATCTGTGCTTAAGAGCTTTGCCAGGCCGTTGATTGGCTCACTCCGTTTCACAATAACCAGTCTCGATGCAGCTACCACCACCAAGTGGTCCGTCATTCCCGTCGCAACGGCTCAGTTAATGTGGCTGTCGGATGCCACGAAGGCGGGTTTACATTCGCGATGTAGAACCCACTAGACGTGGCTGTTTGCAGATGTTGAATGGATCGATGAAGTAACGGGTATGCTTAAACTATTCTCCTATCTTATCTCAATCAAATGGGTAAATGTAGACACCAGCATCCAGGTAATCATGATTCCGTGTTTCGCAGCTTTGCATTTTTAAGAGTCGAACAAAAGGGGATGAAATAATGTTTAATTTATTTCATTTTATTTTCCCTACTAAGCGCTTACAAATCAGAGCTTTCCTTTGATGTGCTGAGCTACACATCCCATCTAGCATTTTGCCTGCCACCCTGCAGACTTTTAGGGCCCTTGCCGTCAGTGTGCATTCACTTGATCGTCCTCCTAGACATCGTAAATGCATAGATTTTAATCGCCTCAGATGTTTTGCTATCCGACACGTGTTGCATCATATCTGCTTTAGTGTAGAAGATGTACTTCTCTGGCACATTTATCGCTGTCATCTTACTACCACCCTGCATTTCATTCGTTTGCTTGAACTTCAGCACATTGGTTACGATCGTCTACAGACAGACAACCCTCAGCAGTGATGACGTCGACGTTTCTCTGCATTCTTAGCAACCTTTTGACTCATCGCCGCTGCACAAGTCTCGCAGCTACTTCTGCATCCTAGAAGGCGATAGATCCACTTGCCAAAACAACCTCATGGACATCAACCCAGTGTGCCTTCACTTTAATCAACGTCTTCTTCACCCAATCCACCGTCCTACTGAAAAAGCTGACTCGCAACTGCTCACGAAGGGTATGTACTATCGTCTCGTAAGAACCGATCCCCTCAACCAACAACGCCACACAAAATCTCTCGTATTCAGTCCAACTCAAAGTCATTTTCGTCATCTCTCACACCCTTCTCAGACGGTTGATGCACGTCTCATTATTTTTTACTCCTTTCGTCACGCTCTTGCTTGAACTTTCTCAAAAAGTCAGTTTACCCATCAATAATCGAATCCTCACTACCCAAGTGCAAGGCATCAATAGTCGACAGGAGGGACACATCGAAGATACTCCAAGTCGTTAGCAGTAGCAACAGCCATGGCTCATTGATGAGGCGTAACACGTTCAAAACTCATATATTTTCTTCCTCTATCACCACCTGACGTTGGTTATCATCGAGGTACGCCGACAATGTGATCACTGCATCTGTCAACTTTTCTATCCTATACGGCTCTGCCATATTCCTTTACTTCAAAAGCAAATTAATCGAATCGTCTAGGCTTTAAAATGCTTTGAATTGAGACGTATTGGCATTCATTGCTTTGAATGGCCAGCGCGTTGCGTAGACTTGTACTTTTCCATCGTCAAAACGAAGTCCAATCAGACGCTCTGCTTCAAACACTGTGTTGGTGGGGCTCATGTTCGCCCAGATTTGTTTGGCATCACTGATGAGATATTCCTTATCCGTGAAGGCGACACAACTTGACATTGTCTGGCCACCCTGGTCATTAGCTATGATTTCAACCTTGACGTAGTGGAAAACACCGACGCACGAGAAGGTAGTTCCCAAGTCAATGCCGATAGCTGGACCTGTTGACATGCTTGTGTAGCAGAGAACAGCCCTCACACGTTTAGTTTGCTAATAATGGTGTTCACGATGGCTACGATCCTTAACTATTACCTGCATCTCATCACACAACAAATGTGTCTGTAAAATCGCTGATGCTTTATCCTGTTGGCTGCAGCTGGTGACCCACAATGTAGACTGTGGAGTGAATTGTCTCCAAGTGAGCAGAGCTATCTATTCAATTTCAATTGCGGTTGGCAGAAATGCGGCAGTGTAGAACTGTCGAGGTATTGACTCATGACTGGAAGTGTGCGGTCGACCATGAGTACTAAGTCGGCCGTCCTCACGTCCTCTAGTGTCGCTTTCTGTTATGACTTCGAGCTCGAGTATCGTCTTTAGTAATTAATCTTTTTTCTTGAATAACATAATTGCCATTTCTACTAGCATCATTTCTGCAATGAGATAGTGCGGTCCGACATGAATCGCTGGCCATTCAAAACTGCAAATTTTTGAGTAAGAACTAGGACTTCAAGGCAAAACACTGCACTAAGATGGCGGTTAGTTGAGTGGGACATCTTGGTTGTGGTGTTGTTGAGGATGAAGAAGAAGGCGGATGCGCATATGGGTAGGAATGTGATAGATGCGGTCATCATAGTATTGGCGTAATTCGGTGATGACGAACGCCAGACGATGACAGATGTGGGAAAAATATCAGGACTGAACGTGTTGCGTAGCATCAAAGAGACAATGGCAGATGTCATTTTCAACGTTTGGGACAAATGCGGTGAGCAAACAGCGCGATGAGGAAGACGAGGAAGCATATGAAAACGAAGATGAAAAAGGGTGGTTGCGGACTTGGACTTGAACCTTCTTCCACCGATGCCATGCGAGTGGCCGAGTGTATTGTTCTCATTCATGACGGCAAGTTGGGCTCTATTCGAGCACATCGCTTAGTGTGTGGAAAAGTGGCCTACTTCCATCACTCGCCATTCTGACGATACTTTGACGTCACTACCATAGTATTGCTGAACACTACAATGACCGCACACGAAGGAGGATGTCTTGTTGAACGCGATGCCTCTCAAGGTACAAATGAGAACATGTCCTCACGCTAACTTTACACTGCAAATTGGCAAATTCAACTCAATTGTCAACAAAAGGACAACAAGGACAGCAGCAGCACCCACTATCACCCACTCGGTGTCGCCCTTTGTATCTGTTAAGTAGAACACACTTTGCATGAACACCATGCATTTCATTAGAATGTAATCAGAACAAACTAAATGAATTGTGAATTTATTTGTGCTAATACATTGTATTTGCTGTATGGAATCTCATTGTCGTGCATTTGATCCAGATCTTATATGCGTCGGTATCAGTAAGAGCGTAAAAGCATCTGTGATGGCAAATGCCGCCACTTTCTTTCCTAACGCACCACTTTTTTAATAATGTTATGATAGTGTTTGAAGGCTATCCAACTACTTTGATTCGACTGCATCAATGATGACGTATTTAATTCAGTCAGGTTTATTCCCCTTACCCTACGGTCTGCTTCCAGTGTGAGTTTAATGTTTCGGCACGTCCAATGTTGAATAATAGATGCCAAAATTGGCAACCATCTAAGGTTTTAGAGTCCCTCTAATAAACGTTTGCACAGGCAACTAAGCTCCTGTAGACTGTGGTGTCGATTTGATGCACATGGTTCCATCTAATCTCTTTCATTCACCTAGCTGCTTTTTTCTGTGAGTTTTCTCTTTTTCTAATGTGCATGTAACATATAATAGTTGTAATCGTCTAATTGGGGCATCTATTTTGAAAATTTAAGAAAGAGGAATATGAATACGCTCTAGTGTAACGATTCGCGTATAACTTGCAACTTCGGCATTGGTAAAAATTAGGATTGCATCATAGGATTTGCCCGATCATCAGTACGCATGTTTGCTAGAGCTGATGCGAAATTCGCAGAATTATCGAGCCCTTTCGCGTAAACTCTTGTCTTAGCTTACCTTTATGAAATCACAGTTTGTGGCGAAAATGCCCGAAATTAATATGAATATAGTGCGTTAAATCGTTAGCTTGAAAAAATGAGTGGTTTATTCCTCAATTATATGTGAACACATGGATTGAGCTTCGTCGAGACAGGTCAAATATATTTGCTGATAGGCTAAAGATTCCAACAGCCTCTTTGCCTTGAATCGGTTCGGGACAGGCTGACGATGTCGACGAATGTAAAATAACTTGTGGACTTAATGTCGTTCAGTGTCAGATTTATTTGCAAGCATTCTTAAACTTAGCAAGGACAAGTCAAAGCCGTAAAATAGAACTGATGAGAAAACTTAAGCCTATTGATTGGGACTGATTCAGAGAGATGGAAGCGATATTGGAAGCATCAATATATCTCTCCTTACCTGAGTAACCATTTACAAGAGAAGCGGAACTCTCCTTTAATTGGAATTGTACTCTAAAGGAAGGGTGTACTCCAATTGACTGTTCAAATGCGATCAGAGCATGAACAATGCCTTGCCGTATTCATTGTGTAGCTCCTTTTTGGTAGTCTTGATCTAGAACAGGTGTTTTAGTGAAATTCTGCGCCTACACACATGTGATTGTACGTATATGCGGGTTAGAAGGTGGAGATGTTTCTTCAATCTACTCCTAGCAATTTGTTAACTAGCCGTACAATTAATCATTTGCCTTCTCTCACAGATGCATACCAAGTGTCTCTTTGAATATAGTTGGGAAAAAGTCTTCCGCATATTGTTTATTTAAAAAACAACTCCTCGTAGACAACAGTCTTGTTTTTACCATCGTCTCACTCAGCATCTTCTCCGCCGGATCAGCGTCAAACTAAAGAGATCTGCCCAAATGGACTGAAAACGAGCAGGTGCAATCAACGCACGGAAATCGATCAATTTATACAGCCAATGCATTGCTACGTCCTTAAGCTCAGTCAAACTGAAAGTCACCTCTCCTTCTCTCTCACCTGTCTCGGGTGACTGATTGACTTTTCGTTGCTTGTCAACTCCAATCTCTAATATCCGCAAATGGAACTCTTCACGTAGTCATCCTACAGTTGAGAGATTTATCATCACTACCAATCACACTTCACAACCATTTGGCGTGAGAGACGCATCGATGTGTTAAGAGTCGTGAGAGATGTAGCGGTGAGAACGCATCTGTGTAGGTAGACCCAGTTTGGCCGGAAGGATGTGCATGTCTTTAACATTCAGTTACTGATCTGGACAAACTTATAACAAGATAGTGCACCTTTAAATCCTTTCAGCATAACCATCATCTGGTCCTTGCTTTTCCTCACTAGCTAAAAAGTGGCACAAATACATTATATTAAATATTTCGCAGTACGGTTGACGTTACTTAGCAGGTGTGGTCAATCTGAACCACAAATACCGACTGTACAGGGGCGCCTAGCTCATGCACATGGTTCCAACTATCTTTTCTCCTTTAGGCAGCTGTGTTTTTGTGTTAAGCCTTTTTTATGGAATGAAATACAAATTGAGAGCAAGAGTTTAATTAATGAAATCTGTTTTTAGAATGCAAGAAAAGAAGGTATTAATACACTGGTTTGAGGTTTTTGTAGTGAACGGAGGCAACTACGTGGGTGATTTTATTGTGTGGCAAGTCATGAAATAAACCACCTTAATGAATCTACATGAATGTTGGCAATTAACACTGTAAAGTTAGGTGTTTTTGCATTTCTCAGGGCTGAGGCAGAGTCGCGGTCTAACTGACGATCTCCAGAAGTTTGGAATAATGGCCTTGTCAACTGTCGTATGTAATGGAAGCTGTACCATTTTAAATGAGTTAGACTGATTGAGGAACTGTGTATTAGGTAGAACACCTATTATATTTAACAGATATTGTCAGATTTAACTGTTATGTGCGAATGCTGCGAAGTGGCGTTTCTTTTCTATGGCGTAAATCTGAATGATTGGGTGAGGCATCACCCGGCTGGAGGTGCTACGCTTCACACGTAGTGCAGCAGTGGGATAGCGCTTGTAGATTGTGTGTATGATATAGCCGGATACGTGCGTTGGCTTTTTCCTTTTCGTCTTATCATTTTACCTTATCAGATACTTGCTCATTCTAATCAAATTAAGGTTGTACAAAACACTTTATTGAATAAGATTTAGTAGTACAGTCGTTACATAGCTCGTGGTGACAAACATGTGCCAGAATTGTCAACAGTGCAATAATTTAGGGCACATGAGGTTGTAACTGAAAAAGTGAGATTGAAGGAAAGCAGCAAGTAATACCTATAAGACAGCTGCTAGTGGTTAAAGTCGGCTTGCGTCGATCGAGTCACACCACATCCACTATTTACGTGGAGAATCACGCCAACGCACCAAATGAAGGCCGATAACTGACGAGTATTTGCTAAGCAAATGGGTTCTTACATTGCTGACATGGAATCACAATTAGAAGAATGCAGTCGTCAGATTAATGCTGTGCTTGGCATGGACCCGACCCAAGTACTCTGATGTAGTATCACAACTTCACCGACAGCAGCTTCCGCCAACCGGCCTCTTAACAGCTGGTATACAAACGCACGTCACCACGCCCAGCCAACGCATTTATAGCAACACCTGCAAGTACTTCACGTGCCCAAGTGGCCATTCATGCGGAAGCACAATGGTCCAGTCGAGTGATTAGCAAGTCAAACATCAGCAAAGAGCGTGACTACATGGTAGGATGTGCTTGATCATCAGAATGCATGTGTACAGGAGCTAACTGAACAGAATACGGGGTTATCTAACTACTTTACGTGAGTTATTACTTTCAATTACTTTAAGGAAATCATTGTTTGCGGCGACAATGCCAGAAAGTGATAAAAATATGGTGCGTCAATAGGTTTGCTCTTAGGTGGTAGAATGAATGGCCTACCTTTTCATTTGAATGCGGACGTGTGAGCTAAGCTTTGTTGAGGCAGGAGTGGCTAGTCATCAGCAGAATGATTGCCATTCGTAGCATCATGCTTAAAAGAAGTAGTTAGCCTTTTACATAGTTCTGATTAAAGGGGATCAAAGAGAGGATGCTTATACACCATCAACAATTGATGGATAGCCTCTGAACTAGCAAGATTTAATGAAGGGTACATACGTGTATTAATTGACTATTGTGATATCAAATAAAAGGGAACGCGTGAGACGTTACCTGACTCGAAGTGTCACGTGCCAAAGCGGTAGATGGCAATTAGCGCTTTAGGCCACTAACCCACCCATCCGTCGAAGATTTTTTTGTTTGCAAGTCAGATAGTACCGAATAGCGTGGATTATATGTAGAATATTTACGATCATTTGCACACAATTCCTGCCTCGACAAGCATTCATTTACCAAGGTATTTAATCTGCCAGAAAGCAAACGTTGAAGGGTAGCACGAGTAATGAATAGACCAATGAAACTTCCGCCTCTCGCTCAGAGGTGGATGCATGCTGCGAGGCTTCTGTGCTAACTCGGAGGAAAATGCTGCTAGGCAAAAAATACCAGCGATTCGTAGCATTGAAGTTATTCTGCACAAATTCATAGCGTTGACAAGTTAATAATGAAACGTCTCGAAAGATTGTTACAAAGCACAGCAGCATGCATTATATTTGTGTAACTAATAGCATCCATTGCCTGCTACGACCACTAACTCTGATTCATTGCTCATTTTTAGCAATCTTCCCTTAATCATATGGGAATGGGTTGGTGCTTATAGGAATAAGGAGGAGAAACATGACTCTACTCTGCTCGATGGGGCACATTTGCCCTCTTCTCTGCGCTTTCTTCACAAATAGATTAGACCCTATCTTCTTGCTGGAGTTGTACCATGGAAACAAAAGGGAAATGGTGTCAACGTCGATGGTTTTACGTGAAGCTACACCACGAGTGGTAGCTGAGCGTTGTCAAAGCTAAGGGAGAAATAAGGCGGCTTAAAATAGGAGCACAATTCGGTTAGTTTCGACATGTCCTTTTGACAGTCAGACAAATTTTAGTGCACACAGGCTTATGTGTTTGTAGAGGCTCAGAACCACAACTCCCATTTCATAGGGTCTGATGAGACTAAGCTCTGCACTGATAGTAGTAATTGAAGTTGAGGTAGGTTGGCTGCACCTAAAAAGTGCAAGCTCCTATCCCAAAGCAATCTACCCAGCCCTGTTTATTTTCGTCTTGTGGTCAAACAGGTCCATGAGAACTTCCACAGCACAAATTCAATTCTGTCCCTCACCGTAAACCGCTTTGCATTAAATCGCCTCCCCTTATAAGAATAAAGCTTCTTCTCCTTAGACCCTTTATGATGTTCTTCTTACACGCTTCTCGGTTACATTGTATCGTACCGCGGTATAAAGCGTTAGGAAGGCACCTCGCTTTAAAATAAACTTTCCTAAACATTTTTTCGAGTCTGTATCTCGTGTAAAACAAAACACTCTCCTTAGCTCTTCTGTGGAAGCACATCACACACAGCTGCATCACAAGCATCAGTTTCCAACACAAAAGGTGGTACAGTCGCCTTGAAGTTGGGTGCTTCTTAATTCAGTGTGGGTTTGAGCAGCTGCCCTATTCTCTAAATGTATCATGCCATCGTCCATTAAAAATTGAACTCTGCCTGTCTTAGGGAAATGCCATTCCACCTGAGGAGACAATTTGTTTAAAGAAGTTGACCAGCATTCTTTTAAGTTCAGGGTTAATCCTGCCTCAGGCGGATGGCCAAAATATCCACTTAGGTCAGCGAAATTTTCTCTACTATTTCGATTATAAATGAGGGCGCAATATAGTTGGAATGGCCGTGCGCCATGCATGGAAGTTTCCATTGAGTTACAAAGACCAAATGAGAGTGGTCGGAATTCATGAAGTCCCTTTAGGAGTCTAAATGCCATTCTGCGTCTGCCTCTTTTCACGACTTTAATTGCAAGTATCCTAACTTAAATTCAATCGTGGTGAGCCAGTCAGACACGTGTGAAGTTTCTGTTTGACTATCGATGTAAAGTAATGGGAAGGCGACTTCTTTCACTCCTGCGCGCAACTCCCAGTAGTCAAACCAGGGTTGAGGGATTCCGTTATTCCTCCTAATTAGGTCATTTGGATAGGTCCGTGGTGGTATAATGTGCGCTAGGGTAGCACTTAGCTGGCTATAGCTTCGCTGAACTCAGCCGTATTTACTTATATAATTAACTAGTAGTTTGCATATTTGCTTTTTAGGTGTCAGTGACGTGGCTAAGATGATAATATTCTTCATTGCCACTGCCATCGTAGGGCGAAGCGGGACGCTAACTCACCGTCGGAAATGTGGATCACTGGAGCGCTGGTAGTGTCAGCGTTAAGCTCACAGGATGATGCAAAGCATGTAGCCACAACTGGGAAAGATGGCTGTTATTCAAGCCTAAATAGCCCCAATAATCAGTAGCTTGAGGCTATTGGATCCTAGAGCATTATACTGATCATTTTTGCTATAATGTTTTTCTAATTAACCTGTGGAGTACTTCAGTGAGACCAGTTTTACCTTTTGCGTGAGCAAATAGTGATTTCAATTTCTTTGCTTAAAATATAATTTTCAGTGACTATCTTACATTTGGAACATGGCGTGAGATCGCACTCTCATTTCTTAGTCGTAGGCCTTTGGTTATTCAAGTCCACCTCATTAGACTAGGGTCACTTCGGTGAAGATACGGATGATTTTTACCTCATCCGTCCATCAAATTCAGCCGTGATAAAGTAGGAATGCTTGAAAGTGTGCAATGTTGTGTAGTGTTGTATAAATGGTAAACGGATGAGGTGACACACAGGTGAGATCGGTGTGTTTGCCAGACCGAGAAATGAAATACATGAGGCCATGATATGCAAATGGCCTCGTTTGTCTCACTCTAGCTTATCGCACTACACCAGACTGTCATTGCCACTGGGAGAGTAATGTGGTGCACCATGGTCCAGCAATTACCGTGACCAACTGTTTTTATCATTAGTCATTGCCTCACCACCCATTTACATGCAGTTTTAGCTAAGAAGACAAAGAAGAGAAGCCTAGGCAGAATTTGAATAAAATTTTATGCACATGGAGGGAACCGGTTGCATTTGGCATTAGAAGGCCACAGAAATACGCGGGCCATCATCGTCAGACGATGTGCGCACCAGCTCGTCTCTGCCGCAAAAGCATGTCAAAAGGTCTAGCTATTGGCAGTGATTTGGGAAGAGTCTTCTCGTGCGTTAGTGCTAAACATCACAGCAGGGCGGAAATAAGTACAAGTCATTGGGATAACCATAAAATGCTGATATATATACAGTCTTCACGGGTTAGAAACGTTTCATTGTTGATGCGCAGGCAAATCCAGGCGGCCATGAAAACACCGATGCGGCTTTTGACGCAAAGATTACGATCGGACCTTATTTAATCAATGAGGAGGGATAAAGAGGTAAATTTAAAGGCAAGTCAAAAATCGAGTAAGGCGGGTAGTGGGACGAAATGTATCAATCAAGAGAAGATTTAATCCAAGTAGGTGTTAAAGATAAAGAAACCGGAAGGGGTTCATAAAAAACTAGAAGCTGATAGATGCGGTGGCTAATGAAAACACCATTTGGCGGCGATAGATGCAGGCAGCCAACGAGCCAACGACAGCTTGGATTTGATAACCAGTGTCTTTAATGTGCCTTTCTTGCCGATTTGTGACGCAAGGAGAAAATTTGGCGCCCAGCTTAATGTTTACGAATCGTATGAGAAAGGTCGTGAGGTGGTGAAGGCAACTTGTGTTTGAATGAATACTGAAACACATAAACGGGATGGTTGAGTGCTTTGACCGCACTGACACGTTTCGAGCGGTTGTTCATAGACCCCTTTAGTAGATTTGAGGTTTCGGTGAAGGGGCCGTTAATTAGGATGAAGTTAGAATGTATTTTTATCCACGGGGCAAATTCAGTAAGTAAATATACGAATCTACTAAGAAACAGTCTTGCATGAAGTAGTAAACGGTGATGAATCGAAAGTATTGTAAATAATGTAGTGTAAAACTGTTAAGAAATTAGAAGAACATTGAAAAACTGCTAACTGAAGCAATCTGTTGGACAAAGAGCAATGGATAGAAAGGGTCAAAAACAGTACGGTGAATAGAAACATTTGAGGGGTTGTTACGTAAAGCAATCTCAATGCATCGAAAAGCAATATAAGTGAGCGGGCACTGATGAATGGACACAAATGATATGCACCTCCTGTGGCCAAAGAATAGAGGCAACATTGCTAACCATGTGTAGAAGGAATGAAGGACTGTCCTTCTTGGTATCATTCTTGATCAAAGAAGTTATCCTTCAGACGCAGCTAATTCACCGATGATCTTATAAAAATGGTTGTGGGTCCTCAGTACTTGAAAGACGTCTTTTAGAACTCAAGTTTTAGAACTGAAGCGAGCGCGTGCGCCGTGTACCACGCGTCAAAACAACGAGTGAGTCAATGGAACTTCCAATGAAGAATCGAACCGTGCTTTTCAGTTTCTGTGGCTAGCAAGTCAAGCAGCCATAGGGACTGTAGATGCTTGCACTAGTATGCTCGCTCCTAAGCATGCATTTAGATAAGAATCTATCTTTAAAATTAAAGAAAAGGCCAATGACAGTGCTCCTACAAACACAGCGAAATCCACACCATGAGGTTCATAGACAGGACTTAGGTGTTGCACTGATGGTGGTAGTAGTGGATCTGCGGTAGGCTGAACCCATATAGATAACAAAGCTTGCGAACCCACTAAATGCCTCGCTGTGCATTTGACATGGAGGCCAGTCGGTTCCAGCTTTGCTTATTTTCCTCTTGCAGTCCAACAGATCAGAGTAGACTCTGATAGCATGCGTTCAATCAATTTTCTCACAAAATACACTCCCCGACTCAGAAGCAAACCTTCTTGTTTTAAACTATTAAATCATGTATACTGAGAATCTTTTTAAAAAACCATCTACACTTTTCCCTTATTTAATAAAAGAATCCTTTTAGTACGCTGCTTGGTTACAGAATGCCATAACTAAGGTGTAACTTTCAAAGTATGAACAGCCGCATTTGGAGGTAAAACATCTACTTTGCAGTAAAGGAAGCTGAGACAACAAGAAAACTAATTTCGTCATGTCTACTTACCACAAAGAACAGTAATGAACGATTTCATTCTTCAGGTTTTTCACAAGTAGCAAGAGGTCATTTGAGCTAGTCATTTCGAAGGAGAGAAGAGCACTTCAGGCAACATGGTACACGCCCATTGGTTGGCTTTCGCCTCAGGATACATTAGCCACCCTCTTCTTGCTCGAATTGGACCTGGTGATGACATAGCAGAGCAAATGCTATCCAGATTTTATGCGCATTTGTCATTGCTTCAAGAAATATGAAAGCGTCGCAAAGCAGTGGTTTCTCATACGCCCTCTTCCATGGCAGCTGGCGAAGTTCATCGGCAGATGCCTGTGCAAAAACGGGTCTTCTGACGTAAAAGTGGCGAATAGATCACTATATGCTGCTGGGATCCTCTTAGTCCCATGCTTCACGAATCAGCATCGGTTTATTCCATAGTTTGATTTGAATATTTTGGGGAAAGACATTTGCCCTTTCGAGCGTTCCTTCTTTTATCCAGTGCCACAGCCAACATTGATTTCTTTGCTAACCACTTTGCACAAAGTCGGTATCCTGCATCGCACAGTTGGTTTATTAAGCTGATGTAAGAGTACAAAGCACATTTTGACATCGAATTGAGGGATTTTACGTAGAACCGTTGCTTGTTATGATCGCCTTTCCTACACTCCTTCTAAACGTACACAGCTAAGCACTTTTGTTGATTCCCCTTTGTGAGCTGCTAGATCTTTTAAACACTCAAACTAACCACTTTTTATTTTACTTCCGATCCTTCGTTGTGAGTTTAACACATCGAAACATTTAAATCGTAGATTGTTTTGTCGTTTAAGAAATGGCTTGCGACGAATGCGGATGGAAGGGCGGCGCAGTAGGGCATCTTTTTCATAGTCAAAACAGCCAAACCTCACAATCTAATTTTAGTGCACCGCGCGTTAACTTCAACAGACTAAGGCTTAATGAGGCAGCTGCAAAATGTGCCAACGACATGATAGACAAAAATGTGCAACGAGTGAATTGTGTTGGCAACATCGTTGCTCTTTTGAGCCACAAGCGTTCAGCTTATGTTTTGATCGAGTTTCGCTTTGCTCAAGTGAGGAGTTCATAGGAAGAGTGCAATGGTGAGTGTCACTACAGCTGACCTTTACTTAACCAACAAGTTTAGCAAGCCAACTCTCAGTGTATACATGGTGTGAGATCACCCGCTCATTTGCATAGTTAGATGAATACAAAGTCCTTCATATTTATGTCATTGATCAAATAATCTAGAGCCTGTTATTGAGTAGACGGGGAAGTTAGTTTGAGTTGTCTAATTGTTGAAAGCAAGCGGAAGTGATTCATTTGGCTAAAACTGAATGCAGTGCACAAGAATAAAATGCAAAATCGTCATCTTGACCAAGGACGAGGTGTGTGTTCGCTTTGTGTTAGGCAGTTTTTTAGATCATTTGGCGAAGCCTCATAGTCCCCTCCTTCTTTGCCTTCCCACTCATCCTTAAATTCCTGATCTTGAAACAAAGTCTGGGCCCATCTCTACTGATACAGTGTTGATGGCTGATGTTTTGTTTGGATGAGGCATATCGCCATCCAGAGTCGTTACAATTGTCTGATAACTAAAGTGATGTGGAAGGCAAAATTTTGAAACGCAATCTTCTACTGTTCGACAGAAAACCAAATTGTCACTGCTTGAAACGATTCAGATGCAAATAAAAATTAGTTGACTTGCCTCTGCAGTGCCAGCAGTGATTCGTTGTATCAATTTGGCACATTTGCAGCCTATGTACAGCCTTTTCCGGACAAATTAACAGAACCATGACCTCAATATGCAGTCTTAAGTTCCCACTAAAGTGCTCCTAATGCAAGGATTGCTTTGCTCTATGCATGCGCCTTCATTTATTACCAAGTTAGAGCACACGAAGATAATATTTGTAGGCTTAGTAAAGCACACTGATACATTGTCCTAGACGACAAGGTGCTGGACGAAGGGACGAACGCCCCAAACACACAGAAACAAATAACCTTACTGTCGAAAGGGCAACATCATTTTTACTTCTCTGAGTGCATGTTTAGTAAGAGCACTGTAAAACGCCTTTCAGCATGGCATTCGTAGCAACAGAAGTACTATGTCTGGTAACATAGTTTTACAACCCAATAAAGTTTTCCGACTCTCTGGTAAGTCACAATGCTTAATTTGTTAATTTGAAACAATCCCGATGTAAGTGACCTGTCTAAAACAGCCTTTAAAGTTTTAAAAGCAGTGACATCCTGATATATGGTTATTTTATTAGCAGCGCTTCGTCACGTTTGCACTGGCTTATGAAATATTAGCGAGTTAGGTTACTGATGGATTACTAACTAGAAGACCTTGAACCGATGAATCGTGGAAGCTGTGTTCTATATCCTCATTCACTCACAGTTCCAACAAGCTCTAGTCTTCTTCCATTGTGTCTGTCAATACCGAAGGCGATAGGTGCATCCTCAGCCAATCATTCTCGTGTTCTGCCTCACCTTCATTGCCATTGGGCTTTGCGCTAAGGGGTGAAGTGTCGACTTTTGGTTTTTGTCTCTTCCTATTCCTAATAATGTGTTCGAACGCTGTAAACGTAATATTTTTGTCAGATTACGTTTAAAGAGAAACCACAGTATTGGTGAGTTGAAAAGACAACAAATTATTTGATACCAACTGCTGTTTTACATCTACTGTATGCTGACGACTTTTCCACTATATTGATGAATCTGTGATTGAATGGTCCCTATCATTCACTGTATTCACAATGGACGCTGTTACGCTTGGAGTCACATACGCAAGCACTAACGATGATGCCAACTGAGAAGGCGAAGTTGAGGCAGCGACGCAATAAAGGAGGAATAGTTGAAATTAAGTGCGTATGAGCAGGAAAAGCATTGGGAACAGACTGGACGGAAAAAGCAAAGCAGTGGTAATGCAGTTTTCTAATGTTAACTGATCCCATTCTACTATTTTAAAGTCGAACGAAACTGACGGAAGCAGCCAGTTGACCGCATTTAGATAAGTACGGTGGGGATTGAACTCCAAGAGATGGTGAATGGATGGGATCTTCTTAGTTGTCAGCAATTTTGCTTCATATTCCAATGCTTAATCGCTGTCACAAGCTGAGCCGCGCACACCGTCGTGAGCAGACAGGTTGTGGAGGTCCTTTATTACCATCTGTGTTATCCATTTTCAATGCTAGGGCTTACAACGTGAATACTGTTTGCTTTGTGAATTATTGACTATCAGAGTCAAAACCAGTCACATGCCATGTGGTTACATTTATGCACCTTTCACCTCTCATTTTCGCAACACTACGCAGAGCATTTTATGTCCACAGTATTTCGTCGCGGTACTAGGTGGGGAATAAGTAGTAAGATGCCCTCATTGAGTGCAGTGAATGCACATCAGTTGGAGTCATTTTTGCCTATTAATTTTATTGGCAGTTCTAAAGCAAATGAGATAATTCCACCACTGCGCGGTCTCGTTCAACTCTGCAGTGCATTGTGCACGAGTAGACATGTGATGGGTAGATAGGCAGATGTCAACCTCGGAATGACCACCACGTCGAGGAATGCCACTCATTAACAGCATCTGTAGTAGAATACGCTAATTCCTCGTCGTATCCTAGAGACACACGTATTAAAGTCATGTCACACCATGGCAGCTATTACCGCCATTATAATAGCATTGACTGATCCAAATCGCCATTCCTAGTTAATAGAAATTTAGCTGGTTCCAAAAAATTATAACAACTTGCTATCCGATGGCAGTGGGTTTAGATACGCGACATTGGCATCGTTAAAAGGAAGTAAGGTCCTCCTTTCCGCAAGCGAAGCATGAGGAGATGTGGAGAATAGCCAATCAGACAAGTAATGTATTTATGGGTTTGAACGGAGTAGCCTTTTCTCGAAACTATTAAAGTAGAGCTGGGTGCACTATGCCATTTTTAAATTACCACAAAATTCAAGACGGTGTCCGATGAACCGGATGCTCGCAGTAGGTAGTGACCACCGAGCTATATCAGTAGCTTAAGTAGGAATTTTGGGTAAAGTTTGGTTGCCAATGTACTTAACAAAATTTAGCAACAAAGCTTGTTGCCTATTCCTTAAGTTTGGCAGTCTTATGCGTGTTGTTGCGCCTCGACCATGTCTATTACGCCAACATCCATCACGTAGACCGCATGCATGGATGCAGTCGCTCATGGATGAGTGGGCTTGATTGGGAAATAAATTCAGACTACGTAACTTGACTTAATAGCAGAGAACACTTAGAGCGTGCATTCCACAAGCAAAACAAATTGACAGAGTTGTAAAAACAATTTCGACGTCTCTGGCCTTCAGCTTTGTCATCTGCTCCTGCACACATAATCTGCTGACCACACCGCACTATACTTGCACCCCTGCCTCTTCTACAAAGTCATCAATACAAGGCACAGCTTACAGAATTCGTAAACGCTAAGGAACCAATAAACAACTCACTGCCTCATAGCCCACAATTACCTTATTTAATATCGTCCGCGGATTTGGCTGAACACTTAGGAGCAGGTTTGCTTCCCGTCCTCTGCCTCGCTGCGTTCGTTACCCCGCAATACCGCATTTACCCTCATGTCCGTTTAAAATAGGCTCACTTTCATCGCAATAAAAGGCAAGATAATGCTCTAATTGTAGCATTCTGCCAGAAAGCTAAGCGATTGGCAATCCTTCCAGCCAATATTTTCCCATCTGCCACAAAAACACTTCCACCAACCAGCCATTAGACCTGCGTAAATTGCGCAACACCACATTATTTGACAGCATGAAATGCTTGTTGACTTGACTAAATTTATTGCTTAGAAAAAATCTTTAGAATCAACCTATTCAGCATCCCATCCTTGACATAATTTAGAAAATGGTATCAAGAAGTGATGTTTACAGTGAAATGTTGGGTCGCAGTGAGATTAAATGCTGAGTTATGTGGATGCAAGTATTGCACTTGATTGAAACAAAGCAATGAACTCAAACCAACATTCTACCACCGTGATTTGTTTTGCTGTCAACAGTAAATGGAAGAGTAATACCTTTTAAAGTCGTGTAGTGTACACCAATGTGAGCATTACAAGGCTTACACAAATTTAAACGACAAATGACCACCATGATATCACCTTTTACATAACATCAGGAGAAGTGATGCCAACTGGGATGGGAACATCATAAAACACTAAAAACGCTAGCTACATTAATCTAGCCACATTCCACACAAACTAAAAGCGCAAGATTTATAAATCAGAGTGCAAACTTTTTACAATAGATCTCGAATTGCTGCCGGGTGGGTGGGTAAAACCCATGCTCCTCCATTATGGCGAAATGCTGGACCTGACGCTGAGAATCGCAGTCCACACTCCGTTTATTCAGAAGGCGTATCATGCAATCACAAACTTTGTGGAATATAATCAAATTATTATAAAGGGAAGAAACATTGAAACCACATGAACCAATTCATACACTATAACACAGATCCGTGCTTACGGTGCATCTAGGATCCTTATTGACTTCGACTAGATGAAATGAAAAATGCCTTTGCGCACAAACGATTGGGAGTGATCTAATGGCAAGGGTGAGAACCTGGAATGCTATTTGCTCTCTTCTCTGGTTGCTCCCTCTGGATTGTGAATTTACTATCCAGCAAAAAGGACTATTTCCTACGGCCTCTATTATGAGCTGCGTAGCCTTGATAAACCGTGCATGGTATGCAATTTGAACTGCTATGAAGCATATACCATGACAATGGGTTGGTGACCAGGTGTTCCCTGAGACAGTGGATTAGTAGGGAGTATAAAATGAAAAGGGTTTGGCAAAAATCATTGTAGAGAAACGAAAGCAAACAAATGGGCTTGTGAGAAAAGCTTGTTAAACTTATGCACCATTGTCTGATCTCGAACAACGGACGCTATGTTTTGAATCTCAGATGCTTAAACCTGAGCAGACTTGATGGTGTGGAACAATTCTAGAATGCCTTGCCTTATTTCACTTTCAAGAAGTTGCCAACATTGTAGCATCATTCAAGTAAACTCTAGAGCTTGGCACCTTACGCAATTCCTTCTAATTGGTCAGCATAACACATAGGTGTGTGTTGAGTGTGCTAGTGATCAATATAGGACAAAGCTCAGCCAAATTCGTGGGGCTGTGAAGCTCTCTGATCCTCCGCCACCTCTCATTGGTCACTGTGACTCGCACGAACGCACCTGACTTACAGACACATTTACCCGTCTCCATCACACAAGTGAGGCGGGTTTGTGGCATCTCTGTCTGCCAATCAATCTGGCGAAGTAGACCAAATTAAATCCAATTCTTCGTCAAAACCGCTCAACTCCAATCGTAGTGCTTACTATGATGTGTGACTGCTTAGATAAATCTACCTCTCTTCTACAGATGTCCAGTCAAATTTCGATTGAACTGCAGTCGATTTGCTTTAAAGCATGTCAGATGGCGACCATTTTGTAATTACTTTTTGAAGAAGCGATTCGTATCTGCTGTTTATTCTGGAAACCACAAAGCGAATGTCGTTTAGCAAATCGAATCGGCTCTGATCTACTATAAATTAACTGATCTACTGTTTGGTTCGTTGCCATTAAAATATTACCTTTTGGTAAGCTGGAAAATGTGATTGTAAAGTATTTTACCATACTGGAGGATGATATATCTGTTCACGTAGGAAGGAGGAAAGCGTTACAACAAAAGGCGGTAAGTAAATAAAGTGCAAGTGACCACAGCCCAAATTGAAGCAGCGCAAAGGAACAATGAAAGTACTGAAGTGGTGTCACAACTACATGAATGCCAACCTTCAGAAAATAGTACAATGCATCTTACCATCTGCTCCTCTGCAGCTCCCAGCCAAAGGCGAAATCGTCATTAGCATGAGGTGTAATTGAAGACGCATCTTCAATGCAGAAATACGATGCATTCACAACTTGCAGCGCATGCATAGGAAAGTGGCTCAAACATATCAACCTATGAGATGTGAGTCCCTAAATTACAGGACGACCTCATCGTTCACGCATTGAATCATGAGACGTAAAATTGCATGTGGATGGGTCTGCATATGCTGCCACGCATGATATCAACAAGGTGCACGGACGTGAATGTTAAAGCAACGCAAAAGACAGGTTCACGTCATGAAACTCAGGGTTTTCTATCATATTACTGTCGCGTGAGCCAGTATAGGTTAGCAGACATTAAATTGGATGTCTGATTCAAGTTTCAATTCTCCGCTTCGGAACTCTTCGTTACTGATGAAGGAGTAGGGCTGTGTTCCATACCCCATTACTGCATTTAGGCAAGTTGTCGTGGAGAGGAGACCGCGACATGAGCTCACAATAAAAGGGGGCCTAGAGGCAGTGTCTCATTTTAGAGAGGGATGAAGCACGACCCAAGTTTATCATACATTTCCATGTCGCACCTTAAGTTTCGCCAAAAATTTTTGCAGTATTTGCGAGAAACTGGGAAAGGTCAAAAACCGCCACAAATGCAGTTTAATGAAATTAGGATATTGCACAATGCTAGGTTTGCATTATTGACTCGCTTGCATAAACTACCTCCAATGGGAACAGAATTTTGTTCGATACCATTCCGCAATGCTCTGCAGTAGACTTCGGTGGTGCAGTGCAAATTGCCTTTATAATGCTGGACACTCACAATCGCTGGAGAAGAGATTGTTCTGACTTCCATCTTCCCCTATTTTACGCTGAATGCTGGCATTTTTCATTCAATCAATTATCTGACAGCTTCACGACGTAATACATAGAGCTGATTAATCTACATGTAAATGTGTCAAGAATTGCCAGTTTGCCGAATTCGTAGTCTTTTTGGGTAATTAATTCCTAAATTATCTTTATTTATACTCAGTGTGAAAGGCAAGCATTAAGTGAATTTCACTTGAGCCATCAAATCAAGAAGACCAATTCTCTAAGCCAAGTAGCAAAAGGCTCAAATGCATTATTTGCGAAGCATCCAAATGGGCACATTTGTCAATATGATAAGGCCTATCGTGTCACGTCGACTAAAGAGGCTGCAATATTTAAGCACACAGTCTTTCTCGCCTATAGTTTTGGCGGTTATTGACATTTACGGATGTGTATGTATCCACCTCACTGAAGAAACTAGCTGCATCTTAGAGTAAGCAATTAGATTAAGGCGTTTAAATGATGGTAAGGGGCAGAGGCTAGTCGAAATGAAACCGTATCTAGACTCGATGGTTGCTAGCGGTGTCAACACCTGAATTACCAAGCAGTGTGCTGCGCTAGTCCTTCGCTGGTTTTTTGACGTCAGCATAAACATCAGCAGCGGTAATTTGAAGGCGGCTCGCCGTTTTGATAGAAAGAAGGGAGATATTCAGATAAATGTTAATGGAATTTTAGAGAAAGAATGATCGGAACACATATCTGCAGGGAAATCCGATAAGAGTGGCCAAAAGATAATCGCTTTTCTCTAATAGAATGGTCGGCATGATCTACTACCAGCAGTGCCAAAAACCCACTATGCCTTAAACACGAATGTGAACGTGTAGGAAGATCGAAAGAATAAGACGTCTCTACTAGCCAGACAAGCACGCGCTCATAATACCCCCTTCACTTAGCTACGCAAATCAAAATAATTCTGATCGCCCTACTAAGGTCATGCTATTGACTGTCACAATGTATTAATTGGGCTATGAAGAACCTCAGACGTATTTTAAAATTTTAGCCCCTTCACTTGTTGAGAATCGTGTTTATAACAGACGAAGGGTGTAAATAACCTCGGGATGATCTTCTAGACAGAGAACCTGCATCCTCACAAGAAATTAAAGGCAAGTGGAACCATACAGACAAAACAGACGTTGCCAGTGTGATAATAGCTCCCCGTGAACTCTGTCTGTAGGCACATATAAGCGCCCAATTGTTAAAATACTTTTATTATCTACTTTGCAGACACAACATTCTTAACTTTAAGTGTTGGCTGCATCGCGTTGTCACTATACTGCATTGACGTCTTTCGCATTAGGTTGCTTGGCCTTGGTTGTCAGCATCCTGCAGTGGAACTTTAACCGGTAGCTACCAATGCAAGTTACGTTAGCTATGATGGATGCCACAGCGCTTGGTGCCTCAGTGTTTGCCATTCTTGATGCGCACAAATAGCGTTCTAAATCTACATTCCAATTTCGGTTGTCTATTCTTTTGTTTGTTTCGACTCGAGGTGAAGCAGACGAAGGCCATGGTGTCCCTTCATCCCTCTCAACTCATGCAGTAGTGTTTCCCAGCACTCCTTCCCTATTTTATTGAAGGCAGACTTAGCAAAATGTTAGGTTTTCAGGTTTTGTGCAACTACCCAGCTGAATGTTTGAAGTGCAACTGGGTTTCGCGTCCGAGTCCAGCCATTGTATCCCTACCGACTTTGCAAACATGCATCTTACCGTGACTGGACTCACTCTAGACTCGCGCTATAATCTCAAGCAATTCTACCTCTTTGAGCATCTCACATTTTCTTAAAAAATAAGCCTTTAGCAAGAAGGGAACCTTATTCTTTCAGAATAAAAAGCAACCATTTTATCAACGAAATGGGTTTATTGAACACTGCTGTCCATCATGTCTTTTGCATATCTCGCAGATGTCGCATTTTTGCTTCATTCTGTTAAAAGTGAATACGAAATGTGTTTAGATCCAATCATGCGATGCGAATGTTTTAATGATGGAAAAACTTGTGCTGCACGGTCGCTGCTCGCGATTTCCAAGCGCCAAATATCTCAAAAGAAAAACAAACGTCTGGCCTTGTGCAAAGTTCCGGTGCTTTCTTAAAGGCAGGGAAAGATAACTACTTCAGCAGGATGCATTTATTCAAGAAACAGAAGAAATTGAATTTATTTGTGTAGCTCAGAAGCAAATCCACATTTTAACGGAGTTTTTGACTGTTTAAGAGGCTGCACCAAATCACTCGCTCAACACAATCAAACCTGCGGTCAGTTACCTGTCCATACTATTACTATTCACTTATATAAACAGTGATATTTTGATGCAGGCTATTTCAGCACTAGCAGCGCATCCCATTTGCACTGGCTCGTCCAACGTTATCTGATTAAAATCCCAACAGATCGCTTATTGGGGATCATTGAATCAGTTCAACATGGAAGTTGGAAGATGATTGCCTCATTTGCTTCCACAAGCTCTAGTTATATATTGTCTCTGCCAGCATTGGATGATATAGATTTATCTCAAGAGAAGAAGCGGAGTGATAACAGAACCAAGACTTAGTCCACTTTAAACCCGTGTATGCGGTGCTAGTAGCAAAAATGTTAAACGGCGGAACAAAACCATCTTCCGACAGCTCTTTGGCGTGCGCACAAGGTCTGACACTAGCAGAGAAAATGGCACTCCTGACAGTTGTGCAAAGGAATGAAAAACTAAATTAACAGTCATTTCTACGAAGGAGTGTGACTAGAATTGGAATACGAAATCAATGAGCGGACAATAAAATCAACAGATAGGTTTGAAATGACTAAGCAGATGGACGTCACTCTAGCCCTTGCCGTAAATAGGGTGTCCCCAACAGTCGGCTCGTGGGACACATCGAAGATACCTCAAGCCAATCCAACGATGACTCACTGCACTGCCTGTTCAACCCCTTACCTGAACCGAAGTAATATCATCAACTGCCATTGTTGGCTCATTGATGGGGCCTAACTCATTCAAACTTAATTGCTCTCCTGCATTTATCGTCGTCTAACATTGGCTGTTGATTGAATTATACCATCACTGTAAGTACTGCTTTTGTCAACTTGTTGCTCTCATATCCCTCTGCCGTATTCCTTTACCTGAAAAGCAGGATCAACATAGCTCTTAAGAGCCTTAACGCCTGCATTATTTGTAGCACTCTACTTAGATTTCCTTATTGCGTTCCAAACTCTATTGCTTCAAATGGCTAGTGCTTCATATAGACTTGTACTGTCTCATATTTTAAGCGACATCCGACGAGACACCTTGCGCCGAAATACCGTATTGATTGAGTTCATAGCCAACTGGATTCATCAGTCGTGTGTTGGCCCTGATCATTGGCAATGATTTCTACCTTACGGCAATGAATTCACCGACGCACGAAAAGGTTGTTCCGAAGTCAATGCCGATAGCTCGGCCTATTGACACCCTTATGCAGCAGACACGATTCCGTACAGGCATAGTCTGCTAAAGATGACCTTCACGATTGCCGTCATCTTGCATTATTAACAGCCATCTATCCTGCAAACAGCCGCACAATGCGCCTCAAATGTTGAACCGCTTTTGTCGAATGTGTCAGAACTTTAATGGATTTGCCTGTTAGTTAAAACTACGGACGTCAATTTGCGTTGTAATAAATGCCTGAGGTGAAGTCTTATAATACCCTTAATTCATGAATTGAATGATTACAAAATCGATATAGCGTCTTTTCAACATGGCAACATTGCAATGCAGGATGATACACTGGCCATTCAACGAATACTTATTTTAAAGGAGAACCGAAAATCCCAGCGGCGCACTACACTGGGACAGCGTTTTGCTGTGGACGAGATCTCGCCTTTGGTGCCGATGAGAGCAAAGATGGTGGGCGGTCACATGACTGTGAATTTGATAGATAAACTAATCGCAACATTGGCGTAAATCGATACTAACCAACGTCAGATGACGAAGAATGGAGGCGAACTATCCGGTTCGAATGAGCTGCGCATCATTAAAAGATCTAATGACAGCTATTGCTGTTAACAAGTTAAGCGATTGCTACAAAAAGTCAGCGCAATTAGGAATACGAGGAAACTAATTAAACTATGATGGTAAAAAGGCGATTGCTTGTTCGGCATTCGTCTGCTCTGAGTGAAGCCACACTCCATTCACTTGCATCGTATTAGTATTTTGAAAGATCATCTTCTCCTGTGCAATTCCATAATAAGAAAAATTCTAATTCATTACTTGCCATTTATATTACACCTTCGCACCACGTGTTTGCTAGTAGGCAACATGGCTCTGCATAAAGGGATTCGCCTGTAGCAAGCTGTTCACCTTAAGTGAAAAATGAAGTTACAGCTCACATGGCAATAAATTGAATGTATTTTGCAACAGGAGGACGACAACAGTAACAACAAACAACAATTGCCATCACCTACTTGCTGAGACCTTCTGATTGCACAAGGAGGTTTAGGCTTCGAATAAATACAGAGCTGCTTATTTATTTGAGCGGAAACACTGCTTTTTTAATAAATCTGATTGCTCTACTTCAGCCCAGGCACAAAATGAGAAAGTATCATTTTGAATGTCCGAGCAGCTGTACAGGTGAATGATGCCCCCTTCTTAGCTTACACACGTCTTTTGCATTACAGAGATATTGATGATTAAAATCCACCTATCTTGTTTGATTTTACTGTATCGCTAATGTTAAACATTAAACAATCCAACTTATTCTCCAAGACCTCTGAAATCATCATCACAATGCCAATCTGATAAAATAATTTTATGGAACCTTCGGCATACCTTTCGTGCACATTAATAGTCACCACCTCATTTGTGCATTTCGGGAGCATCGTTTTTGACTTCCTAATGCAGAAATTAATCCGTTATTATAGTTTGAAATGGTGCTGGACTTTAGATCCACGAAGATATTCAAGTGTCGGCAACATTCTTCAATCGGTTTCATGATATCATACATCCTTCTTGTTGAGACGACTTATCAATGGCAACAGAATAATCCGTTTCGCCTCAAAAAGTTGCATTGAAGTTAAACCTCTTTTATTGTATCAGTCTTGGCTGACTTGGGAGAGTAATGGGAGAATCAATGGGAAAGTTGTGAAAAAACTCTACAGGAAGGTCCGAGCTTATCATCATATATTAATGGGCAGAGACCCACTTGCGCCGATGACGGTATGAAATTCAGTGGGTGGTTCTAATATAAGAGGAGTGATTGGTTTCAAGGGCAAATGCTCTAAAGGCCATTGTAAATGCCAACCCTTCTGATTGCATTCTAGCAATCAAATTCTCTGAAAGTTAGCTACGTCACTTCCTGCCCTAATGTGTTCTAGAAATGTTCAGTTATAAGTATACAGGAAAAAGGAAACTTCAATGTATGCACCTGTTTGGATGGTCGGCCTGGAACGCTAAGTATCATATTACCGTTAGTGGACTTAAGGACTATACGAAAATAGCAGCAAATTTGATATCCTTAGCTGCACACGATATTCGGTCAAAATGAGAGGACGTACATTAAAAAGGCTGCCCTAGGCGTCTCACTTTCTGTATTCGGGCAGTGACAAGAGAAGTTGAAGCCACACTGTGACCCTCTAAGAACTCACATCTTAAAGTTGGCTGCAACGTCTATGAGGAAATGCTCGTGCTAGCCAGAAAGGCGATGCATCCCATTTCCGTAATCGGTATTAGAATAGAACCTAGGTGGATGATCTAGCCTCATTAGTCTAGAAGCTTCTCGGGTCGATTTTGAGGCAACTCCATTTATTTTCTGACAACAGATAGAGTGCAACCCATTTCTAACGCGACTTGAGTGTGCTTGCATGATTTTTTTGCATAGCATGGTGAAGCTTATGCAGAGACCTTATATTTGTACCGTCGGATAATATCACAAAGGAGCATTGTTTTCTAAACGCTTGGTAGTAGTAAGCATTTGCATTCCAAGACCTTCGTAGGTAGTTTCGATGCCCCTCTCTGATGCTAACCTGCTTGACTGTACTCGAACAAAGGAAGCAACAACGCAGATAAATGTATTTCTTGAGTGTACGTATTAACGTAGACAAAGAACACACACTTCTAGCCTACTCAGCATGAGCCTGCTGTGAGTGGCATGCTGAAAGGTCCAGATGGCAATGAGGAACTTGCAAGGCTACAGCAAGTAAAGCTAGCCATGGCAGTGCACAATGAGGCTTGACAAAACATCAAATCTAATAGATTTTGTGCAGCTAGGAGCCCTCACAAGGCGCGATACTTCATAGTGAACGAAAACGCAGCTCACAAGTAGGGAATGACTTCCAACCTCTACCTGAAAACACATAAGCAAAGAAATCGTCTCTCTCACAGCAAGGGACATCACGAGTCATTGATGAATTCACTCACCGTCTATTGGTGGCGATGCAATGCAGTGATGGCGCACACACTAAATGCACATGGGCAACGTACACACCAAATGCATTAAGCATAATCTCTGCTCAGTTTTACTGCTGCACTCACTCATCCACACACTTATCTATCTTTGGCAAAAGAATCGCTTTAAGAAACACGCATTAGGGAGTCGATTTCAAACAAATGATGAGCCACTGACAAAGTCACTATCATAGTAGTGCTTTAATAGTGCGCATACCTGCATCCACAACTTTTACACACAAAGAGCTTTGGGTGACAATCTCATGCCCTGTCTATACCACAAGATGATCAAAAACGCAAACGCTAACCAAAGAATCCCCAAAGCATTATTGGCCTAATTAAACACCATGTTACCTCGATCCCGCAAAGCAAATTTCACATGACTGCAGCAATCTACGGTTCAATAAAAACGTTTAACAGAACTGCAAGGTTACTTGACGAAATCATGCCTGCAGAATCTTGGGAGCTAAATTGTAAAAAGCAAAATTAAACGGCATCAAGCTTCCTTCTCACCTCAATCGCAGTCATTTGTACTGCTTTGGGTTGCATTTTATTTGCGGCTGCACCTTCGTTGTTACTCCCGAGAGCAAACCTTTGCCACCACTAAGCATCGTGGTGATGCCTCGATGCTTCAATGTGCCCGCTTTGTTCTGTGACGCCAGTGAAGATGGCTGTGCCTTCAACATAGCGGTGAAGCTGGCGATGGGGACTTAGAAGCAAGTGGTGCCGGTGCCAAACACTCCATCAAGGAGGACTCCAACACCATTAATCGCTGTGCCCTTTCTGGCTCGATCACCTACAACGGGAAAGCAAACCACTTCACAATCGACAAGGTATGCCACTGGACAAAACCATGCAGAGCAAACCTTTGCAAACTCTTGTTAGGCTAATTTACTCACCACAGATTTATGTAAATGAAATTTCATCCTGTGAGAGGTGCTAATGGAAATACACCTTCGCAGAGCAAAATTGGAGGTGATGGAGGGTGGAAACAACAAAATACCTGTGACCGATGCAATAGTGAACAGAAGGTTGATGACAAAAGAAGTTTTACCATCAGTCGAACCATAAAACAACACATAGTTTGAAATGTGCTCACACTTTTGTACAGAATTATGTAAAGTCCCACCTCTTCAATCTTTCGGCCACCTAATTAGCGAGTGATTCAAATGATACTTTAAAATCCGTCATTTTCGTGACAGGCACTCCTCAATTGTTTCACTCGTCTCCTCAATGGTGAGCACATGCACCTGATTCTTGCCACTGTTGTGTAGATACATGTTTAGAAAACGCCATTGGAGCTGACATACATAAATCCCCATTTGTGTGCTCACAGACGTATGCAAACACATCATTGCGATAATCACAGTGAGGCTGCAACGCCTCGTGGTCGTTCAAAGTTGCAATATGAAATTATACCCCGCTTGATAACGTCGATGCACGTCGAATTACTAGTTGCCAAGCTAACCATTTGTCGTTTATGTTAAAGCTAATGTATAGTGCAATCAGTGCCACCACATTTCCGACAGTAAACTCTTCAGTTCTGATCCCACCACTGCACCACGCATGATGCTTGACACCTTATTGTCCCCTGTGCCAAATGGTGGTTAAACGCAATTGGGTAATGTAAGCTAGGTTCTGAAATGAAGAATTCCATGCGTGAGTACCGAAAAATAGATTTGACAACTAAAGAAACGCCTGTCAACCATCCAAAATAAGCGCAAGATATGAACGGCATTGACTTTGACTGAGAACATGGACGTAAAAGGTGTTTATATGTCGGTGTAGGACATACGTAAGATAAAGATGTTCGGCTGGTCCAACAGAACCAAAACACTAATGCGGATGCGTTGAGGCAGTGTAAGGAAGAAGGTCCTCTCCATCATTGTTTAGCAATCCCCTTCCACACCTACAAATTGGACGAGTTTGAGGCGCATTGGCAAGGGCGATTGGAAAAGCAGGCCAAGAGTAAAGCGGGTTGCAGTCTACAAAGCACGTCAAGGGCAAACTAGAAAGGTGGTGCGCAAAAGGCGAGGAAGTCAGCCTAATTGAAACCTTTTTGGTTATTGCACCAACTGAAAGCCAGATGCAATGGTACCCATAGCAGTAGCTTACTAGAAGCTTAATGGTGTCGATACTGTTGCGTTGTGTACAAGGACAACGAGGGCGACGCCTTTGGATTACATGAGCAAAGTGAAATCAACCACCCAGAATGGAAAGCGACAGGTCTAGGTCTGACGCTCAATGCATTTCGTCTGTGGCTACAGGTGAGCACATTCTTGTGGTGCCGCTTCATTGACTCATGTCTTAATGCATTCCGTGGTACGGATCAAAATCCGTTTTCACTGTTTTACCTTTACACAGGAGAAATTGAGCTGCAGATATGGCAAGAGACAAGTAAAGGAGTCCACCATCAAAGAGGCGAACGCAACCATTGATGAAGGCGTTTCACGGAAAGGGCAGATACTGCCAGCACGAATATACAGATACTGTGAGCACACTCCACCCGACGTATCGTGTTATGGACCGAGTGATTATAAAGCTACATGCGGTACCGATTCTCTGGTCAATGAGGTCACATTCGGTAAAAGCTTTGCTTGCACCTCCTCGAGAACAGATACCTTGTGATTCCTGCTGCCATAACAGTCACAGTCGTCCTCCCTACCGTCAACGCCGATGGTACAACCATTGTCATTCATATCACAGAACTATACGGGAACGTCCAAGCATCCCCAGAAGGACAGAGTACCATGGCGACTGGTAGCGGCAGCGTTGAGAACTTAGGAGGGACAGCATAGGGGATGGATGAAGTGCATTCTGAAGAAACACCTTTAACCGCGATTACAAAGTGAGAGCAACTTGATTTCACTCATTTCTACTTGTCACAATTGGCCCATCAGCCTTATACAACCTGAGTCCCCCCAAAATAGCAAATGAGGCAGCGGGCGTGGAAGTCATTCTTCCTTTCTCACCTAAGTGCCTTCCTGTTAGCAAATATGCAATACGATGACCTCGATGTCTCGATGCTCGAAATGAGGGTGATGAGATAATGTTTCGGTTAAGCAAACGCCTCCAAACGGTCAATGAATAACCCTTCTTCAGTACAGGGGTCTTATTTGCCAGCGTATGGGGTTAGCGATGGACTTGTGACGAACGTCTACTGACCTGCATAGTACGAACCATCTAGATCACTCACCACTTTAGTGACCTATATTTATGGCCTTTGATCGACCTCACTGTCCGAGTGATGCTAAACGTGGTTATTGCACTTTCGTACGTGAGTGTGAGCTCAATTCGCTTAAAAGCTTGATAACCAGCCATGTTGATTTATAGTATGCGGAGGTTTATAAGTACTGAGAATGGTAAGCTATTAATATTGCAAGTCGATTAGTCAAGCGGAGGTGTTTACAAAGTGCACAAAACTAAAAGGCCAGATATAAGCACAAGTCAATTTTTGTTAGCGCATGGAATCACTTTGCGAGATATAATACCTTTTGGTCTTGAATAACTGATGCAAAACCGGTCATCTCAACGTTGAAGAGCACATACTCCCACTGAGAGAAAATATAAGGTGGTCATTTAGCATTGTAAATGGACTCATGTGTTCTTCATCTATCATGCGTAAGAAATGTAAGTGCAAGCGAACCCGCACTAACATTGCCATGGCGAGAGACCTAATACGATTATACAGGTCACTCTTGCTCATGCATTAACGCCGTAAAATTTCACCATCCGCGGTGCAAATATGCAATTCGGGTCATAGAATCCATCATGATGCACATTTTCATGCCCAACACATCACATTTCAGAGCAAAACGTTTACCCGTGCATAGGTGCACCACCCTTTGGTGCGAAGATGGGCTATACATGCCAAAGGCAAATGTACCGCCTTTGATGAAACATGCAAAAGCCACGCATAAGAGGAGCACAGGAGTCGGTGCTTGAACAGACGAAGAGGTGTGTAATACAGGTCTCTTCGCATCCATCTCGGAACTGAGAATCGTTCCGTGGATACAAATAGTGCAACGAAGATGTCTTCATTAGGCTTTGAAACAGAGAACTGCTTAGATCTTCTCATTTCTATGACCCGTTCGTAACAATGTTAAATAAAGATATAAAGCGCAAAGTGTAGGGAAGAAAAGTGAGTGCGAAAAAGTAAACGCAAAATATCTTATATTTACGCACGCACGATACGGCCATTCTATAATCGGTCTTCTATGCGGCCGTCCCATCATAAGCTACAAACCTAGCGGTAAGTCGGCATTACCTAACGCTTTTTTTCGACAGCATCTTTCCTTCCGCATTTTACTTACCCACATTGAATTAAATTCTGAAATTAACAACTTTGTTACACATGGCATCTGCTTTGATAGGGCCAATTAATGCCGAATTTGTATGATGTAAGATTTCAATTCAAGCATCAACACTTGAATTGACAAGGTACTCCTACTCAATCCAAATCACAGAAGCCATCTAGGACGTCAAGCAGCTCGAAATTTCGGTGAGAAGCCTTAAGCTATCGAGACTACTTGACAGAGGATTAGACTGGCATTTTTACGGTGTTCTTAAAATGTGATCTAAATTTTTAAAGAGTTTGACAAACTGAGTGCCAATATCATAGTTGCATGTGCAGCACTACATTTGGCTTCACGAACAGATGTATCCAAATGCAACAAGTGTTTGAATGTTGGTGCATTTTCATTGAGGGATCAACGTTCGATCAACGGGACTAATAGTAGGTTTTGTGATAAAAGACGATTGAGGTAAATGAATTGAAAGAAGTCGGTAAAGCAGTGGTGATGATTGGTTAGCAAAGCTGCAAGATCGTTCCATTCGCCCCTCAACTTTGTTGGAAGCCATGCTTTTGCACTTTGCCTTCTGTCTTAAAAAGAGGTTTGGAAGACAATGCTCTTGTATGGCGTGTTTGCTCTTCACAAAGCAATTATGTAAACTCATATGAGGTCAAATTGGCGGAACTGTTTGCTCTGATTTGCCATTACAAGTCTCAACTCGAGAAAACGACGAGTCGGTGATGCATTAGTTGGCAAAAGCTACTAAGGATGTGCATCGTTGTGAGTGCTTTCCTCATATTTGGAAAGAGAGAAATCCCTGTAATTTGTGAGAATCTGCACAATGCACCTGTTGGTGGGCACGCATCCTAATAAAATTGGTGTGTTATGATAGCTTGTGCCGCCCTGTCCCTGCTTTCGGTACGCTCGTGTAGACATTGTGCCACAAGTACGGTTTTTACACATTTAAAGCTGAATAATAATAATAATTTTGGTTGAGGCTGGTCTCCTCGACGCAATAAAACGACACCATACGACGTAAGGTCGAATAAAAGATGGATAAAATGCGAGGATAGGAAACTCTTTTTTCGAGAGTTCCTGTACCACGCTCCGTTGTTGTCTTCAAAAAAGGGGATAAAGCAAGATGTGTGAATATGCTTGCCTTCTTCCCTTCCGGTCTTATACTTACCTTCTTGCTCACATGTATCCTTACGTAGGTGCACACATATACAACTTAGCATTAAGAAGAGCTGCCACACAAATTCAAAATACATGCGACCGCACAAAGAACGACACAGTTACAACCATCACTTGCACAGAGATTAAGTTTCTCTTTCTCTGTCTTCTTTGCAGACGAGTGAATACAAAGATTTTGTGGTACTGCTAACTTCATCTACATATTCATCTTCCCATGTTCAAATCCATTCATCAAATTCACCATGGCCAACTTAGCGGATATTTCCAAATACATTCGCTTAAGCTCTTATTCATAATTTTGTACACCCTCGCGTGTATGTAAATTCAATGCAGCTCAGTCCTTAAAACATTATTTCAACGACTACAGATCTATAGACTTCGTGTAAAATTTCATAATTTGCATCAAATTTCACGATTTCTACAAGATCATGGTGATGGTCAGTCTGTGTTTACTTACCTGAGGGAATTAAGCTTCGTACATTCGACCGTTTGTGAGCTGCATGAGGACTTGATCGCGTGTCTATTATTTGCAGTTAGGACAATGCGTACTCACGCGTTCTCATTGTGTATTGGTTGGACGTTGTGGCGTGGGCCTGTAATATAGCTACATTTAAGATGAGTGATTAAAATCGTCTTCATCGGGATTTTCCAACTGCATGCGCATATACAAATCGGACGCCTACGCCAATAGCGACGACGATATGGAGATCACGTTGGAAGGCTGTATTCTCCAAATTGTCAAAGGAGGTACGCACTGAGCTAATGGAAAAATCCAGCGACCAAAGCTCCCACATGGTGCAGTGATGGGATCGCCCCTGTAAATGGTTTGGCGACTTTTGCAAAGCGACTGAGTACATAACAGCCGAAATCGCATGAGCTTAGCATCGCTGCACAATTGATGTTTGTAGTTTAGATTGGTCGCAACATGCTGGGAGATGTCAACCGCGCCAGGAACTGATAATTAGTAAACCGTATCTGTGCTGCTTTTTAGTTCAAATGGGCAAAAGATATGAATCAGTTAATGACTCTATCGTTGTAGAGGAAGGTTTTTCTACCTTGCCATAAGTTTGGTGGGATCAGTAACCAAAGGCAGGAGTGATAGCTTAACTCTGAGTGAACCACTAACCACCATTTACAGGCACGATCTCGCCACTGCACCTTGAGTGAATCATAACACCTTGATTTGTCACTCAAGTCAACTTGTGGTGACACGCGACTTGTAGTGCAGATAACTTTCTCAGATGCAAATTGAATTTGTAAAGAATTTCTTGCATGAGTACTAAAAAAGGATTTGACAACCAATGAAAAGCCTGTTAGCCGTCTGAGACGGGTGAAATAGGTAGGAATACAACTTAGATTTCGATTGAGCTTACAGAAGTAGCAATGGATTCAATGTATGGGTTATATATTGACATCAAGGTGCCATCGCGATTGCGGGTGATTTTAGAATGTCCTGTCCAGTTGTAGTTTTTAAGAGACTAATGCGATGGAGCCGAACTCACCATCTTGACTTTGAGAGGGACACATAAGTCAGAGAGGTCGAAGTTAGAACACTCACCTTTTCATTATCTTCTCAATTCCTTCTGCTTCCTTGTCCCTCCCATTTACTTTGACTATACACCTATTTTGTTCAGTCTGTTGGTAGTACCAGTTATAATATAAAACGCACCCAGTCCTGATATTTTGCTTTCATCTGTCGTAGCTGTTAGAGTAAAGCCTCAAGGAGTTGGTAGATCCTGGCTAAGTAAAGACAGTCCGGTATTTGACGCGGATAACGTAAATGCTTTGCACGCTCAGATGCAGTTGATAGTAAAAGGTTACAATGATCGTAGAGGTCATCGTTCTCAGTCTAAGTGCTTGCGGACTCGGGCCTGCCGCACAAGCATGCCAAAAGTCCAACCATTGCCATTGATTGATAACAAGCATTTTTTGATGCGCGTCAGTGTTCTTCTACTGTGATTAGGCGTAATTTCATTCCTAGTGATCAAGATGCGAGTGAATGCCACGGTGCGTTGTTTTTAAGGATAAGAATCATCGCCTCAATAATGGCTAATCATACTATACGATAAGCAGAGCTCTGTAGTTGGTCGAAGTTTTTTAGCATTCAAGAGACTGATCTATGTTGCTGTAGATGAAGTAAACAGATGCAACGATCGCAGTGCTGGCGTATGCCATTGATAACTAAAGTCAAGCGACAATAGAAGCAGACAAGATGCCCAGTTTGAATATGTTGAGTCTCATCAATGAGCTAGCTACATCTGTTATTGCCCACAGCTATGATATGAGAATGGAGAGATAGCTCAACTTGACCATATATGATTTGATTTGTAACATTTTCTATATGCCTCTCTTGCCAACTAGTAGTGTCAAGCCCATGGGTAGTGAGGATTTTAATAAATGACTGGAGGATGACTATTCAAGGAAGTTCATGCAAAAGCATAGCAGAATGGATTGCACAATTAACGAAAAGATCATCAGCCACTTAAAGGGGCACAAGAATTGGCAAAGATGGTTTTGAACTTGGTGGAGTAAATGTTATTGGCACCACTCTAATAATGGCATGAATTTGATATTGGTTAGGCGGATGGGCTTAGAATGATGTGTCTAATTTTAGCAACTAGTGGAAAAGGTTTATTTCTCGACAAGCTAAAAATACAGAGGAATGAAGTAAAATACGTTACCTTGACCAGGCGCAAGCTATGTGGCCCTTTTTAAGTCGCATTAGTAAAGGGAGTTTAAAATATGCTGGCTGACATTTCCCCTCCTCTTTATCTTTCATCTTCTTAATTGTCTCAACTGAGGGTGGCAGTGACGAGTGCTTTGTGCAGGTGAAGTGACCCGCCGTTCCGACTTAATGTGATCGCCCGACAATTTTGGCGATGTGGAAGCTGTAATGACTGCTTGTTTCTCATTCAGGTAAAATTGAGGTTGTTACTGCTTGAAAATTTTTAGACACAAAGCAGAAGTAGCAGCTTGTAAAATTGCTTCTGGGAGCGTTTTGCCATTAGTTTTAGCACGACCGCAGCCTATATAAGACGTTTACCAAACAAAAATCCGAACCGCATTATAAGAATATAGCTAGTGTAACTTTGGAATGCTGTTTTTGCATGGGTAGTTTTGCTCCGGGCACGAGCCTCCATTTATTAACAAGTAGAAGTGCTTAAAGGTAATGCAGTAGCCCATTTAGTAAAACCTGCAAATCTTATCCCTCAGACGACAAAGTGTGTGGCGAAGGAATGGACTTCCTCAACAGGCGGTCGAAGATGATAAAAATGAAGCCATGCACTCAAGGGCAGTATTTTTCTACTTCCCCAACTGCTATTCCAGGAAAGCATTACAGATTCCACCTCTGAATATCACTCCTGACGATAGAAGTGCTGTAACTAATGGCATAGATAGAAAGGTAGTAGAGTTACACACTAATGGGGCCTCCAATCTGTCTGAAAGGTTGCAAAGGACCATCTGTTCAAATTCAACAGTCTTAGAGTGAGGCATTTTGTTTAAAACAGCATCAGTTATTTCGATAAGTATTGTCTTCCTGATCTGTGGTTATTTTGGCAATTGCGATTCGTCGCATGAGCTGGATTGTGAAATCTTATCAAGTTGGATTACCAATAGATTACCCAGTAGGGATCTTTGACTTAGTACACCATGGCGCTATGGTGATGATTGCCCACTTTACTCTGTGCTCTCATCCGTTCACAATGCTGATGTACTCCAACCGGCTTTTATCGCTGAGTGCGAAAAGCATGTTTCCCTAGCCAAGCGATTCCGTTCTACCTGTAACCATTTTCGCTCCTAGGCTTGACCCATTAACGTTTTGCTAGATGTAAGGGCATTAAAAATGCAAGTTGGAAAAGCAAAAATTGCTAATGTCAAAACTCTGATCAACTTAGAATTATGCCGTTGGAAATTATTTCTGTTGCATAAACTGCATGAAATCTCTCAGTCAGTTTTGCCATGCGGACAGGCTTATGTAATTTATTAATTGCAGTCTTCCCGAGGGACATGCAAATGCTAAGTCGATAAGTGTTGGAAATGTGCAAATCTGACCAAAGCCATATGGGTTCAAAGTTGACATTCTTCACAATGGCTGATGGCATCTACTCAGTAACAAGGCACTTATCTTGATCTTACAGATAGTGGGGTGCACCAGTCCTTATTGGGTTTTATTGCGGATTTGCAACAGAGGAGAGGAAGTGGTAGCACATCACAAAGGTCCAATCACCTGGACAGAATCAATGAGATGTATGCTTATTTAACGGTCTTTTCTCATTTTATGAAGTCATAATTAAATAACTATGATGACAGCGATTTAATCTCATGGTTGAATCAAACAACGCCTCAACAATGTCTCGAATGGAGTCGAATCAACCAACCATGCATGGATGAGTAGAGCACTAATTATGCATCAGATTTTTTCAGTTCGGATGAATATCCGGATGTGGTTTGCGTAAAGTCTCATGAGTTCGAAGTGCTGCTTCATCTAATGCTACCGGCAGTACCATTTCCTGAACAGTTGTAGCCATTGTAGCAAGTTCTCTCATTGGTCGGGATCTGCTTTCTGACTACCTAGATGAGGGCGTGTATAAACTTACTCATTGACATACATTTTCATGTGATAAAGATGATTCCTACAACGTCAATAGAGTAAATATCAGACTGCCTCTGACGAAATGATTTTCTTTGCTTGCAGCATTTTATTTTATGGCCTTATACTTATTGCTATATTTTACCTTTCACCATACCGTCACTCTGTAAGCGAATGCTTTAAAGAGATTTATAGCCATTTTTCAAAAGGCAAATAATTCGAAAGCCAATTAAATGCTAATCCTATATTGCTTTATATGTTCCCAGACGTTTTGCCGTCTAATTCGCGTTGCACTATATCTCTTTTAGTGTTGAAGATGTACTTCTCTGGCATATTTATAGCTGTCGTCATACTACTCCGCTTTTCATTCGCATGCGTGAACTTCAGAAAATTGGTTACTATTAGCTTTTTTTTTTCTCTAGCAGACAGCTCTCATCAATGTTGATGCCGATTTTTTCTGCTTTCTTAGTGAATTTTTTACTCATTACAGCTAAACGAGTAACGCAACTACTTCCGCGCCCTAAAAGATGCGTCAATTTATTTGTCAGAACTAATTCGTAGACATCAATTTAGTATGCCTTCATTTCAATTAACGTCTTCCTTACGGAATTCACCATCCTACTAAAAATTTGCCTACAACTGCTTGAAAAGTGTATTTACTGTCATCTCGTAGAGATGGATCTCCTAATCAACAGCACTACACAAAATTTTAAGTGCTTAGACCAACTCAAAGTCATTGCCATTATCTCGCACAGATGACATTATCAAATAAGTGACGACTCCTCCCCCGGCCTAGAGCCCTCTATTCCTCGTGCTGCATGGAAACAATCGCTTAGTTAGGTGTGATTTGCAAGTCAAACATCAGCGAAGAGTGCGACCACATAGCAGGAAGTGGCCATCATCGGCGCATATGCACACATAAATCTAATTGCAGAACACACCGATTAATCAAGGCATTTTCTGTGAATTAAAGCCTCACCTTACCTTGAGGAGGAAGTAATGGCAAACGTAATGTTGTAAAATAGTATCCTTCGTGTGTTAGACGATGTGTAAGTTTAGCTGGGTTGAGAGAGTTCAATCAGGTACTCTGATGTCGCGGTGGATTGATTGCGTATCGCTTATAAAGTTGGTAACTGTAAAACAGAAAAAGGTAGCGAATGTGCTTTGGAAGCGTAGTCTTCTAAATTAAAGTGCGTTTATTGCCAATTTTGACCACAAACTAGGATTTAATTCCCACTTATATCAGCGACCATTGTCAAAGACATCATGCAAGGAGGTCAATGTAAAGAGGTTTGAATAGGCGAGACACAACTTAAATTTAGTAAACAAAACACAAAAAGCAGGTCTTTTTCATGTGGTGCCTTAGGACGTTCCCCCCAGGAAGATGGTTTAAAATGCAAAGACGTCGGCGGCCATAGTTGGCTGGTGTCTGTAACGATAACACGAGAAAGACCGAATACAGCCTTCCTTTGCTAGATTCCTGATGCAAATCAAATTATTGCTATGATCACCGGGTCCTTTAGGACATCAACGTGTAATTTCGCCTTCTTACCGAAAATGAACTAAGACTTTTATCGAATAAGCAGCACTCCTCGTCTTGAAGCCCAATTGATTATATCAACGAAAACGAAAATAAGGACTGAAGGGGATAGCGCTTGCCGTTTGCAGTTAGAATGACGAGTTTTGCTGCATTTTATTGCATCGCATTGGCGTACTGAAACAGCGTTCCTTTCCGTAAACTTCTGAAATTGGACAAACCATTCACACTTTACTTGGCCTCTCAATGACGCTTTCACGTCATTACCAGAGTAGTGCTGTAGGCATGTGTTTTCCAGCATTAGCACATGAAGAAGCTTACTCCAGGTTACAAATACAAGTGTGATTCTGCACTGTCGAAAATACAGAATGGGCGCTCAAACTTACTCAAGGTTCAGCTTGCTTCTTCCTTGCTAGAGCACTTCTTGCACACACTGGGGATGGTGATGAGTGAAAACTACATAGCTAGTTCGATTTTACTGCATCGCTAACGTCGTGCTGTAAGCAATCAGGTTTACCCCTATCCTAATGTCTGCGTCCAATGGGAGGCTAGTGTTTCGGAATATTTGCTGTTAAACTGTGGATAATATCATCTATCGCATCCTCACAAAGTTCGTTTTGCATAGACTACTAGCCAGTAACTCATTAATGTATTCTAGTGTTGCCTTTGACATCCAACTATTTAAATTAACTAAAGACTTTCGGCTTTTTATCTACGACGCTACTTGCCAAGGCTAATAATTACAAAAAGAAAAAAGCTTGTTCCAGCTCAAATAGTAACCTCTAAAAAATCTCTCCCTTACGACAAACTGTCTTAATAAGAAACTGAGAGGGTATGGAAAAGAGCTCAAAAATAGAAGTACTTTAGCCGGTGCGATACAGTCTGCGTCTGAAATTCAAGCTGACCATAACTCATTAGAGTTAAAAGTTGGAAGCTATTCTCGATTCTATGAAATAACTCTCGCTTTTTGTGTTTTCACAAGTTAATCTAAGGTGAACACGTGCAACGTCGCTCTAACTACATGGCTCATCTGCCATCGGTGTAGAGGCAACTCACGATGATTATGATGCTGATGTCGGCTTTAAAAGGGTATTTTTTGCCACGTGACACCCTACGACTCACTCCTCGAAAGACGCTAATGGCAACAGGCGAGCAGAATGCACAAAGATAACACAAGATGAAAGATTGCGTTCTTGTTCTGCTAGGTTCCCGATGAAAATACAATTATTGCTTGGGTCACATGGACCTTTCGACCATTGACCCGTGATTTCCCCTTTTTTAATGCAAATCGCGTAAGATATTTAGCAAATGAGTTGCTGTTTCTTATTTCAGGGACTAATTACACCGTTTCTTTACATCAACTCAGGCGTTCATGCTGTAAGCGCATCAAGGAACGTGTGCTTTAGATGATAGTCACACTGATCCCTACCCTTGATCTTCCTTTCAGCACCTCCTCTCGCTTCCTACGCAGACGTATTGAGGTGAATGTTGTGACAAGGGTTATGATGGCTCATAGCGCACCTTCCTGCAGGTCCCTATTCCGTAACGCAAAATTCGGGTGCATTCATTAATGCATGTATTATGCATGTATGACAAAAAATAACCTACCCTAACCGGTCTTCTAACCCTGAGGTTGCAAAGGGAAAGACGTAAGGGAGAAAGGTATGCAGATCTGGCGCTAGCACTTCTGAAATTCCTTTCATTTTATTATTCGAAACATGTATAAGCTAGTATGAATCTTAGAGTAAATGGAATTTGTCCGTGTGTATAGCACCTTAGTGCGAGGCGTCCAATTGGACACACTTGCCGTTTTGATTGAGACTTTTTATGCCACATCGATCAAAGAGGCCGCAGTAGCCAAGCACAAGGTCTTTCCCCATACAGTGGTAGTGGTCGTCGATATCTACGAAGGTGTGTATCTATCGCACTATAAAAATAACTGCATCCCAGATTAGGCAAGTAGATTGGGACATTTAAATGATGGTAGCGGATAGAAATGATTTGATTTGAAACCTTGTCTGGACTTAGTGATTGTCTGAGATCCCAAAATCTGAGTTATCAAGCTGTGTAGCATGCCGGTATTTAAATGGTTCTTTAGCGTCAGCATCGGCATCAGTAGCGGTAATGCGAAAGGAGATTTGCGATGGCGGAACAGAAAGATGAGATATTCAAATAAGTGTTAATGAAAATGATCGGTATCATAGGAACACTAAATTCTTGAACGAAACACGTATTCGCAGACTTGTTCGATAAGATTGAGTAGGTGTTTATCATTCTTCTCCACTGGATCAACTGGCATGATCTTCACTAATCAGGGCAGAAGAAACTATTGTGACATGAGCACGAGTGTGGGCGTCTAAAGAGATCAAAAGATCACTTGCCAGACATGCACATCTTCATCGTGCCTCCTTCGCTCTGTTATGCAAGTCAACATTAGTGCCGATCTTCTTACTGAGGCCATGCTATCGACCTGCTGCTAATGTGTATTAGTTACGTTCGCCAACTATTCAATTTCACTTAGAGAGAATCTTAATATCATATTCAAGCAAAATTTAAAGCCGTAGGCGGTGTGCGTAGCAAATGAATGGTGTCAATAACATCAGGGTGGCTCTCGATGCAGATTACGTGCCACCTCGCAGGAAAAGAGGAAAAAGCATAACCATAAAGGCGGAATTGACGTGCCTACCTCTAAAATGCCTTATTTACTCCTTTGCATGCATTACTTTCTTGGCATGGAAGGTTGGCTTCATGTTTTGCTTCGCGTCCCAGCATCCTTCAGTGTGCATTCAACCAGCAGCTGCCGATGCAAGTTGCACCAGTTTTGGCGGGTACACACCGCTTGGTGCCCTTAGGTACATCATCAATGATGTGCATTATGCATATCACTGATCACCATTTTAATGAACGTCACCTCTTACCATTACTTAGGTGTCCTAATTTCAACTGCCTTTACCCACTTCTTGCTAACGTCAAGGATGGGCGCAAAGATTATACAGACGTCAAATCTCGAATCGTCTCATTCGTCACAAACAACATCGCCTTATTTTTGTTCATTTCTACACTAATTAAAGCAGGCAGCTGCCATGGTATCGCATCGTCCTTTTCGTTTTGTACGGTAATTTCTTCCACTATTCCTTTGCCATTATAGTGAATGCAGGCATCGCAGAATGCCAGAATATGTGTGACTACCGAATGGGATGCGTAGAGTCGAAAGTAGGTTTTAACATCTAGGCTCAATCACTGTGTCTTTACCTACTTTGCACATATACATCCCACTCTGCAGTGCTCAGTGCATTATCCAGGCCCACGAATCCATTAGAGATCAGCTGACAATTCACCAACAGACATAGAGGTAATGAAACGGCAAGAAACATTAAATAACTTTTGTCTTTTAATCTTGTCGATGCTATGGAATCACTGCATAAATTATTTGGCGCGAGGGCTAGATTTTGTTATTTTAAATTACACAACACTTTATTACAAATACTAAGGCACAAGAGCAGCAAAGGTTACAGGACACTCAAGACACTCAGCAAGATGTGCAATAATCGCATTCGATGCTGGCGGCAACGATGGAAACTGACTAGAACTTGTCGATATTATAAGCAGATGAGTGCCCGAAGCAAAATGGGTTATCATATCCTCAGCTTCCATGTTGGATGGATTCGAAAATTCCCAATAGGCAATCTACCAGCGGTTCAACATGATGATGTTTCACAAGTCAGCGTAACCGTGATAAATTGCCACTGCTAGAATAGCCACGTATCGGAATATCACTATCTGCATAAAGCAGTAATAAATGCATTTTCAGTCTGATTTCGTTTGGTACTTGTTGTGGCGCATTGCTTAAGTTACCATAAATTTGCATAAAGTCAAGACGTCGAGTCGATCCATCTGCACAAAGCAGGTCGAAGATGTGCTAGAAGAAGAGGAAGACGACTCTAATACCACGCCTTCTGATCTTTTTAAGCGATGCAACACAGAGGGACCACTTGCTTCGTCCATAATCATTTCGATGGGTTTGGCCCTATTCTTCCATATTACTACGCAAAATTGACAGGTTTCAGCCAATTCTTAGATCAGACAAATCGTTTAAACATCGCCCGCTTCATGAGGCAACAAACTCATGACATAATTAGATCAGCGTATTGACCATGCGTTTACCTGCATCTAAAGTAGGGACAAACGAAAGGCTGTATGACGTCAGCTACCCATCTAAACGCACAAGTGAGAGTGGGATGTTACTGTGCTTACACTGTAAGCTAATCAATCACACTTTGCGACCATCTAAAGGTTATCCAAGACAACATTTACCATCGCTTTCTTCACTTGTGTAAAGTAAAACTTAGCTGAAGCATAGAATAAAGACATTTAGTGTTAAAAAGCAACGAATTTGTTAACAGTATCGGTTTGTTCCACGCTGCTCCTAGCACGTCCTTTGCACATTTTGCAACTGCCGTATTTAGTCTTAATCTGCTGATTATAATGCAAGATGCGTTCGAATCTGACCATGCGTTTTGATTGTTTTGACAGTGAATGGGAAGTAATCACACGCAACCCTAGCATCTACATTCACAGCTAGCGATTTCCAAAGCGTCAAATATCTCAAAGGGTAATCAGACGACCAGCTCTTCTGCAACAGCCCGAGGCTCTTAGGGGGACAGAAGAAGGCATTACACTCCAGTACTAATGTGGATCATAGGCCAACTCAACTATCATTGGCAAGGCGTACCTTTCAAATTCAATTTTTAAATTTAATGTCTAGTTCTTCTGCATGCTACGTGCCAGAAGAGCCAGAAGAGGAGTAGCAACGACACTGAAGAAAATGGAGCTTTTAGAAATTTAAACATTGAAATAACACCTGGCTACATAAATTGCGTTACCAGCATTAATAAATTCAGTAAGGTAATGCTAATTCGTAGAGATAAGACTGTCGGTATTTAATTAGCATTCGATGGTTCATTTACAATCTCCTCTCGTCTCCTGATGTGCTTTAGTAGGAAAAATGTTTCCAAGTTCATTTTGTGAAGTTTGTGTGAAGTCTACTTTTGCACTTTGTCAGATGCCATGGAAGAAGGTTTACAAACCACTGACTTGCGATGTGAACTGCTGATGGGAGACAATGTAGCGATTGAAAACTATCTTCGACTGCTAGGCGAACTTAAACCTTTAATGACAGCCATAATACTACAATGAGGAAAGAGTACGAGCTGTCTGATCGTAAAATGTTTGCATGGAACTCATTCATATACATTTAACCTGTAGACTAGGTATTTAAATTATGCAAAACGTCATCAATGGCAAATTTTTGTGGAACTAGTTGGTGCGTCGTTTTTGTCTTTTCTAGAGATGAAGCGTTACATTCCACATAATAGTGGCAGTTTTAGCCTCTCTGCTATGGAATTAGATCCTAGGTTCACCAACAATATTGCCAGGGCAGATTTCGCTGGTTAGAGTCGCTAGGCTTAAATATGCCATATTTTTTTCTCCTTAGCAGATAGAACCCTAGGATGGCGCAGGATCGCAAGTAGATATGCATTGCTGGACTACTCGTCCTGCGCCAAGCTTTCTATTGACCTAATCCTTATCAGATTTTGGTCAGGAATACGTTTTAATTTATCTGATTTGACTGAATGTACAGCCTCCATCCACCTAGTTTTGATAAGGCGTAAAATGCCAGGAATATACTACGAGGCCTTTTTTGGTGCGTAAAGAAAAAGATAAGCAAAAATGGGGAAAGTGTAGAAAGAAGGAATGAAGGGAACGCAGCCGCGTAAAGGTAGCTATGCCTATGCAATCCATCTGCGTACACATATCGCGTTCTCTCCTCCCTTACTCGCGGTTTTGGCCTCAAACACTGCGCGAATTAAACACATCTTCAGACTATAAAGAGCGGTTAAGTCATACTACAACTGCATCTGCCACAGAGCCTGGAAAGCTTTAGTTTTAAGCTTGTAGATTCGCAAAGTCACTTCATCACCCTCTCAGTTCCTAGCGAACCAGCGACTTCCCTAAGCACCATTTGCTCATGCACACGTGATGAGGTCTTCTCACACCCCCAAAATAAAACTGGCTTCAGCGAAGCGCATTGGAGCGTAACTGTAACAGAAATACAAAACTTAGATAATAAGAACAAGACTGAGGAGAATTATTTAGTAAATAGCAAAAAATACAAGTCACCGCGATCAGGCCTCTGTTCCGTCTTCTTCGTAGTTTTGAAAAGCAAGCGCTAATTGTAGCCGCCATAATACGCTTTAGCTTGGCTTTCGGCAACCTTCTTCATTGACAACTGTACGTTCAACGCTGTTCTATGAGCCCAGCGCAGGTTAACACTAGGTGCCGCGGTGTTCGTCTAATTCGATGATACTTTGATCCCCCTACCCGGTTCTGTGATGACATTGGCAACGACTGCGTCCTTGACAGTTTTGCTGACACTAGGATATTTGCCGTCGGAGATTCAGTTATCAATGGCAGCTGTTCTCTTGCAGCTCCAACCACCTACACCAGAGACATGGAACACTTTGGCAGTGATGAGGTATGCTTAAGAGTGAAACCATTGCTCACCACGCATGACGTGAAACTTAAGGTGCAAGCTTTACATAATATCATGAGCCACCGTAAGGCACAGACGTTTTCCTACTTCATGTTGCCAGACATATGCAGACAAACAATATCGTTAATCATAATGATGCTGCCGGGGATAAGCCAATAAAACTCCAATGTCACAAGGTCGTCTGGAGTTGGTAAGGCAATCAACGAAGATTTCTGGAACACAGCTCTTACACTTGGTATGGATGGCATACGCGTAACTAGTGGTAAGTACGCATGTGACGCGGTTGACAACTACATGCTCTTGAAGCATCGCTCATCATGTATCTTAAAGTAGTGGTATGCTTAATTAGCACATGAATCAGGGCCGCTGCATTGTTACAAATGATCCACATTATGGTGCAAATAGAAGTGAAATCTCAAGCTCTACTTAAGCCGCAAGATGGCCACTCGGGCAGCGATCTTCCAAAGCCTCTCATACCAGTGTAAACTGACTTTTGATAATCATTATACAATACAACTAGGAAATGCATACAGAAAAACAAAAGTATAGCTGATATGAGCTAAATCATGGAACAGCCTGCAATCCTTGCAGAGTTCATCTTTTGCCAACGTATCAGCGCAAGCTTGCATCATAGCGTTGACTATCTCAATCACTGGGCTGCTTCAGTGACCAGCCGTAGTCTCCTAGTGATGCTAGGTATAGTTACTGCTCCTCCATACGTGGCCTTAGCCCAGTGCGATTCTCCAGAACCCTTAAAAATTGCATGCCGATGAAATACTTTTTGAAAAATACGACAAATGTGTTCTGCTAGGCTTATAGACATCCATCGCAAAACCGAAGGCAAAGAAGGCTGAAATTGTGCGAGGTGGCACTCATCGTGATTGCTAGCAGCTTTCAGTACTGTTAATTCAAGTTAGACGGAAGTATGTTTTAATTAAGTCATTAGATAATTAATAATTGGAGAATTTCCGTCAATTAGCATTCAACAAAATCTTTTTATCTATATTTTAAGTCATTCGACGGGGATTAAAAACTCGAGGCAACAATTTGACGGCCATTTATCGTTGATAAAATCTGTTGTGGCCATGCTAACAAGAAATATTCAGCTTTTAATATCTAACAAATTTCGGTAGGCAAAACGATCGAAGATTGTAGCGGAAAAGGACACGATGCTGATCGTAGGCAACGGCAGGTAGATTAAGGAAGTGCTAGTTGTTTTTCTACCCGATGTTAAAGCCATTCCTCACTTGTTCTAGTCCAGAAGGCAAATCAATGATTTTGGTGCTGGGGAAGATGTCAAGGCAATTTTAACGCCTTCCTCGGAGCAGCAGCTATACCCGTAATCATCCTAGAAGGCATCCTCCCCTTCCTACTCACGGCATTGACCTCAAAAGAAAATAACTTGGAGAACTGCTGGTCAAGATGCAAATGCGTTTTTAAGACAGTGGAGTAAGGAAAAACAAAAATGATTCTTGTAGCATATGATGGACGACGACAAAGCTACAGCTGATTACTAAGCATTCAGATGCATTCTACTTCACCATTAAAGGATGCGCATCGTCAGTTGGAATGGATGCTCACAGATGAGGACATGAATGCACGAAGTCGTAACGGTAATTTATAGCTGCTGTGGTAAAGAACAATGTCAGTAGTCTATGGCTATGAGTCGACAAAAGAATGCTGAACACTGTAAAGAAGGAAGACGCCTTTTCACAAACCCGCATTTGCGACTCACTAGATTCCAAATACTAGTCAAATCGATTTACCACGCTTGACGAAATGGTGGCTAGTGTAAGTGACATAAGCACAGAGATAAGACAGCTTTCTTACTAATGTGCCAACAGTTCTGCAACAGTGCAGCTATCTCGTAATGGATGATACGACCCGCATTTAATGCCTTATTCCTTAAGCATTAAGCGATCCATTAAGATTGTCAATTCAATTTCGATGCAGTTGTTAAGGTCATAACGCCAAAATTAGTGATGCTTTGTTTGCGATGCGGTAAATGAGGCCTAAATTTAAAGAAATGTTGGTTGCTGCAGTGCTAGGTCAATATCTTGGGGCACATCGCGCATTCAGATGGAATGACAGTTACCAAAGAACGTACAAAGGAAATAAGTGCAATGACAACACTAGTCAATAGGGTAAAATCTGTAGTTTCCGAGGTCCGGAAAATAAGTATAGACGTATTGTTGGAAGCTTTGTAAGGTTCTTATGCTATTGTACCACCTCAATCTATGCTCAAATGGTTCTCAGTGAAAAGCATGCATTGAACTCATAGGCCCTTCCTTGCTAGCTAAGATGAGAAACCGATGCATTCTGCTTATGGTAGACTACTCTACGTAATAACCAAGGCACTAAAACAGTCTCTTTGGTTTTCTTAAGCGGTGAAATTTTGACGTGAAGTGCTAGAATCGGAGCACTGCGATGCATTCGCTGAAGTCAAGATTTACAATTCGGACCATCGGGATCTCAAAGGTAAGCATGATACCTAAACAAGGCAATGAGGAGGTAAAATATCAACATTACAATTTGATCTGTAAGTTGAAGGTGTCTACGAAGCACGCATAATTGGAACACTGAAATTTAAGCATAAGTTGAGCTTCTCAAGCATATAGAGTCACAAATAATGCATTTAACGGCTAGCCAACATACAAGCTGACCACAGGTCTCAACATGGGAGTACGTTTGATCACCCCCGACTGGTGCTAAATCGCTCACCTCAATGTTTAATAGTGCAATACTATTGTTAAAAGAAGGCGTGCGGCGAACTCTCGACACATTAAGACGACACCTAGATTGCTCCTCTGCATCAGCACAAACATCATCATAGCAAGAGATCTTGAGCAAATAAACAACTCAAACCTGCTGCCTAATTAACATCGCAAGTTCCGCCATCCGTGGAGTAAATATGCACTTCGAGTAATGTAATCACTTAACAGCAAACCACCTTCTTTCCGGTGCACAGCCAAGAACGTCGTCAAGCCTTGGGACAGAGAACTGCTCAGATATTACTTTCCTGAGACTTGCCAATAACAATGTTAACAATAAATGTTTGTAATAATGAAAAATAATAATTTCTAAGGAAGGTATACACTGCTTCTTAAACCTGCCAATGATTCTTTTTGCAGATGATCGTGCTTACACTTCTCATGGTTGAATTCCTCTCCAGTACGAGTTCACAGAACTTGAAGCAAAAGTTCAACACCTTGGCTAAGTGCTCACAGAATTGGTTGCCATTCTCTGAGGTGGGAAAAACACCACCTTTGTTGAATTCTTTACTGATGGGGCTGCAGGCGACCGTCCTTCTTGGCCTACAAGACAGACTAATTTCTCTTCTGCAGATGACTGTGCCTCACCAATGCACTGAACTTCTGAATTAACTTCGGGAAGGTGTCTGTAACCTCAACTAATTTTTTTGCATACAATTTTAGTTGTCACTCAAAACCGTTTCATTATGACGCTTACTAGCACTATTGCTAGCGATTAAAATCAATAAGGTCCGTGCTGCTTCAGAGCTGGTCTTCTGCAGCAATGGGGTGTTGATGCAGTGATAGGTGCAGATGTCCCATCCTATCAGGCAGTCAGTTTCGCTCAATGCTTTTCATCGCCATCATTTCTGTTTCCGCATTTCACCCATCCACAACAAATTACAGTTAGAAATTTAAAACTCCATTACACGTGGTATCTGCTTTTATTAGATTCCCTGATGTCGAATTTATATGAAGTTAGATGTCAGGCCAAATACTCTAACTGCAAGGATGGATTTGGTCCTGGTAGTTCCTAATTACTTTAGGCATTTCCACCCGATCCGAATATCAGATTTCGTGTGGAATGTAAATCGGCTTGAAGGCTCTGCAGGGTATCTCAAGCTATCGAAAATGTTTGACAGAAGAGTAGGTAATCTTTTTAAAAAGTCTTCCAAAACTTTGACCGAATTCGCATAAAGAGTTTGACCAACCAACATTCCGAAATTATATTCGCATGTTCACTACTTCGTCCGGCCTCACGAACAGATCTAGCTAAATGTGACAAGTGTTTGGGTGAAGCAATCGGTTTGCAGAACGGTCTATATGATCAGACTCAAGCAATGAGTAGACGCCTTAAACACCTAACACTAACCAAATATATGATATCTTCCTTCAATTTTCATTCTCGCATTAATGATCCAAAAGTAGACATGAAAAAGAGGAGCCCTTATCCTAATGCAATTATTATCGAAGGCTGTGTATGTCTGTGTTTCGACCACAGATTATCCACGTCACCCTGTGTGGTTAAGTCACTTTTACAAATCGGTGGATAAAATGCACAGGTTTACCAAAAAATCTGTTTATATTTAATTTTATCCACCTGAGTTGTGATAATTTCGTGCAAAACTGGCGCTTTTTGTCCTCAAATAGTAGACGAAATAGATTTATTTCGATTTTGTATTTTGCTACACTTTCCTGCCTGTCTATCAAATTCTTGCTAAATGGCATTATTTATAGCACATTTCCTGCATCATATACAGATGTAACAGATTCTAGAGCTTAGTGGAGAGGTTGGCATCTATGCTGTGGTAGTTTTTCACCATGATGGATGGACAGATCCCGTATCGCAATTTGACAGATGTCCATGCAGCGGTTCTGGTGTGACGTGAGCCACGAAGGGCCATTCTCACCAATGCAGTCTGTTTGATGTCGAAGAAGGCACAACTGACGTTTTTACACCTTCAAAGCAGCTATACCCAAGTCACTGACAAAATGAATAAGCAAAGCACAGCAAGATTTTGGCCTGACCTAAGCCTCTGTGTCCCCATCTACTTCGCAGGCATCCACTTCACGTTGACAACGTCCTATTTTGTGTACCTCACGCAATTCCATCCATTTCAACACTATTTATACTCTTTTATCTTTACGGTATAGCTCTAACAGAGGAGTCTGATCGCACACTCTCATACAATTATGCCCAACCTAGTGGATTAAAGTCGTGCTTTTGCCTTCGCATTTCTACCATCATCGGCATCTTCCAAATTATTGAGAGTTGATCGCTAAATGAACGATGAATTTGGGGTAGACGATAGTAATTGACAAAGGACGCCATTAAATCCAATTTGATACCCTTGATTTAGGTCTATATTTTGCAGCGATTTCTCGAGACGCCCCATTGTTCACTTGCTGACGTTATGAGTATGCGTGCCCCAAACTCACTTCGTGAATCCCCATCTAATTGAAAGCTATGCGTGTCATAATTCTTCCTTTTATTCCTACTGCTCTTATTCGTTTATTTTTTTGGCATTTTAGCACGAGTAAGAAAAGTCAAGATGGCATTCCACATCAAACGCTTTCCTACTTGAATCCCTATCAAGATTATGTATACCTATGATCAAACATCCTCCACAAATAGTCCATAGTTTTCGTTTCTGCCTGACTTATGTGTCATACAGTAGAACTACGAAGGATAGCTAATAAATAAATACATAGGTAAATGTAAAAATCTTTGATGCTTAAAATCATCCATTTTGATCATAATAACTTCGTAACAAATTAGCGCTACTTGTCTTCAATTTGTAGGCAGAGTAGATTTATTTCGGTTTTGTGGCTTGCTGCACTAATTTGCCAATCCATCGATCCTTGCTGCAGAGCATCATTGATGGTATGCTTTTGCATCTCTCATCGCATCAATCTTGGTGGAAATTGGGTAACAAATAAAAAGGGGCAGGAAGGGTGTGGTGTAATGCAGCCCGCCTTCGGAGGTCTAAGCTAACTACATGTAGTGTAGGGGCACATATCGATTTCGGTATGGACATTAAAAGAAAAGCGGTCCTTAATCATGTAGTGTCTCATAACTTACCCTCTGATACCCATTCTACGATATTGAATATGATTGGTGTCAAAGGAAAGTGCTCTGGCAGCCACAGTTTATGTCGAACTCCTCAATTTGCCTTTCAGCAACCAAACACTTTCAAAGCCACCTACGCCTCACCTCACATCCAATGTGATTCATAAACAGTTCAGTCACTAGGATACAGAACAAATCAAAACCCAAAGTAACTACTTGAGTTGGCAGAAAATCTAGAAAGCTAGTGGATATGGATAGTCTAAAGAAATTAGACAAAATTTGCGAAGTCAACAACAATTTTGATTTAATTAGCTGCACACAATGTCTGCTCAACACGAGAATGCTCACATTACAAGGGGCCCCACTTTCTACATCCAGACGTTAATGAAAGAAATGGATGTCCCATTTTTACGCTCCACACTTTTGTATCATGGGGCCATCGACGATGCCTACGCGAAGGCGCTTGTCCCTTTTCCCTTATCGATATCCGAATCAAGCCCAGTAGATAATCAAGCTTCATCGAAATGGAAGCCTTGTGGCTCTATTTTGAAGCAGCATCACAAATAGGTACGGACACTATGCCTATTGTAGAACTTATTTTATCAGCCTTGGGCTATAGGCCAATTTTACATTTTTGTGTTTGACTTAGAGCGGAGTCTTTATTCGCTTGATTTTGATTAGCGTGCAAGTCGGACGATTCCGAGTAACAAGATGAACAGAGACCACGCAGTTCTAGTCTATCTAGCATGAGTCCGTTGTGACAATGACAGATAAGACCTCGCACGGCTACAGTAAGCAAAGCTTGTTGTCATAGAAAGTGGCAAAGCCCCGAGCTACATCAATCACACCACTTTTGTTATTAGAGGTAATAACATTCTAAACAAATTGCTGGTAATTTTTATCGAATGAGGCTTTCCTTTAATTCAAACATTTAAAACGAGTTAGACGATTTCAATGTGGTCACCTTTTCAAAACGAGCTTCTGCGATATTAAAAGTAGTCGGTAAAGAAGAATTAAATGGCATAATCCCAGCAGGACATTTTTAGGATGCTGTCCAAGTGATACCCAAATGGATAAGGTATTTAAGACGGATAGAGTTCATTGCATGCACTTTTTAATGCGGACGCAAAAGTTTATAAAAGCGTAAAATATGAGACGGTGCGCAAGTGATTGCTAGCTAGATGGATTGTATCTAATAGAAAAGCAATTTTTAACCTGGCCATGATAAAGCATACATTACCTACAGTCCGTTAGACACATCATTTCGTAAAAACCTCGAGTCAAATCAATGAAGCGTAAAGTATGCGGTGATACAAACGCATTTGTCAACTAGGTGGGCTGTATCCAATAAAAAGGAAATTTTTAACCAAATAATGATAGGCGATATGTGCATAAAGTATACATCAACTACAGTCCGTTAGACGCATCAACTCGTAGAGACATCAGGCCTGATTGCGTACCGTGATAATTTGGCACCCTTTGTTGTGACAAGCATCTTGAGCAGTGACCATGGCAGATGGTCGGGGTAATTACCAAGTCATCGAACACTACATCGATCCCCACCTGTAGTGATAATCTAGTGTAGGGTAATAAGTGGAACTCGCCACCGAATTTATATGCAAAAACTGAAGCATCTGCTTCAAGTCGAACCAAATCTAAAACAGAAAATTGATGTTATTGTCCATCCACCCGTCCTGACATCATGCTTTTAAGTCTGAGTCAAACACTTGCAGGTCAGACGCGTGTGCCACTACAGCAGATTTATTTCTCAGTGGTCATTAATGTTTCCCAGTCACATGGAAGAAGGTGTTAAGGTGGTTGACTTGAATGCCAGTCATATCAATAATAGCAACCACCATACATCCTAGGTAGCATAAACACCGTCTGACGACTCACTACACTACAGTATTTTTTTACATCAAGCCTGAAAATCTAATACGTTACTCATAATATCGTATCTCTTGTTCGATGAAAAACATCACACAGCATGATGCCTTAAACAGCATTTTGAAATCCATGACGTTCAATTATCTGATATAATTACACTAGTGTCTAACTGGCACAAAGTAGCACAAAGTAGCAACATGCTCCACATTTTTGAATTTCTCTTAGTTATCATAGCTTAATGTGCCATAAGAGCAGAAAGAAAAGCACGTTGGCATTTCTGCTTAAGTGTCTTTATCCTTCCTGCCCATTAGAAATGAGTAAGCAATATCGTTTTATTCTAATGGCAGCTTGTGTGCGGACCGTACACTCCATTTAGTGCAAGTGAATACAGACTACAGGTGGGTGTAAGATTACGGTGATGAGACTAGAAGCTCTCCAACGCGCGATATCGCATAATGGAAAAAAGCATCCCACAAGCAAGGAAAGATTTTCTATTCATGTCCAAAATCAGAGGGGCGAAGGAATCGTCTCACTCACAGCAAGGAGCATAAAGATCACAATTCGTTAATAAATCCACCCTGTCTATTCGACGCGATAAATTGCAAAGTGATTAGGCGAAAAAGGATCTTTTAAATATCCTTTGCTAAAGTGCAAAGTGCCCACAAGAAAGCTGTCTGCACAAAATATAAAGTAAGAGAACAAGGTGCACCGTCTTTTTAGTTAGGATCACCAAGCTAATTGATTGGTGGGTCTAGGCAACTTTACCAGCCACCTGATGACGTAAGAAGCGTCGCTTTCGACCAATTTTACTGCTGCATTCTCCCATCAACCATCTTTCAAGTTAGTGCCTTAGTAGCGCTACGACAATGTGTATGCCTGCTTCTACAATGTTTGCACATGAAGATCTTTAAAATAGAAAACACACGCCTTGTTTATTTCACACGGCGACCACTACAACTCAAATGTCAAACAAAAGACCTCCAGAGCATCACTTGTCCACTTATACTCGATGCGGTCTTCTCATATTCGCAAGGTAAGATTCACTTAGTTAAAGCGATTTACGGTTTAATTAGAAGGAGGTTGCAAAAAGTCAAGTTAGATGATGGAAGCAAATCCGTAAAAGCCTAGTTGATTGTGGAAATTAAAAATTAGGAACATCAGACATCTGTCTCATCCCGATCACAATCAGACGTACTGCTTTGGGCTGCATTTCAGTCTTCTCTTTACTGTTGGCTGTATGTTCAGCGTTACTGCATAGTCTCAGCGTTGCCATCACCATGCGTCGAGGTACTTAACACTTCCGACGATGCATCAATGCCCCCGCCTCTTTTTGTTGTGGCAGTGGTAGTAGCTGTGACATCGGTATTGATCGTGGAGGGCAAGTGCAATTGTAATGACCCTGTTGCCGATGCCAAACTATCCATCAAGGAGGACTGCACCACTGATGAACCCTGTGTTCTTTCTGGCTCGACCACCTAAACCAAAAACGTAAATAATTTTAGTAGAGATGATTAATACTGCTAGGTGACTCACATACTGCAAATTTTTACAAAATCTTGTTAGGCTGATTCTCATGGTGCAGATTACTGCAAATGTTGTTGTAAACTAAAACAGCTGCGTATGGAAATTAGATCATTGCGAATGGTATTCGATGAGTGTGCTAGGGAATGTGCGAGTAAAGCATTCAGTGAGTGTGAATTTAATGACCAGAATAATGCTGTCCAAAAAGTTCGCGACGCAGGTAGCTTTACAAGCAGTTAGGTTATAACAAGATGCGTCGTGTGGGGACATATTTTACACCGTAATAGCCGGTCAAGTTATGCTCCACCTCCTTATTCTTTGTGTCGTCTATGCAGCAAGTTGCGCGACCAACACTCCGATTCAGCTCCCTTCGTGACGGGTATTCATTAATAGTTGCACTCGCGTCCTTCTTGTTGAGCTTTGATATCTCACCCTTGAAATTGTGCCTTCGCCAAATGTGTTTTCTTACATCCCCAGACCAGTCGCCTCTGGGTCAACTCAAAGTATTAAATGAGAGCAATGAATCCTGACACAAGAATGCACTTACCTATAGCCACAGACAGAGCACAAATAGGGTCGAACCTGGGGCTTTGCCATCCTTGAACTCGATACAAGGACAGAGGCATCCTTACGCTCTGGGTGGGCCATAGCCATGTGGTGCTCCACGTTTAATTTGCACTTTGTGCCATAACCACAAAGGGAGCACTGATAGCTTTCGGCCATTCCGACTTCATCGCCTTTTGCGCACCATCTTGTGAGTTCATCTCAGACATGCCTGGTAAGCTGCATTCTGCTTCTCCCTTGACAGGCTTTTCCCCTTCTAGAAGATAGTGATGCTCAAACTCCTCCTACTTGTAGGTTTGGAATGAACATAAAATACATTAGTAAAGAAATAGTTCATTCTTACACTGCTCTGCTGCATCTGCAAACAAGCGTTGGTCCAGTTCGGCTTTAAGGAAATATAACGCCTTCAAATAATCAATCAGGTGATCAAACCATTGCCTTTGTCGTAAGTGTGCCCTGCGCTTGCTCACAGTAGCCGCACACAAAAGGACGAGTCTCCATTGAGGATGCAGAGTCAAGTAACTAAAACAACCAATTTTGTGAAGGGATAAAAAGAGATTAAATACAGGGGCCGTTGCAGCCATGAAAAGCAATGTCTAAGTTACACAGAGGTATAATAGTAGTTTCATAAACTAAAAGGTTACAAGGAGCAGCCCATATACATTTTTAACCGGTCGAATAAAATAATGATTTCGCATAGCAACAAAAGTCTGGTAAGGCAGTTTGTGATAAGGAGATCGCAACAAGTTAAGATCTGACGACAACGCATACGTATCTTGTTTGGTGTTTACAGGAACAAGATAAGCCAATGTCTATCATATGCGCTTTAGTCGATTTCCATTATTGTTCCGCCCAAATACCTCACCGTTTCTTGATTGTAGCTAATAGTAGGCAAAAAGCAGTTTCCTTATAATGAATTATTTTAAGGCATTTAATTTTTACATAGTGAGAAAAACAAAAGTGTTTCTTTTCTTTCCCTACTACCGTCTGTAGTGGCAACAAGTTTATTGGAACATAGTAGTGATTCAGAGGAGCGTTGGCTGTTAGCCTTGAGTTCCAAGGTATACTGAATGCGTATGAGCAATGGCAACGGCTGAAATATCAATTAGCTTCCACTCAGTCTTTCGCCGATGCATTCCTTGCTCAAGCTCACCATCTTTCGACTTTACATCCTTTACCATGCCGCTGCCTTAACTTTGCCTCCTCTGTTGACGTCATCGTTAGTGCTTATGTGCGTGGCTTCGATCGTAGCACCGTCCATGGTGGACAGAGGATATGGCATGATCCTTCTGTTTACAGATCCATCAATGCAATGGGAAAATTGTCAGTAAATACAAAGAAAGTAGAAGAGCTGGCGGCACTACAGACGTTTTTGTCATCCCCATCTTGCCAAAACTGATCTGACGCAACGAGTATATTTACCACTTTGGATCATACATTACGAGGAGTAGGAATCAACAAAAGATTATAAAACGATGCTTTATTCTTTAGTGTGAAGCACAAAAGCAATGAGGGCGTGAGGGGATGCAAAATTATTAGCTGGAGATGCGCCGATAACATTCAATATTGGGAGAGACAATGGAAGACGACAGGAGCCTGTCAACACCGTGAGTAGATGAGAGTACATAACGAAATAGATAATTGTCTCTGCAGATCCCATGACACCTTGGTTAAAAGATTCTCAATGGGCAATCTATCAGTACTCAACCCGATAATGTCGCATGGCAGTGCAAACGGGATGTTTTGTCACTGCTAAAACAACCACATACCAAAAAAAGGTGAAAACAGGATTTTGAACAAATCATTCGCACCAAGATTGCTTTATTCTAACGACCGTGCTAAACAACCTTGGATAGTGTCGGTAAACATAATTTGAGTGTGGATTTACTACACTCGGAACTCTGTCACCAGGCCTAGTACTTCTGTTGCCACGATTGCCAGGTTTGGAAGCATTCTATAGTGTTCTTACTAAACGTGCAGTAGAATAAGTGGAATGATTCCGTCTTTGGGGGCGGAACTTCATTTTTGTCTTCGTTGACTTTAAGGATTGTATTTGTACCCGTGTGTAGGACGTCCGTCCCTTTTTCCCACACCTTGTCGTCTACGATGGTGCTTTTGTGCACTTTACTAAACGAACGGTATCATTTTTGTGCACCCAAATGGCTAATATATGAAGGCGGATGCATGAAGCAAAATAATCCACCCTAAGCAACATTCCTATGGGAATCTATGACGGCATTTTGAGATCATGGTTCTGTTTATTTGTCTAGAAAAGGCTGTATATGGGCTGCAAATGTGCTAGAACGAGTGTCAAATAGCTTCAACAAACTATTTCCTTAACTGGTACTACGGAAGAAAAGCAACAAATATTAAGTTACTTTCTGATCATTTTAAACAGTAACAAGTTGGTTTTTAGTCTAGCGAGGGTAGTAATTATTCCCTCCACACTTCTATAGTTATCAGAAAATTATAGCATCCCTGGACAGCGGGATGCCTCATCTGCGTTAAGCGTTCGTCATCAACACTCCCTTTGCAGAGCAAAACCGAGAAATCGCCTTTAGTTAGGGAGGTCAGTGATGAATGGGAAGGTGAAGAAGAGGACTGTGTGATCTCGTTTCTCATCACCTTAACTGCTGCAACAAATAGGAACTACAAGCCTAGATCTTAGTCAAGATGACGACTTTGTCTCTTTTATTGTGAATTCCGAATGAATCATTTCCAATTGTTCCTAAATTCACACAAATCATTCCAACTTCACCTGTCTACTCAATAAAAACTCATTTTAATATTTAAGTAGCGGCATGAACATGTGCGCACGTGTATTCACAACAAAAACACTTGAAGGGCTTCGTATCCATCTAAATGTGCAAATGAGCGCATGATCCCACGCCATGCATACACTGAGAGTTGACTTTAAAACTCGGTGGTTAGGTAAAGGTTATTTGTAACAACGCACTCTTCATATTGTGCCACCAAATGTGACTCATTCTACTTTACATGTAAGTCAGGGCATGGTAATTAGTCATTTCTATGCATTCAAAGTTAAATTCATGTCTAATTGCGCATCTTTGAGAGGAGCCTATCACTCCAAGCATCTGCGCTCCTTGATGCCGCTTGATGTGCTAGCAGCAGAAATTTAAGAGGATAGTTCTGTTCTTCATTAGTAGTGCCAATGTCTCACTCATCGTTCTGACACGTGACACATGGCACCGGACCCAGAAAACGCCTCACGCACCCCCTAAAATCAATGCCACACTAGTCAACGCACACAAACCTGCTGCATTCCCACAACCGAAATTTTAAAACTTCTTTTAGATATCGAAGACCATCAAAATTACTTTACAACTGTAATTTGGCTTTGTTAGAAGGAATTGCTTCTTTACCTAGCCCTCCAGTCTGCTGAATGAATCCGTGTGCAGCTGCTTAGAACGTGTTTGTTTAGTCGACGTACTCAAGTCGACCTCCTCATTCAACGTGCATATATATGCGTTTATACATTTTATTCAACACACAAGTTGTCTTCAAAATCTTAGTTATCTTTAACATACGATTCGTGAACTTTTGGTTGGTTACCGAGCCGTATTCTTGTGCTCCTCTTTCAATTCCTCACAAGGTGATTATTAAGCAACAGTTAAAGCCTCACTTTTTAGGGCATGATGCACCAAATCGGCAGGAATGACACATTAAAGACACTGCTTATCAAATCCATGAAGAGCGCATCCCCCTGGATACGACCTTGCCCAAATTTTAAGCAAAGGAAGCTGCTGTTGGCTCATTGATAAAATGCAATGCATTCAAACTCTGTGCCTTGCCTGCATCTATAGCCTCCTAACATTTCTGTCATGAATTACTGCAGCTGTGGGCTTCTAAATCTTATGCGTCTCCTCCGGTTCCTTTAACTTTAACAGCGGCATCAATTCAATACACTTTCCAATGGTGCAATTCGTCTCACTACAGGGCCTTACTCGAGCCTCGACTTGCTTCCAAACTTGTCCTTTTAAATGATTAGCTCTGCACGTATGCTTTTACTGTTTCATTGATAAAACGACGTCTGATCATCATTTTTTGCGTCATACATGGTATCGGTGTTATTATGGCCGTCTGGATTTGTCCGCGCATCAACAATGAAAGGTTCCTCACCAGTGAAGACGACGTACATATCAACATCGTGTTGTTGTCCTAGTAATTTGCAATGATTTTTGCTTTATTGTGATGCTCAACACTGCCGCACTAAAAAGCTCTTCCCAAATCATAGCCAACAGCTGGGCCTTTTGACAGGCGCATGATCCGATGACGATGATGATCTCCTTATCGCTGTGATCTTCTAATACCATTTGCAGCCAATTTGTCCCATGTACATAAGCTAATTAAGGTTCTGCCTAAACTTATGTGCTTTGTCTTCTCAGCTGCAAAACATGCAAGTAGGCGGTGGGTCAGTGACTACTGATCGCGGCAGATGGACATGGTAATTATTAGATATAACTGCCTCAGCGACAGTGACAGCCTACTATGGTGCAATAAGCTAGAGTACGACAAGAATGGTCACTTACCTATTATGGCCTCATGCTATTCACGTCAATTTACCAAATACACCACACATCACACTAATGGACTCTTCAAAATGTCCTTAATTTACCACAGTTGAATGTGATGAACGGAAAAAGTGAATCTTGCTCCTTATTTTCACTAATGCTGCTTCATTTTACCAAGAGTTGAACTTGAATAAGCGAACCCCCAAGACTAAGAAATGACAGTGTGATCCTCATCGTGCTTGAATCGTATTATAGTTGCCGACAGTTGAACTTCAACCAAAGAAATCCCAAGTCATCATTTGCTCACGCACATTTTATGGGGTCTTCTCAAGTGCGAAAGGTAAAACTGGCACTACTAAAACACTCTACGTCAGTGATTCTTAAAAGAGCAACTTTGCACACTACCGGTTCAGGATGTAATTACATTCGATGAACGTCAGCAAAGATAGAGCTGGCTAAGTGCCAACCCAAAGCATATTGCTCCACCACGGACCTCTTCAACCGACTTAGTCAAGAGAAATAGCAGGAATCCACGACCCTGCATCTACTACTGGGAGCTGAGCTCAATGGAGAAGGAAGACGTTTGTCCGCTTCGTCACATGAATGGTTTGAGAGAAAGCCCAAATAGGTCTGACGGGCTAATCACGCTTGAATTCAAATTAAGATGCTAGCAATTAAAGTGGTGCAAAGATAGAGAAGGAGAATGGCATTCGGATTACCAAAGGAACTTCAGGATTTCCAACTACTGTCTTTTGGTCATTGCAACGCAATGGTTAACTTCCATGCACGATGCACAAACACTCTACCTGGACTACACTCTCATTTGCGATAGAAATTCTAGAGCACATTTTACTGACCTGAATGCATTGTTTGACCATCTCCTTGAGACAAGATTAACCCTGACTCCAAAAAATACTGGTCAGCATCTTTGAACAGTTTGTTTCATTAGGTAGGATGGCAGTTAGCATAGATCCCAGGAGACCAATGCCGATGCAGCCAGTGTCAATCGATTGAATTTCTGTGGTTTTCTGTGCTCCGCCAATTATTAGAGACATCACTTATGCATACACTGCAAAAAAAAATCGGGCGGAGTATATTTGTTAATGGAAGGTAGCATGATGAAGCACTCAAACAAGTAAAGAAGATGCTCTGATTAACACCAATTCCAGCATCACTCAACTTCAAAGCAATCATACCGCCGTTTGTGCTGGACACTGACGCTAGTGATGCGGCTGTGCGTGGTGTGCTTTCACAAGAGAACAGAGAGAAGCTTTAACGCTTACATGAGATCCAGGATTGAGAAAAAAATAGTTAAAGTGGTGCATTCTAGGATAGGGTACTTGGTAGATGCATAATGGTTAGAAATTTATTGCATTTTTCATTACAATTAATCAGGTTGTAAACATGGAGATAGATGGACCGTTCTGTTGTACGATGGTGCGGGGATCGGCAGTAGGAGAGATTGTACATTGCGACGTAGGAACTTAATAGATTACAGTAGTTCAGACGCTCTGCATTGTAGACCAGCTATGGCGGATGCTGATGTTCTTGTATCAGCTTATATACTCGCGGCGGTAGAGATCTTTGCCAAGCAGGATGATCAATCTGGCATATAAAGATTTGTTGAAACACTAGAAGAATTACACGAGTAAATAACCCAAGCTGGCGGAAAGAAACTGTGCCACTTCCAACAAATTAAAAGTCTCCACCCAATGGCATTTGTATCTCTTCAAACTATGCTGGCTAAATTTCTAAGACAAAAAACAGGTATTACATCATGGTTACCCCATGACTTGCCAAGAACTAAAACCATGCATTTTGGTAATCAAGACTACATATGCAGATTCGGAAGAGGCAGAAGCAACCGTTCAAGACTTCTTTATCTGTTAAATTTGCCAGCACTGATTGCCAGAAGCGGCGCATAGCAACCATTGACATGATTTCGAATACCGATACATCGTTCAGATTGAGAAGGCCCTAGAGACATTACGGACTTCCACGGTACTCAAGCAGTCACTAGACAATCGGCCAACAGAAAGCGCAAATCGACTTCTGATTAGTCAGCAATGACTTTTACCAAAGATACACAGATCAAAGACTAGATTTTGGGCCTAGGACGTCCATCCTCACATACGGGGTTGCAGTCGATTATTCAGACGCCACTTTATCCATCAAGATTCTCTAGTTTCGTAAAGTAAAAGCATCAAATTGTCCTTTTTATCTGAGCGCGAAATCAGCCGCCAACCCGATTTATACCGAAAATTTTGTTTGTGGTACAAATAAGCGTATTGAAAAATAAAAGATCGCTCATCTGCCAACCACCTTGTGGACTGTTCTTCCTTCTCCTCCGCTTCCCTTCTTCCGCCCTTAGAATGGGAAGGTTAGTTGCTTATAGACCTCTTTATTATAGGCAGAAGATGATATCCCGTAACTAGGTCAGAGTGTCTAAGTCGAGGGTGTGCTGGCCTCTGGAGAGCTACCACGGGTGAAATTGTCCCCCCCCTCCCCCCCGCCTCTGCGTACAAGCGCACAATACCAGCAGGAAGAGAAGTTGAAACATAGATACCGCAGGATCAAGGTCCGCCTCTGGATTTCCTGTTCAATAACCCCTTATAAGAGGAGCACAGGGCTTGACAATTTGGAGGCAAGGGCTATGCAACACAAGTTTTTGAGCTCATATCCAAAGTGAGGGTCATTCTGTGCCAACGAGTTTATTCACGAAAAAGTCTTTACCAATCTCCGAAGCAAAAGCGTGTGCTGATCTCCTGATCTAATGCACCAGTTCACTAATACAAATTTAATCTTTGCCTAGTTAACCTGCTCATTTTAATGCACTGAGGGTTGAAGAGGAGGAAATGAACGCCGAAGATCATCGAAGAGCATGTGTCCAGTATCCAGGATCCCTTTTAGCATTGTTGAGCAGCTCAGTGAAATAACTCCATGTACCTTGCGAGATCCTACTTATGGCTGCAATCGTTCTTTGCCATTATTTCTCTTAAGCTAGTGTAGACACTGTGACTGCAAGTACAGTTATTCACATACTGAACATCGGAAAAGAAATACGATCAGGGACTGCCTTCTTAACGCAATAATCACCATGCTATACTTACAAGAAAAGACAGTTTAATGCAAGGCAGTTTGTGGTGGAAGATGGAATTGAATGTGCGCGGTAGGGACCTTTACAAATCAATTTGACAGCGAAATGAAAATAAGCAGATCTGGAAGTATTGGGATGGGATTAGGACTTGCACTTTCTCAGATGCGGTCAACCTAACCCATCCCCTACTACTACTACTGCTATCGGTACAAGCTTGTCAAAGGACCTTATGAAATGGAATTTGTGGTTCATAGCAGAGCAGCGTACTGCGTCTACACAGGTTCAGACGAGCTGGTAGTCAAAACTATGCAAGTAAATAGGACACCGCGCTAAGAAGATTATGAATGCGACGGAGAGCTGCGTTATTTGGCGCGATCGCATTTTCATCCACACACTACTGAGACAAATCATAATAATGGTAGTTGAAAGACAAGATTCAGTTTACAACTCATCATCCTTTGGTGCGAGAAATGAGTGTCCGTACAGTGCTTTGGCTGCGCAGATTAAGCATCTTCAAAACTATGTGCTTGCCCAGATTTTCTCCCCCTGCATTCATGTCTAAATACACAAGAGCATACATGCATGAAAGTTAATGCGACTATCAAAAATAGGCAGCACATAACCAGTAAGTTTCTACATTTCTGCCTAATTTGCAAATGTCTGCTTCACTTTGACAACGCTCAAACATCACTCGTAGTGGGGCTTCACGTAATTCCATCCACTGTGAGACATTCCCACCTTTTTACATTCCTATGATGCGAGTTCAACAAAAAGATATAGTTTAACCCTCATGTGAAGGAAAATACAGTTTGGTGAGCAATTATGACTCATCGAGTAGAGTAGAGTCGTGTTTCTTCTTTTAACTCCTACCATTATCAATTTATTCTTACTTAATTAAGGAAAGATTGTTAATTGAATTAAGTAGAGAATCGGAATTAGCATTTGTAATTGACGATAGACGCCTTACTTTAAAATAATAATTCAAACTTAAGTCTATGCTTTGCACCACATGTTGGGGAGACGCTACTTGTAGAAATAAGTAGTGCTATTTTCGACAAAGTGCTTGCTCTAAGGCTAAGGGTGAACGGATGATCTGTTGCATGCGTTCAGATAATCAGATACCTTATCATTTTGTGGATTTACTACGATCCCCTAATGCTATTGGTTAAAGTACTACTTTAGTCACGAGTGCTATTTGGAGAGAAATTTCGTAATTCTCCTACTGAACCCTGAGTTGGAGAAGTAGAAGAATGCTGCAATTGATTGCATGGTTTTATTTGATGTTCTCCGACCGCAAGGACTGTAGTTGTGCCAACATAGAGGACGTTTGGCTTTTCGATACAGACCTTGTTGCCTGAGGAAGGGATTTGAAAGTTTCACTATACAGAGTACTACATTACCTTTAGGTTTTAATACTTGTCAATGAATGGAGGCTCGTACATAAAGTAAAGCTATCCAAGTAAATGTAGCCTTCTCATAATATGATTAAGTTCTTGACATGTGAATCATGCAATCATGCTAAAACTAATGTTCAAACGCTCATGGAAACAATTTTTACAAACTACTACTTCTACGTTGCATCACAAAACTTTATACTAGTGACAAAATCATTCTTAGCAGTTTAAGAGAGATCGATCAGTTTCTGCTATTTCCACATTTCTAAAATTATTAGGCATTGACATTAAATTGGAACGATGAGTCCTTTTTATTGTACAGGACATCTGTCACTGCCTCCCTTGGTTGAGACATTTAAGAAAGAATTGGAAGACAAAGGAAGATGTGAGCTAGCGTATGCCAAACCTCTCAACTGATGTTATTTGAATGGAGCTACATGACTTGTTTAGTCAAGATGATGGGTCTGGATTCATTCTCGTTTGCTAGCTTGTTGCGAAATAACCCATTTCAGTTTGTTGCAAAAATTTGACACATCATTCTAACCTCATCCGCCATTATTATAGTAGTGCCATGAACATGTGTTTATCCGCATCCACAACAGCTATACACAATGAGCCATGTGTACCGTCAGCCATCACACACAAACGTAGAAATGAGTGTGTTGTATCACACCATGCATATACTGCAAGTTGGCCGATCAAACTCAGCGATCTACTCAAGGTCAGCCAAAATCGCACTCGCCATCGCGCTCTCAATACGATCTCCTCATGTATGCAAAATAAAACTCGATTGCAACTTTAAATGAGGACATTTGTTTAAAGAAGCAACCGCATTGTCAAAAAATCCGAATACCGCGCACAATCGTCCAACATGGCTACTGTCACATTTAGCTTTAGCATATTGAATTTGATGCAAGGCAATCTAATAGTTTTAACTATGAAAAAGAAGGACTGTTGCATAATTCTTGCATTCGCAAACACCGTAAACTATTTTAAGAAAGTAAATCCTCCAAAAGACAATCAGACGCCGATATCTCGAGCAAGCAGAAGCAAGACAAGGAATGCATCCAAAGGTTTTTCTGCTCATTTCTCACCTCAATTGCAGTTATAAGAAGAGACGACGGTAGGGAATGCACCAATGGAAGTTTTGTGGGTTCCAGAATCACCATCAACGGGTTGCTGGCTGCTGTTGGTAAGTTCCGGTACTTTCTCTATTTGCAGAACGCATTTTACGCGTGCTCTGTTTCAACTTGAAAATTCAACCATCTTCACACAGGCGAGGTCAAGAGTGCACCGCTCTACTCCCAACCATCGAAATGCATGTTAAAGAAACATGCAATGTAATCGTGGCTGTAGCAGATGTTCGATGACTCTCCCCAATAATACCTCATTTTCATTTTTAAATTTTTCTTCATTTCACTGAGAATTCCGTCATTTACATTGCAATCCATTGTGTTAAAATCGATGTAAACCCGATAAATGGTGGCAAAGTCAACGTAATTTCTCTGCCATGAGCCCTGAGTTTGGTCGTTTGCGTCAGGCGAGTCCCTTCATGTGCGGCCGCTTTGAATGCCTGCTAATACACGTTCGCGCTGCAAGTAAGATTGCGAGTGATGCTGGAATGTCTTGTCAAAATTTAGCAGTTCTCAAATTCAGACAGGTTCTACATGCTAGCCTACCTTTCGTCTACCTTTGATTTAACCTAATCCACTGTCGTGCGGTTCACAGTACAAATTCAGCAGTTCACGAAATTTCCCATTGCCATCTTTGCGGTACAATGTTCGATTTATGTCCCTTCGACCAACAGCTCGCTTGAACTTCTGCAGATCTATTGCGGTGCTTTGTTCAGAACTAAAAGCTGCATCCTGTGAGGCCGTCTGACACGACCTAAACTTGAAAACAGGGACATGCTGACCCCATTTTAAAAACCTAATCCAATCTCATCAACTGCAGCATTTTGAAAGTGACACGTGCGCCAGTCTGTCTCAGTCTTGCTCACTAATTTACTATAACCGAACATTTCTCTAAGGATACCATGGCACATCGCATCAAGAAGACAAATCTCGACCAAGATTGCTTCTCAGCTTTCATTATGCGGACATCCACATTTAGAGGCACAATGCTCATAAAAAAGACTAGAAAATAAGTACATGAAATGTTCACCCATATCACTTTTGCTAACAACTACTCACTCTCACTCTACTGATCGCTTTCAATTTTTCTATCTAATTATTCTTTTATTGTAGAACTCATTATTGGCCCCAACGATTATTTAGTGACTCCCCTTTCATTGGTGACGATAGTACTCCTTTGTGTTTCCTTACCGTTTTCAATAAGTGCCATGTCATATTAAGCACCAAACCCGTTAGTCTTTAATACTGATCAAAAGAGCATCTAACAATTGCGAGTTTTTATCTTATAATTCACACGGGTGATTTAGTGAGTTACTGCAGGAATTGGAAACACTCGTTCCAGTATACAAGCCACGGGTTAGATTCAACACGTTAATAGCTACACTTTATCTTTCGCAACTAATTTTGCACCCAGAACTGAGATATTCGGCTTTTGATACTCTTTCCTTCGTTCATTTGCGCCATCTGCGAGGTGTCTAATTTCAACACATTTTTTTAAAATCAAACTCAGCTACTTCCTTAAATCATCTTGCTTATAATTTGTGAGTTTATAAGACTAGCATCCAACTGTTTTCCACAATATTTGTTCCTTAAAAATGGTTGCAATTTGTTTAAAATAATTTGACTAAAGAGTGGCAGGAAGATAACTTGACGACCATCCCAAAGGGGGGTAGACAATAAAGTGTGGTTATACCTATAATACTACAAAAGCTGTTGAAAACGAAAAAAAATACTTTTGCTAGGGGCAGTCAGGTATCTACCTCTCTACATGACAAAAATGACTGAGAGACTGTATGAAATTTAAGCAACATCATTGGTTTCCAAAATACAATTCCGAGCTGATTGGGGTCTCAACATTAGTAATGTCTGCTTTTCAACTTGCTTTCTGACGCCTTTACAACAAGTAACTTGCGCTCGAACACATAATATTATTGAGTATGAAGAGGCAAAATTAAAAGAAGGCACGTTATTACTACGGGTGAAGCCCAGGAGCAAAATGATAACAGGAAGAGCAAAAACGCTTAGCTGACGACGCTCTTGTCGCATTCAGTGATCAAAGCGAACTGGAGTATGTCTGCATTGGGAACAGATGAGAGCATGGAAAAAGTAGACAGTCACTACCGCAGCCCACATGTTGGTTGAGTCAAAGGTTCCTACTAGATATTCTACCGGCAATCTAACTCAAAAGTGTTTTGCAATCCTGAGCGTGACGAATTGCCACTACCGAATAACCATGATTTAGAAGGTAACTACCTATAAAATGAGTAATGCTATTTCGACAACATGCTTACTTACTTTAACAGTCAGACTGATTATCTATTCCAACATTTCAATCAGTCGGAAGACCGTATTAGAGTTCAATTCTACTATATCTCTACCGATGTTATTGGTTGCGCCAATTCTGTCTTCACGAGTGCAAATTTAGAGAGATTCCGTGATTCTCCTATAAACCCGCAGTCGGAGAGGTGAAAGAATACTGCTCCTGAGTGCATGGCTTCATTGTTATTTTCTTCGGCCGCAAAGACTGCATTTGTGCCTGTGTAGAGAGCGTCTGCCTCTTGGTCACAAACCTTGTCGTCTGAGGGAAGGGATTTGCATCATTCACTAGAAAGGAGACTACATCACCTTTAAGCACCCCAATATATGTATAAATGAAGGCTCGTGCATAAAGCAAAAGCAGCATCCTAAAGCGGCACTTTGATTAGTTTATTCTTTGCCAGTTATGCTGAAATTAATGCCAAACGCTTCAGGGAACCATTCCATAAAATACTACTTTCGCGTTGTGTCCCATAGTGTTCAAACAGTGAAAATTCATTTTTATTAGAACGAATGGGATATTTAGCTGTCACCACTCCCACATCGTCAAAATTATCTGGTGACCATATTAGGTTGAGGCGATAGCTTACTCCACTTACAAAAAGCATCTGACACCGACACCCTCAGTCGGGACAAACGGGAGAAATGAAAGACAAAAAAGAAAATGTGAGCTAGCGTATTCTGACCTCTTTATTTGATGCAACCTAAGAAGAGTTACATGGTTTATCTCTCGTCAAGATGACGAGTTTGATTTCATTTCTCTGTAAATTTTGGACTGTTACAAGCTAAGACATTCCCATTTGTTTCTAAAGTTAGACACATTATCCTAACCTTAACTGTCTACCCAATATCAATTTCACACTATTGTTAGAGTTGTGCTATGAACATGATTTCACCCGTGTCTGCATGGGGTGTACGCGGAGTCCTGCGTGTAACTTCAGCTACCTACTTGAACGTAGAAATGAGTGTGTGATGTCACACCATGCATACACTGCAAAGTGGCCGATCAAACTTAGCGCTCTACTAAAGATCAGCCAAAACCGCATGCGCCATCGCGCTCTTGACATGATCTCCTTACTTATGCAAGGTAAAACTCAATTTAAACATTAACTAAAGGCATTCGATTAAAAAAGCAACGATTTGTCAACCAAATCTATTTATTGCACACTACCGTCCAGCGTGGCTTCTGCACGTTTTGCTACTGCCGCATTTAGCTTTAGCACATTCAAACCAAATCACGCAATCTGATTGTTCCGACTATGAAAAAGAAGAACTGCTGCATGGCTATTGTATCAGCAATCTCTGCTGGCCGTTTCAAAACAATAAATTATGCTAAAAGGCAGACATACACCTACCTACTGAGCTTACAAATACTGAGCCATGATGGAGCTAAAAGTGACTAAGACCAGTGTTTACATACAATGCCGCGAAATCTAGTGGTTCATAAACAAGAATTGTCAACGAACAAGCTTAGTGGTGTATGATCAGAGGGATTTCAGGAAATGCGAACAGAAACAGCAAAGTTTTGATGTTAATGCTCGACCTCAATGCCGAAATTTGTAAGTTTGATTTCTGTATCAACTCAGTGGATCAAATGTGCGACGCGACGTTCGAAATATCACTAACACTTGCATCGTCGCAGTCTATGAAATTGTGGTTGCAGCTTTGAGATAGGACCAGGTTACCCCAAACCAAAGCTACTGCCAGTGCAGTTTTGAATCCCGCAGCGCGTCTGCAGAGATTCCAACGAGCTATACTACAAAGCACTTATAATATGGGAATCTGCGTTGTCTCCTAAACCAACGCTACCTTGTCTGGATTAATGTTCCCCGTCAATTCAAAAACACCTTTACCGATTTATGTACCCATTCAAGTGAATGGTGAACCTTTCATCAGCAGTTCAATCCACTCAATTATGCTTTTGCTTGAACTTCCTTGATTCGTCATCCTTTTGTCAATTATTGAAGCCTTACTACCCAAGGACGTGACACTACTAGTTGGCGATAGGGACGCATGTTAAATGCAACAAACCAAATCAACTACATCCATGTTGAGCTTCCCCTCCTTTCTGTATCCAAAATGAAGGCAATAAAAGCAATAATATCTCATTAAAGAGACGCAATACAAAAAGTCAGATGTTATTTCTGGTTCCAGTATCACTTGATGTTAGTTCAAACCGAAGTACGCTGGCACCACGATTATCGCACTTATTAACTTCTCACTCTTTTATGTTTGCAGTGTTTTTGCTATCTTCTACAACAAAACAGATTAACAACCGGGATGCTAAAACGCCTGTTCTAACTACAGAGCTCCTATTTAATTTCCGACGCGCCTTCTAAGTTTGTCACTTTGAACCATAAAAATGTGCAGTCTCACCACTGAAAAGATGCCTGATTAGCCGCTTTGCATCAAACTCTGCACTATTAGTTATACCGTCCATCCGATATCGCCAGACATTACCGGCAATATGTTTCTTACCCATTAGAACAACATAACCCGGTTTTCTTCTGCAATCTTGATTACTGACAATGATTCCCGCCTTGCTACAGTAAAGCACTGATATGCTTTTATCAATCGATGGCAATAGTTAGACCATTTGACATGACTGTGCAGCAAGCGCGAGCGAATACGACTGCTGCAACCTTTTACTATCAACTTCATCTGAGCATAAAGGACATTTACATGATCCGCACCGACTAGCGGACTGTTTACCCAACCAGAGCCTACAAACTCCTTGATGCTTTTTCGTAACAGCTGCGACTGCATACATATAGGCGGTGATGTATAATGCAGACCCTGGCGTTTGCTCCGTGGTAAAATGCGAATTTTTTAAATGCAGCAATGCAAAGTGTCACATTAATGGCTATTAACTGTTGGTGTTCCAAAACCTTTGTGGTCTCAAGTACTGTGTACGGCATGTCTAACATGAGTATTAACCCTGATAATTCTACTGCCACAGCCGTCTCTTCCACCAAAACCATCAAGACAGGTGGGAGACTCACAAAGCAGATGTTGAGTTACCAGGTCTCACTTTGCATTTTACTGGCAAACGCAAGTATTTTTCTTAAGCAGTGATCTAATTTCGCAAATAATGTGAATGCCATTCAGAGTGACGAATTTCAGGAGGAAACTGGAAACCGAGTCCAAACACCATACTAAAAAAGAATCTCGCAGCAGAAGAGGTCTCATCTCTGGTACGACCGAGGGTGACAAAGACAGAAGAGGCGTATATGAGTGCGCTAGATGCGGCCATCATAGCATTAACATAATTTAATAATAACCAATTTCAGACATTAACAGATACAGACAACAAATCAGGACTGGGTGCATCGTATAACATCAAAGTGATAATGACAGCTGCTGCCACCAATAGACTGAACAGATTGGGCGCATGGCCAGCGTAAATAAAAATACTCGAACTTTGTCCAAATTTCACCTGCTAGCTAGCAGTTTGACAATTAGACTGGAGGCGATTGTGTTAGATGCACAGTCGGATTGCAATTGTATTTACCCCAAACGCCTTTACTGAAGCAAATATCAAGCACAGTCACGTGAAATCGCTGGACGCATTTCGCACAATGCTGGTTTTGCCAGCTAAATAAAGCTTTGTCTTCAGAAAAAAAAACACTGCCTCATCTTGTCACCGATGGAGTAACGGAGTGCTTTGTGAGGTCATGTGGAGAAGTGAACGAGGTGCATCATGACTCAGTGGCAATTTGAATTTACATGGCAGAGTATGCAGACAACTATCCTGTTAACTAGGTAATCAATTTAAACCTTATAAATGCAGAATTTTTAGGCAAATACTACACGCGACTATTTTCATAAGTAAATATTCTACGGAAGTAAGTAACGGGATTTGGAGTCTAAAATAATTTCCAGACAGGAAACTGGTGAAGAGACGTTTTGCTCAAATATCTCGATTATTACTACTCCAACAGTTGCAATCAGCCATGAGCAGTTGCTATTGGCATCTGGTGTTACTATATCATACCAAACACACTATGAAAACAGGTTAAGACCACCTTTACCAATTTTGTCCTGCGTCTATGTAAGATCGTGACATTTTATGACATTCGACAACATTTTAGTGAGTAACGTATTGCAGTGTGGTAAGATTGACGCACCAAGTCTCCCAATTTGCAACCTTTACCACATCTTTTTCCTTTAATAACGTTCAGTTGGATACTTACGTGCGTTGGTATGGTCAAAACTATAATCCGAAAGTGCGTTGTTAGAAAGCAAGTGGAGTGTTCTAGTACAGGTAAAGACAATGAATGTCTGCTTCACCAATAAAGATAGATAATTTGAACAGAACAATAATCGAATTCTGCACCAATCTTGTAAGCATTAAAAGTGACTTCTCCCACGTCTTCCTCTAATACATGTTAAGTAGCGTAATGGAGTTTGCTTCAACTTCTTGGTTAAGGCTTTAGTTGGAGTAGGCAAGTCAATATGGATCTAGAATTGAAATCATAACAACTAATTCCAGGCGGCCTGATGGCCTGTAGAAAAGGGCTTTGGTGCACATACCTTGTTCCTCAGCGTGTAAAAGTCAGCATATGCATGCTAGGTATGTGCGTTGACTCGACGGACTTATGGGAAGCACCATCCCCATATGCATCTAAATAGAAAACTGATTTTGAGACTGAACCTTAACCTGACATTGGGTTTGAGTCGAGCCTGATTGAGTCACTATATTGCTTGGCCAAACATGTAAGTTAGAGACCGTTCCTTAGCTTTTAATAGCCTCTTACACTTCATATGCAATTAACACGATCGCACTTAACCATGAGTGTATCGATGAAGGAAAATCAGATACAAAATAAAGGAAATAGCACGACGTTGGAAAGTTTAAGGAATCCCCCCCCCATGAAGAGATTGTGGTTACCTGCACATTGACCGAGCTTAGTCCACCTTTCAACATCCTCGGTGGTAATGTGTAGGTGAACACTTCATTTGCGATCAATCCGCTTCTGGGTGTGTTTTTATCATTTCTACTCGGCTGTCTGCATACAGACGCACAACAACATGCACTCAGTTTGCATTTGTTTTATGAACAGTTGTTTTAAGATGGAATTGTCTTGTAGTGCTTTGCCGCGACAAAGACTAGAACAATGCCAACGAAACTATCGCTTCGAAGCCGCAGTGCTGCAAGGCCTAGTTCAAAGGACAAAAGGTGCATCCTTCTGTTCACTGCCTGCCTCGTTTGCAGCTAGCAGAAGAGGCGACGGCAGAGAAATACACCAATGGGAGTTTTGTGAGTCCCGAAATCACCGCCGGCAGGTCGCTGGCTGCCGTTGGTAAAATTTTTACTTCCTCCATTAGTGGAACGCATTTTACGTGTGCTCCATGCTTTAACTTAAAAATTCAACCACTCTAACACGGACGGGGTCAAGAGTGCATCGCTCGATGACCCTCTATAATGTTGCGTTATCTTTTATTTCGATTTTTCACCGACAGGCCCATCATTTGCTTTACAATCCGTTGTGCTTAAACCGATGCACCTTGATAACTGGTAGCGTAGTCGCTATAATTTCTTTGCCACGGATCAACTTGGAAGAATTGCCAAATTTTTCTAGTAAACTAACAATTTAGTTGCACTTGGATACTGCCACATTCACCATCAGCGAAAGATTTGAATTAGAGTACAATTAGGAGTGGCATTGTCGGTAGAATAGATACTTCCTCCATTACGTGAGAATTAGTAGCATCTAAAGCTGCCTGATGGAAGTGTGACATACAACCCTTGTGCATTTGATAACGTACTCAACAATAGGTTGAGTTGGAGGCTACATGGAGTAGTTTTCAGTGCTCTCAGAAGGGACTACGTGAATACGGCACAGTCATGCTTACTCCTAAAGAATTGGGAAATGCACTTTTGGGGTCACAGGCCTTTCCATTTAAATGTTTTTGAGGTGGTCAAGCATGCCCAGAGGTTGGCCCTTATCATGTGGCGAAAACGATCCTCATGACCAATGTGCATGCGCCTGTTCCAACCAATGTTGTGTGGATTCACATTGGACCAGTTGCGCATTCACTTGATGGTCTCCACGATCTTACAGTAATCCCCATTACACTCAGTCCTCTTCCAACTTCTTAGTTCGCGTTTTTACTTCAAATAAGATAGCTTGCTTTTATTGATTACCTCATCTCTACGATCATGCTCGATTGGCATGAGATAAAATTGCTGGCTGTCCATTTTGATAGAACAGGCGCGGTTCACTTAATCATGCTTATATGCTTACACATGAAGCAGTTCATCCATTCATTACAATTGCCCAAACGCCGTCTCAGATCATGGCTCCATTTTCATGCAGAAGCAAATCTGTTTTTTGACATTATTAGGACCGAATGTGCACTTCTGAAAGGCTGTTAAAGATGTTTTCGTTCCTAGAAATTTCAGTGAACTTATGATATCAACATCATTTGCTATTCTATCGCCAAAACAGTAGGAACTTACAACCTACAGTAAATGCATCTGAGTGGCTTTTCTTTTATTGACATCGAAGTTGATCATTGATGAGTTAGAAGGGACTCCAGGTCATAGGGAGATGGTAATTTTTATCATCGCATGCGGGCCATCGTACAAATGGGACGGAAATGCGGGTCCCCATCTGTTAAGCAGAAGAACGTAGGCCTGAGTCTGCGGTGTGTTTGAGTTTAGGTGAATTCCTGACTTCATCTCTAGCACCGGATCGACTCAGCTGCGTGAATCAGCTGATGAATGATTGACTTATTACAGCACTCCTCCTTAAGGTGCAGTTGATGTACTAACTGCGCAACTAGGAATGAATTATTTAACCGAAGACAATTTTCAATACTTCCCAAAGCGTAGTCACAATCCAAAAAACTTCAAGGTCGTTGGATCAAAAAGTTGCTAGGGTCGCAGGCTGTGGCAATGTTGCATTGTTTAATTTTGTTCAACGTTGCCTATTAAAGTGAAACCTGATTGCAGTTGTGCCTCATAATCTATTAATTAGGATTGAACTCTTCTTAGCAAAGAAAAGGCAGACAATCTTCATCTGGAACACTTCCTAAGCATTACAAGTCCATACTGGGCAAACCAAGCAAGCAGGAGTGATTTCTGAGTAGAGTTGTTCCATAGTGATAAAAATTGTTTTGCGAAAACAGGAGAGAAAGTCTACGCGAGGACAATAACCATGGGAGTGAATAGGCTTGCAAAAATTTGTGAAATAGAGGTGGATCTGCAATTTGGAATGATTGAAAGAGTTGAGGGTGGTCTGTCAACTTCGGCGATTGTAGAATTTGAGGCAGACCTAGTAATTATGCCACTTACAGGTTTTGAGGTAAATGTCCGTGCTGCGGCACCTACTAAACCGGGGACAGTTCTTCCAGCCAAATCAAATAGTCTTGAGGTGGCGACATCATGTTTTGATGCAGATCTGTTAGTTGTGGTGATTATGGGATTTGAAGTGGATGACTGTGCTGTAGTGATTGCAGGAGTCCAGGTAGAATCATTTGAGGTGGTCAGTTCTGGGGTCGGAGGAAGTTCTCTTGACGTGATTATCGCAGTGGATGTAGAAGTTGGATTAGATGGCATTGCTACAGTCGGTACATGAGCCGAGGCAGGTTCGCCACTTGTGAGGCATGTAGGAGTCGAAGCGGAACTGCTTGACCTAATTCCTGTGGGGTTTGAACCGTATCCTTCAGTAATGGCGATGGCAGGTGTCTGGGTAGGTCCAGTGGTCGTTGTGTCTACGGGTGTTTATTAAGATCATTGCTGGTAATAGCTAGTCGTAATTCTTCCTTTACTATTCTAAACAAACCAGCTAGCAGGTGATATGCAATAAAACGCATTGGAAAAATGACCCTGTATTACAAACCGTTTCGAATGCATGCTTATTATTACAACTTAGGAAATTATGATGATAGTAACGAATGACCACTTTTTGACTTATGACATTTTAACGCAGACGTTCAAATTTATAGGCAAAATGAGCAAGAGTAACCAACCCTCTTTTAAAAGTGGTGTAGTTACTGATACAATCCCACTGCGAGGGCAAATGCTTTCAAAATGTTCTGAACCCTTCTGTCGATTGTAAGAACGAATTGAGGCGGAAACCCTTTGTCCTGGCCTCAAGTTTGTTAAGGCGTAGAATCGGCCTGATGAGAGATGGATGCTCTTTTGCCACAAACCATCGAGACTATATTCAATAGTGTAGCCAGTAATGGGGCTGCAGGGTCTAACTGGTGAATCCCACGTAATGTGCACCGTGTGAGCGTTAACGGCTTCAAGCTTCACGTTCCGAGGATAAACAAGATCTTCAAAAAGAAGAACAACTGCGGTGATAAATGTCCAGATCTCTTCAAGTAAAAAAGACACTTGCATATATCGCCCCATATACCACTAGGCCAGCTAACATGCAAGATATATCAGGCAGCACGATTCCAGATTCTGCATTTACAGATGTCTGCAATTCTACCATCATTTTAGCAGTGAGATTTGCTATTGAATATTAAGGACTCTATTAATCGGAATCGTTTATCTTGCCTAGGACTCCATATCTCTGACTTTTTTAGACACCATTAGTAATGCACAGCAGTACGTGCAATTCAAAAATCTTTCCTATAAATTTGCTGATGATGATTGTTTATGCATGTTTGCAATAGGCTGAGGGGATCGCCTATTAAAAGACCATCCAAAAACAAAATTTGGCTTTTGATCCATAGGAAAATTAAAATAAATTTCGCTCTTGTTTGCAAGGAAGATAGCAAATGTGACGTTCGGTAGGGTACAGCTTATCATATGGGATGGTTCAAGTTTCCATGACGCACCTATGTCTTGTTTTGCTCAAAGTTGTCTAGTTTACTGAAAGCGGTTATTTTGTGGTTAATCTTCACGCCATCCTAAATTGTATTTTGCGCGACAAGGTGTGTGGGTCTTACTTAACATGCTTGATTTTGTCAATTTACTTTATGCAAATGAAAGCATAAATACGGAAACTCAATGGGTAAAAGCCCCACTTTCCCAAAGTGCTTGCGAGTTCAAAGACAGTTTAAGAGTTATCATGAGATGTGGAGAGCAGAAGATAAAGTACAAAGACAATTATTGAACCTATTTAGTTGTATCAAATTAAGTGGTACATGATGTTAACATGCGTGACGTTCTACAAATGAAAAAAGCAGCTAAGTGATTTCTAGCAAATTTTACCTTGATAGCTGTTAAGGAGCATTCGTTAACCTTGTCAGATTTAGTACTTAAACAAGGACTCTTATTCCCGGATATAACCACACGTGCGCCAAGCAGAGCAGTGAATGCGTCTTACCAAATGGAAACGCAGATTCTCCGTTCAGGTTGAAAACGGCCAACAAGGCGATACAAAGTTGAGACGACATAGTTAATCCAGAAACAAGTTGCATTTTCACTGAACGCAAGGTGCTTTTATAAGTATTATGATAAGTTACGTCAACCTATGAAATGGTCTGCTCTTGACCTACAAGATAAAGTGAGTATTCACACACCGATAGCAGCACGTACTATTAGGCATTATGATCTATGGTGTCTAAAACACTTGTAGAAACAATTGTAAAATATTCATGGTTGTACCTTTGCTGCAATGCCCTTTTTTCAGTGGTATTCAAAGACCATGATTAAAACTGGGGTTACACCAATTCAGCTCTCCCTGGTAGGCTGATGATGGCGTTAAATATAATCAAAGTTGAAGAATAATCTCTTGAACGCCCAAATATATTAGATGGAAGCATCAATATTCGACTCAGACGCACCCTCAGATATCTGCGTTATCCACCATTTCCTATGAGAGTGATTGGCGTCCACATCCTCCTAAACCCATGGGGCACACTCCAGCATATCCTTTGAATGGCAATTACCAAGGCAAACAAAGAAGCTCAATAGGCTAACATAATTTTCCTTATTGTCTTGCTTCTTTGTCAGTGTGATGGTAAGTGGTACGGTCATCGCCTATTCGCAAAAATTTCTAGAAAACATTGTGTATTGACTGCCTTTAAAATGCGCACCTGTAGTCCTACTAATATATTGACGTTCAGTTTTGTTCCAGAATATGAACCTCACCATAAAGTAAGAGGAGCAGTCAGAGCATTTTGATTCTTTTGATGGGCTGCTTCCTGGGTGCGCTTATATGCAGGACCAAGCGTTTTTCCAAAACGGACAGTCAGCAACGGAGGTCGAAGTGAAACTAGCAACAGACTCAAGCTATCTTATTAGACTTTGAAACGCAAGCAGAGAGGCTGGGAGAAAACCAGACATAATGGAGTGCATAGCGATAATTTAGAGGCCAAAAGGTGAACGGATGACTAAGCCAATGTAAATCCACACAACATTGGTCGACGCGAAAACAAGCACTTTACTCACAGGAGCTGTTTTCGCTACAAGGTTATAGAGGGTCATCTTACATTTATTGCAACCATATTAGCAACACTTGTTTTTTATTTGCGTTATAATGAATGGGAGCAAAGTGGTGCACTTTTAGCCTTGTCTGTTTTACGACGGTTTAATTCTAAGGCTGTAGGAGGTATGCAACCAAAAAGGAAGTCATAAATTTTTGCTGACAACAGCCAGTAATTGGTCAATAATGATCTTGGAACCTAGCAAACTTGTGGTCGTGCAAATCGCTACCATCGCCTTCTCTACTAACCACAAATCAGGAAGGCAAGAAACTGAAAAACCTGGCAGGCAGCTCAACCTTTAGCTGTATTTTTGCCCTTGTGGTAAAATCTCACCCTTCCAACTTTACAGCGACAATTCCTAGTAGTGAGTCGACTGCAAGTAAAATGCTGATACATGCCGTACCATTGAATGCCTGGAAATCGGCCATCTCACTCAGCGCGCGGACTTCTAGAGCTCTCCAACATCAGAGATTTCCTTCTTGACTTCTGTCACAGAAACCGTTTTCTTGTTCAGTCGTATGTTCCTTATTGCGGACGATCGCAGTAGTCACAATTAAATTGTGAAAATATCATTTAGAGCGGTCAGATTCAGTCTTATCATCGGATTCATGTTTGAATACGTATTCAGTTTGACTCCTCTAATTATGAAAAGGGCATAACACATTAATGTCACGCATGTGTGCAGTCGTACATTGATCAGCAAGATTATGCGCACTACACCTCCTATCCACTCATTGCTTTGCCAAATGTAAAGAAACAAGTAACAAAAAATATAACCACTAATCATTAAATTATGGTTTACTTTAGCTGATTCACCTAAACGTGAGGCATAATCGCGTCATGGAAGCTAGCACAATAACCACAGATGAGCACTGATTAAAGCGGCAATGAGGGCATGATTAAGTGAACCGCGCCTGTTCCATCAAAGTGGAGAGCCAGCAATTTTATCTCATGCCAATCGAGCATGATCGTAGAGATGATGTAATCGATAAAAGCAAGCTATCTTATTTGAATTAAAAACGCGAACTAAGAAGTTGGAAGAGGACTGAGTGTAATGGGGATTACTGTAAGATCGTGGAGACCATCAAGTGAATGCGCAACTGGTCCAATGTGAATCCACACAACATTGGTTGGAACAGGCGCATGCACATTGGTCATGAGGATCGTTTTCGCCACATGATAAGGGCCAACCTCTGGGCATGCTTGACCACCTCAAAAACATTTAAATGGAAAGGCCTGTGACCCCAAAAGTGCATTTCCCAATTCTTTAGGAGTAAGCATGACTGTGCCGTATTCACGTAGTCCCTTCTGAGAGCACTGAAAACTACTCCATGTAGCCTCCAACTCAACCTATTGTTGAGTAAGTTATCACATGCACAAGCGTTGTATGTCACGTCTCCATCAGGCAGCTTTAGATGCTACTGATTCCCACATCAGTAGCATCTTAGGTTTGCAGAGGAGTGAGCTTTTATTTATTAAAAGGCTTATTTGCGGCACAAACAAAATTTTCGGTATAAATCGGGTTGGCGGCTGATTTCGCGCTCAGATAAAAAGGACAATTTGATGCTTTTACTTTAAGAAACTAGAGAATCTTGATGGATAAAATGGCGTCTGAATAATCGACTGCAGCCCTGTATATGAGGATGGACGTCCTAGGCCCATAATCTAGTCTTTGATCTGTGTATCTTTGGTAAAAGTCCTTGCTGACTAATCAGAAGTCGATTTGCGCTTTCTGTTGGCCGATTGTCTAGTGATTGTTTGAGTACCGTGGAAGTCCTTAATGCCTGTAGGACCTTCTCAATCTGAACGATGTATCGGCATTCGAAATCATGGCAGTGGTTACTATGCACCACTTCTGGCAATCAGTGTTGGTAAATCAAGCAAACAAAAAAGCCTTGAACGGTTGAATCAGGACTCTGGGTCTTCATAATTTCTGCCTCTTCAGAATCTGTAAAGTAGCCTTGATGACCAAAATGCATAGGTTTTAGTTTTGGTGTAGCACAGGGTAACTGAAATATCAATACCTACCATTTCTCTTTAGAAATCGAGCCAGCATAGGTTGAAGAGGCGCAAATGTTATGAAATAGAGACATTAATCTTGCCACATGTGGCACAGTTTCAGCAGAAATTGAGTAAGTCTAGGTTATCCAGGAGCTTAGCACTTTCTTTCCGCCAATTTAGTTTGGTTAATTGTGCAACTCTTTAAGATTTTTAACAATTTTCTATATGATCATGCACTCTTCTGCTGCTAGTTTATAGGACGACACCAGGTATTTCTCGAATATGGTGACTGTGCCTCGTATTTCCTCAATTGTATTTGGTAAACAAGTTCAAAAACATGGCGCGCGTCACAAGACCATATGGTCAACAGGACAGAGCGTCTAAACTACTGTAATCCACACATTTTCCATATTGAACTGTGAAATCTGTTCTGCTACCGATCCTCGCACCAGCGTGCCATAGAACGGTTTATCCGCTTCCATGTTTGTTAATCGGGATGGTGGCTAATGGTCTACGGTGTAAAAACGTAAAAAATATCTGATTACTGTGCATATACTAAGCACTTATACTTAGGATACAATTTCTTAGGCAATTTTTCCCAATTCAGGATTTCGTTTATCGATGATGCTTTCCTGTTGAAGCATACCACATACAGCTGCATTACTAGCGTCAGTATCCAGCACAAACAGTGGAATGGTCGCTTTGAATTTGAGTGGTGCTAGAATTGATGTGGTTGTCAGAGCATCTGCATTAATTGCCTAGGTACTACATCATGCTACCTTTCTTTAACAATATTGTTGTACCTGGTATTCCACCACTGTATGTAGCAGTGATGTAAGCTTTGCGAAACCCATAGCAAAGTGTCTCTAATAGCTGGCAGAGCATAGATAATTATGGAAATCTAATTGACCGACGTTGGCCATATTATCATTTTTCTCCCAAGATCTATGGTAACCGCCGTCCCACCTAACAAAACAAACTTTTCAAAGAAGCTGACCAGCATTCGTTTGGAGTCAGGACTAATCTTGGCTTAGGCAGATGGTCAAGCAATGCATTCAGGTTGGTAAAATGTGCTCTAATATTTCTATCTTAAATGAGATTGCAATCGAGGTGGTCTGTGTATCGTGTATCGAAGTTAGCCACTGCGTTGTAAAGACCAAAAGACAGTGGGTTGAATTTTTGAAGTTCCTTTGGTAATCCGGATGCCATTCTCCTGTCCCTTTTCGCCACTTTAATTGCCAATGGCCAAATTTGAATCTGTGTGTGATAAGTTCGTCAGACCTGTGTGGAATTTTTGTCACACCATCGATGCGACGCAATGGACAGACGTTTTCCTTCACTAATGCGTTTAGCTTCCAGTAGTCGGTTGGAGAGGTCCGTGATGGGACAATGTGCGTTGGAGTGACACTTGACCGGCTCTATCTTTGCTGGCAGCTATCGAATGTATTTACATACTTTACCAGTGGTTTGCAAAGTTGCTTTTTTAAAGACCGGTGACGTAGAGTGTTTCAGTAAGGCCAGCTCAGCCTTTTGCACTTGAGTTGACCTAGTTAAATGTAGGTGGACAAATGACGATTTGAAGTTTCCTTGGCTTAAATTCAATTGCCACCACGTTGAGGGATGCGCTCCTATATCTTAGCTGTTGGCATTTTCTTATTCAAGTTTAACTCTGTTTGTAAAATGAAGCCACATTAGTACAGATATGGTAAAGCTTTACTTTTTTCTGTCATCAAGCTTTTAATTATGATAAATTAGGAACGTTTGGTAGTGCGCGTTATTGTAAATTGTGGCGGATATGGTAAATGGGCGTGGTGGCACATGGTTATGATCTGTAAGTGTCCTCACTTGACGTACTCTAGCCAATCGCGCCATAGTAGATTGTCGCTGCTGCTAAAAGAGTTATGTGGTGCACGAGGATCCAATAATTACTATGTCCAACTGTTGTGACAAATGATCATTGCTTCACCACCTGCTTGCATATAGTTGCAGCTAAGAAGACAATGCGCGGAAGTTTAGACAGAATCTAAAATGAATTCATGCACATGGGACAAGTTGGTTACACTTGGTATTAGAAGGCCACATCAACACAAAAGTCATCATCGTCACCAGAACAAGTGCGCACCAGCTCGCCGCTGCCGCGGAAGCATGTCAAGAGGTCCAGCTTTTGGCAATGATTTTGGAAGAGCTCTTTTATGTGTCATTGTTGAATATCACAGTTGAGTGGAAATCTTTGTAAACGACCAGGATCCTTTTATTGCTGATGCCCGGGCAAATCCAGGCGGCTAAAAAAAGATCGATACGGTGTACTATGCAAAGATTATTATCAGACGTTATTTCAACACTGAAGCGGTTGAAGCATATCTGCAGCACAAGCAATTTAAAACGAGAAATTTAGAAGCACCGCAAAATTTGAATAAGGCGCTTAAGGAGACGATACGTATCAACGGAAAGTGGGTTTAATTTATGTCGCTATTAATGGCAAAAAGAAATGGAGATGCATAAGAACTAGAAGCCCACAGCTGCAGCGATTAATGACATCGATGTCAGAGGACAATAGATGCAGGTTAGCTATAGGATTTAAGTGAAATGCATCCAACAATGAGCCAGAAGCAGCTGCTTTTGCTTACAATTTGACTAGAGAGTTGACGACTCAATATGCTCTTCTTGGGTTTGATAAGTGGTGTCTTTAATGTGTCACTCTTACCGATTTGTCACATCACGACTGGAAGCAGTGAGGCTTCGATTTTCGCGTAAGAATCAGTTTGTGAGGAATTCAAAGAGGAGCACAAGAATACGGTTTGACAGCCAGCCTGAGGCTTACGAACGGTGTGAGAATGATGTGTGAGCTGTTTAAGATAACTTGTGTTCGAATAAATACAGAAACGCATGTATATATATATATATATATATATATATGCGCGTTGATTGAGGAGGCCGAATTGAGTGAGTCGACTGTACAAACACTTTATAAGCGGTTGTTTGCAGAACGCTTCAGCAGACTGGAGGGTTCGGTAAAGAAGCCGGTAATTAGAGCACAGTTAGAATGCATTAATCTCCACGGTGCAGTTTTAGTGAGTGGATCTATACATCTTCCAGGACGCAAAATTCTTGCCTGACGAATTGAAAGGTTTTGATTCAACATTTAAAAATACTGCGGTGAAAAATAGCTACGGATTTGGAAGAATATCGATGTCACTACTGAATAAAATAGTCTATCGGAGAAAAGAAAGATTAAGCGATGAGGTACAAGCAGAAGAATGAGTAAGAGAGAAGCAAGAAGCCCACTTGAAAGCCCATGACGTTTGAGGAGTTGCAACATGAAGCGGTCGCAATGCGTCAAAAGCAACCTAGTGAGTAGACGCTGATGATTAGGAATAAATAATATGCACCTTCCTTAGTCGGGAAATAGAGGCAGCATAGCTGACCCTGCATGTAAATTATGAGCAGCCCTCTTTCTTAGTATCATGCATAATCGACGAATTTAGCCTTCCAACAAAGCTGAATTACGGATGACCACAGGAAAGGAGTATGACGGTCTTTAATGTTTGAAGGAATTTTCGAGGATTTCGGTTTTGAAAATGCAGCAGGTGCGTGTGCGTTGACTGGTGCAGCACTGATTGTAGGGAGTGTGAGGAGTCTCCTGGATCGCATGCCATGTGTCACGCATCAAAACGATAAATGAGTCAATAGCACTTTTAATGAAGAACTGAACTATCCTTTCCAGTTTCTGTTGCTAGCAAGTCAAGCAAAAACAAGGGGTGCAGATGTTTGGAATGATATGCTTTTTAATTAATACGCACTTAGAAATGAATTTAAATTCGAAAGTAAAGAAAAGAATACCAACAATGCCATGAATTACATTTAAAGTTGGAACAGCCATATTTACAGACACAATACCTACGTTATGGTAAGGAAAGCTGAGACAACACGAGAATTAATCGTATCATGTCCCTTCAGCACAATGCATAATAATGAACGATTACAATCTGCAGGCTTGCACAATTTGAATAGTAATGTCATGCCAGGGTAACTGATACTCAGATTTTATGTGCATTTTTCATAAATTCATGAAGCATGAAGACGTTACAAAGCAGCAGTTTCTTATAAGTCTCCCTCCATGGTGGCTGACGAAGTTCACCGATAGGTTTAACGAAATCCGCAGATAACGAACTTTGAAACATCCCTGTGCGAAATCTCGTCTTCTAGCGAGGATTGTGCTTGCGAGTAGCTACAGATGGAACACAAAGCATCTAACGTAATCCTCTCGCTTTCCATTCTGTGTGATGGCTTTCAACTTGTTCATATAACCTGACAGCCTTGTGTTTCATTACGTCCGGCTTCTAGTTGGTGAGATAACCACAGAATGAGCACTGAGAGCGTTTTGACTGGTTTGCTTTCCTTGCCTTTTGCGCGCTACTTTTTAGCTTTATCTTTAGCGTGCTTCGTAGGCTGTATCCTGTTTTCCTTTTGGCTTCGTGTTCCGATTCTCTTTGCAAACGCTCAACAAATTCGTCTCATTTGCAGGTGTTAAAGGAGCATCTGGAAGGCGAATGAGAAGGACGTTCTTCCTCATTTTATTGCTCCGACGTTTTTGTATCATTGCTTTGATTCCGCTTGGCTTTTAGGAGACATATCTATAACAAAAATCGGCAAATAAATGGCTATCTTTGTCTTGCGTATACCTCACACCTGCACAGACACATATCCAATCATATCTCTACTGCCATTAACCACCGTTGGTCACGTCTTCGACGTCAACGCTTTCCAAAATACAAATAGACAGCAATGTTTATGACGCACTTCATCATGACTTGTGTAGATACGTCGTTAGAAGTCGCCGATGGAGCTGCTCTACATGAAGTCCCAGTTGTGTGTTCTCAGACGCATGCAAACTCATCATTGGGTTAATCGCAGTGACGCTGCTAGGAGTACATGAAGAAGGCGTCAACGTCTCTAGGTCATTTGAAGTAGCAAAGGGAACTTATACCTCGCCTGAGAACACCGATGCACCTCGAAATACTTTCCAATGAGCTAACCATTTTTCGTTTATGCTGAAGCAGAAGCATGGTCTGGTCAGTGCCTAAAGGTGGCAGTCGCCGCACATCCCATGTCAAACCTTCACGGTCCCAATCGCACCGCTGCACCACGCATGATTCTTGACACGTCAATGTTTTTTTGTTCCAAATGATGGCTACAAGCAATCGAGTTCTGAAATACAGGATGACTTAGTAGAGGATTCCATGCATGAGTGCCGAGGAATGGATTTGACAACTGGAAAATCCCCCGGTCAGTCGTCCGAGAAAGGCGCGAGAAATGAATGGATGGCATTGACTTTGACTGAGAACATAGACATGGCGATGTGTATTTATGCAAGTGTAGGGCAAGCGCAAGACAAAGATATTTGGTTGGCCTAACGGAACCAAAGTACCAATGCGGATGCGTTGGAGCAGTGTGAGGAAGAAGGTCTTCTCCATCAGTGTTCAGTATGTCCTTTACATACCTACGAATTAAACTGGTTGGAGGCGCATTGGCAAAGATGATTGGAAAAGCAAGCCAAGAGCAAAGCAGAATGCAGCCTACCAAGCACGTCGAGGGCGAACTCAAAAGATGGTGGGCAAAATGTGAGAAAGCCAGCCTGGTGGTTATTGCGCTAACTGGAAGTCAGATGCATTGATACCCATAGCAGTAGCTCACTCCAGGCTTAAGCATGTCGACATCATTGGGTTGAGTCCAAGGACAGCAAGGGCGACACTGCCAGACTGCATGAACAAAGTGAAATCTATCACTCAGAATGGAAAGTGACAGGTCTAGGTTCGACGCTCAATGCATTCCGCCTGTGGCTACAGGTAAGCACGTTCCTCTGGCGCTGCTTCATTGAATCATGTCCTAATGCATTCCGTGGTGCGAGCCAAAATCCGTTTTCGCTGTTTTATCTTAGTGTGGGAGAAATTGGCCTGCAGGTATGGCAGAAGTCAAGTAAAAGAGTTCACCATCGAGGAGGCAAGTGCAACTATTGATGAATGCGTTTCACGAGGAGAACAGATACTGTCAGCGCAAATGGACAGATACTGTAGACACATCCCACGAGACATGTCGTGTTATGGACCTAGTGATTATAGAGCTATATGGGGTATTGATTCTCTGGTCACTGAAGTCACATTCAGTAAATGCATACTTGCGTCTCTGTTAGCAAAACTAACTTGTTGCTCCCACCACCACAGTAGTCACAGTCTTCCTCCACACCATCATTGCCGACGATAGCCAATGCCATTGGCATCACAGACCCATAAAGCATGCCCAAGCATCTTCGGAAAGGCAGAGATTTATGTTGCTTGGTAGCAATAGCGTTGAGGTCTTAGGCGTGACAACAAAAGGGATGGCTGAAATGCAACCTGAAGCAGCACACTTAAGTGCGATTGGAAGAGAGGACTGCTTGATGTCACCTATTTCTACTCGCAAATGAGGCAGCGGACATAGAACCCAATCTTCTCTTTCTGCCTAATTGCCTGCATGTTCTCAATTCTGCAACACGATGACCTCACTGTCTTGACGCACGAAGTGAGGGTGAGGAGACCACGTTTCTGTTAAGCGAACGCCTCCAAACGATCATTGAATAACCTTTCTTCAGCACAGGAGTCTTATTTGCCAGCGAACGGGGTTAGTGATGGACTCGTGACGAGCGTCGACTGACCTGCATAGTGCAGACCACCTAAATCACTCAACCGCTTTGGTGACCCATATTTATGGCCTTTAATCGACCTTGGTGTCCAAGTGATGCTAACTGTGGTTATTGCGCCTCCATACGTGTGTGAGCTCAGTTCCCTTGAACGCTCATAATTAGCCATGTTGATGAGACTTTTAGCAAAATGCAACAAAGGTGTGTTACTAAGCTCGCACATATCCTCCGTAAAGCAGAAGTCCAAGAAGAATGAAACCGTGCAGGACGGAACTCATCTTGATTGCTAACAATTTTTGGTTGCATTGCATCTACTCATACGGAACTCTATTTGAATCATTTGATGTATTTAGTGCATTTACTTTTCCACATTTACGGGAAAGCGAAAAGACGTTACGTTCATTCTAGGCAGCAATCGAACCACCATTTATTCTAATGATAAAATTACTGGGCTTCAAATCCGAATGCGTCTACTTAGCAGAGCAGAAGAAGACTCTTGCTAGGGGTAATTATTGCAGATTGTTGAAAAAGGCGAATGAGCTTAGAAGATGAAACACATCTTTTACCTAAAACTAAGAGGGACGCAAACATCAGTGCTAATTTTCTGTTTACTACTAATATTATTCGTTACTCGCCGTGCCACTGAAGCCAATACACTCCTCTCGATACCATAGAAAGATGTTGATGCCATTCACATCACCTTCTTCCAAACATCGGCTCTACTCGCGAACAACTGAGGAAACCTTTCCCTTTAATTTTTCGCGTTCTTGACAATGAAAGCATTCGAATGAATTCTTAAGGCAGGGAGATCTGAATGGACCATAAATAAAGCTTGCTGTATGCGATGGACAGCAACGAAGGTAGACCCAGCTTTCAGCCACACACGCACATGCTGTTTCACAGCCAAATGAAGTGATGCATGAATTATTGGCATAGACTAATTTGATTTACCACGCCTCACATGAAAACAGGAATGCTGGCTAGAGGAGTGGCAAAAGGGACGCCTTTTCCATCATGCGCCATAAACACTGCAACGCTGCAGCCATTTCCTAATGGATGATGGGAATCGCAGTTATTAGCTTACTCTACATGCATGAAGCAATCCGCCAAGCCGACTTCTCAACTTCTATGTTGGCGCTTAGGAGCACGAAGCTAAAACTAGTTCTAGACTGTCTGTCAGAGAGGGAGAAGTAAACCTGAGCAAAAAGAAATGCCTGATGCTGCGGTGCCTGGTTAATATTTTGGAGTACACCCTACAAACAGGTGGGATGACATTTACCAAACTCTCCGCAATGCAAATAAGGGCAATGCTCATGCCAATCACAAGAACAGAAAATTGCAGTTTTCGAGGCTAGAGAGTTGATTACAGAAGCGTTCGCGCCAATTCAAAATGTGCTCGGAGGGCTCTTAGTAGAAGAAGGCGTGCACAAAAATGATTGACCCTACACTGCCGGCCAGGGTGACAAACCGATACGTTTTGTTTATGGCCCACAAGTCAACAAAATGGTGCATCGCAATCTAGTTCTTAATTTTAGAAGTGAAATGTTAAAAGTAAGACCTTCCGGGTCTCCATGATACGTATAATACTTGAGCGTCTATTAGGAATGGGATGATAAGCTTTCAATATTGCGACTTGGCTGGCCGAACAAAGACGTTTCAAAGGGTGTCCACCTAAAAGGTTAAAATTTTGGCATAAGTTTAGCTTCTTTTGCGTACGGAGTCATAACTTGTGCGTCTACCGGCCAGCTAGCATACAAGCTGACCACGAATCGCAGGATATAATTTTGATCCCAAATAACTAATGCGAAACTGGTCATCTCAATGTTGATGAGTGCATCCTCCTACTAAAAGAAGATGTAAGATGATCATTTAGCATTGTGAGTGGACACATATGTTCCTCATCTATCATATGGAAGAACCGTAAGGACGAGCAAATTCACACTAACATTACCATGGCAGGAGACCTAGAACAACTACACAGGCCAATCCTGCTCATGCATTAACGGCGCGTGTTCCACCATCCTTGGAGCTAATGCGCATTTCAGGTCATAAAGTCCATCACCAAGCACATTTTCACGTACCATCAAACACACTTCATGGCAAACGGTTCGTCTATACATGAGTACATTAGCTGTCCACTGCAAAGATGGGCTATGCATGCCGAAGGTGAATAGACCACGTATAAGGGCATTACAGGAGACGGTGCTCAAACAGACGAAGGAGCGTCTAATGCAGATCTTTTTGAATACATCTCTAAGCTGAGATTCATTTCCTGAGAACGAATCTTGTGAAGAAGTCGCCGTCATCAAGCTGAGGCAGAGAAATGCTCAGATCTCACTGCTACAACCCGTTGGTGTTAGTATTATTAAGAAACATAAACTAAAGAGTGGGTGAGAAAAGTCGGATGCAAATTTTTTTTATTTACGTACGCAAGACACGGCCATTTTATAGTCGGGTTATGGAAACCATATTTTTGGCAATTAGAATAAGACAAATATCAAGAACATAGATGCAAACCAACTCTTAAAGACAGTTTACACTGCATCCCATAATTGCTAATGGTTCTGTTGGTAGATGATTGCGTCCGCATTCCCCTGCAAAATTCGTGTCTTGTATAATTTTACAACAACTGATGCATCGATGAGACACACGGGAGCAGAATTGTGACATCTTGGCCAAGTTCTCACAGAAATGGCTGCTCTGCTTTGAGATGGGATTGACACCGCCTTGATGAAGATCTTTACTGATGGAACTGCAGTTAATCGTCCCATCTGGTTTACAAGACTCAACTATATCCTCTTCTGTACTTGACTGCGCCTTATTAATGCATGGCACTTCAAACTTGCATTGGTGAGGGTATCTGTGAATTTTACTAGGTCCCGCACAAAGTTCTGTTCATTACTCAATGCTGTTCCAAGTTGACACCCACTATCATTAATGCTAACAATCGTAAGCAGTAATGTCTGTGACGCTGCAGAGCTGGTCTTCTGCTACAATGAGGTAGTGGTGCATTAATATGTGCTTCCGTTCCATCATAAGACACAAAGCTAACGCCAAGTCAGCACCACCTGATGCTATTCGTCGACGGGATCTTTCGTGTTGCATTGTACCCAACCACAACGAATTACATTCAGAAACTAGCAACTTTGTTGCACATGGCATCTGCTTTGATAGGACCCAATAACGTCGGATGTGTAGGAAATTAGACGTCAAATCAGGTGCACTAACTACTTGGGCACATCTGGCGTCAACACTTTTAAAATGACTAGATACTCCTTCTCAATCCAAAGCCCAGATATTATCTAGGACGTCAGTGAACTCGAATGTTCTGTGAGAAGTCTCAACCTATCAAGACGACTTGACAGAAGACTAGACAATCGCTTCCACTGCGCTCTTAAACGCTGACGTGCTCTCATCAAGAGTTTATCGAACTGAGTATCAATATCATAGATGCATGTGCAACACTACACTTGGCTTCACGAACGGATATAATTGAATTGCAACAAGTGGTTTAATGTCGGTATGGAGAGAGAGGAGCCCATATCCTACTGCAATTATTAGGAAAAGCTGTCTATGTCTGTGTTTTGATCACAGATTTTTGTAGTATGCAGTTTAATCAACTTCGCGAATGGGTAGGTAAAATGCACAGGTTGATCTCCTCCTAGGTGCTAAATATTTCGTAACGAATTAGCTCTTTTAGCTTTTTAATTTGCAGTTTACTGTACTTTCTCCTCTCCTAATCAAAGCTCTGCTAAAGGGCATTATTTTGGGGCTCATTTTTTGCAAAATAAGCAAGAATTCGCAGTCAGTCGATAGCAAGTAAGCTTTGGGCTCCTTAAGCATTCCAATGCGGGTGAGTAGTTCAGACACATCTATAGCAATGTGCCGTCAAGCTTGAGTAATTAAATCGTGGGTGCGTAGTGCAAATAGCTATAAATTTAGTAACAAAGACGGCTTTAGATTCCCGCACTAGACTTTATGTGTATTTAGGCTGCTGAAAATCGGAGTGTGTTGCTATGCTCACTGACTTAACAAAAACTGTTAGCCTACCGGGAAAACTTTTCAATCTCATGCACTTCTTTTAAATGCGATGACCTACCGTCTATTTCTAAGCTCCAAAGCACTTTTAAAACTATATTTTTTCCCGAATATGCCAAGTAAAATGGATCATACGAAGTCAAAGTATCTGTATTGTTGACCTTAATACCTGTCATTTTAGTGTGCCAGGTCCCAAGTCATCAGGTGATTCTTCCATGTTATCACACTTTCGCTACCAAACATAAGTGTGTTTGGCCTACCAGCTCCCGCGGTAGATCACGTTGATCGAATTCCCGGCAAATCGTTGTAGGGAACGAATATATCATTTTTTAATGAAATTCAACTCTTTTTTTGGTATTTAACACTTAAATATTACTGCCGCAAATGTGTGACATCTGAGTGGAGGCATGTGCAAACGACCAGTTGTCAATGTGAGTGGTCATAATTTCATCAGACAGGTGATGTATCTGCAGACATGGACACGACAAGCGAGTAACTGCTTTACCAAGCGGCAGCCTTTGCGTCACCTTGTAAAACCAAAATCGTCCAATAAGTCGCGATGGATGACTGCATTGTACGATACAATTACTCTCCCTCATTTCCTTTTCTATCCTCCACATTCCTGCCCTTCTTAAGGTAGTTCACTCTACTTAGACGCTTACAATTCTCTCACATTCTAATCGTACCCTAGAGAAGTGGGGCACTTAAGGAGGAAGTCAATTGTATGCTGTAGCCATTTAACTTCATTAACTGATGTTGCACGAGAAAAGGTGGGCTTGAAGCCATTAGAATGCATCGTTTTGAGGGTTGATGAATCTTCCACATTCAGTTGTTTTCATATCGACAACCATTCAACAATCACTTGCTAACCAAATGATGTTTTATCACCATAACCAGGGTAGTATTATGAACGATCATGCACATGTTTTCGCAGTGGTTGAACACGAGAAGACGAGCCTTTATTTAGGATGCAGAGTCGAGTAACTTAAAGAACCAGGTTCTTGAAAGGATGAATAGAGATAAAAATGCAGTAGCTGTTGAATCTATGAAAAGCAATGTCTAAATTATACGGGGATATAATAGTAGTTTCATAAACTAAAGGGCTTCAATGAGCAGCGCAATTACTTTTTAAGTGATTGATTAAAATAACAGATTGCCGCAACGACCAAATTTCGTTAGGAGAGTCTGGGTTGAAAAGAATGCAGCAATTTAGGAGCTGACGAAAATGCATACATGGGTTCCGCCTTTAGTGCTTGCAGGAATGCTAGCGGACAATGTCCTTCACGTGCATTTTTATTCGATCCCCATCATCGCTCCGTTCAAATGCGTTACCATTTCTCGATTGCAGCTGATATTATGTAAGAAGCAGTTCTCTAATAAGAAAGTATCACCGAAGCATTTGATTTGCCTAGGCTGAGAAAAAGTGGTTGTATTTTTCTCTTTCTCTTACTACTGTGTGTAGTGGCAACAAGTTTAGTGGAGCATGATAGTGGTACTGAGGAGTGTTGGCCGTTAATCTTAGACTTTTAGGTATTCTACATGCATTTTGGTGATGATAACAGCTTAAGTACCAATTGGCTTCTACCAAGTCTGTTACCGATGCTTCCCCTGATCATGCGCACCAACTTTTGACTTTCCTCCTTTACCGCGCCGCTGCCGTAACTTTGCCTTCCCTGTTGACATCATTGTTAGTACTTATGTGTGGCCTCGGTCGCAGCACCATCCATGGGGATATAGTACATGGCAGGGTCCTTCTGTTCACAGATTCATAAATGCAATGGAAAAGTTGTCAATAAATATAAAAGAAGTATAACAGCTGACGACATCACAACTTGCTCTCTTTTTTCTAATCGAGTACATAACTTAGCGCATTGGGAAGTTGCCTGCTTTTATGTTCTCCTGATCTTGAACAATCATTTAAAAATCACTCGCAATTCTGATAATACTTTGGCGTCATTACCACAACATCGCTGTCATTCACAACGACCTCACATGAAGAAGTTCCCCTTGGTGGGCGCAATAAATGTCAAGATACAAATGAGTGCATGATCTCTCCTTATCTTAAAAATGCAAAGTGACAATTTAATTTTAATAGTCAACAAAAGGATAACGACAGCAGCAACACTCACCATCACCCACTTTATTGGGCTAACCGCGTCGGTTGGGTGTAACGTGCTTGAGGTGAACATTATGTAATTTGCGTAAATAAAAAAATTAAACAAAAATATATCGAATTGTGAATTCGTTTGTACTGATACAATGCATTTGCTGCACAAAATCTAATTACCTTGCATTTAACCCAGACTTTATATGACCCATTTCTTGGACACACTACTTCTTTCTACAATATCGTGGTAATGGTTGAAGACTAACTGACTGCTTTGATTTCACTGCTTCGATGATTATGTACTTAAGTCTACACGTTTATTATTCTTATCCTACGGTCTGCTTCCGGTAGGAGTTTAATATTCCGCCGCACTCAAAGTTGAATTATAAATGCTCTTGCAGATTAAGATATCGATTCTAAGCATAAGATTCCAACAATTCTCTTCTCTTTACGTAGCTGCGTTTTTCTCTGCACTTCTCCTCTTCTTATGCTATAAATGGAACACGGAAGGGGTGTAAGCGTCTAAGCGGTGGCACCGAATTATGGAAGGCTAAAAGTACAAAGTTAATGGTGCACTTATATGGCGGTTCTTATGCTGAACTGAGCTAACTACACATTTACTTAATTGTGACACAAACCATAAGACAAATCACCTTGATAAAACCACATGCATAGTGGTGATTAACACTGTAAAGTGAGGTTTATCTTTACTCTTCGTAGTTGAGGTAGATTAGCGCTGTAGTTGAGTATGACCAGAAGTATTGGATAAATGCCTTGTCTACTGTCTCATTTAATAGGAGTAGCTACTCTTTTAAATGCGTTAGATTAATTGAAGGCCTTGAGATTGCCCAGAGAATCCCATGGCCAGAGGTATTACGTATCACCGATGTGCAGTGGTGGGATCACGCCTGTGAGGGATGGGTATGATATGGCTGGAAACGTGCGTCGACTTTTGCCTTTAGTCGCTCGTGTGACCAAATTTGCAACAGGTTATTATGCCTTTTCGCCTTATCAACTTACCCTGACAGATACTTGTAAAACAAAATAATGAATTCATTTTTTCATTCACTAATGGCAATTGCATCGATAAAAGTGTGACGATTTCTTACTCCAAATTAGTTTGGTGCATGGAAATGAATACAAGTTTTGCAAGCGCTATTGATCCAAATTGCCCATAACCAGATCAAAAAATTCTGATTGGTGCTAACGCATTTGTCCTCCGATAACAAAAGTCTCAGCTCTTTCTAGTGACTAAAATTCGCAATTTTTTTGAATAAACTAAGACTCACCAAGGCCTAATTGAAACCATTATGCGCAGCTAATGCAAAATGCAGTTTGTACGAAATGTAGATGCTACACATTTGTTGCTATCTTGAGACTTCTCTGACATCGTACCGAATCACAGGAGGACAGAATAGGCGCTAGACGTCTCTAAGCACGTCCAAAAGTCTGTGACACAAAGCAGAAGCATAATTTTTCTTTCATTTTAACGACCAACAAGTCAGGATCCAGAAGCATATGGCGATTTTTACTTGCTCCACAAGGCGGTTTCCTGGCCTCTTGTGGGCGAGTTCTTCACGTCTGTGTCAAGAGAATACTTCATACGTCCATTCAACGGGAGATGTTGACTTATGCAAAGCGTAAGGGTGGACCATCTCACCTTACACAACAAGAGAATTTATCATCGCCTACGCAAATCTACTCAATCCTCACGTTCTTCTATTTGCAAACAAACATTAATAGCATTAAAATGCTGTCAGGAGACGAAATTTATTACTCTAGTGTACCTTTTTCCTCTTGACTCATGGTCACCGTATAATAGTAGGGTGGCAACAGGAAATATCAGAGAAATTCGTCTTCAACGCACAATCACAACTTGCTTATCACGACCCAATGAGCAAAACATCTGAGGCGTTTTATAATAACAGATCTTCGCCGTGTAACAAGCCAATAGACAGACGTCAAGGAAGGTCTGCAGAATGACAACAGAAAAGCTAAATGGATTGTGTAGCTCAGCATGTTAAAACGGACTATTAATTTGTGAACACGCGGGTGTGAATAGCAAATTTGAGCATTCGCCCATCACCATTTGTCGACTTCATGCCTGATGTCTAATGCGTTACTCGAAACATCGTAAGCATTCTTTGAAGAAACGATCACGCAAAGCAGTGAATTAAGCATTGTTTTGATATCTACCGCATTCAGTCATCTGCTTAACTTGCGCTTTTGTCTACGCGGCACATCGTGGTGGAAAATAGCATCTGACAAAGCACCTAAATACCATACAAGTCCTAATATTTTCCATTTATTCATTTATGTGGTACAGAATCAGAAGCAGGAGCGCGTTGGAATCGCCGCTTAAGTGTCTCTATCCTTCCTGCCCATGCAGACCATGCACTTTATATAGTGCAAGTAAAAATGAGTTAAAAGTGGAAGCGAGATTACAGTCATGGGACTAAAAGACCTCGCAACACGTGATATTTCAGTATAAACAATAATGCAACTGGAATGCAGAGGAAGGCTTCCTATCCTTGTCTAGGTAGAGAGAAGCAAAGGACTCGTCTCACTATTTGTCATAATATATGACGAAGTGATCAGACGGAAAAGGATCTTAGGAATGGTCTCTGACAACACGCAAAGTGCTCACAATGCAGATGAGTCTACACAAAGTGTCGAGTCAACGATGAAAAATTAATGAGTTTGCGATTAGAGGCAATCGCATTACCTAATAAGTGGGTGTAGACGACTTCACTAGCCTAAGGGTTAAACGATGCATCAAGCATCACCTCCACTCGATTTCACTGCAGCGTTCGCCCATTCACCATCCACCGGCCTGTGCGAAATAACCAATTTAAGGAGCACAGCTCAAGTGGTCAAATGTGAGCAAATAGTATGCCGGTGACACCAGGTCATTGCCACAGTAGTGCTACGACCGTGTGTACACCTGCTGCTACAATGTTTGCATCTGAAAATCCTTGAGTAGCAAAACACACCTTGCTTATTCTGCACGGTGACTACTACAGCTGGAGTGCCATAAAAGAACCTGCAAAGTATAATTTAGTCGCTTATGCATGCCGTGGTCTTCTCACACTCACAACGTGAAATTCCCTTGGTTGAGGCAATTTGCCGTTTAATTGGGAAGAATTTGCAAAAAACAAAGTTAACTGACGATAGTAAACCTGTAGGATTCTAGCAAGTAAATAGCATAACTGATGCTAGCAAAATCAGACTTTTCGCTCATCCAAATAGCAATCCAGTGTGCTGCTTTAGGCTGTATCTCAGCCATTCCCTTCATTGTTGGCTGCACCTTTAGCATTACTGAATGGGTTCAACGTTGCCACTGCTAAGCGCCGTGGTGCTTGTCACTTCCGACGGTGCCTTGATATCCCCGTCTTGTTCTGTAGTGGCAGTGGTAATGGTTGTGGCATCGATAACAATGGTGAAGAGGGCGAATGCGGCCGTGGCAGCAGTGATGCCGATAACAAATCATCTATTAAGAACGACTGCACCATTGTTGGCCCCTGTGTTCGTTTTGACTCGACCACCTGCACTAAGAACATAAAACACTACTGGCGATGATGAATGCAGCTAGGCGAGTCCACAAACAGCAAATTTGTACCCACTTGCATTGAGAAAATGCGCTTGCTAGCTGCGCATAGAAACAGGTCTTTGTAAATATCGTAAGATAAGGGATGATGGGAGGTGAGAACTGCAAGGTACCTGTGCTGGAGGATGTGCAAGTAAACATTTGGCGAGTGTGAATTCAATGTTTAGACTATGGCGCGATGCGTAGTATGAGATTCGCCTACAATTTAATATTTGGTTAGACTATGTCTCACCTCCTCAATCTTTTTGCCGCTTATGCAGCGAGTTGTGTGACAAACACTCTGGTTCTGTTCCCGTCGTGACAGGTACTCCTCAATAGCCGCACCCTCTTTCTTGGGTTTGAGCTTTAGTAACTGAGCCTTTCAACCGTATTTTCGTCTGATGTGTACTTTAACATTACAGGAATAGTTGCTCCTAAATCAGCACAGAACATTTTACGCGAACGATGAGTCTCACCACGGAAGGCATGAGTCAATATGGCGTTGATACAAGGATGTGCCTGCCTGTAGCAACAGATGGAACGCATAAAAGGCCGATCATAGTCCTTTGATGTCCTTGCACTTACCGTAAGGATGCCGGCATCCTTACAGTATGGATGGACTACTGCCATGTGTTTCGTCGCATCCAAATTTTATTTGTTGGCATCACCACAAATGAAGCACTGGCTGTGTTTTGACCGATCCAAATCCGTTATCATTTTTGATTTACCTTGTGAGTACACCCTAGACGTGTTTAGTAAGCTGCATTTTACCCCATTATCTTTGACGATGCTTTCAAAACGATATCTGCGCTTCTCTTTTATGCAATATGCTTGTTGGCTTCTGATCGCAAGTGAAAACTCAACAGAAACGCAGATGTCACACTTAATGAAATGCATGCGTGCACTTGGCACGGTTGACAACCGCAGGCTCTTAAAACACCACCAGTCGCGTGTCGTGAAGCAGTGACATAATTAACCGGGACATGAACAAACGCTGCTGCGTCGTTGCATTCTAGAAGACTACTTCATGCAGGATTTAACTCAGCCTAGTTCACATCAGGGTAGTGGCTTGCAAGGCATCAAGCGAAATAACATTCACTAGTATTAGCCGAATCTGAATTGTCCATTTCTTAATCCAACATGTACAGTGCGTAAACTCTAAGCGTTGGAGTCAAATCTGAGGATACGGAAGGAAACAAACTCTATTTATGCAGTGAGTTGATGGCGAATTTCGATCCCTATCTATTCAGCAGAGTTCTCAAAAAAGAGTGTTTATCGGCTTATAGCCTCTTCAATCTAATATGCAGGTAAAAGCATCAGAATTAGTAGGCTAGACAGTAAATGGCAAGTAGACATTTCACCTCAAACAGTAAACAGCCACCCCATAAGGTGCACACCATGATTTCGCACAGGCACTTTGTTAGGTGCCATGAAAGTTGACTTTTAAGAAACTGCTGCTTTGCAGCGTTTCCATGCCTTATGAAGCAATAAAAATGCACATAAAATCTGAGTACTGCTTGCTCTGGCATAGCGTTACGAGGTCAAACACAAACGAAAAGGGGTGAGTGATGTATCGTGAGGTGAAAGCCGGCGGTTGGGGCATGTATTAGGTTGTCAGAAATGCTTCTCTTATCCTTGGAATGACTTCCTTAGATGACTCCTTGCAACTTGTGCAGATCTACAGAATACAATCGTTCATTGTTATGCATTGTGACGAATTGACGCGCTACGATTGGTTTTCATGTTGCCTCAGCCTGCTTTACCTTAACGTAGGTATCGCATCCCCAAATGCACGTGTTCACATATTATATGTCACTCAGAGCATTGTTATTAATCCTTACCTTCGGAGCTAAATTTGTCAAAATGCATGCTCATGAAAGAGCATCTGCGCTCGTTATTGCTGCTGGGTTTGCTAACAACAGAAATTAAAAAATGGTTTTGTGCTTCATTGGATGTGCCATTGACTCATCGCTTTGACGCGTGGCACATTATACCAGATTCAGGCAGCGCCTCACTCATTCTCTCCAAATAGTGCCACACTGGTTAATGCATACGCGCTTGCTGCATTTCGGAAGCTAAAACCCTCGAAAGCATCTTTCAAATAATGAAATCGGCTAACTTCTTATAAGGATTATTCGCAGTTTACCCTTGATAGAAGGCTACTCTTAGATCGTGCTTGACATTAATAAGGAGGGCTGTTCATAATTTGTGTGCAAAATCAGCTATGCTGCCTCCATTTCTCGACTAAAGGAAATGCCTGCTCACTAGATCGCTTTTCGACGCATCACGATTGTTTTATTTTATAACGTCTCAGATGTTACTGGCTTTCAAGCAGGCATCCTGCTTCTCTCAAACTCATTCTTCTGCTTGTACTTCATTGCCTAATCTATTTTTCTTTTCTCCAACAGACAATCCTAGTCAGTGGTGATGCCGATTTTCTTCCGATTCCTCGACGATTTACCACCAAGTTATTTATGAATTTTGACTCAACGCTATTCGATTCATCATGGAAGGATTTCGCTTCCTGGAATTTGCATTGATTGACCCACTAAAACTGTCTCGTGGATATCGATACATTCCAACTGCACCCAAATTAATGGCTCTTTGCCGAACTCTCCAGTCTGCTGAAGGGATCTGTGAACAGCCGTTTAGAATGTGTTTGCACGGTCGACGCACTCAAATCGACCTCTTCAATCAACGCGCATATACGTGCGTTTCTGTTTTCATTCAAACACAAGTTGTCTTCAGCATCACATATCGTTCTTATACGGCTCGTAAACTTTTGGTTAGTTGTCAAACCTTATCCTTGTGCTCCTATTTGAATCCCTCACAAAGTGACTTACGCAAAATTCGAAGCGTGATGCAACAAGTCGGTGAGAGTGACACAGTAAGACACCACTTATCAGATCCAAGAAGGACACATTCCACTGTCCACTCTCTTGTCCAAATTGTAAGCAGAAGTAGCTGCTTTTGGCTCATTGGTGGGATGCAATGCATTCAAACCCCACAGCTAGCCTGCCCTCTGATAGTGTTGTCATCAATCATTGCAGCTGTCAGCTTCTAGTTCTGATACTCCTCTTCTGGTTCTTTTATCCTGAAGAGAGGTATGAATTGAATGCATTTCCCATTGATACGTTTTATATCACTACGCGCCTTACTCGATTTTTGACGTGCTTTCAAAGTCATCCTTTTAAACTATTAGCGCTGCAGGTATACGATTATTGCTTCATTGATGATTTGACGTCTGATGGCAATCTTTGCGTTGTACACAGTATCAGTATTTATATGGCCGCCTGGATTTGTCTGCACATCAAGAATGAAAGGCTCCTCACCGTTGAAGACGACATGTATATTAACGTTTTGCAGTTATCCTGGCCGATTGCAGATTCCCGCTCTACTGTGATGTTCGACACTGACGCGCTAGAAAGCTCTTCTCAAATCGAGCTAACAGCTGGACTTTTTACATGATTTTGCGACAAGGACGAGGTGGTACGCACATGACCCGACGATGATGTCGATGATGTTGACCTCCGTATTGCTGTGATCTATTACCAACTGCAAACAACGTGTCTCATGTGCATAATTTCATCCAGACACTATCCAAGCTTCTATGCTTTGCCTTCTTAGCTGCAGCTAAATGCAAGTAGGCGGTGCGGTAATGACCCATGATCACGAGCGTTGGACACCGTAATTATTGGATCACCATGGGCCACACAACTCTCTCAGCAACAGTGACAATCTAGTGCGGTGCGATAAGCTGGCGTACGACAAGTAAGATCAATTATCTGTTACGGCTTCATGCTGTTCATGTCAGAATCTGGCATGACATATCGCATACTTCCGAATGTTTCCAATTTATCACATATAAGTACGATGACGCAAAAGTAAAACTTACTTATAACTTCACTGATATGACCTCATTTTACTAAGGGTTGTACTTGAATAAGCGAAAGCTCACGAATAAGGAATGGACTTGCCGTCCCGTACCATGTTTAAACTGCGATATAGGTGATGACAACTAAGTTCTAATTGAAGAGATTACAAATCACTATTTGCTCACGCACAATTGGTGAGATCTCCTCAAGTGCGGAAGATAAAACTGGCATTGCAGAAACACTCAACGTCAATGGTCATTAATAAATCAACTTTGAAAATTACTGGTTAAGTATGCATATATATTCGATAGATTCATTCAGCCGATGATATCAAAGCTAGAGCCGGCTAAGTGCTACTCCGACGCATGTTGCTTCACTACGAAACTCCCCAATCGACCTAATTAATAGAAATAACGGAAACTCACGACTCTGCATCGACTACTGGAAACTGAGCGCAGTGTTGAAGGAAGACATCTGTCCGCCACGTCACACCAATGGTTTGATAGAATCTCCACGCGGGTCTTGTGAGCGTGTCACGCTTGGATTCAAATTGGGATGTCAGCAATTAAAGCAGCGCAAAGGAACAGATGGAGAATGGCTTCTAGATTACCAAAGAAACTTCATGAAATTTAACTATTGGCTTTTGGTCTTCGCAACGCAGTAACCAACTTCCATGCATGATGCACAGATACCCTACCTTGACCTGAATGCATTGTTTAACCATCTGCCTGCGGCAAGATTAACCTTAACTCTAAAAGAATACCGGTCAGCTTCTTTAAAAAGATGGCCTCAACATGTGGATGACATTTACCGAATATCCCAGGAGGCAAATGGTGATATATCCAACGCCGATCAATTGGGTTTCCGTAGTTATTTATACTCTGCTAGTTATTCGAGGCATTTTGCTAGCAGTTTCGTGAAGCATACATCATTGCTGCATACAATGCCGGAAAATCAGGCAAAGCAATATTGTTAATGAAAGGTAGCGCAATGAGGCACCTGGACAACGGACTCAGGTGCTCTGCTCCTCACCAAATCTAGCATCACCCAACTTCAAAGCGACCACACCATCATTTTTTGCAGGACACTGACGTTAGTGATACAGCTGTGCGTAGTGTGCTTCAACAGGAGGACAGAGGAAAGCATCACTGCTTACAGGAGATCCAGAATAAAGAAGAATTTGATAAGAAAGTGTATTATAAATTAAGATTCATAGTACATACGTAATGATTCAAAATGTTTCACATTTATCACACCGTGGACCATTAGCCGTTTAACAGGTTGACAAACATGAAGGTAGATGGATCTTCGAATTGCTCGCTGGTATGAGGACCGACAGCAGGACGGGTTTTGCATTACAACACAGGAACTGCATAGATTGGAGTAGTTTAGACGCTCTGCCTCGTAGACCAGTCATGGCAGATACAGGTGGTCATTTAACGCCTACCATGCTCTTAAACTACCCAACTAAATAGCATTGAAGAAATGTGAGACACAGCCACCGTAAGCGAGAAGAACCCTGCAGTGTTTAATAAACACGCAGCGCAATAACGTCTTTGCCAAGCAGGGTGGTCAATCTGACACATGAGAATTGTTAAAATTCCCGAAGAGTTACATGAGTAACTATACAAAGTTGGCGGAAAGAAGATGCTGCATTTCTCCGGCAAAAGGCATCGCATGCATTCACTTATCCTAGGCTTACTATATTTTTTGTTAACGAGTGCCACTTTCAGCAAATTCAAAGTCTCCACCTCATAGCAGTTGCACCTCTTTAACCTATGCTGACTCCATTTCCAAGAGAAAGAGCGGGTATTGACATCATGAGTACCCTATGACCCACCAAGAACTGAAACTCATGCGTTCTGGTCATCAAGAATACTTTACAGAATTGGAAGAGGCAGAAGTCACGAGGACTCAATGCACTAAAACTACCGTTCTAGACCTCTTGACACGTTGGATTCGCCAACACGGATTGTTAGAAACACTGCATAGTAACCATGGCACTAATTTCGAGAGCCGGCACATTGTTACAATTTACAAGACCCTAAGGACTTGCATAGCACTCAAACAAAAGCAGGGCGATCAATCAATGCAAAGTGCAAAGGGCACTCTGATTGGCCAGCAAAGGATTTTCACCAGATGTGAACAGACTGGAACGACATTTACCAAGCAAAGTGCTTAAGTTTCGTAGAATAGGAGCATCAACGTGTCATTTTTGTCTGAACGCGAAATCAGTGACCCACCCAATTTGTACCAACATTTCCATTCGTGGCGCAAATACGTGTTTTAATAAGTAAAAGTTTGCTGGTCAGCAAACTACCTTGTAGATAATTATTTCCATCCCCTTGCTTCCTTCATTTTACCCTTAGGATGAGGTCAGTTGCTCATAGATACTTTTCATCATAGGCAGGAGGATGACATTTAATAACTAGATCGGAGCGTCTAAGACGAGGGTGTGCCAGCCTCTAGAGAGCTACCACAACTAGGTTCAAATTGTACTGCCGTCTTTAGCCTACAAGGTACAATTAAGGAACATACGTATTGCATCCTCGTGTACCATACATTAATTCATGCTTAGCTAGTGCTGTGCCCACTACTACGAGTTTAAACTTCACTCAGTTAACCTGCTTCTTTTAAAGCAGCACAGGTTGAAGAATAAAAATAAACACCGAAGGCCATCGAAAAGCATATTTCCGGTATCCAGGAGCTCATTTATCATTTTTGAGCAGCTCAGTGTAATGAATCCATGTAACTTGTGAGAACCTACCAATTACTACAATCGCTCGTTGCCATCGTTCCTCTTAAGCTAGTGTAAGCATTGCGACTGCAAGCCTACTTATTCACACACTGAGCATCAAAAAATAACTACGGTTGGAGACTACCATCTTAACGCAATATACCACCATGCGATGCGCACATGAGGAAACAGTTTAATGCAAGGCAGTGCGTGGCAGGAGATAGAATTGAGTGCGTGCGATGAAGGTCTCTACAGATCTGTTGAACTGCAAAGTGGAAATAAGCAGGTCTGGAAGGATCGCGATGGGATTGAAACTTGCACTTTCACAGATGGGTTCAGCCTATCCCAACCATCACTACTGCTACAACTATCGGTGCAGAGTTAAAGGCTTGTCAAAGGACCTTGTGAAATGGAATTTGTGATTATAGGCAGAGCAGCGTACTGCATCTACATGGGTTCAGACGAGCCGGTAGCCAAAAATATGTAAGTAAATAGGACATCTCACTAAGAAGATGATGAATGCGATGGAGAGGTGCGTTATCTGGTGAACTTGCATGTCCTATTACACAACAGTGGAAAAAATCAAACAATAGTAGATAAAGAACGAGGGAGAGTTTACAATTCCGCACCCGTTGCCGCAAGAAATGAGTGAGCGTACGGTTCTTTGTCTGCGCAGATTAGGCGTCGAAGAAGAGCTTGTATGCTTGCTTTGCTTCCTTCCTCTTCGCTTTCCTATCTACATACACGCAAGCATATATGCATCGAAGTTAATACTATCGCTACAAGAACAGGTTAAATACAACCAGATTGCTCTGCTGGGATACATTTCTACATTCATGCCTACTTTGTAGACATCTGCTTCAATTTGACAACGCTCAACCATCACTCGTGGTGTGGCTTCACGCAGCTCCATCCACTGTGGGACTTTCCCGCCTTTTTATATTCATATGATGTGATTTCAACAGTAAAATTAAATTTAATCCTTTTGTGAAGGGAAGCGCAGATTGGTGAGCTATTATGTCTCATCGGGTGCTACGGGGTCGTGTTACTCCTTCTCATTCCTACCGTAAACAATCCACTCCCCCCAATTAAGGAGAGATCGCCAACTGAAGTGAGTAGTATACGGAGTTAGTATTCTTCAGATTTTAGTCTGTGCTTTGTAGCGGTTCTTCTAGATACTTCATTACTCCCTCGTCAACTTTATGAAGATGTGGAAATGACTTCAACACAGCAATTTCGTTGGGATTTTCCATCTGGCGGCATTCATTTCTGGGTCGACACGATGAACCTTGTCGCACGCATTCACCTTCAATCGAAAGGTGGAAGTGTTATTGGTCTATCCCTTTACATTTGCTTTCTGGCGTGTTCAGCATAAAACTGATTTTAGTGAGGGAAGTCATGGTGATATTCTAAAGAAAATGCTTGGGTAATTAAATGCTTACTGAGGCATATGTGTCTGATTGAGCAGGCTCTTTTTGCCGTCGGACCTACAAATAAAACGAAACCACAACGGATAGCTGGGTGAGTGGCCTAGTCGCTGCCTACTGGGATGGAACGTGATACGTGACAGTTCGGGCCTGAAAATGCCTCACACTCCCTCTAGCTGGTTAGTTATTATCTCGTCTCGAAGACGTTAAAGCTTACCTTAGCTCCTCCATACTTCCTTTTAGTATCTCTTTTCTGTCGCTACAGGCGCAGGCGCCATGAAGCGAATACAGTAATCATGGTTATGCTAATTCAAGGCGCACTCCCACCATGGGCAGGGATGGCGTTCGTTCAGGCACATGGGACTTGTATTTTCGCCCTGAGTATGCATTCAACGATGCATGTACTGCATGCGAACCTCGTGACTGCGCAGACGTCGCAAATCTCTATGAGAACAAATTCCTCGTTAAATAACATCCCGCCTTAACCTGCCAACTTATTCCAAAGCTGTGAATAAGAGATGGAAGGCAGCTACGTCATGTGCGTTGTCTGGCATCAGGGCATCTAATGAGTTTTAGGCTCTTCTTTTAAAAATTTTTTGTCAATCAGTGGACCTGAATTGAGTACTGAATGGATTCTGACCATGCCTGCAACGCTCTAACGAGACGCGTTAGATTGGACACTTGATTGCCAATTCAACCAAGACCTATCGTGTCACACGGTGTGTGGGTTCCATCTTTAATGTCTACAGGAGCGATGAGGGTAATGCAGTGCACGTATGCTCATGCAATCTGCTTCAGTGTGATTTTGATTGCCATGGCAAATCCGCGTTAGTTTCTGCCTCAATTTAGTAATTCCTAATAAGCTTTGCGTCTGCAATGTGACGGAATCCGAACAAATTCAAGCACTTTCTTCCCTTTGCTTGCTTTTCTCCTATGTGGTAGTGACTACCGACACACGCGGTATGTGTATCTACCACATAGTGGCAAAAAAACAACAACCTGAACTAGGCGAGTGACTTAAGGCACTGCAACGATGACAAGGAGCACAATCGACCCAAAATGAGGCCTTAGCTAGTCCCAGTGGTTGTTAGTGGTGTTAAGAGCTAAGTTGCCAAGACGCTTGAAACTCCATTTCTTCTAAGATTCTTTGGGGTCAGCACCAGTATCAGCAGCGGTAGTGGAAATAGAGGTGACAACGGCAGTACGGATGAATACGATGTATAAGTAAACGGTAGTACAAATTTGGAAGGAGAGTGACCAGAATTGTAGAATGACTAAGCCCTCGAAAGAAACATGAATTTGCAGAGAGGTGCCACTTGATTGGCCAAATGATCGGCAGTATACTTTACTGGAATGGCTAGCATAATCTGCACCCACCAGTGCCAAAGAACTCAAAATGGCATAAGCATGCAGGTGCGCTTGTAAGGAGATCGAAAGCCTTAGGCCGGCTCATCGTCACGCCATTGGCTATTGCCCACTGGGCTTATGTAGATCTAGCAACTATTCGACTTAGACCTAAAAGTGGTTCCAGCTCTGTAAAGTGAGTTGATTTGTGGACCCCTTGCTTGTTGTAGGTCATGTGCATAACAGATGAAGTGCGTCAATTATTTCAGAGTGACTTTCGAGATAGAGCACGTTCCGTCTCACAAGAAATAAAAAGCAGGTAGAAGTATTCAAGCAAAATGGACATTGTGAGAGTCACGATCTCGCTCCCCAAGCTCCACCTGTAGACGTAGACAGACACTTATTTGTTAAAATACTCTTATTCACTTCTTCACAAACACTTTTTATTTCCGCTAAGATTGATCCATCGTATCAGCACTATTCTGCATCACTGGCCTTCCCATTAATTGCCTCGCTTCGTGCACTCGAATTCACCAATGCAATTATGATCAGCAGCTGTGAATGCAAGTTACACTAGTTTGGATAAATGCCACACCGTTTAATGCCTCAATGTTTGTCATCGTTGCCACCTGTTAAAAAATCCCAAATCTCCACTTTAGTTGCTACTACCTCTTACCATCACTTAGTTGTCCCAATTTAACCTGCCTAGTTCCAGTTCCTGTGAACACTAAAGCTGGTCATAACAAATATGCAGTCATCAAGCAACGGCGTGAACTGTTCTCTACAACCCACATTTGCGTGCTTTTGTTCACTTCCCAACTCCGACTTAATTTTATTAATGTTTTCCTGCATCCCTTCTCTCTTTGATGGAGGCAGATATTGCATAATTCCACGGTATGTGGCTAATAAACTGAATGTGTGAACTGCTACTGGGTTGTGCATTCAAGCCCAGCTATTGCGTTCCCACCTACTTTGCAAATAGCTTTATCTCACTACGATTAGACCCATGCATTACTTTTCTATGGTCTCATTCATTCCTGCTTAATTTGGGAATACTCTCCGTTTGTTGTCGAAACGAAGCTCCAACGGAAGGACGGGCTCGAATTCCCCGAGAGAGGAAGCACAGACTGTTAAAGAATGTTTCAGTCTTTCATTCTTGCTTCTACCATCATCTGTCAATTCAGCACATGACATTGGACGTGAATGTTGGATTATAGAATGAGGGTTATAGATCTTCATTCGACATAGCGATGCCATAATGACAGGGCTATGGGTGTCTGCAACGCTGCCTTTATTAAATAACAGTTAAATAATGGGCTGATTTCACACTTCCGTAATCTCTAACAAGTAAAAGCTTTCGTGGAATCAAAATGTCATAGCAACGAAATCTACAACACTCGCAAAAAGCAGCAAAACGAGGCCGCATCACCTCGGTAGAGGACGATTAACTTCAAGAGCAAGCAGTGGCATTAACCATCCCTTAAGTTATGTACAAGACTGCCAAGTTAAGGGGTCCCATTTTAGCTGTCAAGTGCTCGGCAAATGCCAATTACGGGGTCACTTGCTTTAACCTCATTGTACCTACCTTGGGTGGATTCCACCATGGGTTTACATTGTGTGACATTGAATAGTATAAGTGCGTGAGTGGAATGTGGAAGTGAAAAGCGCGTGCAGTTTTGTGTGCAAGCATGTTAGTGTGGAAAAATTAATAAGTAAGAACCAATGTGCTTGTGCAGGTTGGTACCTACCTTCCACATTCACGATGCAGTACTTACCGCTCGTGGTCGTTTGCAGACGCTGAATGGACCAGAACGGAGATATCCATCACTGATAAAAGAGTACTGTGGTGGAATCACTGCAATTGGGTACAGTATTTTTGCGAAGAAATGTGATAAGCAATCTTAAGTCATAACTTCACCTAATTTATTTTAAATAGGCAAGTGCACGCATTCTTACTCCTGAGCAATCACATTTTCGGGATCTCTAACACCGTACTTCGCAAGACCGAACGAAGCGAAATGAACGTAATTGCAAATCGTTTGAAATCATTTCCACTTCTGAGTATTTACAAACCAAGGCTCCTTTGTAAAACGATGAGCTTGTTGCGTTGCAGACCCATTTTAGCGCTTGTTCTTCAGTGTCCGCCTACTTGGCCGTCTTCCCATACATAAAAATTATATCACCATCAAGCTCTCTAGATGTTTTGCGCTTTAGCTCGTGCCCTACCTTTGACTTTATGCGAAGCACGAATTCCTCTGGGGTATTCTTTGCTGCCATCTTAGTATCCTGCTTTCCATTTATCTGCTTCACGTTCAGCGCATGCTACATCATTCCCCCACTCTCCTCCTTTTCTTACAACAGACGACCCATGTCAGCGCTAATGTCTGTGTTCTTCTGATTTCCTGATTGCTTTCCTGCTGCAGATTTATCAACGATTTCAATCTACTACCACCTGAGAATCGCCGCGTTAACTTTATACGATTGAACAATGCGAATTGTGGTGTCTACATCTGCCAGTGCCGATTGCGATTATGACTTTAAATTCGTTTGAATGCAGCACAGTAGAGGGTCACGGGACTCTCTTGCTGCCAATCAAATAGCTTCCAACACACAAAAAGGAAAGCGAATGGATTTCCAACGATCTAGAGCCATTTTGAGTGAGTTTGTTTCTTTAAGCTCCCAAGCACTTGATGAATGGTCTATCGTCGTTGCAATGTCGCAACCGGCGCATGGCTGTCTGCACAAAGCAGCCAGCCTAATTACTCGGTCGGTTTACTCACCCACATCTACAGTTGTTGATGATTGGTCTTGGTCACCGAGTGTTGATGGGCTTGTCTAGTGTTTATCCATACGAGGTCTCAGCCAATCAGGAGAGAACGAACTCGAGCTCAATTCTATCGAATGTATGAAAATTCTCACAAAAGTTGGAAGAATTTTCAACCTACGCTTGTGCATATGATTTACGGAACGGGAGGACTCATCTTGTTTTCAGACATTTTGGTAATATTTAACCAAGTTAAACAAATGCACATTTCACTTCTTTTCTCATACGTTTTTGTTGCGGAATTTCCACGAATTGAAATTAAGTACCGTCAATTGTTCCATAGATTAGCTATCAGTGATGGACAGTTGCAATTATTCGAGGTAATGACTAAACTTTCTTCTTGTCTTGCTTGCAGGTTAACCACGATCCTTTGTATCTCAAATGCAACATTTCTAATTGTTCCTATGACCCTTTAATATCCGCGTTTTACATGTTCGTATAAGGAGAACTAGTTGGTGAGAAGAGGTCATCGACCGCGAATCTTGAAGCGATGGTGTCGCCCTGCTTCCATGAGGCAAAAGACTGTAGCGAGTGTAACCTCCGGTCCTTGCTAGGATTGTTGTCAACAGAAGATGCACACGTCCAGTCACCTTACTTGCTCTAAGTGATTGAAAGCCTTAGAAAAAGAAATAAACATAGAATACTGTACAATAACTGCATCGTTGGCTGACGTCCACCCATTGGAGTACAGCCCGGGTCTCGTTGATTAATTTGCCACCAACCATTTATCATATGGTGGCAGGAAATGAAAAGGAACTAGAGGAGTTAGCCTTCTTAGCGTTCAGTGAGAGCGAAGTAACGACGAGAGTGGGGCTTATCACACATCCAGAAGTGGTTAACACGCGGTTTTGCACTGATTTTACACGAGACACCATGGTTGCTCTAAATCCTACATGACATACCCCCTATAATTGTCATGATACTAAAGGCAATGCAACTCTCTTGATACCGATGGGAGGCGTCATCTATCTGCAGCACTCTCTTCGAGACAACTGCTATGCCTACAATCATCATTGATGACTTCCAACCTCAGTGAGGAGGATTTTGTTAACCCAGTAGCTGAGGTGCTAAGATGCCAGCTAAGCTAGATCCCTGTAGAAATGGGGTACGCATCGTAATTACCCGGCGAGTAATCTAACCAGCATTGAGGAAATCCAGCTCAAGGCAGTGGAATACAGGAGCTACCTTGCAAAATCAATCCATGGTGAAAGCGATGACTCCGCTATAGTAGACCGCTTTACTAATATGGTATTGAGGGTTAAAACTCTCCAAGAGATGCTCGAGCAACTGAGTTAGGTGCTCATAAAGGCTACGCTACACTCCTTGTGCAAAAAGGTATTGAGTGCATCCACTTACCTCGAACGTGCTTGCTTTTTGCTAAGCCTGTGCCACTTTCAGGACTTTTAGTAGTTCTCGCCTCACAACTAATGCACCACTCCGACCTAAGCTCACCGGTTTTCCTAAGGAAAGAGAATGCATTGACATCACGGTTACTCTACTACCTCCTCGGGGATGATACCAATGTGTACTGGTCACTATAAACTGCTTTATGCAAGTGGCCAATACAGAACTTATAAATGTACAAGGCACTCTAACAATCGCTTCACCCTTCCTTTAGCAGTTAGCTTGCCATAAATTTTCAAAAGTCCCCACTTCGTTGTAGTAAGCTTGGTGTTCCGAATCTCGAAGGATATCTGAAATGTCGCAAGGCAGGGGACAGATATGAAGCACAGCTTGTGTGCGTTGGGTGCATAACTTCAAGACTAGAACCAAGCATAATTCAACGCTTTCTCGCGGGCAAAAATGCAATCCATGCACTGACTGGCGTTTTGCATTACAAGTTAATCACCGGCGATAAAATTTTAAGTACCGAGACTGAACGAATATCTAAGAATAATTTTCAACATTGCGCGCAAACACTTACTCCTGCTATTTATCGGGCCAAAGGAGCATTATGACTGGCGCAGCTACACTAATGTTACCTGAGGGGAAGAACCAGCATAACTACACAAGCCGATTCTGCCACTTAATATGTTCCAAACGATCCACCATATTTAGAGCACGGTTTCATTCTGAGCAATTAAGGTGCTCTCGTCTGATATTTATCACACTGCGGATGAACGACTCCTTACTCAACTCATCACATTTTATCACAAATTATGCGCCCGTGCAAGACTATGGCACCTTTTGGATACGGAGATAAAGCACGAGTGCTGATTGACGAAGGAATGGCTCTTTTGACGTACACAAAGCCCATTCACAATAAGTACGGGAGACGGTGCTTTTAAAGACGGAGAATTATGCAACACAAGTCCTTTTGCATTCGGACTTTAAAATAAAAATTATTCCTTGAAAGTGGAATTATGCAGCAAAAGTATCGTCATTAATGTCTGACTCTGAAAAGTGCTCCGGTCTTCTTATCAAATGCACCTACCTCTGTATGCTTTTGGCAATACGACTGATTTAATTTATCCCCATCGAGCCAGCCTACCTGTTTTGGAAGAATAAAGGTGAAGGAGTGATAAAAGACTCCAGAATACTTAAAAACCATCTGTGCTAGAAACCGACATTTCCAGAAACCCTTCTTGGAAAAAATTATGGGTAAGAAGGGATTCAAAATATAAAGTAAACGAATTTTGCTATCGATTTAATTACTTTTTCAATTTACTAACGATCCTGTTAGTAGTTGATTTTATCCCCAACTCCCATTGAAAGATTCATCTCTTGGATACTTTCATGTATGTGATGCGGCGACAAGACAAACGGGAACAAGAGCTGGAAACCCTAGACAAATGATCACAGGCGTAAATGTTGCGCTGTAGGATGGGATTGGCACAACCATGACCAAGATCCTCAATGATTGACGTTTGGCTGACCGCCTACCATGGCTTGCAATGCTCAAACAAATTTTTGGCTGTAGATGGCTGCCTTAGCAATGCCTTGGGCTTGAACTCTTCCTTCGAGTCGGCATCAGTGGGTTTCACTCGTTCGCTCCCAAGTAGTTGCATTTATTAATCTTTGCCGTTTTATTCTAATATTTTACTCTCCTTATTGCTAGTGGTCGGATCTAGCGTTGTCCCTACCGTCCTAAACCTAATCATCTGCAGCAATGTAATGGCGGTGCATTAATAGGCGCTACTACCCTGTGGTACGACAGCAAGCCGAGACCAAATCTATGCAGCTTAACATCTCTCATAGGCATCATATCTGGTTTCGCATTTTACTTCTTCACAACAAATTACAGCCAAAAGCTCTGAACTTCATGTGGCACCAGCTTTGATAAAATGCTCTGTATATTCAAACTCTCCAGTTCCTCCAATAAATTCGAACGAGCTTGTGGTGATGCCATACTGCTGGTGACACTCGCTTGATGACAATGAAGACGATCACCTTGTTTAGCTATTCGAGCGAGGGCATGGAGCGGAGGATTTGACAGCCATCAGAAGACCCACCAGCATTCCAACACAATAATGCGTGATGGAATAGAGCGTGTTGATTTTGACAAAGCGCGCAGTTTGTAAGTTGGAGGTAGCTAATTTCCGTGCTTCAATCCCACAGACCATTTAAAAGACTTGTGCTCAACTCTTATACAGCACTACTAAGATGAGCACATACGCCCAGGGTGGATACGGCTAGCTTGAGCCATGTCGAGTGTGGTGGCTCACTCGCCATCCTACAGTTGCACTAATCAATCTCCGATTTGCAGCTTCTGACTTCGCCAAGAGAGAATCGATTGAGCACGCTGCTCTGAAGCCGTCCTAACTCTTACTGCTGTGCAAGAATAAATGGACTACCCACATCCTATCCAACTGCAGAGAGGCATCGTTAAGTCCTGACACCGATGCGACCCTTTGTTTAATTATTTAACGCAAACCCAATTAATGCACTGATAAGTTGGTTATGAGCACGGAAAATTAAATCGCTCAAGCAAAGTTGCTAAAATTGTTGATCCATCAGCATAACTACTTGAGAGGACTTAGCGGGATTCTTTCCATGCGTTCGCATCCAAATTCATTTAAATCCACCACCCATCTTACCAAATACAAACCGCATTAAGTGAAGCGATTTCTTCAAGAAGAGCCAAAGCAATGCCTTTTACTAAATTCCCGAATAACCAATTAGATTTTTGGAATCACTTTCACGAAACAAAATGTACTTTGCCGGAGCATATCCTGCCAAGAATCCGTGCTCTTTGATGCTACGTTACTTGCCAATCATAGGAACTTCAAGGGATAGTTGGCAGTGCTCTTGACTTGCTCATTATTTTGATGCTATGTAAACTAGTTCTTAAATTTCAAGTACCATCTAAGTGCCTTCACGAGCTCCGCTTTTACTGAGCACGCTTAGGTCGAAATAATAACTATGTCGAGCATTCATTATGCTACGAATGAGGCTCGTGCCTTCTTCCGGATACGGTCAGCTTTGTGCTCCATTGTGCATGATTTTATTCCCCTGTCTCCTTCTCCTTCATGCTGGCGTTGTTTCCATTTCATGCTCTGTCTCCCTCGCCAAGCGGCATTGTCCCACTACCAGTGTTGCCATCATTGCTATTCCTTTGGATTTACCAGCTCACCAGACTGTAGCATGTTTCTTTGCTCTCCTCCCAATGAGCTGAATAGACATGGTCTTTTGTGGATTATTTTGCTATCTGCTAGTGCTCTTCTCGGTTCTAGTTGTGTCCTTCAACTATTGACACTATTTGGCTTATCTTGGTTGCAAAACCTCCTAAGAAACAGATGGTCTTCTTTAGGTTCTTATAGACGGAATAATTGCAGTCTTAAAACGGACCCACGAGAGAGACTATAAAATTTGATCCACAAATAGTCTCCTGTTTAGCAAGTTCGATGTATGTTCACATTTTGCTGTCTGAGAAGTAGGCTGGCAGGTGCAACGACGCATTGGTTTACGCTTCATTTGTCAGTGCACATTGCTCGAAATCGCCTCGCAGTAGTTGCATTAATCACCCCATTGCTCTATAACCAATATCAGTGCCTCTGCTGATACCATACAATGCCGCAAATTTAGCTACTATCGTTTACTTGATATGTCTGCTAGGTGCCAGGATGGTGAGCTTGCTTTCCTGATGTAGGAATCACCACCCATGAGCACTTGTAGCTTCTGAAAGGACTGATTAGTGCCATTTAGTGCTAAACAAATTAAGCTTCAAGTTTATTCTTACCCATAAAGTGCATTTCTTCATTCAGGTTCCCGTGATTGAAGGCCTACATCCCTGTATACATGACTGGTGGGTGAGCACACATCCTGCTCTTACTTCGCCCCAACCAATTAGGCAAATACTCATATTCTATCCTCTGGAAAACCACATTCCCTCCTTTTGTCCCTTCGCAGATAGCAAGGTCAAATGATCGTAGCCGACTTAATTTGCAAGTCGCTTTAATTTTATTTTTTGCGCACACAGTTCCAAAACAAGGGCTTTTGTTGGCACGAGGATCATATTTGTCGGTATAAATCTGCTCGGTTTTCTTCCCACACATTGTAATTATATCACATTAAAACTTCTCAAATGCTCTGCACTTCAACTCATCGTTAATCATTTTTCATTCAATGCTGACATTGTGGTTCGCTGACGCCTTCTTTGCTTTTACATCACTAATTCGCTATTAACAGTAGACTTGTTATTCACCCTATCGTTCGCCTTTCACCTCGTTACCTCCTCCCCACCAACAGGTGACCCACTTCACCGGTGATGTCGGTGTTGCAAAACTCTTCACATCTTAACGACTAAATAAGCCTGTCCAACTGTGTCTCACTCAGAATCTCCTTTGACGGATCTAGTGTCCACTTGAAGAGGTCCGAGCACAACCCTCAACACACTTCCTTGAAATTGATGCACGTACCTCGACCCACTCAAATAACGAGTCCGTAAAGTGCATTCGAGTGCTCCACGAGGTCAAGCTTATCTTTGCCAACGCACTCACCTTCCTCGGTCGGACATTAGATGTCTCGTTAGTAGTCGAACCCTAGTTTCTCACAGTCATTCTCCAGTCAAGAACTGATTCCTCACTGTCCAGGGGCGTGCCACCACCAGTCGACAAGATGGATGCCTCTAAACTACCTCAACTCAAATCGTCGAAGAATACGTTTTATTAATTGTTCACCTTCTTGTCCATACCGTAGACAATAGCAGCTCTCTTTGGCTCATTGGCGATGAGCGAGCCACATTTAAAACTCGATATTTTCCACCGTCTATCGTGGCCTAACGTTAGTTACCACAAAACTATTCCAACGCTGTGAATACGGTATCCGACAACTTCTTCATCTTATGCATCGCTGCTGGTTTCGTTATCTTCTACAACAGCATTGACTGATCCCCTAGGCATTACAATGCTTTGTCTCAGTGCAGGGCTCCACCTCCATTTCCAGCCTGCCTTTCCAATCTGAACACTTCAGCTGGCAAATGCGTCGTGTGGATTTTTAATGTCTCGTCGTTGATACGACGCCTGATCAAGCACTCTTCATCCTGATTTTTAAGACATCACTGATGCGCCGTTCGTTGTGCGTCAAGGCAACGTAACTCGGCTTTGTTCGATCACTTTGATCATTAGCAGTGTTTTCAACCTTGCCGTGATGAAAACCACCAACGCACAAGGATGCTGTTCGTAAGTCAATGCCTATAGCTGGACCTATTGACATGCATTTGTGGCAGGCACAGACACACGTGCTAGCATAAGTGAGAATGCGATGGAGGCACCACAGCATTGGCACGCTTTGATAAAAACCAGTGCCGGGCCACGACGGATGCTAACAAAATATCGAGACTGAATGTGTCGTGGATCATCAATGAGCCAATGACGGCAGACAGTCAACGCAAATGGAGAAGGCGAGGTAGGAGCAAGTGACTGTTGTGAATTTGGCCTCCTTGATTGATGGCATTTAAATAACCAACCCACTTCTTTGCGTTCATGATGGCGAATTTGGTGTCGTTTAAGTGCATTACACTTATATACCAGAAAGTCATCTTCCTCTGTGTACTCCTGAAATAAAGCAAATTATCCTCGCATCACTCTCCATACCAATGCCATCCTAACGTCATTACCACCACAGTGATAAATAGGTTTGCAGTGTGAGAGCGATCTACTTCAGAGGTAGATATGCGAACATGATCTCCCACTCTACTAACTCTGTAAGTTGGCCATCCAAACCCACATGGCGGCCAAAGGACACCCGAAACAGCACTTGCCAACATACGCCTGAGGAGATTCTCCAGGTCGCATAAGACGAATGCAAAGGCAGCTATGATAAGCGGAGGCTACTTGTCCAATTCGATTTCACTAATATCGATGATGCCGTGTTTTGGAAAAATCAGATTTGCTCGGCCTACTACTTACTCCAGGTAGCAAAATAATGTTCCACAGCACCAAAAATTGAATTATGGATGCCAAGTTGTTAATTAAGCAAGCTTTGGAGCCAATCCCTCTACTTTAAGCGTGCTTTTCTAACCAGTCCCTATTTTATGCACGTTAAAATTGCTGTCTTCGAATTCTTGCTTCAAAAGACTTTGCCATAAACTTTAAAGTAGACAAAGTGTTTTTGTTTTGCTCTCATGATCAATGGTGCTATACTGCCATACTACACTCTACGATACTATACTGCACTCTACTACCTATCCAAAAGCGGAGAAATGAAGAAATCGTCTTGCTTACAGCGTTGGGCATGAACATTGCGAATCATTGAATCAATAAAGGCTTAATTGACCCTAGATGACATGCAGTGTGCACAGAGGGAGACTGAACCCGCACCGACTATCAAGTGAGTGATAAAGGAGTGCTGTGTATTCAATGAAGGAAATCACGCTAGCAGATAAGTGATATGGGCGACTCTACTAACATACGGAATTAATGCTGCAACAAGCATCGCCTCCACTCGGTTTTACCCTTGCACTCACTCATCCATCCACTTACCTAACTTTGCAAAAGAACCGCTTTGAGGGACTCTGCTCAAGGGATCCAATTCAAGCAAATGGTGAGCCAATGACACCAGGTCACTGTCACAGTGAAGCTACAACCACGTGCATACCTACATCCGCAATGTTTGCATGTGGAGATCTTTGGGTGGCAAACACGCGCCTTGCTTATTCCACACGGTGATCATCACAATTCAAATACTAAATAAAGAACCTCCAAGGCATCATTTTTCACTTGTGCGCGAAGTATTCTCCTCGTACCAGCAATGTATCATTCACATGGATCTAGCAACTTTACGATTTAATTCAAAAGTTCCAAAATGCAAAGTTAGATGATGAGAATGAACCCTTGGGAGCCTAGTGGGGAGATAGCGAAAAGCATTGCTAAGCAAAATCAGGCTTCTGTCCCATCAAATCACAATCAAACGTGCTGTTTAAGGCTGTATCTTAGCCGCACTCTTTAGTGTCAACTGCACCTATGATGTTGGCAGTGTTGCCACTACCAAGCACCGAGGCGCTCGACCTTTTTGACGATGCTTTGATACTCTCGCCTCATTCTTTGATGTCGGTGGCAATGGCTGTGTCATCGGGAACGATAGTGGAGGGCGACTGCGATTGAGGTAGCAGTGGTGCCGATGTCAAGCCACCTATCAAGGAAGACTGCACCACTGATGACTTTCGTCTTCTTTCTGCCTTGACCACCTACAACAATGTTGAATGCCGTTGGGCGAACCCACAAACAGCATGCCTTTTCGATCTCTCATTAAGCTAATTCGCTTGATACAAATGTGATTGTACACCAAAACAGCTGCGCATGGAAATGAGCCTTCGCAAATGAGGTAAGGCAAGAAATGATGTGAGGTGGTAAATGCAAATTATCTGTGCTAGGGGATGCGCAATAAAGCATTCAGTGAGTATGAATTCAGTGACTATGATAATAGTGCCCAACTAATTCATGACGCAGATAGCTTTGCAATCAGTCAGGCCATAAAAAGACGCGCTGTGTGGGATTTGCTCACAGATTAATATCCACTTAGGCAACGCCTCACCTCCTCATTCCTTGCGTCGCTTAAAGAGCTAGTGGTGAGGTCAATACTCCGATTCAGTTCTTATCGTGTCAGATACCCGCTAGTAGTTACACTCCCTTCTCTGATGTCCGGCTTTGTTATCTGATCAGTGCAACCGTGCTTTCGTATGATGCGCCTTCTCACGTCCAAGAGCCAGTTGCCCCTAAGCTAGCATAAAGCATTTGATGCGAACAATGAATCTTGACAGGAGAGGCATTGGGGCATGGGTCAATGAAGCATCGCTACAAGAATGCACTTGCCTATAGCTACAGACGGAGCACAAAAGAGGCCGAACATAGCCCTTTGGCGTCCTTGGACTCGACGTAAGGATGTAAAAATCTTTATGCCCTGGGTGAACTACTGTCATACGCTTTTTCACACCCGGCTTCCACTTGGTACCGTAACCACAAAGGGAGAATAGGTAGCATTTCGACTAGTCCGACTTCATCGCCTTTTGCGAACCACTTTGTGAGTTCACCATAGACATGTTTGATAAGCTGCACTCCGCTTCCCTCTTGACTTGCTTTTCCAATTCTCCCCGACAATGCTCCTTAAACTCTTCCCACTTGCAGGTTGAAAAGAAACATACATAACATTGGAAGAGAAGTGGTTCTTCCTCACACTGCTCTGACGCGTCCGCACTCGTGCGTTGGCTCTGCTTGACTTTCAGGAAACATAGAATCGCTTGAGTGATTGACCAGGTGAATAATGATTAGCTGTCTTGAGAATGCCTTGAATCTAAACAAGCACACATTCAACTGCATCCGCACTGTTGCTATCCACCGTTAACAGGATCCCCTGCATCAACGCTTTCTGCGGTTCTAATGAAGAGAACATTCAACTTGAGAAGTACATTTATACACGAGCTGCGTTGATGTCTCGTTAGAAGGCACCGCTTCTCGTAGCACACGCGTTTCCCTATCTTGTAATGTCAATCCCCCTTCCCAACCTAATGCTCACAGGCCGACGCGAATACATGATTGTCTTAATCACAGTGATACGACCAGGAGCACACAAGGAAAGCTGTAATTTCGAGAGGTCATTCGAAGTTTCATTGTAAAATCGTCTTGCAGGGCGATGCCTGCACTTCCCTTTCACTCAAACCCGGTTGAATTTTGATCGTGAACGATAAACATTGCTGAGGGCGGCTGTCACAATTGGTGGCATGCGTGCGTGCATGTGACACAGTTGACGACTGCTGACTTTTGAGACAACACTAGCCGTGTATTGGTGAAGCAGTTTCGTGGTTAACTGACACATGGACAAACACTGCTGCATTGTTACACTCTAGAGGACAACCCCATGGAGCACTCAACTTAGCCAACTTTGCTTCAGGGTAGTTGTTTACTGGACATTTAGCAAAATGCTACAGTGGAATCAATCACGGAGAAATAACACTTGCCACGATCAGCCAAATTGGAGCCGTCTATTCCCAACTCCAATGTGTGCAGTGCCTGAACTCTCAAAGGCTGAAAGCTAATCTGAGAACACGGAGGGAAACCAAAATCTATTTGTGCAGAGAAGACATTGTGAATCTCGATCACTACCGGTTCAGCAGTGCTCTCGAAAATGAGTGCTCATCAGGTCACAGCCGCCCAACCGAATGCGGAGGTAAAAGCACCGGAATTGGTAGGCTTGACAGTAAATGGTAAGCAGACATTGCACCTTCAACAGCAAACAGTTACCGCATAAGGTCCACATCACTGACTTGAGACGACATCAAGTTAGTTTGTGTAGAATAGCATTATAGGCACCCATTATTGTGACAGGCATATAGAACAATGATCACAACAGATGGTCAGGGTAACTGCAGGGTCATCAAACTCCAGTCCGGATCTAAAACACAGGCCGACGCATGTGTTATCACATCCAGATAAATCCTCTTCTTAGAGCTCTTTGCTGCTTCATGTCGCTTGACAAAATGCAATGAGGTGATTGGCCTACATGTTAAGCACCTACTACACGCCCTAATCGACTTGAGCAGATTCCAGCATTGTCGGCAGAATGAACTAATTAATAGTCTTTACCACATTCTGGCTTTTGTCGACACGATGAGGACATCTGAAGAGTGACTTATAGCTTTGTATTCCCATTTTTATTAGAGAAATCACGTCGCTCACATGATTGATTCCTACGCGACACTTCCAGCTTTGATTTTCCATTATATTGTTAGCATAAAATCGAGGTGATACCATAGCGTCATTGATCCATTGTTTGACTAGAATCTGACCACTGAGGTCTGTCTTCCAACTCGGTTGACTTACAATGTTCCGTGAAGAAGTATTTGGACAGGTAAATCGTTGTTAACAATAAGTGGAATTTGCTTATTCAAGTCCAAGTTGGCCAGTAGATTACAATTAATTATGCAAATACATCACCTTCTCTGCTTTGGCTCTTTCCTCATGGCAAGCACTGACGAGTGGTTGCCTAGATAATGGTGAAATGAAAACGAATGAATGAGCATCGCGGAGCGTGGATAAGTCTTGAAATACAACACGTAAGGACTAAGTGTAGAATAATACATTAAGGGATTAAAAGTCACCCATCAGATCAAGGCTATTTCCACGACGCCTCAGAGGGTATAGCTAAGGAGAATAGGTAAATAAAATCGCAAGTAAGCTTACACACTCAACTGTATGTGCATTCGAGCCGCTAAAATCAAAGTGTTGTGTTGTGTTCGCTGACTTGACCAAGTATTGTAAGCGTACTGGAAACGATTTTCAATCATATGCACTTCCCTTAAATACAATGACCCACCGCCTTTTCCTAGGCTCGAAATCAAACATGGTTAGCAAAAGACAGTAGCTAGAGAAGGCAAAGTACTTGTAGTGCTCGCTTTAACTCCAGTCATTTTATTATGCAAATTCGATAGTCATTAGGCCTTCTTACATGCTACCACACTTTCGTCGCCAAACACACACGCGCACATGCTTGACGAACCAGCTAGACATCATGCGAAATACTTCAGTGGAATCGATTACGGAGAAATGGCGCTTATCAGGATTAGCCGAATCGGAGGCGTCCATTTCTTAATGCTATGTATGTGGTGCGCTAACTCTCAAAGACTTGAGTCTAATCCGAGTGCACGGAGAGAAACCAAATGTATTTATGCAGATAGTGAATGGCAAATCTCAACCACTATTAATTTAACAGAAATGAGTCAGCCAGGATTGATTTGCATTCGTCAATCTGTGTGAAATGCAAGCGAAGATTCCCTGCGTGGTGGTCGGTCCATCATTCAATTAAAGCTTGATCGCTAAGAACTGTCTCTCGTACTGGTTTATTTGAACTGTTAGGAAAGCCAGTTGATTCCTACAGTAGCACAATTAAGTAGGGGTGCCAATTGTGAAGCTATCAGACCGTTAGGCGGAATCAACGAAGTCCATTTCCATGCGTCTCTCATCATCAATGCACCATCTTTGTTCATACACAGCAACAACTCGACCAAATTAACTATTGTTACGCTGCTCTAGTTCTATGCCCAGAGCTGCACCCTATCCCACACAGCTCCTTTTTCTTCTCCAATCCTTGATTGCAAATCTTATAAGAGCTGCCTACACAGGAGTCGTAGGGAGTACTCGATTGTGAAGTCTCGAGAAAAGAATGCAGATGAGGTTGCACCAACCTGAATCTAATGTTGGAATGAAGACGTCAATGCTGGTAGACTAGACAGCAAACGGCAGATAGACATCACATATTTAGGTGTTAATGGTCAATGTTTATCGTACACACCACTGACTGTTCGGCAAAGATGTTATCACGGAATGACATCAAGTCATTGTTGCGACAAGTGTGTTGAGCGATGATCACGACTGAGGGTCAGGATAGTCATCAGGCCATCGAATATCACACTATCATGCCCCATCCTGCAGCTAAAATCACAGACCGAGCGCGTGTGCGACCACATTAAATTAATCATTTTCTTGGAGGTTTCGCTGCTTCCATGCTGCATGACAGGAAGTGACGATGTCGCTGGCTCACTATTTGGCCAGAAGCTAAGAAGAGGCATGTTCCTTAACTTGGTATGCTTGCAATGTTAAGTGAGTAAGTGAGTGATCGTGCAGGGGAGTGGACTTTGACACTGAAGGAAATCTGCTGCTTCTACCCTGTCTTCATAATAATCATGGCAGCAGGAGCATTGGATCCTGTGAAGTAGATTCACACTGCGATAAAGTTTCTTGTCTGTCTGAAAGGCTGCAACAACTTAATTGTTCAATTTGGGCAACCTTACAGTAGGCCTCCTGTCAAAAACAATACTGGCCATTTTTATGAGTTGTGACATTCTAATGTATGGGTATTTGGGTGGTAACGATTTACCACATTTGCGCTGGCTTGTGAAATATCATCGAGTCGAATCACTGATAGATTACCTACTGGAAATCTATGCATCAATCCAGCATATAGTTTGTGGAGACAATTGCCCATTTCGCTGCAAACTTCCATTCTCCCATAATGCCGACAAACTCTAATCGGCTTCTATCGTCGCAGCTGACATCACATGCTGAGTGTTTTCCGTAACCTGTCACCTTTGTTACTCCTGAGCTATGGTATTTGTAATGAAGTGTCACCTTTTCTTTCTTGTCTCTTCCTACGTCTTCATGCTATGTGCCTTGACATGGCGAATGCGATCCTTGTGCCAGATAATTTACAAAGAGTATACGTTGCATCGGCAAGATGAAAAAAAATTTGTTTGACATTACTTGCTATGTCATTACATCTATGTCTGTTGACGACATTTTAACTGCAATGATGGATCCCTAAGCCGGATTACTTCACTGAGCACTGCACTGCAATGCATTTATCAGAGGCGGTGATATAGGCGAGAACACACGCATAAGGACCGACGATGACGTCCGAGGTGAAGGCAATGTTAAAATAGCAGCGAGTGACAGCCTCCAGTTTGCCTAAGGAGGGTGCATTGAGTCAGAAGGAAATCCAGCATCCAAGGCTCTCATATGCCGCAGTAGTGGGATTGCGCCTGTAAATGGTGCGGCGACCTTTGCGAAGCGACTGAGTGAATAACACACCGCTGATCGGCTGTCTTCATTACAAAATTGGCCAGCCCAAATCGCATGGACTAGGCATCGCTGCACGATCGGTATTTATGATTCAGATTGATCGCCATCTGCTAGAAGACTTCAACAGCACCACTAAATAATAATAAATGAACCATCTTTATGCTGCTTTTTAGTTGGCAAAAAAAGCTGGAAACTGGTTGGTGATTATGGTGTTATAATAAAGGGGTGATCAGTCTCGTCATAAGTTTGGTCGAATCAGCGGTTAAGGATGGAAGTAATTGCATATCTTTAATTGAACCAATCACCACCACTCATAGGCACGATCTCGTCACTGCACCTTGCTTGAATCATAACGCCTTAAGTTGTCCCTCGTGTCAACTTGTGGCGACACGCGATTGGTAGTAAGGAAATGGTTTTCATGCATGAGTACTGGGGAAAGGATTAGACAACCAATAAGAAGCCTGTCAGCTGTCTGAGACAGGTGCATTTGTAGGAGAAACTACTTTGGTTTTGATTGAGTTTTAACGGTAGTAATGGACTGATTGTATGAATTAATCAATTTTAGTGCGTGGATTGCACCCACACGTTTTAGCCCCTGTGAAAAGACCGCTTCGGTATGACGCTGATAAGGCAGAGATGGTGCTGAGTGAGACGAAGCTGAACAGGACTGATGTCCACGAGATGTCTTTTCTTAAACTAAGGGACAAATTCATTACGAGACTTGTTTGAAGATGTTGGGCCAAATAATCCCACAAATTCGACGGCAGGCAGGTCATCGAGGAAGCAGAGCAACATCGGCATCGCCACTGGTCGGATTTATCTGTTGCTGGCTAAGGAGGGCAAAAAGGAACTGCGAGCAGAATGATGAAGAGCGGGATGGTTGGGCAGCTGCAAAGAATACCAGGAAATTTTATTACAAACGCACAATCAAAAATACTGTTTGCAGCTTTAAAGAGCAGAATAACTAAAGTGTTTTAAGGTAACAAAGGCATGCTGCGTAGCCAGCCAATGTCAGAAGCCAATGAATGACAGTAGAAGGGATATGTAGCTCAGCATGCCAAAACGAATACTTAATTCGTAAAGACGCAGTTGTCCAAATTGCACATCAATTTTACTTTTTTTCCATTCACCCTGCAAAGTATGAAGTTGTGGAACGCGGGATCATAATGCCTTAGAAGGGACAGAAGAAGAGTACAAACTTGTCTGCCAAATGCACATACGGAGATTTCGACTCCTAGTCATGATAACCATAATAAGAAAGTAGACTTAGTGGACGAAAATAAGCCTCCCAGTCTACTATGTCGGGCAATAAATGGCATCATCCCAGTCCTATCAGTATTGGCTAATATCTACGAGTAGCGATTTCGACAACATGAATATGAGCCCACCATCGTGAAACGTGATAGACACATTCATTCATTTGCGCTGCAGTATGAATTGGATCTGCTTCAAAGCACTCTGCATACTTGATTCGCTCATGGGAAATCGGTGAAGGGCGTGGAGTACTACACTCGACAGCCTAAGCCAGCCGCATCCAACCTTAGTCTATGTACGCAGTCCCACACCACCTTACTTTTATCCTCTAAGTAGAATCGCAGCCTTGTGCCTTTGCACCAAGAGGTAAACGCGCCATCTGCAACAGCAGTTGTTTCTGAGTCCCCTAACACTTGTCACCAGTCGAATTGACTACCAGCAACATCCCTCCATACTCAAAGGTCTCAGCATGATTTACTAAAATGTATGCAGCAAGGAGGTGCAACTGTTCCAAACAATCAATCGGCAGGGCAGTATCAGTTTGAAATTCGCCAATGCCGCCCTCTATTCGGATGGGTTTTTCCCGAATCACCGTTTGCAGACCACTTGGTTTTACCTCCCCCCCCCCCTCCATATTGATGGGATTAGTAATATTTCGCCTAGAATTTGCAAAATTTTGGTGCAAGAAATGATAAACTTGGCAATGCAAGCCAAGCAGCAAAACTTAAAAGAATAATTGCTAATAGCTACAAAGTCAAGATAGGAAGTGGATAAAAGCATACCATCTAACGAATTCTGGCAGTCCTCTGTGTACTCGCTGACTGATTCGAATGAATGAACTCTTTGGATACTTGCAGCAGGTTTAGTGCGCTTCTTTTCCATCTCCATCTTTGCATCCTTAAACCGAGCAGTGGTTAGAGATGGACATCTTTCATCGGATGAGTGCTGCAAAAGAGAACCGAAAATAGGGGTTGAATGGGTTCAAAATTCGTTCCATTGTCAGACGTCAACGGCGTTTCCTAAATCATGCGATTCGCTTAAACAGGTCGCCTCCCACACAAAAGTCACATTTGGAACAGCTTTCGTTTTGCAAACTTGTGTTTAGTCGTGAAGTTAAGTAAAGCGATCCCATGATATGTTACAGTTTAACTGCTTCAAACAATCTTCGATTTCGTCTGACGCCTAAATGGGCATTAAATATGGTCGACATTAATGCACCAAATCTGCTAAGGTACCTTCAATTCATATTAAGCAATCTTGGTATCTTAAGTTCTGGCATAGACCCCTTGAGCCAATCGATGCTCAAGATGATGTCAACTAGTTTGATGGTGTGAGCTGTCTACATTCAGTTAAAAACTGCCGTGCAGATCAAATTTGCAAGCGTAATTTTGGTACTCGACATTGGAGCACTCCATCAAAGCTAGTGCTACATGCAATAAAGTTACGAATTTCTGGCTGTGATTCGTTGTGAGTGAGTAAACTGCGCAACCGAAAGTGACGTCGATGACAGGTGCCAAATAACACTGACTTGCTGCAGCTTTCTTCCACACCATAGGACTATGGTGCCTATTAATGCACCTCTAACCTAGTGCTGCATTATATCACCTTCTGAACAGTACGAATGTTGCCAACCCCATCGCTAGCAATCGTGCTGATGATGAATGTTGTGAGTGAACCGCGTGGAGTGCTAAACGTCTTTGTTTGTGAACAGCTAGCAAGGGTGTGGTACTCCCATTTTCCCACTCTTGTCATTCGTGGTAAGGGCTGAGGTCTTACCGGGAAGATAGAAGTGTGCCAATTCGAAATCATGACACATTCGAATAGCACAGCGATAGAGTTTGCATGAATTCACGTGTTTGACTTAGTCCCATCCCCTTCTTGAACGCACTGAATACGGAACACACGTATACTTGGTCGTTAACTATTGGATTGCTGTATTCCTGCAACCCACACTGTCATACTGGCATCCGGTTGCTAATGAGAACCTGCTATTTTATGCACTTACTCAAAGCAGTCAATGCACTGCTAATTTATACCATTCAGCTTATCAAATCTATTTATTTCCTTTCGTGCAGTTCATACCTTGACAACCACGTGTTATCTATAGCTTAACAGCTCTTGCCTTTACTAAGCTCTCCTTATTCTCTTACGAACTTGATTGTTTAAATCACTCCATGCTTCATTTTAATGTGTGCGGCCACAGTGAATTCAGGCACACATGTATTCAAAGGATCACGTCAAAGATGATTAAAAGCATCAGTGGGTTAGCTAGTGATAGTTAGGTGGATTGTCTTATCTCGGGAGCAATTTTACTGAGAGGGCAATGCGTAAACACTCCAAAGAAGTGTACGCAAATGTAGCCGAATTGACCAACTTGAAGGGGGACGAGACACGTACTTCCCTCGTGCCGAGTTGACTTCCTCCCTGGATGCCTACACTTCTTCAAATGCAGGTGGGATGCGAGAGAAAAGCTGGCATCCAGGCAAAGCGGTCAATTTCGAGGAGGAAAAGAAGAGGATGAGAGGAGAAAAAGGAAAAGTCCATTCACCGCACATTGCAATCACGCATCACGACTCACAAGGTGAGCATAGCTTCTCAAGATGACGCAAAGACTGCTACTTGGTAGAACATTTACCAGATTGTCGTGTCCATGTCTACGGATGCAAAATGCTGCTTGTTAGATGAAGTCACTTCATCATACATTCCTAATTGATTCGTTGCATGCACGTTACGATCCGCAGTGATTTTTACGGACAGGGTATGACTGCACTAAGGAACCATTCATTCAGTTGTTACTGATTCAGAAAAACAATGCCATTCATTTGTGGCCTTAGTAGGCTAATTGTTTAATCCAACAATAGAAGCGACTTATTGAAAAGTTAACCTGCTGTTATCCGTTAGAGTAGTTCCCTGCGAAATGTGGTTTGTCAAACCTACGCATGCTTCGTAGCGAAAGTGTTGTAGCATGCTAGAAGCGCCTGAAGACTGCAGATTTGGCACAACAAAATGACTGGCGTTAAGACGGTCAAGTCGACAAGTAGAGAAAGTCAATATTACTTTCAGCAGCTTGAATATGTACAAGTTGGAGAATATTGGTTCATTCGTTTCCGCAGCGTCAATGTTGGATTGTATCAAAGGTTCTCAATAAGTGATCTATGAGCATTTCAACCGAATAACGTCTCACAAGCCAGTGTAAGTGGGATGAATTGTCAGTGCTGAAACGGTCTGCAATGGAATGTCTATAGTTTTATAACTGAATAGTAATAGTTTGGGCAAGAGGTTGACCGAATAAGTTGTTGCAGCCTCCCAGACAGTCGGGGAACTCCATCGGAGTGTGGATTCTCCTCTGAGCTGCACCAGGGACTCAACTTACTTCTGGTTGCCGAATAAATGTATTCTGCTAGAGTACTTTATTTTTCTGCCTTTAAGAAAGCCTCGGAACGTTGCACAAGGGCCAGGCGCATAATCGTCTAAAGAGATATCTGGCGCTTTGGAAATCACAGGCAGTGAAGGTGGATGCCAGTGCAGTGTAGCACAAATTATCTCATGGTTGAAACAATCGAATCGCGTAATCGGATTCAAACGCATTTTGCATTCGATTCAACAGACTGAAGTTAAATGCAGCAGCTGCGAGATTGCAAAAGACGTACTGAGTAGCAGCCTTCAATAAAGCAATTTTGCTAAAATGAGGGTCGCTTTTTTATAACAAATATCTTCATTTCACGGGTTAATCGAGTTCTGCTTTGCATGAGTAGGGAGTGCGATGACGAACGATGTTTTGGCTGACCTTTGATTGACCGCTGAGTTTGATTGGCCAACTTGCAGTGCAGGCACAGTGTGACATCGCACGCTCATTTGTGAGTTCTGATGGACTGCTGCCGTCACGCAGAGCCTTCCGCTTGCTACTGTTGTGGAAACAGGTAAACATGTGCTTATGGCAGCACTGCAATAATGCCATGAATCTGTCGCTGCGTAGGGTGATTGAGGTTTGCATGATTTGTCTGATTGCAGGATTGGCTGCAACTCGCCAATTTCGCAACAACGCTCAGCACTGTGGAGGTGTGAGGTCATGCCCATCAAATCTACTAGGGACGAGAAATGCAGCACCTTTGTGAGGCATCACCTGGAAAGATCAGGCATGTCATCACAGCTATCACCACCATTTTCTTCGAACACTTATTCGACGTCCTCAAGTGCGAGCAAAGCCTCCATCCCTCCCTACGAAAAGCATGCTTGTGACGGACGCTTCGCGAAGGTGGATTGACTCGCGACCCTGATCTAATGCCAATTTCTATTAATTTTAGCACCGTGCGATTACAAGGACTAGAGGAAATCATCCCTCATACGACTTGAAGCGCACCTGTTATTGCTTGATTTATTCCATTGCAGCGTAGAATTAGTGAAGTTTCTTTCGCAGAATAATGTCTTAAAGGGATTTAATACTAGCTTTTCTGCAAAATCTTCAGATTCTACGAACAAACGTTCCGCTTGAAGTCAGCTTATTCGTAACTATTTTCGGTTTATCACTTTGTCTTTGTTTATGGGCAGATAACAGCCCTTAAAAGGCGTTATTCTTAGATGGCAGGGCCTGAAGCAAAGGACTGGACGCCTTTCACCCAAACACAAATGCCACATTCGTTGCCGAAGATGCAGGTGAAGTCAAGGGTCCAAGGAAAGAATCTTCCAAAATCACCAACTGCGTGTTTGGCAAAAGCACCATGGATTCCCCCTCTGCAAGGTACTCGTGGCAACGTAAGTTTTGGTTCTGCTGAAGTAGATCCACCCTGCGAAAAAGTTTCCTGTCTGGCTGAGAAGCTGCTACAACTTTGTCGATCTACTCAAGCAATCTTAGAGTAAGCCTTCTGTCCAAAATAGTACTATACACTTATATAAGTGGTGACGTTCTGATGCGTGGCTATTTTAGCAGTGACAATCTATCGCATTTGCGTTTGCTTGTGAATCATTACCGAGTTGAACCGCTGGTAGATTACCTGTTGGGAATCTATGAATCGATCCAGCATGGAAGCTGCGGAGACGATTGTCCAATTTGCTAAAACTCTAATCCACCCATAGTGCCGACAAGCTCTAGTCGGCTTCTATCTTTGCCACTAGCATCACATGCGATTAGTGTACCTCTAGCTGAGCGTTTTGCGTGTCCTGTCACTTTTGCTGCTCTTGAGCTCTGGTAGTTAGAATAAAGCGTCATCTTTTCATTCCTGTCTTCTCTATCGACTTCATACTGTTTGTTTTGACACGGCGAATCTGATCCTTGAATCAGATAATTTACATAGCAGAATTGTAACATTGGCATTGGTTTGTCTGATGCTGTCCGCTGTGCCATTCTTTTGGTGTCTGTTGACGACTTTTCCACCGCACTGATGGATCCTTGAACCGGAATAATCTACCGAGCACTGCACTACATTTGCCAAAGACGGTGACATAAACGAGGCTACACGCGTGGGTGTCAACGATGACGCAGAAAAGGAGGTGAAGTTATAACAGCAGCAAAAAGTGAGTGAATGTCAAATGTGGGTAGAAAAATAGAGTGGCATATGTAAAGGCTGTGAAAAAAAAGGCAGGGTAATTGCAGTAAATTTGTGATAGGGCCAACCGTACCTACATAACCGCTTATCAACTTCACCATTACGAACTTAGCAGATGCTCTTATTTGATAATCGGTCCACGTTTGTGTGCATTTAAAATAAAAATGCGGTTACATCCCATGTCACCTGTTGGACGATAGCATGGCGATAGAAGGGGGAGTTAAGTGATCGTTACCTTTTCCACCAGTTTGCGTTCCCTCTCCCAAAGGGAGAGGTTCCATTCTCGTTAAGAGCATTTCTGAAGGAGTGGAATTGCACAAGATTGTAGCGCAAGTGATGGGTGGGTCTATTCATAGTGAGATCTATGTTTACAAGGTGGCTGAGCTTAGATGCGAAACCAAGCTGCAACTTGGTAGTCGCACATAACCTGGCACTTTGCGACGCTTGCCTCTACTACAAAATAGAGGGAAGGCTGGGGAACATTCGTTCATAAAATGACAGGAACAATGGGATGCCGCGGGATTCGTCTGCTTCACCTCGAGTGAAAACAAACAAAAGTATGGCGATGTGGTTTGTGGAGAATAGTCCGAGTCGATAACAGATGACTATGCAATCGTTAGGCTCATCTTTGATGTTCGCAGGAAATGCATGTAGGCGATTATAAAGGAAAACCAATTGATGATAAGGGGCGGTGACCATTGGGATAGCGATTTGGGTCGTTCTTAGTGTGTATCATTGATGGCAAACACTGACATACCAAACGGTGTGAATCCGTCGCAGCTAATGTGATTTGCATTGGCAGCTGCTGGTCAAAGGTTTACTGCAGGGTGCTGGCATCCAAGACCAAGCAATTAATGTGAAAGTTGATCGTGCTAGATAGTGACAACGCGATGCAGCCAACATTCAAAGCTAACGTCAAAGAACCTTCGAAAGACCGGCGCAGTTCTTTCAGTTCTTGATATCGCTGACAGCCACTGAGTCTAGATAAGGTTTCGGTTTGATTAGCTACTGCCCCTTAGCATCATTCACATGCCTTAATCCAATTGCTTGGTCCAAGACAAAGTTATTTTCTTCAGTGCGGTAGATGCATATACATTCGTGAATGTCGATAATCCCCAACATTATAGGGGAGGTAGACCATGTGCTTGGCTATTACATCCTCTTCAGTCGATGTGACTCGATAGGTCTTAATCAAGTTGACAGGTGTGGCTAACTGGATGCATCGCACTGGACTGCTATAAGTATAGTCAGATTCCATTAATCACATGATTCAGGCCGACTGATTGACTAAACTTGTTTGGAAGAATAATCTGAGAGGAATTTAGAGGCCTTAACTTCAGGTATGCATAAAATAACTCGCTTTGATCTTTCCATTAGCAACCTTGAAATACGCAGACTGGTTGATATGGAATGCATGTTGTCATAATGCTGACTTGCGATAGTGCAGAGAATCGAGGTCATGCAGGTTTTGGGTTTGTGGTCGCAAGATTCTCGTGCAATGCATACACGATTGTATGCATCATTTAAGCGGCAGCACAAATTCAGCGTAAGGGCGAAAGAGGTCTAGAACGAAGTGTGCTCTGAATCAGCATAACTCAGATCCCAGCATTACCTTCATTGTGTCTTCGTCCGTAGCGAGGGCATAGAGGTGCTAGAATGGAAGCACAAGGATAGGGATCGGCGCATCTATCATCAAAATTACATGTTCCTTGATGCGTCATTAGCATAAATGCATGAGTTAATGTAAGCGACCGGCATATAGGCTCTGATTTTAGCGGCAGCATTTCATTTGCTAAAGGTCTTGCGCAATTCTTATTCGAAAAGTAGGAGGAATCGCAAGTTGGTGGCCAATAAGACCATGTGATCTCAGCAAATGCTTGATTTGCATCATGATCCTGGCAGGTCAAGAGCTCATGTGCTCATCTTCTGTTACATTTGTGCACCCTGCTTCTCTGATGCCATAAGCTCCTTTCGGGAAGTGAGTCATAAGGCATCTCATGGTGAAGAAATGCCCTTTTTAAGTGCACATCATCATCACAATCATGGGTAAATTCTGCATTAATGGCACATGAGACAACTGATGAGGAAGATTTCGCACGTGTGATTGTATGTATGTGCGTTTTGCAACTTGTCAGCCAACCGTAAACTCGATCACTTTCATTCTCTCACAGGGGTATACCGAGTGCCCCTTTAAGGACTTTAACATTGCCAGGACTGCCTTTGAGTACAATTTTAACAAAAACTCTTCCGGTTTGGACTAGCAAAATTAATCACACTGGTATTTTAAGAAAAACATTGTGAGCATCAGTCTTTATCATCTCTCACTCACCATCTTCTCTGCCGGGTCAGCGTTACATTGAAGAGGTGTATTCACACAGAATGAAAAAGAGTAAATGCGACCGAAGACCAAACTTGAATATTTTACCTAACGAGTCCATTGCTACGCCCATAAGCTCAGTCAAAATTCAAAGGCTTCTCTCCGTCCCTTGCACCCGTTTCAGATTGCTGACTGACTTCGTTAATTATCAACTCCTTTTTCTAATATTCGTGCATAGAATCCCTCAAAAAATCATCCCACAGCTAAGAAATTTGTCATTGCCATTAATCCCGTGTCACCACCATTCGGCATGAAGGATACATCAAAGTGTTTATTGTCAGGCGAGATGCAGTGGTTAGATCGCGCCTGCAATTGTGAGTTCAAGCTGGCCCGAAATATATGCGTGACATCCCTATTTGACTGCTGACATGGCAAAACTTTCAACAAGATGGCACAAGTTTAACCATTTAAATATGAACGCCACCTGATCCTTGCTTTTCTCCACTAACTAAAGTAGCACATATTTATGAATCAGACTGATCACATCTGCCAGATGACGTCAATTGTACCTGTAAAATAATATTCAACATATTGTACTTGTATTACTGTGATTACATTGGCCACCAACTTGCGATTCCTCCTACTTTTCGAATAAGAATTGCGCAAGACCTTTAGCAAATGAAATGCTGCCGCTAAAATCAGAGCCTATATGCCGGTTGCTTACATTAACTCATGCATTTATGCTAATGACGCATCAAGGAATATGTAATTTTGATGATAGATGCGCCGATCCCTATCCTTGTGCTTCCATTCTAGCACCTCTCTGCCCTCGCTACGGACGAAGACACAATGAAGGTAATGCTGGGATCTGAGTTATGCTGATTCAGAGCACACTTCGTTCTATACCTCTTTTGCCCTTACGCTGAATTTGTGCTGCCGCTTAAATGATGCATACAATCGTGTATGCATTCCACGAGAATCTTGCGACCACAAACCCAAAACCTGCATGACCTCGATTCTCTGCACTATCGCAAGTCAGTATTATGACAACATGCATTCCATATCAACCAGTCTGCGTATTTCAAGGTTGCTAATGGAAAGATCGAAGCGAGTTATTTTATGCATACCTGAAGTTAAGGCCTCTAAATTCCTCTCAGATTATTCTTCCAAACAAGTTTAGTCAATCAATCGGCCTGAATCATGTGGTCAATGGAATCTGACTATGCTTATAGCAGTCCAGTGTGATGCATCCAGTTAGCCACACCTGTCAACTTGATTAAGACCTATCGAGTCACATCGACTGAAGAGGATGTAATAGCCAAGCACATGGTCTACCTCCCCTATAATGTTGGGGATTATCGGCATTCACGAATGTATATGCATCACCGCACTGAAGAAAATAACTTTGTCTTGGACCAAGCAATTGGATTAAGGCATGTGAAGGATGCTAAGGGGCAGTAGCTAATCAAGCCGAAACCTTATCTAGACTCAGTGGCTGTCGGCGATATCAAGAGCTGAGTTACCAAGTCGTGCACTACGCCGATCTTTCGATGGTTCTTTGACGTTAGCTTTGAATGTTGGCTGCATCGCGTTGTCACTATCTAGCACGATCAACTTTCACACTAATTGCTTGGTCTTGGATGCCAGCACCCTGCAGTAAGCCTTTGACCAGCAGCTGCCAATGCAAATCACATTAGCTGCGACGGATTCACACCGTTTGGTATGTCAGTGTTTTCCATCAATGATACACACTAAGAACGACCCAAATCGCTATCCCAATGGTCACCGCCCCTTATCATCAATTGGTTTTCCTTTATAATCGCCTACATGCATTTCCTGCGAACATCAAAGATGAGCCTAACGATTGCATAGTCATCTGTTATCGACTCGGACTATTCTCCACAACCCACATCGCCATACTTTTGTTTGTTTTCACTCGAGGTGAAGCAGACGAATCCCGCGGCATCCCATTGTCCCTGTCATTTTATGGACGAGTGTTCCCCAGCCTTCCCTCTATTTTGTAGTAAAGGCAAGCGTCGCAAAGTGCCAGGTTATGTGCGGCTACCAAGTTGCAGCTTGGTTTCGCATCTAAGCTCAGCCACTGTGTTTCTACCCACCTTGTAAACATAGATCCCACTATGAATAGACCCACCCATCACTTGCACTACAATCTTGTGCAATTCCACTCCTTCGGAAATGCTCTTAACGAGAATGGAACCTCTCCCTTTGGGAGAGGGAACGCAAACTGGTGGAAAAGGTAACGATCACTTAACTCCCCCTTCTATCGCCATGCTATCGTCCAACAGGTGATATAGGATGTAACTGCATTTTTATTTTAAATGCACACAAACGTGGACTGATTATCAAATAAGAGCATCTGCTAAGTTCGTAATGGTGAAGTTGATGAGCGGTTATGTAGGTACGGTTGGCCCTATCACAAATTTACTGCATTTACCCTGCCTTTTTTTCACAGCCTTTACATATGCCACTCTGTTTTTCTACCCACATTTGACATTCACTCACTTTTTGCTGCTGTTATAACTTCACCTCCTTTTTCTGCGTCACCATTGACACCCATGCGTGTGGTCTCATTTATGTCACCGTCTTTGGCAAATGTAGTGCAGTGCTCGATAGATTATTCCGGTTCAAGGATCCATCAGTGCGGTGGAAAAGTCGTCAACAGACGCCAAAAGAACGGCACAGCGGACAGCATCAGACAAACCAATACCAATGTTACAATTCTGCTATGTAAATTATCTGATTCAAGGATCAGATTCGCCGTGTCAAAACAAACAGTATGAAGTCGATAGAGAAGACAGGAATGAAAAGATGACGCTTTATTCTAACTACTAGAGCTCAAGAGCAGCAAAAGTGACAGGACACGCAAAACGCTCAGCTAGAGGTACACTAATCGCATGTGATGCTAGTGGCAAAGATAGAAGCCGACTAGAGCTTGTCGGCACTATGGGTGGATTAGAGTTTTAGCAAATTGGACAATCGTCTCCGCAGCTTCCATGCTGGATCGATTCATAGATTCCCAACAGGTAATCTACCAGCGGTTCAACTCGGTAATGATTCACAAGCAAACGCAAATGCGATAGATTGTCACTGCTAAAATAGCCACGCATCAGAACGTCACCACTTATATAAGTGTATAGTACTATTTTGGACAGAAGGCTTACCCTAAGATTGCTTGAGTAGATCGACAAAGTTGTAGCAGCTTCTCAGCCAGACAGGAAACTTTTTTGCAGGGTGGATCTACTTCAGCAGAACCAAAACTTACGTTGCCACGAGTACCTTGCAGAGGGGGAATCCATGGTGCTTTTGCCAAACACGCAGTTGGTGATTTTGGAAGATTCTTTCCTTGGACCCTTGACTTCACCTGCATCTTCGGCAACGAATGTGGCATTTGTGTTTGGGTGAAAGGCGTCCAGTCCTTTGCTTCAGGCCCTGCCATCTAAGAATAACGCCTTTTAAGGGCTGTTATCTGCCCATAAACAAAGACAAAGTGATAAACCGAAAATAGTTACGAATAAGCTGACTTCAAGCGGAACGTTTGTTCGTAGAATCTGAAGATTTTGCAGAAAAGCTAGTATTAAATCCCTTTAAGACATTATTCTGCGAAAGAAACTTCACTAATTCTACGCTGCAATGGAATAAATCAAGCAATAACAGGTGCGCTTCAAGTCGTATGAGGGATGATTTCCTCTAGTCCTTGTAATCGCACGGTGCTAAAATTAATAGAAATTGGCATTAGATCAGGGTCGCGAGTCAATCCACCTTCGCGAAGCGTCTGTCACAAGCATGCTTTTCGTAGGGAGGGATGGAGGCTTTGCTCGCACTTGAGGACGTCGAATAAGTGTTCGAAGAAAATGGTGGTGATAGCTGTGATGACATGCCTGATCTTTCCAGGTGATGCCTCACAAAGGTACTGCATTTCTCGTCCCTAGTAGATTTGATGGGCATGGCCTCACACCTCCACAGTGCTGAGCGTTGTTGCGAAATTGGCGAGTTGCAGCCAATCCTGCAATCAGACAAATCATGCAAACCTCAATCACCCTACGCAGCGACAGATTCATGGCATTATTGCAGTGCTGCCATAAGCACATGTTTACCTGTTTCCACAACAGTAGCAAGCGGAAGGCTCTGCGTGACGGCAGCAGTCCATCAGAACTCACAAATGAGCGTGCGATGTCACACTGTGCCTGCACTGCAAGTTGGCCAATCAAACTCAGCGGTCAATCAAAGGTCAGCCAAAACATCGTTCGTCATCGCACTCCCTACTCATGCAAAGCAGAACTCGATTAACCCGTGAAATGAAGATATTTGTTATAAAAAAGCGACCCTCATTTTAGCAAAATTGCTTTATTGAAGGCTGCTACTCAGTACGTCTTTTGCAATCTCGCAGCTGCTGCATTTAACTTCAGTCTGTTGAATCGAATGCAAAATGCGTTTGAATCCGATTACGCGATTCGATTGTTTCAACCATGAGATAATTTGTGCTACACTGCACTGGCATCCACCTTCACTGCCTGTGATTTCCAAAGCGCCAGATATCTCTTTGGACGATTATGCGCCTGGCCCTTGTGTAACGTTCCGAGGCTTTCTTAAAGGCAGAAAAATAAATTACTCTAGCAGAATACATTTATTCGGCAACCAGAAGTAAGTTGAGCCACTGGTGCAGCTCAGAGGAGAATCCACACTCCGATGGAGTTCCCCGACTGTCTGGGAGGCTGCAACAACTTATTCGGTCAACCTCTTGCCCAAACTATTACTATTCAGTTATAAAACTATAGACATTCCATTGCAGACCATTCCAGCACTGACAATTCATCCCACTTGCACTGGCTTGTGAGACGTTATTCGGTTAAAATGCTTATAGATCACCTATTGAGAACCTTTGATACAATCCAACATTGACGCTGCGGAAACGAATGAACCAATATTCTCCAACGTGTACATATTCAAGCTGCTGAAAGTAATATTGACTTTCTCTACTTGTCGACTTGACCGTCTTAACGCCAGTCATTTTGTTGTGCCAAATCTGCAGTCTTCAGGCGCTTCTAGCATGCTACCACACTTTCGCTACGAAGCATGCGTAGGTTTGACAAACCACATTTCGCAGGGAACTACTCTAACGGATAACAGCAGGTTAACTTTTCAACAAGTCGCTTCTATTGTTGGATTAAACAATTAGCCTACTAAGGCCACAAATGAATGGCATTGTTTTTCTGAATCAGTAACAACTGAATGAATGGTTCCTTAGTGCAGTCATACCCTGTCCGTAAAAATCACTGCGGATCGTAACGTGCATGCAACGAATCAATTAGGAATGTATGATGGAGTGACTTCATCTAACAAGCAGCATTTTGCATCCGTAGACATGGACACGACAATCTGGTAAATGTTCTACCAATGATACTGCCATGGACAGATTAGCAAATCATAAATGTCACACGATCATCTGAAGATGCACTTTAAACCTTTTAAGGTAGGCAATAAACACTACTGAATTGCAGCTTTTACACTTGGTATGGATAGTATACGCGCAATTAATGGTGTGCACACATGTGACACGGTTGACAATTGCATGTCCTTGAAACATTAATCATCGTCCATCGTACAGTAGTAATATGCTTGATTAGCACATGAGCAAGCACTGCTGAATTGTTGCACATGACCCACATTGTGATGAGATTAGAGCTGAAATCCCAAACCTTTGCTTAAGCCTCGAGATGGCCACTTGGGCCTAGAAGCCAACCAGCCATCTTCCGAAGCACCATTTATCCATGATGAGGTCTCCTCGCATCCGCATAAACGGACCTCAGATATTCAATTTACACTATAATTGGTAAACGCTTGTAGCGAAAATGGCAAATAAGGCAAACTTAGGTAAAATTGTGGAGACTTGATTAGCAAATGGCAGAAACCACGAATCAGTTGCATCAAGTTTCTGCTCTGTCCAAATTAGAGTTATGATACGAATATACTGGTCCCGCCGCTGACAATCACTTCTTGATCGCTTTTTCATCAAAGTGCTTCCTCCAGGTTTGAATGCCAGCTACACCTACACGAACACAAGACGCTGCATTCAAGGGCCTTAAAGCATGCACCAATCATGCATTATTAGAAGAATGTAACCACCTGCATCTACAGATGGAACACGATTATGACCGTATGCAGCTATCTCGCCCCTCGCTTTAGGCCTAAGCTTTCACCTTATTAACGCAGTCTGACAGCGAATTCTTGCATTGGGTCCAGAGACACCAAATACATCGCTGGTAGAGTATGCGAATCAAGTGAAAGCTCGTAAGCAGAACAAAAATTGCAAAGGTTACAGACGGACGGAGGTAAGTACACTCTTGTGACAGTGACCCATTGACTCACGATATGAGAGCGTCCGCATCATTGTTTACCGTCCCTATCCAATGGCTTGTGCTGGTTACTTACCACCTGGTCATTCAAAATGAAGAAATACTGAGCGGGAATGCACTGTGACAATGAAGCGGGCCGCTTCACAACGTGTGCTTGACGCGAAAAGAGAAAATCGAAAATAGGTGCAAAGAAGTAGAGTGACGACGAAATCGAGACTCAACGCATTCCACATCTGTGTTCGCCGTGGTAGCAGTTAAAGTAGCAGGCGGTGCAGCAGTACCGTCTCCCACCAGTGCTTTAGCATTTGTGCACATTGTTGGACGTCAGCATTAAAAACGGCACTCCTAGCATCTATGCGAAGGAACATGAAAATGGAACAACCATAGTCATTTCTCCGAAGGTGTGCGACACGACGTCGAATACCAAATTATTGGACGAACCGTGAATCAACAAATACGCATTAAACGATTAAATAAATAAGCGTTGGGCTCATGCTTGCATAGGCTGAAATTATAGCTGTTGGAAGGGAGAGTAATGCTGGTCGTTGACAAACGGAGAAGAGAGATGACGGAAAAGAAAGGATGCAGACTAAATTTAGTGTTGTTGAGTCTATTTCTTAAGCAAGCATGAAACACCTCTAATGTACCTAATGAAGTGTTATAGCAATAGGACACGTACTTATGGCCTCTAACATAGCGAAGCGTAGATGGCCTTCTTCTCTTTCGGCTTACAGGCGCCCATGTGTTTGCACCCCAGCAATGCGATGGCTTTGATGCCTTGACACTCAACGCGAGGGTAGTGAGACAATGTTTCTGTTATACAAACGATTTTTCATGCTGGAAGCAATTAAGTAAAGCACTTGTTATGAACTAGCGCTATTGTGTCTGATTCTGGACTCCTGCAGACTGCTAAGCCGTCATTGAATAGCCCGTCCTCCATACAGAGTTCATGTTTTGCCAACGTGTGGGTTTACCAAAGGAGTCGCGACGAATGCAAGCTTGCCGCATAGCGTTGGCTGGCTGAATCACTGGGCTGCTCCAGTGACTCATGTTTCTACTTTCTGATCGGCCTTGGTCGGTAAGTGATGCTAGGTTTTGTAACTGCTCGTTAATGCATTGCCTCAACCAATTCTTAAAAACAGATCATTTCGATAAAACTTAGCAAAATAAAGCAGTTGTGTTCTGCTAAGCCTGCAGGCATCCATCGCAAAACCAAAGGCCAGGAAATTGAAATCGTGCGAGGTGGAACTCATCTTGTTTGCTAGCAGTTTCCTGTACTGTCAACTCAAGCTAGGCGGGAGTCTATTTTAATTAATTTACTTAATGATTAGTAAAAGTAGATTATTACCAAAGGCATCCATTAGAATCTACTTCCCCTTATTTTAAGTTATGCGACAAAGATTAAGATAACAATCGAGATGACAACTTAACTGTCAATTATCCTTTACATAATATGCCGTGGTTATGCCAGCAAAAAGGCATCCAAGTCTCAATAGTAAACTGATTTTAGTAGGCAGAACGATCAAAGATCGTAGCAGAAGAGGACACGATGGTGATTTCAGACGACAACAGGTAGATTTAGAAAACGCTGATCATTAAATGCTACGAACTGACAGAGGGCGTGAATGCTATCGCTGCTTTTCTACGCGGTGTTAGAGCTATTTTTACTTGCTGTAACTCTGAAGCCAATCCGCCTTTTTGATCTTAAGGATGATATCAATATCAGTTGCGATGTCTCCTTTGAAGCAGTGGGCATGCAGGTGTGCATCCTAGAAGAAACCCTCCCCATCCCATTTACAAAACTGAAGTCAAATGATGATAGATTTGCGAGCTACCAGTCAAGCATGCAAATGCGATTCCAAGGCAATGGGTCAAAGCAAAACAAAGAATCATGTAGCCCACGTGAATGATAGCAAAACCAGAGCTGATTATCAGTCATCCATATGTATTTCACCTCATCGCCAAGGGGTGTACATCATCAGTTAAAAGAGATGCTTACAGATGGAACATGAAACTACGAAGTTGTCACGAACATTTATAACCGCTTTGGTGATAAGGAATGACGGCAGGCAATGGCTGTGAGTCAGCAAGGGATGCCGAACACTGTAATGAAGGTAGACGCCTTTTTACAAAACTAGATTCAAAATACAAGTCAAATTGTTTTCCCACGCTTGACACGAAAACAGAAATGGTGGCTAGTAGAGATAGCATAAGCAGACGGAGATGGGGCAGGTTTCATGCAAGTAAACGGTTTTTATTAATTCTGACTAATGTGTCAGCAGCTCTGCAACACTGCAGCTGTCTTGTAATGGATGATGCGATCCACAGTTATTACGTTGTTCTCCCAGCTTTGAGCATTCCATCAAGGTGGTCTCCTCAATTTTGACGTAGCTGCTTGAGTCATAACGCTGAGATTAGTTTTGGACCGTTTGTGATGTGGTAAATTTAACCTGAATTAGAAGAAGTATCGGTTGCTGCAGTGCTCAGTCAATATCTCGGAACACATGGTGCACTTAGATAGGGTGGCAATTACCGAAGACCGTACAAAGCGAATAAGGACAATTTCAGCACCAGTCAATAGGGCGGAAATCTGTAATGCCCAAGATCTAAAAAGCGAGCAGCTACGTTTTGCCAGAATTTTTGTAAGGCTCTTAAGTTATTGCACCACCCCAACCCATGCTCAAATGGTTTTCAGTAATAAGCGTACATTGGCTCATAGGTACTTCTTTGCCGGCCAAGATGGGGAACCGATGCTTTTTGCCTATTGCAGACCACGCTACGAAATGGCTAAGGCGAAATCCATACAGACGCAAGGCACCGAAACAGCCTTTTCGGTTTTATAGGAGGTGGATTTATCGACGTGAAGTGTCGGGAACAGAGAAATGGGATGCAGCTGCCAATCTTAATGTCAAGATTTACAAGTTGGACCGATAGGGTCTCAGAGGTACGCACGATACCTGAGCGTCTAAAGGGTGATTAGGGTATGCTGAAGGTGTTCACGAAGTACCCACAACTGTAACTCTGAAAGTTAAGCACAAGTCGAGCCCCTATAGCACATAGAGCCACAATTTATGCATACGCCGGCTAACTAACATAAAAACTGACCACAGGTCTCAAAATGGGAGTACGTTTGATCATTCCCAAGAACTCGCGAACGTGCTCGCTCAACGTTGAAGAGCACAATGCTACTACTGAAAGAAGGTATGCTGCGAAATATTTAGCATCGTAAGAAGACACATAAGTTTCTCATCTATCACAAAAGAAGTATTAGGATAAATGCATCCACACAAACATTGTCTTAGGAGGAGACCTTAAACAACTGCACAAGCTAATCCTGCTGCTTGATTAATATCGTAGTTCCTCATCCACGGAGCAAATATGTAATTCGGGCAATAGAATTCCTTACCAGCGAACCGCCTTATTTCCGATGCACAATCAAGCACGTCATCGAGTCTTGAGGCATAGAACTGCTCTAATCTTACAATTTTTAAGACCTTTTAGTAACAGTGTAAACGAAAATAACTAGGCGCAAAGCGCAGAGAGGGTTAGTGGTCAAAAAACTACATTTTTGGCAATTCGTAAAAGACAAATATTCTGAACATTAATCTGAGCACATTTTAAGGAAGGCTTACGCTGCTTCTCGAACTCGCTAATAGCTGTACAATGGGGTGCGAAAGACACGGCCTTAGACGAGTTCTCTACTGATGAGACAGTAGTTGATGGGCCTACTTGGCTTACAAGACTTAGACTAATTTCTCCTCTGTAGATGGCTGCGCCTCATCAACGCATTTCACTTTGAACTTGCCTTCGAGAAGATGCCTGTGACCCTTACTGATTTGTATACAAAACACCACTTTCCACTCAAAGTTGTTCCGCCTTAATGCGCACAATCTCCTTTGCGAGCATGTGAATGCAATAATATCTGTGCTATTCCAAAGTCGATCTTCTGCTGCAACGGAGTGATGGCGTATTAATAGGTGCTAATGCACCAGCCTACATCAGACGGCTAACAAGGAGCCAGCTTTACCATTTCTGTCTTTACATCTTACTTATCTACAACGAACTACAGTTTAAAATCTGAAACTACAGCACGCTGTGCCTGCTTTTATGAGATCCTTAGATGCCGAATTTACACAAAGTTGGATGTCAGATCAACTAATGTAACTGCCTGAATAGATTTGATTCCAACAATTCTGAATAGCTTTGGTGGTTACACTCAATCCAATCTCTAGATTCCAAGCAGAATACCGATCGTCTTGAAGCTTCTGCAGGAGATCCCAAGCTGCCGACACTGGGTGACAGCAGATTGGATGATCTTCCTAAAAACCCTCCTTATAATCTGACCGCATTTTATAAAGTGTTTGGCCTTCTAATGCGTCGAAATAACACTCCCATTTACACACCCAGTTCGGTTTTGGGAACAGATGTAGTCTAGTGTGACAATTGTTCGAATGTAGCATTCGAGCGAGAGACGGCCTGTATATTAGTGCCTCTTCATTGAGCGGACACCCTTGATCCCTGACAACAAACCGTTAATTGGTGCCTACCTTTAATTCCTTTGCTCGTCTTACTGGTGTGAAGTCAGATATGGAAAAAGAGCCCATGTCTTGATGCAAATATTAATAGAAGCTGTGTATATCTGTGTTTTGACCAGCGGTTAGTCATGTCACGCTGTGCGGTTAAATTACTTTTGGGTCGGCTGGTAAAATACACAGGTAGATGTGAAAATTGATTTATTTTGGCTATGTGATCCACTGCGCTTTCCTGCCTACCCATCAAATACTTGCTGGAGAGCATTCTTATGGCACTTTTCTTGCATCTCTCACCAAATCAGTCTTGGCAGAAATTGGGGAATCAAAAAGGGTATAGGAATGGAGAGTGTGATGCAGTCTGCATTGGAATCCTCAAGCTAATACGAGCGGTGTAGAGGCGCTCACACTAATTTTGGTATGAGCTACAGAGAAGGAGCATTGCTTAATCGTGCAATGTCTCACGACTACCTTTCGAAAGACGATCTGCGATTTGAATATGATTGTTGCAAGGGCGAATGCTCTGGCTGCCGCTGTTTATGTAGAACACTTCTATTTGCCTGCCAGCAGTCAAACGATTTGAAAATTAGCTACGCCAACTACCTCTACGTGTCTCAAAAATCATTCATTCAATAGTATACAGAATAGGCAAAAATCCAAAGTAGGCACTTAATTTGAAGGCTAACTTAGAACGCTAGGCATTATATTGCCGCTAGTGGATGCAGATAGAGGGTGAGAAGAAAATTACGCAAACTTTACGAAATCAACAGAAATTTTGATTTTATTAGCTGCACACAACGTCAGCTCAACACGAAAGCACCCGCATAATGTAGGTTGGCAAAAAGGCCTAATTTTTAATAACCAGACTTTGATAAATGCAAGCGAAGTACCAAAATCATGTGCAGTGGAGCTATCAACGACGCCTGGTCAAAAGTGCTTGTCCCTTTTTCTTTTTTAGTATCTGAGTAGAATCCAGGTAGATGATCGTAATTCATTGACAAAGAATTCATTACAAGAAGGTACGTACATGGTGCTCATCGTAGAACTTATTTTTTTCAAGCTTAGACTACATGGTCATCTCACATTTGCTGTTTTATTTGGAGATGAGCCACGTAAAAAGGGGTGTGCGCAAAGATTTGTCGCTGCATAAAGCATGCATTACCTACAGTCCGTTAGCCACATTTCCTCCTGATGGCATCAAGTCTGCTTGCTCAGCATGATAATCGGCGGCCTTGAGTAGTGATCGTGACAGAGAGTCGGGGTAATCATCAATTTATCGAGCACAACATCAGGCCTCACCTGAAGTGATAATCAAGTGTAGTGCAACGAGTCAGACGAGACTGGCCGCTAAATACATTTGTCAAGACAAGGACATATGCTTTAAGTCAAACCAAATTCAAAACAGAACTTTAATGCTATTGTCCACCCAACTGTTCAGGCATTATGCTTTCAAGTCTGAGCCTAGCACTTGCAGTCCAGATGCGTGTACCACCACAGCGAGTTTTTTGTGGTCACCAATGTTTCCTGGTTACATAAAAGGGGTTGTTGAGGTGGTTGATTCGTAAGTCAATCGCGTTATCAATATCAAATACCACTTTCTTTGGTGAAAAAAATTCGAGCATCGTAGTGTCAAAATCAGTATTTTGAAATCCACGACACCTCACAAGGCAGGAACAGGCTACACACCGTATTATCTCCCATTGATCACGACCTAATCTTGTATAGAATCAGAAACAGGAGCACATTGGTACCTCCACTTAAATGTCTTCATTATTCTTCTCTACTTAAAAAGAAGTGAGCAATTTCCTTTTGAGTTTAATAGCATTGAATGTGCAGACTATGCACTCCATTCATTGCAAGCGTAGTTTGCAGGTGGGTGTGAGGTTACGGTTATGAAACGAAAAATCCTGTGAACGAAAATGCAACTCATAAACAAGAAAGGCTTTCCTACCCATGTCTAAAAAAGAAGGATCGAAGGAATCGTCTCATTCGCAGCAAAGGCATGAATTTGAGTCCGTTCTGTCGATTTGTCGCAATACATTGTGGAGTGATGAGGCGAAAGAGGATATATCAAACAGCCTTGGACAACATGCAAACTACCCACAAGTAGGATGAGTCTGCACCAGACATCAAGTAAGAGAACAAGGTGTGCTGTGTTTTCAATTTGGGTCACCACGCTAACTGATAAGTGGATCTAGGCGACTTTACCAACCTGAGGGATAAGTGATGCAACACTCACCCACCAACATTTGAGGCGTAATCAATTCGGGAGACAGCTCAAGCGCTCAAATTTAAGCGAATGAAGAGCAAATGACACCAGTTTATTGCCACAGCAGTGCTACGACCGTATGTGTGCCTGCATGCACAATGTTTGCATATGAAGATCTTTGAGTGACAAACTCGCGCTTTGCCTACTCCACAACTCAAGTGCCAAACAAGGGAGCTCTAAAACATCATGGACCCACTCATGCTCGACGTGATCTTTTTATCCTTGCAAAGTAAAATTCACTTAAATAAAACGACTTACGGTTTGACTGGAGAGAATTGGCAAAACGCAAAGATAGGCGACAGGAGTAAACTTGCAGAAACCTGGCAAATAAATAAAAAAGTAGAAGTAGTAACATCAGGCTTCTGTCTTATCCCAATCACAACTGGACGTGCTGCTTTATGCTGCATTTCAGCCATTCTCTCCATTGTCGGTTGCACCTTCAGCGTTACTGCATGGTCTCAATGGTGTCACCAACATGCGTTGAGGTGCTTGTCCCGCCTCTTTCTGTGGTGGCAGTGGTGATGGTTGCGGCATCAGCGTTAATTGTGGAGGACGACTGCGATTGTGGTAGCACTGGTGCTGATACCAGACTATGTATCAATGAAGACTGCATAAATGATGCCCACACCAAGAACGAAAAGTAATCTAGTAACGATTATGAACGCATCTGCACAAATTCGCAAACAGCAAATTTTACGGAATCTTGTTAGGCTGATTCGTCTGCTGCAGATTATTGCAAATGTTGTTGTAAGCTTAAAGGTCTGCGTACGGAAGTATGTCTTCGGAATGGTGTAAAATAAGGGATGATGGAATGTGGGAACTGCAAGATACCTGTGCCAGAGAATGTGTGGGTAAAACACATAGTCAGTGTGAATTGAATGTTTAGAATAGTGGTGCTTAAATATTTCACGACGCAGATTGCTTTACAATCAGTCAGGATATAACAACCTGCATCGTGTGGGAGTTGCTCACACTTTGATATCCAGTCGGGCTATTTCTCACCTCTTCATTATTTATGACGTCTGCGCAGCGAGTTGTGTGACCAACACTCCAATTCTGTCCTCTTTGTGACAAGTACCCCTCAATGGTTGCATACGCTTCCTTGATGTCAAGCTTTACTATCTGAACCTCTTATTCGTGTTTTAGTCTGATGTGTGTTTTTGCATGTCAGGAACAGTTACTCCTGAGTCAACACGATGCATTTAATGCAAAGAATTAATCTTGGAGCGTAAATCAAATCAAATCACTTTTACATGAATGCATTTACCTATAGCCACAGACCGTCCTTGGACTCGACAGAAGGATGGCGACATCTTTGCGCTCTGGGCGCGTTACTGCTAGGTGATGCGTCACATGTAATTCCCATTTGCTGCCATAATTACAAAGGGAGCACTGGTAGCATTTGAACTGGTCCGACTTCATCGTCTTGCGCACCACCTTGTGAGTTCACCCTAGACCTGCTTGACAAGCTGCATTCTGCTTCCCTCTTGACTTGTATCTCTAAATCTTCTCGGCAATGCTCCTTGAACTCCTCTCACTTGTGGGTTTTGGAATGAGTATATATGACATTGGTGGAGCAGTGGTTCTTTCTCACACTGTGCTCTGACGCATCCGTATTAAAACATTGGTTCCGTTTGGCTTTCAGAAAATATACCATCCTCAAATAATCATTTAGGCGAATATATCATTATCTTTGTCTTAAGTATGCCTTAATTCAAGGCGAAAGCACATTTAATTTCATTTGTACCGCTACTATCCACCGTTAGTTAGACCAACCACGTAAACGCCTTCTGCGATTCTAATGAAAGGACCATTTATTTCCTAAAATGCATTTATACAAGAGCTGTGTAGCTGTCTCGTTAGAACTCGCCACTTGTTGTGACACGCACATTTCCTTACTTTGCGTAATCAACCTCCCTTCCCATCTTTGCACTTACAGATATAAGTAGACATAACAAGACGCTAATCAAGGCGATATGACCAAGAGTACGCAAGGAAGGCTGCAGCGCAAATTGTTCCTTCGAATCGATATCTGTACTTCTTCCTTAATGCAGAAATTTAGTTAACTTCCGATTGTGGTCGAGAAACATTGCAGAAACAGAGCCGTTACACTTGGTGGCATGTATGCATGCACTTGGTACGGTTGATGACCACACGCTCTTGATACACCACTAGTAGTGCATTAGTGAAGCAGTGACACAGTTAACTGGCGCATGAAAAACACTGCTGCATCGTTGCATTTTTAAAGAACTACTTCAGGTAGGATTCAAACCAACCCAATTCACTTCAAGGTAGTTGTTTACAAGGCATCAAGTAAAGTGCATCAAAGGAATGAAATATAGAGAAATGGCACTCACCAGGATTAGCCGACTCTGACCCGTCCATTTCTGAATCCAATGCGTGTGGTCCGTCAACCCTTTAATGCTCGGATTTAATCTGAGAACACGGAGAGAAACCAACTCTATTTATGCAGCAAATAGATGGCGAATTTTGCTCGCTATCGGTTGAACCGAGTTCTCGGAAAACGAGCGCTTATCAGGCTACAGCCATTCTGACATAATTTTTAGGTAAAAGCACCGGAATTAATGGACTAGACAGTAATTGACAAAAAGACATCACACCTTAAACAGTAAATAGCCGCCGCATAAGGTATGTACCGCTTATTTTCCGCTAATAATATCACCTCGAGACGAAGTCAAGTGGGATTGTGTAGAATAACGTCAGATCAACAGGCATATTGAACAGTGACCACTACAGATGGTTGGGCAATTGTATGGTCATCAAATACCAGTGCGAATCTAAAACACACAAAGTGGACGCATGCATTACCTCCTTCATTACGCTTGGCGATGGTGAATGGTGGGCGTTAGGAAGGGTGCTACAATGTCATTTCTCCACTGTTTCCTGTCACCTAGATAATGGTAAAATTGAAACGGATGAATGAGCCTATTGGTGCGTAAATGAACTTTGAAATTAGATGTGCAAGGAATGACTGCAGAAAGGATTATGAGTCACTCATTAGATGCCCTAATCATAACGACAAATGCTGCGGTGTGGCAGAGGCCCATCAGCCAGCGTTTTCTTCTGGCAATATGAGAATCAGTCCTGCGTCTCTGAAATGCTTGAAACGCCGGTCAGACGCCTCACAAACTTTAGCAGTGGAAACAGTAAAGATTTCCATGGGAAGGACAAGTGGGATGTAATGCCGCAGGTACATGTTGTGTGCGTTATGGATCCAGGGTGGTGGAGGTAATAACGCAATTTTTGTTGAATCGATAACTTAGCTGACCATCTGCAGTGATCATTGTTCATGAGTTTTTTATCATTTTGGACCACCGAATGCTAGTTCACGTATTCGGACCAGAAGTCATCGCGAGGTGTTGGGCGCTTTATGTGGAGGCAAGTTTACTTTCTCTAATGCCATGTTTTGTATGGTGAAATCAAGCAACCGTGCTTATGCAAGCTAACCCTTTCAGTAAACTCATAGTCTCAAAACCCTCGTCAAGTTTTAGATTGCCTCACTATATTTTTCTGATAAGCCATTGCAATCCAATTTCGCTTTAAAGTATCACAGCATTCCATCGCTTGATCCAGAGCGCTATCCCTTCCTTCGCCTCATTTCCTGTCTGCATTTACCAAGATAGCTAACAAATTTGTGAACTTACTAATAAATCATGCGAGAATTCGTGGTCAGAGTTGTGAGCAAGTCATCGTTAGACTTCTCAAGTATTCAGATGTGGATGAGTGGTCCAGACACATCAATAGCAATGTGCTGCCAAGCGCGCGTAATCAAATAGTGGAGGCGTTGTGCAAATAACTTTAAATTTAGTTGCAAAAAAAGACGCCTTTGTTCTTATGCATTAAATGTATGCGCAGTTAGGTCGCTAAAAAGTTTAGTTTTATGCTGTACTCGCTAACCTGATCACAATTGTTAGTCTAGCAGAAAAACTCTTCGTTCTTATGCACTTCTCTAAAATGCAATGACAGAGGTAAATCAAGGAAGGCAAAGCATCTGTAATGCCTTCACACTTTTGCTATCAAACATGCATACGCTTAGTGTACCAGCTTTCGCAGTGGATTACTCTAATCATATTTCTGACAAATAATTGTGGAAAATGAAGGGTTAACCTTTTGCGGAAATTGGCTTGTTCATAATATTTAACACTTAGACTATTACGGTCGCAGATGTGTGACATTATTTCTTCCGATTGTGGGTATTAACTGGGTGATTGCTTTCCTGTCTCCACTATGTTCTGCGCATAAAATTCATTTTGAGTGAAGGCCTGAGCAAGCGATCGGTTGTCAATGTAAGGGCATAATTTCATCGGACAGATAATGTCCTTTGTCTGCAAACATGGACACGACGATCGAGTAATTGCTTGACCAAGCAGCAGCTTTGCGTCACCTTGTAATACCAAAGTCGCCTAATGAATCGCAATGCATGACTGCATTGTACAATCTGACTTCTCCTTCCTCTTTTTCTTCGTATTCTTCTCTTATTCCCACCCCTCCTGAGGTAGATCACCCTACCCGAAAGCCTGCATTTCTCTCACATTCTATTCGTGCCTAAAGAAATAGAGGCACTTGAGAAAGAGGTTAATTGCATGCTCTTACCAATTAGCCTCATTAATTGTTTCTGAAGGCGAGAAGATGAAGTGTGAAACCATTGGAATGTATTGCCCTAAAAGGTTGATTAATCTACTATCTGCAATTATTTTCCCAATCAGACACTATTCAACTATTACTTGCTAACCTAATGCTGTTTTGGCACCATAATCATGGTATTATTATAAACAAACGCACATTGCTTGGTTTCACAGTAGCCGCGCACGAGAAGACAAATTTCTATTTAAGTCTTAGTACCGAGTTACTTACACAATTTAGTTGCGAAAGGATAAGAAAAAACCGTAAAATGGAGGAGCCGCTGGAGCTGTGAAAGGCATTGTTTGACCTACATGGAAGTAGCAGAGTAGTTTTAGAGGCTAAGAGCTTCAATGAGTAGCGCGTTTACTTTTTCGTGTGGACGAGTAAAATAATGGATTCTCGTAACGACCTGATTTTTGTAAGACAATTTGTCAGAGAAATTAATTAGTTAAGTGCTGACATCAATGCATACGCAAATCCTGTCTTTGGTGCTTGCATGAAAAAGATAAGTCAATGGCTTCAAGTTCATTTTATTCGATCCCCACCATTGCTCTTTTCAAATGCGGCACCGTTTCCCGATTGTAGCAGGCATTAAATAAGAAGTTGTTCTCTTACAATAAAGTATTATAGGACATTTATTTTTGCTAAATTGAGGAAAACAACAGCTTTTTTTCCTTTTCTTACCATTTTCTGCATTGGCAGCAAGTTTAGTAGAACAAGGTAGTAATATTGAGGAGTGTTGGCCATCAACCCCCGAGCTTCAAGGTATTCAAAATGGGTGTCAGCAATCGCAACAGCTGAGGTGCCAATTGGCTTCCACCTAGTCTGTTACTGATGTATCTCCTGTCCATGCGCACCAACAGGCATTTCATCCTTTGCTAGGCCGTTGCCTTAACTTTGCCTCCCCTGATGGCGTCATTGTTGGTGCTTATGTGCGTGACCTCGGTAGTGACACCGCCCAAGGTGGATAGAGTGCGCGGCTGGATGCTTCCGTTTACAGGTCCATCAATGTAGTGAAAAAGTTATTGCCGGTTTGAGTAAAGACGGGATGGCAGGCAGCATCACACAACTTGTTGTATTTTCATCCTGCTAATACTGTGCTTTCTCTTCCTTCTGACCTGACGCACACATTAATAAGGGTAGAAATCAACAGAAGTTTTTAAAATGATGCGTTATTCCTTAGTGTGAAGCTCGGGGTCAAAGAAAGTGGCAGGAAACGCAAAAATGGCTATCTAGAGATACGCCTATTGCATTTCACATTAGCAAGCAAAATGGAAGACGACTGCAGCTTGTCGGCACTGTGAGTGAATGAAGGCGTAGAAAAAAAGACACTCGTCTCTGCAGCTTTCATTGCGCGTTGTATCACAGATTCTCAATGGGTGATCTACCAGTGACCCAACTCGATAATATCACAAGCCAGTGCAAAATTAATAAATTGTTGCTGCTAAAATAACCACATAACAAACTGCCACTGCCTTTAAAATTACTAACATCATGACCACTGAATTCATAATGCAATCTTGATCTAAGCGCCTCACTTGAGCATAGTGAAACCCGATCTAGGCATGAATTAAGAACTTGTGGTTCAAAAGAGCGACGATTTTACCGAGAAAATCCGATTATTGCACATTGTTGTCTAGCATGTTTTTGGCACATTGTACGGCTGCCTCATTTAGGCTTAGCTTGCTGCAATTAATGCACGATATATCGGAATCAAACTATGCAATTTAATTGTTTCGTCAAATATTAGCCTATAAATGAGAAATGAGATGTAATAAAAGTGATTGGATTAGATGTTTACAAGTGATACAGTACACCTGCCTTGCAATTTCCTTCTTTGCGATTAGTGTCACGTCATTCTGCTTATTAACACCGATTAGAAGCCGAAAAATGACATGATCACACATTGCACGCAAAAAGGAGTCATAAAGAATGTAGCAACGGTATCAATTTGGGTTGCAGCAGCAGATGAAAAAAAGAGCATTCGTTGCAACTTAAAATGAAGAGGATTCTAGCAGCATATAGTGACCTACTCGCTACGTTTCCACGTCAGAAGACATGATTTTGCACAGACATATTTCAAAGTTCGTTGTCTGAGGGTTTCGTGAGACCTGCCGATACACTTCGTTAGCTGCAATGAAAGAGGACTTTTGGAAACTGCTGCTTTGCAGCGTTTATGTGTTTTATGAAGCAATGAAAAATGCACATAAAATCTAAGCACCATTCGCTGTGGCATGACGCTACCAGGTGTGGCGAAAGCCGAAGGAGGGGCGTGTGTCAGGTTATCAGAAATGCTTCTCTCACCTTTGAAATGACCCGCTTAAATGGCTCCCTGTAACTTGTGCAAACCTGTATAAGGCAACGAGAAGAGAGTCCCATTCTCTTAGGAGAGGAAACACAGATTGAAGGAGAAGATACCGGCTACTTTGCTCTTCCTCCCATCACCATGATACCGTCCAACGCGTGGCATCGGATGCAAATGCCGGATCTTTGGTTAAGAGCCATGCATCTGTAGTCGTTGAAGTAAATTGATAAGGACCGGGCTGCATTTTAATGAACGCGCACACAAGTGTGGATGAAATACCAAGTAAGAGCCAATGTGAATGCTTTTAGCCGTGCCTGCTAAGTTCGTAACAGAGAATTTCATGGCCGGATATCAACATAAATGCATTTATTAGTAAAATTTGTGGATAAAATTAGTGGCACTGAAAAATTGTTCTCTTTACTTGATCTTTCCTGTGGGCTTGACAAATTCTACCCTACTTATTTACCCACTAACAACATTTTCTCATGTCTAATACCACTGCTTATACCTTGTTTTTTCCTTCGGCATCATCGGTTGCGCCTCTGTATGCGGTCTTTCTGCATCACCGTCCTTAGTGGATGCAGTGCAATGCGCAGTGAATTGTTCCAGCTCAAGTATCCATCAACGCAACTGAAAGGTCGACAACAAACATAGAGGGGGATTGAACAGCAGGCAACATCAGAATTTTGCCTTTCCCTCTTGCTGATGCTACGGTATGAAGCCGTAGGAAGGGACAAGGGGTGACAGAGCATGCAAGACGCTCATCTAGCTGTAAACTAATCGCATTCGATGCCGATGGCAACAATGGAAGCCGATTAGAGCTTGTCGGCATTATAAGCGGATGAGGACATGCAGCAAAATGGACAATTACCCACTCAACTTTCACATTGGATTCATTCGAAGATTCCTAGTAGTTACATTACCAACGGTTCAAATCGATGATGTATCACGTCAGTACAAGTGTGATAAATTGTCACTGCTATAATAACCATTCGTTCCTTCGTGTTCATCTTTGTCGCCTAGAAGAACGCATCTGCTGGTGCCTTTATCTAGCTATATTTAATAGCAAAGTAATAAAGCAAAACCATTTAAGCATGAGCAATGCTCAAGCGCAAAGTCGTTTTGTAAAACTGCAATTTTTGCAAAAAGGGCTGGTGCTAAATCGCCTTAAGATACCATTTCGCAAAGTGGTGCTGTGCGAGGAAATCCACTTATTCTACGTATATACACAAATAAATCAAACAGCAACAATTGCATTTTAGTTGGACGAGGGACAGTTTCATGTCGTTCTTTCCATCAGATACTGCAAAAACTATTAGAAATCGGCATTGTGTTGGGATGGCGAATTGCCCCATCAGCACAAGGCAGGTCGACGAAGTGCTGTAAGACGCAAAATGACTGTGATGACACGCCCTCTTATCTTTCTAAGTGATGCAACACAGAGGGACCTCATGCCTCGTCCTTGGTTAATTTGATGGATTTGGCCTCACCCTTCCACATTGCTATGCGGTGTTGTGGAATTGGCAGGTTGCGACCAATCCTGCAAGCAGACAAATCATTTAAACATGACCCACCCTACGCGACGACCAACTCGTGACATGAGCCGATTAGCGCATTGACAACGTGCTCGCTCGCGTCTAATTTAGGCATAAACGAGAGGCTGTATGACAGCTTCCCATCTAAACGCACAAATGAGCGCGCGATGTTACACTGTGCCTACACTGCAAGCTGGTCAATTACACTTAGCGACCATCTAAATGTCAGCCGAGATGGCGTCTGCCATCGCAGTCTTCACTTGTGCAGGGTTAAACTCGACTGAAGCAGCCATTTTCTCAACAGTCTCAGGTCATTGTACACCATTGCCCAGCACGGCCTTTGCACATTGCGCAGCTGCTGTTTTTAGTCTCAATCTGTTGACTTTAATGTAAGATGTTTGAATACGACCATGCATTCTAGTTGTTTCAACCATGAAAAAGAAGTAGTCGCACACCATCCTAGCATCTGCAGCGATTTTCAAAGCGTCAAATACCTTAAAAGACAACCAGATGCCTAGCTCTTCTGCGACATCCCAAGGCTTCAATGAAGACAAAAGAAGGCATAATTCTCTAGTACATTGCATTTATTTGGCGACCAGAATGATTTGCGCTTACTGGTGTGGCCCATGGGCCAACTCGACCACCGTGAGCAAGGTGTGCCCTGTAAATTTCATTTTTGGAGTTAATGTCTAGTTCTGCATAACCACAAAAGGAGTGGCAACGACATCGAATAAAATGGAGCTTTTAGAATTTTGAACGCAGAAAGAACACTTGGATAAATAAATTGTGCCGACTGCACTGATCAAGTTAGTGAGTTGATGCTGATTCGTGGCGAGAAGACTGAGAGGATCTAATTAGCATTCGATGGTTCGTTCACAATATCCTCGCGTCTCCAGACGTGCCTTTTTATTGTGAATTTTGTGTAAAGCCTACTGTTGTTCTTTACCAGCTGCCGTGAAAGAAGGTCTGCATAAAACTACCGACATGCAACGTGAACTGCGGGTAGGAGACAATGTAGCTATTAAAAGTTGGTCATAATCGCTAGTCGAACCTGCGCCTTTAATAACAATTATAATGCTACAATAAAGAAAGTGTGCGAGTTGTCAGACCATGCAATGTTTGCATGAAGCTTGTCTCCTCATCCTGTTGAATTGATGTTTAAATACGGCAAACCGTCATCAGTGACAAATTTTTATGAAAGTACTTGTTGTTTGCAAAAGCCTGTCAAACTACTCGGTGCATTACTTTTATCGTCTTCAAAAATGAACTGTTTATTCCACATAATAGAGAATCAAAAACAATTTTAGTCTCTCGGTCTTGGTAGTGGGTCGTAAGTTTATCAACAATTTTGGCAGGGCAGATTCGAATAGTTAGAGCAGCTGGACTTAAGTATGCGCAAAAACTGTTTTCCCGACAGTTGATACTCCAGAATAACGCGTGATCACAAGAAGGTATGCAGTGCTGGACTACTCGTCCTGCGCAATGCTTGCTATAGACCCCATCCTTATCACATTTTGGCCAGAAACACGTTTTATTTTATCCGATTCGACTGGATGTACAGTCTCCACGTACGTGGTTTTATAAGGTAAAAAATGCCAGGGATTTGTTTTGAGGCTTCTTTTGGCACGTAAAAAAGATGAACAAAATGTAAAAAGTAGGAAAAAGAAGGAATAAAGCGGATGCAGCCTCGTAACGGTAAATATGGCTATGTGCTTTGCCTACGTATTTTACATTGATTACTTACGTTCAACGCTGCTCTATGAGCCAAGCACTGGTGCCACCGAGTGCTGCGGCGTTTGCCCACTCCGACGATGATTTGACGCCCTCACCCGTTTCCGTGGTGACAGTGGCAGTGGCTGCATCATTGGCATTGGGCGCAATGGCAGCAGTGTCGACATCAGGATATCTGTCATGAGAGGCTTCGTTATCAGTAGCTGCTGTGTTCTTGCAAATCCGATCACCTACGCCAGAGACATGGAGTACTTAAACAGTGATGAGGTATGCTAAAGAGTGAAACCATTATTCACCACGCATGGACTGGAACATTAGGCGCAAACTTCACGTACCCTTGTGAACTCCCATTGGGCTGATTCGCTTGCTGCAGACTAATTCAAATACAATTCTCTACTGTGGTGGTCGCTGTGAGTAGTTGCAAATGGGGACATAACAAAAGACATGGCAAAAAACGCCGTGTGGAATGTGCTTACGACTTGATGTAGAGGTAGATAATGTCCGAACTCTATTCTTCGTGCCACCTAAATGGCAAGTGGTGTCATGGTTGCTCTGGAGGGATAAAAGAACAGAGGTAAATGAAGAAGATAACAGAAAAGTACGTGCTTTGAATTCGACCCTTCTGGCCGATGTGCCCCTTCCGAAGTCAAGATGGCGAGTTCGCATTATTCTTGAGGAAACTTGCCCATTTTTGCGATCTGCTAGAATAAGACAGGGCCTTCAACCATCAATCGCAATTGCAATGGCACCTTGATGTCAATGCCTTACTTGCGGTGTGAATGTGTATTAGCAGGCATCCGAAGCGGTAGCACACGAGGGGCTTTGTCCGATGCAAACATTCAAACTCAATGCGCAAACGGGAGTGTACTCTTACACTCTCTTTACAATTTGAACTCAAAGGTCAATCGGAAGACACCTGAGACATCACTCGCTGTCACACACTTGATGACTTTCTCCCAAATGTGCAAAGTAAAACCAGCCCCAAGTAGGAGAAATTTAAACAAAATCAATGCAATGGAAAATTATTTAAGCTGAAAGATTGTATTAATTGCGCAAGGTCTGATTACTGTGCTTACGTGCCTGGCACCACATGGGCCAGTATCACCTTGAATGTGAAGGTAAATGTGAGTGAGAATGGCACCATCTTCTTCTCTAACGCACCTTTTGTGTATGAACTGGGATAGTAATGGACAAAGACTATCCGCCTACTTTGGTTTCACTGCATCGTTACCTATTAGACTAATCTGTCACCATCACAGTACCCGTTAAATGACTTCGCTAAGTTCTTTGTGTTTGGGAATAATCCATTTGATTTTACCTAAAAATAGGGCAACAGATGCACTTTACCATCACCACTAAGCAAGAAACTAAACCACCTTTCTGCAAATGAGTGAGTCATGCCGACCAAAGGCTGCCGGTGGTTTTAAAAAGCTCGCCTGCATAAAGCAACCAACCGGAATCATCCGCCTGCTTTAATGATCAACACTTATGGTCACTGCTCAGCCTCGAGCGAGGCTAGGCGTGGTTAACTCTTATCCATACGTGGTCTTCGCCAATCACTAGAGGGCAAAATTAAGCGCCAATGCCCAAGCGTATAGCAACTAGTCAATTCGATGGCAAAGTTATAACCGTGCTCCCCTAAACTTGTGAACATGCTCTGCGAAATAGGAAGCAAAATGATTGGATTTGCAAGCGGTAGAACTCATCTCGATTGTGGATGTTTTTCTCTAACAAGTTTTCAATGCACGATGTTTATCGCCTATAGTTATGTGCTGTCAATTTTCCTGAAGTTTTGCAATTAGTGATGAGGAGAGTTACGTCTAATCGAGGAAATAATTGAACTTCCTTCTTGATTTTCGCGTTTTCAATCAGTGATGTGACAGCGAGTATTAGCTTAAAGGTTTTTACCATTCTGTGTATCTTAAATGCAACAAATTTAGGGTGTTTCTATGATCCGGCATGTGCGTTTCACACATTAGTACGCCAATAACTATTTAATGAGAAGAAGTCATTTATCACGAATCTCTGGACGAAGGCGCAGTCATACCATCATTAGGCGGGAGACTGTTCCACATGTGTCGTCAATGAAAAATGGGCGTATTAAGCCACTTTATTCGCAATAAGGCATTAAAGCTCTCTGAGTAGGAGGTAGTATGAAAATGAAAGGCATTCTAAATGCAGAACTACACTTGTTATCAAGAATCATATGTGCCACAAAGTGACAAATAGCATATAGGAAAAGAAAAGGTTCTTGAGTTAAGCAGTCAACGCTATGAAAATGCGACAACATGAATGAAGACAAATCTGTAGAGTTGACTGCATTCGATTCAAACTGAACTGATGGCCGGAAACAGTAAAGTAGAGAAGCGACTTGACGTATACTTCTGCATGTGTGACAGAGGAATTCTTGCATGATTTCTCGCCCAGTTAGCAGATATGGCAACTATTTTGATAAATGCAGATGGGAAACTTAATGACGAGAAGAGGGAGTGCTCTAAGGTTAAGAGAAGATAACGACACTACTTCTAAGGCAAAAGCGAGATGCAGTGGTCTGTTGAGAAGGTATGGGATGGACAAGCTACTCTGACGTGGTTACAGCAGCCCCTTGTTGTGCAACTAAGTGAATGGACTTCACCACTGAACGATGCAACAGCTAATTCGCCCACCCACACCTGACTGGTCAGCAGAGAGAGCGCGACCAAGTTTGCGTGAAAATCAAGTTATGAAGACCATGTATGAGAAGTTTGGGATTGATTAGGCGTGAAAAGTCAAAGGACGGAAGCAGCGATGATAAAGAGGAATCCAAAGCATTTTCAGTGTCAGAGGCAAGTTGCATCTAATGCCAACTAGCAGACCATTCTGCTAGCGAAACCACTGCAACAAACTCTCTTCGTTGTCAAGCCGATAAAACCATAACACGATCTACATATTCACAAAGACAATAATATGCGTTCCATCTTGTCCTACTATGCAAACTCTAACCCACTCCACTCCATTCCAAATCAAACGACTTGGCTATAAGATGCCAATCCCTAATCAGGAAACTTGGTTCAAACGCTAATTAAAGACTAGGAATTGCTTTACAACTGCAAATTTACAAAGAAGGTACAGCTTGCCTAATCACAATCGCTTTGATTTTACCATGGAAAACAGGATGTCAGAAATGGTCGACTCGTCACCACATAATGCCAAATCATTATCCGTTAAACATAGCATGTCATGATGACATGGAGATCGATTGTGTGGGCTAACAATTGTTGGCCCATCACGGCAGCTGACATCATGAGCAGTGATCATGACAGATGGTCGGCTTAGCTATCGGGTCACCGAATATCACCACTTCCCCTCCTCTACCCTGGGCCCATACTGCACAAAGCAGACACGTGTGCCGTCACACACAAATAATCCGTTTCATTGAGGTCTTCACTGTTTCCATGTCAAAAACTAAAGTTGGCTTGTATGCCAACCATTTCAGCGAATGCATTTACCACACCCCTACTAATACGGCACTGATTTTCGCATAGTCAGTAAAACGAACCGGCTGATGGACCCGCCGAACCGCAGCGTTTTTTGGTATGATAGGTGACTCATAGTCGATTGAACACCCCTGTATGATCAGTCCATGCGCGATAATTCATGGCTAATTCGTACTCCATGACGCTAATCTACCCGTTTTGTTCTTACCTATACCTTGGTGGTGGGGACACCGCAGCATGCTTCCAAATGCTCACCATTCTTTGCTGTTGAGCGTGATGGCAGAGCCAAAGCAGCAAGAGGTGGCGTACTTGCTAAGGCAATTCCATTCTACCTACCCAATTGGGCCTGAACGAGCAGACTTCATTCAGTGTCAAGGACCACTGACTTGCTCGATCACTCACTCACTCACTCACCCACTCACTTAGCATTGCAAGTAGACCAAGTTAGGGGCAGATCTCTGCTCAGCTTCTAATCAAATAAGGGGCCAGTGACAGCACCACCTCCTGTCACGCAGCGTAGAAGTAGCGAAACCTTCAAGAAAATTCCTTTTTGAATGTGGTGGCACATGCGCTCGGTCTTTGATTCCAGCTACAGAATGGGGCGCGATAATATGATGTTCGATGATTTAATAATTATCCTCACCATTAGTCGTGGTCGTCGTTCAACATATTTGTCGTCACAATGACCTGGTGTTGTCCTGAGATAAAGCCTTTGCCGAAGTCAGTGATGTGTACGATAAAAGGTGGCCACTAACTCTTAAGCGTGTGATGTATACCTGCCATTTGCTGTCCAGCCTACCAGTACTGACGTCTTCATCGCCGTATTAAGTTCAGGTTGGTGCAACCTAATATGCATTCCTTTTCGAGAAATCACAATCGGGTGCACCTTACCCCTCCCCTTTTGACAGCTATTCTGAGATTTGCAATCAGGGACTGGAAGAAGAAGAAGAAGAAGAAAGTAGGGTTGTGTGGAACAGAATGCAGTTGCGTGCATAGAACTAGAGTAGTGTAACAATGGTCAATTTGTTCGAGTTGATTCCGCGTGTGATCAAAGATGGTGCGTTGGTGAGAGTGAATGCCTGGAAATGGATTTTAGTCAATTTCGTCTAAAGGTCTAATAGCCTTGCAATTGGTACCGCTGCTTAATTGTGATGCTGTAGGTATCAACCTGCTTTTTTAACAGTTCAAAAGAACCGCTACAGGGGACAGGCCTGAGGGGTCAAGCTTTAGTCAAATGATGAGCCAATCACCACCCAGGAATTCGAGCTTTGCATTTGACATTGATCGACGGTGAGTGGATGGACGAATGGAAATCAATCTTGGCTGACTTATCTCTGCTGAACCAATAGTGATCGAGATTTACCACCCCTTATCTGCATAAATAGAGCTGGTTTCCCTCCATGCCCTCAGATTAGGCTTGGGCCTTTGAGAGTTCACGTGCCACACGTTGCATTAAGAAATGGACGGCTTCGATGCGGCTACACCTGGTGAGTGCCATTTCTCCTTGATTGACTCCACTAATGTATCTCGCGTGATGCCTACCAAGCAACTGCTCTGACTTGAATTAATTTAAGTTGAATCCTACTTGGAGTAGTCCTTTGCAATGCAACGATGCAGCAATGTCTGTTCACGTGCCAGTTAAGCAGCCCGATGCTTTACGATACGTGATCAGAGGTGTTTTAGGAGGCAGTAGTTGGCAACCGTGTCACATAAATGAATGCATGTCACCAAGTGTAAAAGCTGTGTTTTAGTAACACCCTTCTTTTGCATTAGGAAGTTAGCTAACTCCTTGTATGAGAAAGAAGCACAGATATTGCTTCGAAGTATGATTCCACATTGCAGCTTTAGATGATCACGAGGCATCACAGCCTTCCTCATGTACTTCTGGCTGCAGTGATATGTTTGCTTGCGTCTGTGAGCACACAAATGTGCGCTTATGCATGCCAGCTCCAGCGGCGCTTCTTATGACATATCTACACAACTCACAATGAAATGCGTTTCGCGAATTGAAAAGTGTTGCCTGTTCGAATTTCAGAAAGCGTTGGCGTAGAAGACCACGCAATGGTGGATAATGGCAGTAGAGGTGCGGTTGGAGGTGTGTCTGTGTAGGTGCAGGGCATACGTAGGACAAAGATGATCGTCTATTCGCCTGATTGATTGGTTAGAAATATTCCATTTCCTAGAAGCCAACCAGAATCAACGCAGTAAAGCGGATGCGCTAGAGGGGAGTGAAGAAGAACCTCTTCTCTACCAGTGTGCCGAATGCACCTTCAACACCTACAGACGGGACGAGTTTGCGGAGCATCAGCAACGGGAATTGGAGAAGCCAGCCAAGAGCAAAACAAAATGCAGCTTACGAAACACGCCGAGAGTAGAGCCAAAAAGTAGTGCGCAAAAAGCAGGGAGGTCGGACCGTTCGAAACCATTCCAGTGCTCATTTTGTGGTTATCGCACCAATTGGAAGCCGGACGTAAAGAAACACAAGGCGGTAGCCCACCCCGAGCTCAGTGCGGTCGACGTCATTACGTTGAGTCCAAAGACAGCGAAGGCGACGCTGTCAGACTACGTGAGCAGAGTGAAAGCAGCCGCACAGAGTGAAAAGCGAGAGGGCTACGTCCGACGCTTTATGTGTTCTGTCTGTGGCAACAGGTAGGTGCATTGTTGTGGCGCTATTTCATAGACTTATGTCCGAAGGCGTTCCTTGCTAAGAGTGAAAATTTGTATCCACTGTTCTGCGTTGACTCAGGAGCAACTGGTCTGCAGATGTGAAAAAGCACATCATAAGGAAGCATGGCGGCCGGGGCAGGGTGGAAGTGCTCACTATCGAGGAGGCGAGCATAACAATTAAGGAGTATCTGCTACGCAAAGGACAGATTCGGAATAATGGCCAAATCACTCGTAGTTTAGGCAGCACAACGAATGAAGAGGTGAGACCTTACATAACTGTACCAAATTGTGTGCACGCGCTACACGATGCGTCGTATTATGGCCTGACTGATTGTAAAGCTATGTGCATCATCAACTCTCAGATCGCTATTACCCCGGTCACTGGCTTCATATACACTGAATGCTTTACTCGCATCTTCATATTTTGCGCTATTTGAGAAGACGCGTCTCTCTGAGCACCTATTACAGGGTATAATTTTACTTGCAAGTGAATTAGCCTACTGAGAGTTCACTGACGTTTGCTCTGCGTGGTTTCGTCCAGCAGCGTACCTCATTGATGCACAAATGCCTTATTATCTCGGTGTAGGTGGTGGAGCCAGAAAGAGCACAGGGGTCATTGGTGGTGGAGCCTCCCTCGATGGATGGCATGGCAATGGCACCACTGGCTTCTCAGTCCCCATTGCCCTCCCCACCATCGATGCTGGTGACGCAGCCGTCGTCACTGTCATCACAGAACGAGGCGGACACATCGAAGCATCGTCGGAAAAGTCGAGCACCACGGCGCTTGGTGGTGGATACGCTGAGATTTCAGGAGTGACAACGAAGGTGCAGTCACCGATGAAGAGAAACACTAAAGTGCAGTCTGAGCAGCACGTTTAACTGCGATTAAGGCAGGACAGAAGCCTGATGTCACTTACTTCTACTTTTTGCTATCTATCCCTCAGGCTTCTGCAGAGATAGTGCCGTCATTTAACCTTATAGTTTCTTTGCTATTTGTTAATTAAATCGTTAATTGCCGCAGTCATTTGAAATTTACTTTGATGGCTCGAGAAGTTAACGTGGTGCTTAAATCGGCAAGTAATGCTTTGGAGGTTCTTTGGTTGGCATTTGGGTTTTAGTGATCATCTTGTGGTATAGACGGGGCAGGTACGCGCCCTATCAATGAACTGCTATGGTAATGACCTGGTTCTAATGGCTCATCACTTTCTTGAGCTCGACTCCCCGGGGCCTTCCCCAAAACGTTTTTTTGCAAATTAGTTGAGTGAGTGCAGCAGTGGAACCGAGTGGAGGAGATGCTTGTTGCATCATTAATCCCTCAAGTTGGTGTCTGTCACCCAGACCCACTGATCACTTAATGTGTTTGCTGCTAATTGCAAACCTACCATTCCTTCATCTCTCACTTGACATTTTGTGCAGATCCGGTCTCCTTGTGCGCACGATGCGTGTTAGCTAAAGGCATTGAAACCTCCTCTCCTTCTTCCTAACCACATTACAATGCATTGCCACAAATAGATTGCGTGTATATTCATCGGTGCTTCGTAGTGTCTCATACTTCTGCGTTTTTAGGTAGGGAGCAAAAGCTATCCACACTTGTGAGCTGCGTATTCGTTCACTATGAAATATCTCACTATACGAGGGCTCCTACTTCCACAACATTTGTTAGACTTGATGCATTGTCAGGCCTTGTTGTCACTGCTACGGCTAGCTTTCTTGCTGTGACCATACAAGTTCTTCTTTGTCATCTGGACCTTCCAGCATGCTGCTCCCAATAGGCTGATGCCGAATAGGCTAGAACCGTGTGCCCTCTCTTCACGTTCGTGCCGGCACTCAAGCAATACGATTGCCCGCGTTGTTGCTTTCCTCACTCAATTGCAGTCACGCAGATGAACGGCAGAGAGGAGAATAGAAGCTACCGACTGCTGAAGTCATTCGAGTGCACTTTTCTCTCCATCATCCACGAATTTTAGCAGCTAAGCCCCACGAAGGCCGTAGAATGCAGATGTTTACCACAGCCAACTGCTCAAGAAATAATGCTCCTTTGTGGTGTCATCCTAGGCTTCAAATGTATGGCTTCTTTCTAGGCTTCAGCCTACTGTCATGCAAAGCCTTTCAGGCAGTCGTACCGAGGACGCTCTAAAAATCGAGGTACTCTACATCCACTGTCAAAAACGAAGAGACTTGCCTTAAAAGTGAGCCGAATGGCTTTTGGATTAATGAAGCTAGATCATCAAGCTAGGTTCCATTCTGCTAACATAAGCATTTCCGCATAGACGTCGTAGACGTCTTCGCGATGTTAGTTCCTAGAGAGTCACAATGTGGTATCGATTACTTTTGCCACGATCTCAATGCAATGTATAATACGCCTTGAGCAGTCCTTGCAGCAGTGTCTTCTTATCCTGGTTAGACGCCGTGTGTAGCTGATGAAAGCGAAATTGCTGTCATTTTCGTGTGTTTGTTCAATTCCATCCAACACCTTCCCCTACATCCACTAACAGTAATAGAATGTTTGGCGTTCCAAATTGGACATACAAACAGGTATTTACGTTGGATTTTTATGTTTCTTGTATGCTAATAACTGAGCGTTTCTAGAACACAGTACTGTGTGACAGTTAATTCTGATCTTTCTAAAGAAACTGCAGCACGCCTTCCCTCCCTTAAGTCTTTTCATTGCTTCCCCGTTCCACCCAAGACTGACGCGGTGAGTGTGATTCGATTTCTGCTCAACTAACATAGTGCGAAGAAATTATTCCCTTCCCACAATGATTTGTCTCGGCAAGAAAGTTGTGGGATGTGATGCATCCATTGCCAAATATTGGCGACCCACCTTTTACGCCGGTGGAAGAGTAAGATATCGCCACCTCTTCGTGGGTAATAGTCGAAAGCCTTGTTTCAAATTAAGCACAGGCGGATTAATTTCTGCATTATGAAGTCGAAAGCAGTACTCGCGAAATGCAAAAATGAGGTAGTGGTAGGTAATGTGCATGAACTGCATGCTGTATGGCTTCAAAGCCTTATTTGTGTATCGGATTGGCACCGTTCATACGATTCAAGAATTCCGGAAGAATAGAACTGATTGTTTTAATTTCAATATTACCAAGACAGTAAAATCAAGTGAGGCAGGTGGATTTCATCCATCGATGTCCCCGTTATATACAAGATGTGCGTACGCTAGGAAGGGGGCATCATTCACCTTTACAGCTGCCCAGCCATTCAAACTGATACTTTTCATTTTGTGTTTGGGGCTAAAGTAGAGAAAGTGCACCAATACTTCTGCTCAAATGGATCCATGTTTCATTGAATATGTTCCATTCCCTGCGAAATAAGCAACTTGGCTTTCATCTGAAGCCTATTCCTTCTTGTGCACTCGGAGGCTCTCATCAAGTGGCTGATGGTAAATGTTGCTTGTTGGTATTGTTGTCTTCTGACCTCAACTGATCACCATGCCGCGTGAAGAAATCGCAAACTCTAATCTCATTTGTAACTTGGGGTGGACAGCTTGCTTCAGGCGAATCCCTACATGCAGAGTCATGTTGGATACTTGCCTACACGGGATATGAATGCGCAATTGAAATAGCGAGTGATGAATGAAGATGTTTTGGTTTTGGGGGTACGGAGGGGGACGAACTTCCAACACACTAGAACGATGAACGTGAACGGAGCTTGACTTCAAAAGGGTCGCGCAGCATCATTCAGAATGGTCGATAGCCGGGCACGCGATTGCCTTATTTCCATCGTCATTTCAAATGGGTTCCTCGTCTTCCTCAATTGCGCTGACTACCTGTCGCAATTATTCAACTCGATGGTAGCAATAGCTGCTATCGAGTCGGATATTTTGCCTGCAATTTGTGTCACCTGACGTTGGTTAGCGTCGCATCACGCCACCGCTGTGGTTAGGGCATCTATCAGGTCTTTACTCATGTACGCAACCTTTATCTTCGCTCTCATCGGCGCCACAGACGAAAGCTTGCTCACAGTGAAACGCTGTTCCAGTGTAGTGCACTACCTGGAACGTTGGCTCCCCTCTAAAATATGCATCAATTGAATGGCCAGTGTATTCATGCTGCATTGCACCATGAGAAGGAGCCACTTGAGGTCCTCATTTATGGCACGAATTGACGCACGTAGTTATTGGCTTCCAAGAAAGTGCATTAAAGTTTTGACACTTTTTACAAAAGCAGCCCACCATTCGAAGCGCATGGTGCTGGCTGTGTGCAGGATAGTTAGTCGTTGATATTAGCAGACTATATTCGAAGACATGCCAGCAGGCTCAGCGACCGGCATTGACTTGGGAAGCATTTGGGCACTTGAGAGATTCATTGATGCTGCTTCCGAGGTAAAAGAACACGACAGAGGGATGTACGAGCAGAAAATTTGCAAACGCACAGCTTACAGTGCTTTTGTAATTCAACGATAGCCAACGGCAGATGACGATAGATGCAGGGTAGCAATCGAGCTCTAATGTGCTATGCCTCATCAGTGAGCCGGCAATGACAGCTGCTTTTGTCTTAGGTTTAAGTAAAAGGGTGAACAGATAGCGCAGTGAGTCATCGTTGACTTGGCTTGTGGTATCTTCGATGTGCCCCACAAGTCGACTATTGGGAGCACACTCTTGTACGGTAAGGGCTGGAGTGACATCCACTTGTTTAATCATTTCAAACCTATCTGGTGATTTCATTGTCCGTTCAGTGATTTGGTACTCTATTTGTAATCGCAATTCCTTGGAAAAATGACTATGGCATTTCAATCTCTTACTCCTTTGCGATGCTCTCAGAAGTGCCATTTTCTGAGCTAGCATCAAATCATGCGCGCATGTCGAAGAGCTGTCGGAGGATGGTATTGCCTCACCGTCTAACACTTTGACTGCTACCACCATGGACATGGATTTGGAATTGACTGAGCGTCGGTTCTCTCATCGCCACTCTACTTCTTCCTTAGAGATAAACCTATAACATTCGATGCTGGCAGAGAGAGTGGAGGACGACAAGAGCTTAAAGCGAAACTGGCGATCATTTCCGCGACTTCTATTTTGGATTGTTTCAATGGTTCTCGGCAAGTGATCTATCAGCATTTCAACCTGATAACTTTTTGCCAGCCAATGCAAGTGGGACGAATTGTCCGTGCTAATATAGCCTGTATCAGGGTGCCACTACTTATCTAAATGAATAGTGATATTTTGAACAAGAGAGTTGCATGATTGTTTGAATTAAACGCCATCAGAGTGTGGATTTGCCTCTCGATCACGCCAGTTACGCCAATCACTTCTGTTTGAATCCTGCTGAAATTGTTTGTATTTCTGTCCTTAAGGAATCCCTGGAACGTTGCACAAGGAACAGGCGTATGATTATCTTCTGAGCTATTTAGCGCTTCGGAACTCGTAGGCAGTGAATGTGGATGTCAGATTGATGTGACACAAGTTATTAATGGTTGAAACAATCACATCACATGGTCAGATCCAAACACATGTCGTATTTGATTCAATAGTCTGCGGCTAAGAGCGACATCTGCGAAACGTGCAAAAGACATGCTGGACAGCAGTGTGGAATGAACCGATTCTGTTGACAAAATGATTGCTTTTTTGAACAAATGTCTTCATTTCACGTTTTAATTGAGTTCCACTATGCATGAGTGAAGAGTGCGATAGCGAAAGATGTTTGCACCGACTTTTTGATGGCTGTTGAGTTAGAGTGGCCACCTTGCACTGTAAGCACAGTGTGCGTTTGGACGGACTGCTGACGCTACACAGAGCCTTTCATTTGTCCCTGTTGTGGATACAGGCAAGCATATGTTTACAACACTACTCTAGTGATGCCATGAGTTTGTCGCTGCATAGGGTGAGTTAGGATTGAATTAGTTATGTGACTGCAGAATTAGCTGGAACCTGCCAATTTCGCAACAACGCTTAATAATATGGAAATATGAGATCAAATCCATTCAGTTGACTAAAGACGACGCATGCAGTCCCTTTGTGCTGCATCAGTTTGCAAGATTAGAAGTTGCGCTAGCACAGTTATTATCATCATCTTCTTCGATCACTTATTCGATCTTTCTAAGTGCAAGCAAATCCTTGGCTCTTTGCTTTTATGAGACTTTGATGTAGTGTTTATTCAAAGTTGGGTGTAATAACATTCACTCTAACTACTAGGATAGATTTAATTCCAACAGCTTTGAATCACTCTAAGCGTATTCGCCCAATTAAAATTGCATATTTTTTGTAGAATGTCAATCGGCTCGAAGGTTCTGCAGAAGATCCTTTAGCCATTGAGACTGCATGACAGAAGACTGGATGGTCTTTTAAAAAGATTTCTTAAACTGTGACCGAATTCCATAATGAGCATGGCTAGCTAGAATGTCAAAATTTTAGTCGCATTGCCACTGCTTTATACGGATTCATGATCAGATGTAACTTAGTGTGATAAGTGTTTGAAAGCAGCATTCGAGCGAGGGACGGTCTGTGTGTTCGTGCCTCTTCATTGAGCAGACGCTATTGACCACTGTCACCGATTGAATAAATAATGCCTTCCCTTAACTCCTTTTCCCGTTTTAACGGTGTGAAGGCGGGTATGAAAGTGAGGATTTCTTACCATCATGCAATTGTTATTAAAAGCTGTTCGTCTGTGTATTGATCACAAAATATCCATTTCCCGCTGTGCAGCCAAATCACTTTTGTGAATCAGTAAGTAAAATTCACAGGTAGATGATGTAAGCTTCCGTTAATGTTTGGTTTCATCCACTTAGGTCGTAGCAATCACGTATCGAAATAGCACATTTCATCTTTAGTTTGTAGGCTAAATGGATTTATTTCGGTTTTGCAGTTTGTCGTACTTTCTTGCCTATCTATTAAATTCTTGCTGGATAGCAACACTTATCGTCCACTTCTTGCATCTCTCATCGTATCGGTCTTAGAAGAAATTAGAAATGAATAAAAGTGTTAGGAATGGGGTGATGTGATGCGGTCTGCATTTGAAGGTCCAAACAAATCATAACATGCTTAAGCGCTGTTTGGGATGCAAACCGCAAGTGGCGCAGAAGACACTCACACCGATTTCGGTATGAGCTTTAAAGGAAAAGCGGTTCTTGATCGTGTATTGTCTCACACCTTACCTTCTGGATGCCGTCTTGGGGTATTAAATAGTGACTGAATCCAAGGGCGAATGCGCTTGCAATCACTGTTGATGTCGACCTCCTCTACTTGCCATTGAGCAACAAAGTGATTTAAAAGTTAGCTGAGCCAAGTCCCACCTCTGATGTGCTTCAAAAATCATTCAGTCAATAGTATACATAACAAACAACCGTCCTAATTAGGCATTTGATTTGATAGCCAACATAAAATGCATGGCATCATATTGCTGCTGGTGGATGTAGGAGAGTGGGATGGGATTAGGCAAACTTAACAAAGTTGACAGCGATTTTGAGTTCACAAAGGCTGCTTAGCACGCAAAGACTCGCATTATACAGGCTGTTTAAGGGTCTTTCATTTTGTATCCAGAATTTGGCGAATGCAATCGACGCCATATTTTTGTGCTCCAAAGTTCTGTGTCATGGAGATAGCAACGATGCATACGCAAAGATGCTTGTCCCTTTATGTTTACCAATATCTGAATTAAACTCAGGTGGATGCTCGAGCCTCATTGGCATGGTAGCCATGTGACTCTTTTTTGAGGCAGCGTCACTAATGGATACGTACACAATGCTCATCGTAGAACTAATCTTATCAGGCTTTGACCACAGGTCAATTCTGCATCTTTTAATTTAACTTAGAAAGGAGACTCTGTTTGCTTAATTTTGAAGAGTGTGCAAGTCAGGTGATTCCGCGTAGCAAAATGAAGAGGCACCACGCATTCCTAGCCTATCTAGAATGAGCCCATTTTGAGTGGAATAACAAAGAAACCGAATAAAAACGGGACCTTGCATGGCTACAGTAGGCAAAGCTTGTAGTCGTAGAAAGCAGCAAAGCTTTGCGCTGCATGAAATCGCACTGATTTTGTTATTAGAGGTAACGAAATTCCAAACAAAATACAGGTGGTTTTCTACCAAAAGAGCCTTTCCTTTGATAGTTTTAAAAGCGCATTATAGGATCGCAATGTGGTTATGTTTCAAACAATCTTCTGCGATATGGAAAGTTACTGACTTAACGGCTAAGAGGTGGATACAGGCGAAGTAGGTGAAGAAGAAATAGGTGGCTTGATCCGGCTTCTGTCAAAGTGACGCCCAACAATATAAGGTGTTCGAGACAACAAAAGTTTATTTCATGCATCTATTCCTTGCAGACAGGCAAGTTTATTGAAGCGCAAAATACGCGATGGTGCGAACTTGATTGCTGACTAAATGGATTGCACCCAATGAGAAAGTAATTTTTTAAGCTGGCCATGATGAGAAATGCACGCAGAGCTTTCTCATCATATTTAAAGTCCGTTAAACAAATCACCATGTGATGACATTAGATCTGGTTGCGTAGTGTGACAATTTGGCGGCCCCTTGTTATAACAAGCATCTTGAGCAGTGACCGTGGCATATAGTTGGGGTAATTAGCAGTTCATCGAACACCACATTAAGCCTCTCCTGCAGTGACAATCTAGTGTAGTGTAATAAGTTGGACAAGACCCGTCACCAAATTTATATGTAAAAACTGAGACATCTGCTTCGAGTCGAATCAAATCCAAAACAGAAATTTGATGTCATTACTCACCCACCTATCCTAGCACTATGCTTTCAAGTCTGAGTTAAGCACTCGCGGGCCAGACGCATGTGTCCCTACAGCCGGTTTATTTTCTGATGGTTATCAAAGTCTCCTTACCATATGAATGAAGGTAATAAGATGGTTGAATTGTATGCCAATCATGTCAGCAAAGCAACTACCCTCCCTTTCAGTTTGCTCAAAAGACGGGCTAACAAATCACTACACGGAAATATTTGGCGACCTTCTGCGTGATATCCAATGCGCTGCCCATGACCTTTTATGGTATTTTTGATGACAAATAATCACACAACGTAATGACTTCAGCTGCATTTTGAAATGTACGACATACAACTATCTACTTTAAATGCACTGTTGTCTATGTGGCACATAGTGGTGGAAAGTGGCACCTCACCGGGCATCAGCATGCTACATATTTCCTAATATCTCTCAGTTATCACGGCTTATTGAAGCATAGAATCAGGAGGAGGAGCACGGTGGCATCGCCACTGAAGTGTCTCCATCACTTCCGCCTATTTAAACATAAATAAACGATTTTCTTTTTAGTTTATCAGGGGTAAAACGTGCGGACCATGCACAGTATTTAATGCAAGATAAATGGACTTAATGCAGGCTTGAGATTGCGGTCGTGAAACTAAAGGCATTTGCAATAAGCAAAATTTTATTATAAATAAAATTTAACCTACGATCAAGAAAAGGCTTCCTATCCCTGCCTAAAACATGGAAGCAAGGGGCAACGAATGTCACGATACATCGATGATTCTACACTGACCATCTGTCGCAATACATTGCGGGGCGATCAGGCAAAGAAGGATATTGTAAATGATATTGGACAACATGCAAAGTGCTTACAAGTAGACTAAGTCTGCACTAAATGTCAAGTGAGAGATGAAGGAGCAGTAGGTTTGCAATTAGCGGTAATCACATTAGCTGATAAGTGGGTCGAAACAACTTCACCATCCTAAGGGTTTGATATTGCATCAAGCATCATCTCCACTTAGTTTTACTGCCCATTCACCAGTTCACTACCCACAAGCCTTTGCAAAATAACCAATATTGGGAATACTACTCGAGGGGTCAATTTTAGGCAAATGGTGAGCCAGTGGCACTGCCGTAGAAGCGCTACGATCGGGTGTATGCCTGCAACTGCAATGTTTGCACATGAAGATCTTTGAGTAGCAAACACACGCCTTGCTTATTCCACACGGTGATCACCACAACTCAAATGTCAATCAAAGAACCTACGAAGTATCATTTAGGCACTTGTACACAACGTGGCCTTTTCATCCTCACCAAATAAAATTCGATTAAATGAAACAACTTGAGGTTTAATTTAAAAGAGCTTGTAAAACACAAAAGTAGGTGGCGGGAGTAAACCAGTAGAAGCCTGGTGAGTAAATAGCGAAAAATAGGAGTAGGTGATATCAAGCTTCTGCCTTATCTCAATCACAATTAGACGGATCGCTTTAGGCTGCAATTCAGCTATTCTCCTCAATGCACGCTTCAACTTCAGCATTACCGCATGAGCTTAACGTTGCCACCGCCAAGCGCTGGGGTGCTCGACAATTCCTACGATGCTTTGATGGCTCCGCCATGTTCTGTGGTGGCAGTGGTAGTGGTTGTAGCATCGGCAACGATGGTAGAGGGGGCGACTGCGGCTGTGACAGCAGTGATGGTGATGGCAAACTATCTATCAAGGAAGACTGCACCACTGATGAACCCTGTGTTCTTTCTGGCTCGACCATCCACACCAAGAACATGGCATTTTAGTAGCGATGATGAATGCAGCTGCGCAAATTAACGAAAGGCGAATTTTTACGAAATCTCGTTAGGCTGATTCGCTTGCTGCAGATCATTGCAAATAGTGCTGCAAACTAATACAGCTGCGCATGGAAATAGGTCTTTGCGAATGGTGTAAGGTGAGGAATGATGGAAGGTGGGAACTGCAAGATATCTGTGCTAGAGGAGTTGGGAGTAAAGCATTCAGTGAGCGTGAAATCAATTACCATAATAATAGCCTCCAAAAATTTTACGGCGCAGATAGCTTTACAATCATTTGAGCTACAAAAAGATGCACAGTGTGGCATGTCTACACGTTAATGTCTAGTTAAGCTTCTCGCCTTCCTTTTTTCCTCCTACCGTACATGACATCTGACTCAGTTGGAGCTTGGTGCAGTTCAAATGTCTGTCTTCTCACACCACTTTACCTTGTCATCTCTCCCTTAATAATAAGTGTATGATTATCTATGCGCCTTTTAGCATTTAAATACCTTTTATGCGTCCATGGAAAGATTGTGGTTTGATAAACCTGCTTGAAACCATGGATCGCATCCCCTTCGAATTAACCGCTACATCTGCAGCTCTGCTTCACGAAACTTTTTGATTTGTAGGGAAACGAAGACAGGCTAATCTGATGGAGCCCGCTTTCCAAAACAATATCCTTCTCCTAGTCTGCCAATTAAATCGAAATTATGCTGCAATTCATTAGAACTTTTTTGTACATGTTTGCATTTGTTATGCGCTTACTTGGAATAGGGGTAAACTAATGCAAGAAAACAGCAGGAGCGTAATACTCATTGGCAACCGACTATAATGGCAGAGAATACGGGCGCCATGAGACGCTTTGTGGCTATTAACTACACTATAGATCACTCTGCCAACAGCGCACTCGCTGGATTGCGGATTCCTAGATGCGCTAGTTGTATAAATGCTTCTGCGGCTGTTTCGAGTGCAATTCTCAGCACCCATCAACACATTGACTACTGGTATTGACAGGATAAAGCATTGTTTAGATGCTAGTTCTACATCCATCATATCGGTTAGCTCAATATGGCATTTGTTATTGCAAAGGGAGAGTTAATCTTTTATAACTAAGTTTCGCTTATTCAATTTCGGTGCTATTGGAATGCGTAATAGCGATCCCCATTTATTCAAGCAACGCAATCAAGTAGTCAATCGATCTTCCTGGATGAAAGCTCAATCACTTTAAAGAATTATGACGATATTTCACTTTATTCGAATGTCGTGACAGAATGTGCATTAGACTGCAGTGACGAACACTCGAATCCATGGAAAATAGCTGACTTCAACAACATTATCTGTGCTAACACTCTTGACAAGATGGGTCGACGAGTCTCCTATAAATCTGATTTCTCGCTATGTATGGTTTGTGGTAGTCGCAGTTGACATGAATTAGTGTGAATTGCGTGTACTGTGATATAAGACAAAATTAATAGGACCTTTTGGTGTCCCCATTCATAGCGCATTTCCAATTAGTATTTGGGGTCGCCAAAAGAGCTGATAGACATAAGCCTAGATGATTTCCGTGTAAGTTGATGTGCTGTCGTACAAATTCTCCTTAATTTTCTCGCATTAGAGTAGATTTTGCGCACATTTGTGGCAAAGCAGTCAAAATGTTTTGTATTTACTTTGTGGGCGCAAGTTTTCAGCCTTTGAGCCAATACTAGGAGCACGTGAGGCGTCCGATAACACAACATAACGTCCACGAATAATTTGTCAGCACGGTATTTTGTTGCGTTCATCAAGGCGTATTCGACCACATTCGTGAACAACATTTCGGATGTCAAGGCGAACGCCAAATACAGGTGGAGTTGCAATTATTGAAGCTAAATTTTCCTAATGGTACTTTTTTAAAAATGTTGTCAGCATGAAAATGCGCAAGAATGCATAGATTGAAAATATGACACACAAAGCTTTTAAGCGGTCTGCATTTATAGTGAGTCGCCAAAGTGATTGCAGCCAATTTTAATGAAGTGCACCTGGGATGTCAGTTCTTTCCACAAACATGTAAGACTAATGATTCGTATGATGAAAGAGTCAGATTAGTAGATGCGTGTGTTCAGAGCAGCTGTCTTGTTAGCCAATGAATTTACCAGTTTTGCTAATTGGCTGATGAAGTTAGCCACCGTGACTTAATGCCCGCTTTTCACACTCAATCAAAATTGAGAATCGCTGACGTTCGGGTATGCTCATTTGCGGTGTAGATCTCAAAAGGATCCATGTAGCAATATATTTTAGCAGAGCAACGCTCGACTTTGCACACAATCGCATATTAAAAACAGAAAAATATAGGCGAGAGTTTGGCCTTTAACAATGCTTGCGCTCATTTCCACTAGAACCTCACAACATCATGCGCAAATACAATGCGATAGGTGGGAGGTTTAATGGCAGAACACAGGGCTATCGCATTCCATCAATGCGTTTAAGAACAACCCTCAACACTGATTGGTTGTGCACAAGTTGTGTTATGGATGATACTTGTACCCATCATTGACAAACCGATGCGAAATTGAATATGCAAGTAAATGGTGAAATCCTGCAGTGAGAGTGTGAAATGTAATGGAAACATGACACTACATCAGGCTTTCGTTGAATCCAAAACATTTCTTGCCATATAAAATTGGCAGGACGAGTTAGAATGTCCACTCTTAACTACGTATAGCCAAATAAACGCTTCCAACTGGCATTTTCAATTTGACAATATCTAATGCAAAAGGTACCATTTAACGATGGGAATCACCTTGTCACATCCTTTATTTTAAAGCCTGCTGTTTAAAATCGATTTCAATAAATTGAGCTGAGCAAGATTGGATTGGGTGGATGATCAGTGGTAATAGAATTGTTCCACTGTTTGAAGAGAGTTCAATTAGCCTTTCGCATGAAAAAGCGTAGGCGCATTTTTTACAGCCGAACGCAACCAGCGGACTATACTACATACCACTTTGATCCCTCAACCGATGGGTTTTGCATAGGATCTTCTTGGTTTTTAATATTCATTTCTTATGCCTGGATAAATATGTGTTGTTACATGCCAGTCGAAGGAGGTCAAGCTGAGCATCCCGCGCCATCTGCATCATAGGTGGTAAATTTGGGGCGGCCTTTTAGGCATCACCTTTGTTTTTCCTTTTCTATGCTAGGGACTGTGACAGATTGATCGCCGCGCTGACGGGAACGCGCAGATGGAGATTTGTGGCCGTCACAGAGGCGGTGAACGGCGCCCTTCAGTGAGGAAAAACGACTTCAGATCGCTAGTAGCAGTTGCACTCAAGTCCACTATAAGTGTTATGTTCACGATTTACTGATTATTAGTGTGGCATCACCTGTTCGGCCTCATCTCCACCACGGATGCGCGATGCGTAAGCGCAATATGCTGGTAACAAAAGAGAAAATAGCATTTGATCAGATTTCGGTGACATTTGAAGTTATAAAGGGCAGTACTACCTTTGATTGCACTGACGACCTGCGGAAAAGGCGTAACTGTCTCACCGACTAGGTGGATCTCATGTGAAATCACACCAAATGTCCTTTTCTCGAGTCCTATACCAAGTCACTTAGGGTTGTCGCCATAAGGTAGATTAAGATTAATTTGACTAGAAATTTGTCTGCTCAGTTCATTTTCTAGATGTTTTGCTCGTTTGGTTTTACTTCAAGAAGTAGGCGACGAGTGTGGATTGACTAAGAGGGATGCCGAAAAACAAGTGTAGGGACTTCAAGCCCCAACGCCAAGTATGTGCCTGAATGCTCCGAAAAGCTCATTCGATTTTTCTGCCTCCATAAAATTGAACCAAACAGTAGATCCGTTAATTTATAATGGGTCAGAATCAACTTTGGTCGCTAAGCGGCATTTGCTTTTTTGCTTCCAGAATAACCAGATGTACGAATAGCTTCTTTAAAAGGTAATCATAAAGTGGTCGCCATCTGACAAGCTTCAAAGGAAATCGACTGCAGTTCAATCGACCTTTCACAGGACGTCTATAAAAGAGAGGCAGACTTATCTAGGCAGTCAAACATCATAAAAAGCACTACAATTGGAGTTGAGCACTTTTGGCGAAGGATTGGATCTAATTTCGATCTCCTTTGCCAGATTGTTTGGCAGACAGAGATACCACAAAGCCGCCCCATTTGAGTGGAAAAGATGGATAAACGTGTCTGCATAACAGGTGTGTGTGTGCGGGTGACAGAGTTACCAATGAGAGGTGGCGCAGATCAGAGCGCTTCACGGCACAAAGTATTTAACTGAGCTTGACCCTACAGTGGTCGCTAGCACACTCAACACACCCCTACATGTTATGCTGACCAATCAGAAGGGATTGTGTAAGGCGCCAAGTTCCAGAGCCTACTTCAGCGCTGCTAAGATGCTGGCAACTTCTTGGAAGCCAAGTGAAGCAAGGCATTCTAGAATCATTTCTGACTATCAAGTCTGCTCAGGTTTGAGCATTTGGGCTTCAAAACGTAGCATCCGTTGTTCAAGACTAGACAATGGTGCATAAGTTTAATGGTTCTTTCTCACAAGCCTATTTGCTTGCCTCCATTTCTTTACACCAATCTTTGCCGAACCCTTTTCATTTTATTTCCCACTAATCTACTGTCTCAGGGAGGGCCTGGTTACCGACACATCACCATGGCACATGTTTCATAGCACCTCAACCTGTACACCATACACGATTTATTAAGGCTATGCAGCTCATAATTAAGGGATTTGAATCGTTTAGTCACACTTTTGTAGAAAGCGAACTTTTTGCTAGATGGCAAAGTCACGTTCCAAAGAAAGCAACCAGAGATGCAAGCACATAGTACTCCAGGTCCTTACCCCTGCTTTTCGACCACTCCCAATCGTTTGTGCGCAAAAAACTTTTACATTTTAACTACCTTCGTTACGGACACAGTTGAAATCAATAAGGCTCCTAGATGCACCGTAAGCATGGATCTATTTTATAGTGGAGGGCTTGGCTCATGTGGCTTCAATAATCCTTCTCGTGATAATAACTTGATTACATTTCACAATATACGTGATCACATGATGCGCCTTCAGACTAAACGAGGTGTGGACTATGATTTTCTACCGTCAGGTTTAGAATTTCGCCATGCTGGAGGAGCATAGGCTTTACCCATCCACCCGGCAGCAAGTCGAGATCTATTGTGGGGAGTAAACACACTGGTGCATAAATTGTGCGCTTTTAGTTTGTGTAGAATAAAGCTGGATTGGTGTGGCTAGTGTATTTAGTGTTTTATGCTGTTTTCATCCAAGTCGATGGCATTTCTTCCGAGTTTAGCAAAAGACGGTATCATGGTAGTCATTTGTCGGTTAAATGTGTATGAGCCTTGTAACGCGCACTTGGGTGTGCACTACACGAGTTTTGAAGGTTTAGCTCTCCCATTTGCTGTCGACAGCAAAGTAAATCATGGTAAAAGGGTATTGTTTTGAGTTCATTGTTTTTTTTGACCAAATGCAATACCTACATCTATAAAAACCAGCATTTAATCCCACCAAGGCCCAACATTTCACTGTAAATATCGCTTCTCGATACCAATTCGTGAATTATGCCAAGGGAAGAAGGCTGCATACGTTGATTCTGAATATCCTTAAACAACAAATTTAGCCAAGTCGACGAGCATTTCATACCGTCAAATAGTGTGGTGTTACCCAATTCACGCAGGTCCAATGGCTTAGTGGTGAAAGTGTCCTTGTGGCGGATGGGATAATGTTGGCTAAATGATCGTCAATCGCTTAGCTATTTGGCGGAACGCTACGATTGGAGCACTAGCTTGCCTTCCAGACCAATGAAAGTGAGTCCATTTTGAACGGACTTGAGTGCAACTGTGGTATTATGGAGGTAGCGAATGCAGCGAAGCAGAGGACGGAAACGTGCTCATTCGAATCGGCCTACAAGGAAGGAAGTAAATCGGCTCCTAAGTGTTCAGCCAAATTCGCAGACGATATTAAATAAGGCATGTGTGGACTATGAGGCAGTTAGTTGTTTATTGGTTCCTTAGAGCGCACGAATTCTGTAAACTTTGCCTTGCGATGATGACTTCGCGGAAGAAGCGGGAGTGCAAGCGTGGTTTGACAAGAGAATTATGTATGCAAATGAAGATGACGAATATAAGGACCAGAGATGTCTAATTTACTTTGTCAAGTCTGTCAACTTGTATTGCTTGTGAATGCACGTTGTGAGTATACTCTGCTACAAGGACGAGTTACCCATATATGCAGTCGATATGATGGGTGATGGTGTAATAGAAATGATCAAGGAAACACAACACGCCTAAGACTACCAAACTTGAAAAAGAGTAGAAAGGCTTTGTTACTGAAAGCTGTTGTTATACGTTAATAACCAAGTTTTGCCCAAAATTCTCACTTCAGCTACCAACATGGCTTGATGGTCACTACTTACTGCAAGCACCTGTTTTATTGGGCACCGTCTTGATTTCTGTGGTGATTTTGAGGTGAGATCTGTGTGTGCCAGATTCAGACATGAAGTAGATTAAGTCATGGTAAGTAATTGGCCTCACTTCTTTTACTCTAGCATATGCGCCACACTAGATTGTCGCTGTCATTGAGAGAGCAATGCGGTGTGCTATGATTTAGCAATTGTCGCGTCTTAATGTCGTGATCCTTAGTCATTGCCCACCGCCAACGTGTATGCAGTCGCAGCTAAGAAGACAAAACACAGAATTCTAGGCGGAGTTTGGATGAATTTTATGCTAATGAGGCGAAAGGGTAGTAGTTACTGCTCAAAGGTCGTAGCAATATGCAGGCCGTCATTAGACGATACGCGCACCAGCTCGGTCCTGCAGCGAAACCATGCCAAAAGGTTTTGTTGTTGGCAGTAATTTGGGAACAGCCTTCCCTTGCGTCAGTGCTGATCATCGCATTATGGCTGCCTTCATTGCAAACGACCATGATAACAACGCATTGTTGATATGTAAGTCATCTTAATGGGTGAGAGGCGTGTTATTGTTGATGCGCAGACATATCAAGGCGGTCGTTTGAAACACCAGTAAGGTGTGCGACGCAAAGATTATGATCGAACTTCATTTCATTAATCAGGCGGTGAATGTCCACCTGCGTTGCAAATCATTTGAAGGATAACTTGGAAAGCAAGTCTTAAAACTTGTAAGGCGTGTTGTGAGACGAAATGTGCCAATAGAAATGGGATTTAGCCCATGCCATTGCAAAAGTTAGAAAAACACCGGACAAAGCGCAGAAGAATTAGAAACTGACACCTTTAGCGATCAGTGACAACAACTCCAGGTGGCGATGGGTGAAGGCAAGCTGTAGGGTTCGAATGTGTTGCGTTCCATTAAAGACCAAAAGCAGCTGACTTTGCTTGCTATTTGGACGAGATAATTGGCAGCGCAATGTGTTCACCTTCGATTATATAGGTAGTGCCTTCAACGAGTCTCACTAATTTGTTGCATTGCGCCCCAAAGCAGTGAAGATTCGACTTTCGCGGAAGGATAACTTTATAAGGAAGTTCTTAATTGAGCACAAGGATAAGATTTGACAACCAACCAAGGGTTTGCGATCCCCATGGGAAGGGTCTGTGATCTGTTGAAGATAACTTGTGTTCGAATAATTACACAAACGCATATATAAGAACGCGATGTTTGAGGAGGTCGATTTGAGTGCGTCGATCGTGCAAACTCGTTCTGAGTGGTTGTTTACAGACCCTTCAGGGCATTTGAAAAGATCATGCGATTGCATGCTACAGCTCTAGGATTAATATGACATAGTAAGTTTCCTTAGTCAAATTGCTCAGTGATTCCCATCGCAAGCATCGCATTAGTGTGTTATAAGCATATAAACATTTTATTTACCACCCGATTTGGTCTAAGCTGTTGGTAAAGTGCGTTTTGAAGAATAATCAAAAAATAATTGTGGTGGCCTTAACGTCAGAAATACATGACGTAACTCACTCCCACCTTTCCCCTCAATAAGTCAAAATAAGTGTACTGGTCAAGGCGAGATGTCTTTTGTCAAGAACTTGGCAAACCAAAGTGAGGTCCTGTACTTGCGTAAGATTTGATGCAAGCAAATGTCGCTTAGCTCGTAAAACTCCAGAAGTGAGAGGTGCTTGATAAAATTGGGAAGAGCTTCTCGCTTTAAACTCTAATGAGCTTTCATCGGATTGGTTTTCCAACGCAGACAGTGCAGCACTGACTAACTTGCTGCTTGTTTTACATCTCCCTCCATTCCCTTTCTACTTTCGACCACGACTGTTTCTCGTGACAGAGGGTTCATTTGAAGCGTACTTTCAGGGGCAAAACCAACTGCTATTTTTCCATTATTTGCAATTATATGCCTCAACGCTGGTGCATTCCTGTAGTTTTGACAGTGCAAGATTACACTCACGTTTATGCCCTTGGAGTGTTCGCTTGCGCTAAACAAATGCTCTCGTGCATGACCGTTGCCAACATGGAAAACGCATGTCCCCTTTCACATTGCCAAGGATCGACGAAATACTGCAAGATACTTCAATGCTGTTTGGTTGGCTTGACGAAGAATATGGTGCGTACTAAAGCACCACCTGTTTCTGCCAAGACTGGTGTGCGAGACAGGGCGTCTGAATCATAGTGCTCACCCCATTTCCTTAAAAGTCTATCTTTGTCTGTATCTTAGCGCCTTAACTATTAGGGTAGACAAATCCTACTCTCCTGTTGTTAGTGGCGTGGATGAACCGAGCCTATCTGTCAGCAAGGATCGTCGTGGATATAGCTATTGCCATCAAGAGAGTGCTACATATATTTGATGTCATCCACAGGAATTAAGAGAGTTGCATTGTCTTCAGTGTTGTGACAAGTATGGGAGACATATCATGTAGGATTTGGAGTGATCTTGGTAACTCGTACAAAATCAGCGTAAAAACCTGCGCGTCAAGCCACCTCTGGATATGTGATGGACTTAACTCTTCCAATCCCTTCGTCTCTACTAACCATTAAGAACGTTAGCTCTTCTGCTACTTTTTCCTTTTCTGCTGTCAAAAGTCACATAATTAATGTTGAATGAACCAACAAGAACCGAATTGTCCTCGAAAAGTTAGGCGCCAGCTAGCGCTGCAATTGGTGTACAGAATCCTATGTTCATTTCTTTCTCTGCGGCTTTCAATCCCTTAAAGCAAGTAAGGTGACTAGAATGAACAGCCTCCACTGACAGCACTTCCAGCAAGGATCGATGCTCACACGTAGAACAGTCCTCGGCCTCATGGAAGCAGGACGACACCTTCGCTATAAGATTCGTGGTTAATGACCTATTTTCTGAACGAGCATGTGAAACATAGGCATATGGATCATAGGAACAACCTTAGATGCTACTCTCAAGATACAAAAGATTGCGAACAAACCGTAAGCAAGACAGGATGATAGTTTATTTGTCACCTCGAATGTATGCAACTCTTCATCACTAATAGCATAACTATAGAAAAAACGGCAATGCTTGATTTTATTTGATGGAAATTACACAACGGCAACGTGCAAAAAAAATAAATGAAAAGCATATTAGTGTATCCTGATTTAAAATTACCGAAATATTTGCAAACGAGATAAGTTCTTCTATTTGCAACCCCAGTCCTTCCGTTCCTAGTTTCGTAAATGATGAGCAAAAGTGTAAGCGAAAATCCTCTTACCTTTTGTGAGAATTTCCATGCATTCGGTCAACTTGATCTTAAGTTCGTTCTCTCCTAGCTGGCTGAGACCTTGTATAGATTAACACTAGCAAGGCCTACCATCACTCGGCGACCAAGACAGATCAGCAGCTGTAGATGTGGGTAAGTATAGCAGCCGAGTAATTCAGGCTGGTTGCTCTAAGCGGACAAGGATGCGCCGATCGCAACGCGCCGATCGCAACGTTGTATCGATAACAGGCTATTTATTAATTATCTGGAAACTTGTAAGAATCAAAGTGACTTTGAAATGAAACGCGCAAAGACCAATTACAGAAAGATATTTAAGGAATCATGAATTATCCACCAGATGTCTCCATCATGTCAACAGATGCTGCGGTGTAGCAGGAGCCTATCAGCGAGCTTTTTCCGCTGGCAAAATGAGGATCAGTCCTGTTTCTCTAAAATGCTTGACAAGCCAGTCGGACATCTCACAAACTTGAGCAGTGACATGAGAATAGTGAAGACCTCCATGTAGTGGCTTACGTATATGGTCTGCGCATTATAGGTCCAGGGTGGCGGGTGTAATAATGCATTGTTTGTTGACTCGATAGCTTAGCTTGTCTAAAAGTCAACGCGAGGTGATGTGTTTAAGGAATGTTCAGTAATGTGATGCATGTGGCAGTAGGTCTACTCTTTCCAATACCCTGTTTAGCATGGTAGAATCAAATGACTGTGCTTATGCAAACTTGTCCTTTTAACAAATTTAGAATCGTGAAATCCTTGTCACTTCCAGATCGCCAAACCATGCTTTTCCAACATACCATCGCATGGCATAGCATTCCATTGCTTGACCCAGAGCGCTCTCTCTTCCCCTCATCTCATTTCTCTCTGCATTTAGCATGAAAGCAAACAAATCTTTGGACTTATTGATAAATTATGCAAGAATTCGTAGTCAGAGTCAAGAGCAGGCCGCTGTTGGACTCAACAAGCATTTTACTGTGAGTGAATGGTCCAGACGCATCGACAACATTTTGCCATCAAGCTTGCATAATTAAATGGTGGACGTGTCGTGCAAATAGTCTTGAATTTAGTGGCAACCAAAGACGCCTTTGGACTCACGCACTCGAACGTACACGTATTTAAGTTGCTGAAAGGTGAAGTGTCTTGCTGTGCTAGCTGACTTGACCGAAATTGCTAGCCTACTAAAGAAGCCTTTCAATCTCATGCACTTTCATTGACTGCAATGACTCATCCCTTTTCCAAGCTCCAAAGCACTTTCCCTGCGATATTTTACCCCCCATATGTGCCTAGTAAAGGAGGCGAAACGAGGAAGACCAGACCTTAACACCAGTCATTTTATTGTGCCAAGTCACAGGTCATCAGGTGCTTCATGCATGCTATCACGCACTCGCTAGCAAATACACGTATGCTTGGCGTACCAGCCATCGCAGTGGATTAGACCAATCAAATTTCTAGCAAATGATTGTGAGCAACGATAGGTTGACCTTTTCTAAAATTCAGCTCATTCATGGCGTTTAACACTTGGACTATTACGGCCGCAAATGCGTGACCTTAGTTTTTTATTGGTGGACAATTAGTGGATGATTGCTTTCTTGTCTCAACCATGTTCTGCGCATAGAAATGCATTTTGAGCGGGGCATGTGTAAAAAATCAGTTGTCAATGTGATAGGGCATAATTTCATCAGACAGATGATATCTTGTACATACAAACATGGACACGTTAAGCTGGTAATTGCTTCACCAAGTAGCAGCTTTTGCGACACCTTGTAAAACCAAATCATTTAATGAATCGTGATGCGTGACTGCGTTGAGCGCTATAACTACTCCTCCCTCCTTTCCAGCGTGTCCACTCCTCATTCCTACCCTTTCTGAGGTATATCACTCTACTTGAATGCCCACAATTCTCGATCATTTCATTCGTGCTTAACGAAATGGCGGCACTTAAGGAGGAGGTCGATTACATGCTCTCACCATTTAGTTTCATCAATTGATGCTACGCGAAGGCGAAAGGGGTGTGAAGCCAATTGAAAGCATCCTTTTTAAGAGTCGATAAATCTTCCACCTTCACTTTCTTCTCCGAATAAACAAATCATTCAACCAGTACTCGCTAACCTAATAATGTTTTGGCGCCATAATTAGGGTAGTATTTCTGACAAATATGTGCTTGTTTACAGTGATCGCACACGAGAAGACGAGTCTCTATTTAGGATGCAGAGTCGAGTAAATTAAACAACCAAGTTCGTAAGGAATATGCAGAGATGAAAAATGCAGGAGCTGCTGCAGCTATGTAAAGCAATGTCGAAATTACACGGAGGTATAATTGTTGTTTCATAAACTAAAAAGCCTCAATGAGTAGCGCATTAACATTTAGGGGTAGAATCAAATAATAAATTCTGATAATAACAGAATCCTGATAAGACAGTTTATGTTAAGAAGAACGCAACAAGTTAAATGCTGATGACAACACGTGCGTAAGTACCGTCGTTGATGTTTGCGGGCACAGAGTGAGACAATGTACTTCACTTCACTCCAAATGTGGCTCTTCCCGTTCTTAACGTAAGTTATGGCATTGTTATTCGTCTTTTGCCTGCTTCCGAAAGTAAATTCACGCCTAAATGCGCACTCGTCAGAGAGTCTAGCATTCCAAGTATCAGCGCTCCATGTTGCTGCTTGACTTGCTAGCAGCAGAAACTGAAGAGGATAGTTCAGTTCTTCGTTGGAAGTGCCAATGCCACACTCATCGTTCTGATGCGTGGCACATGGCAGTGGACCCAGTCAACGTCTCACGCACTCCCTCGAATCAATGCCACACTAATCAACGCGCACAAAACTGCCACATTCTATAACCGAAATTTTCGAAGAAATCTCAAATATTGAAGAATATCACACACATTTTACAAGATCAACTGTAAGTTGGCTTCGTTAAAAAGAATAACCTCTTCAATCGTGTCTGACACAAAGAAAAAGGGCTGTCCATTATTTGCATACATGGTCAGCTATATCGTCTCCAGTTCTCGATTTAGGAGGTGCACATTATTTGTTCCTGTTTTATCAGAATCCACTTACTGGATCGCTTTTCGACACCTCACGATTGCTTCATGTTATAACTCCTCGAATGTCATAGGCTGTCAAGTGGGTGTCTAACTTCTCCCCCATTCATTCGTCTGTATGTGCTCCATCGCCTTCTTTTCTTTTCTCTAACAGACTATCCTAGTCAGTATTGATGTCGATAACCCTCTATTACTTAACGATCTTCTACCCCACTGTTTCTAAAATGCTGACTCAAAACCGCTCAAATCGTCATGTAAGAATTCCGCTTTCTGGAAGATGCATAGATTTAATTGCTAAGACTCTCTCATGGGCATCAACCCATTCAAAGTGTACAACAATAAACGGCTTCTTTGTCGAACCCTCCAGTCTGCTGAAGGGGTCTGTGTACAGCCGCTCAGGACGTGTTTGTACAGTCGACGCGCTCAAGTCGATCTCCTCAATCAACGTGCATGGATATGCGTTTATGCATTCATTCGAACACAAGTTGTCCTCAACATCTCAGCTATCCCTCAAATATGTTTCGTGAACTGTTGGTTGTTTGTCGAAACGTATCCTTGCGCTCCACCTTGAATTCCTCACAATGTGATTAGTATGCGAATTCGAATCCTCACTGCTTAAGGGCGTAATGCATCAAACCTGTAAGAGTGACACATTGAAACTACTACTTATCGAATCCAAGAAGAGTACATTCTGCTGCATACTACTTTGTGCAAATTTTAAGCAAAGGCAGCTGCTTTTGGCACATTGATGAGTTGCAATGCATTTAGACCCTATGCCTTGCCTGCATCTATTGCCCTTTGGCATCGCTGTCATTAATCACTGAACCTGTGGGCTTCTAGATCTTATGCGTCTCTTCCGGTTTCATTAACCTAGCAGCGACATCAATTAAATGCACTTTTCGTTGGAACTTGCAGTCTTACTATGGCGCCTTACTCGAAACTTCAACTTGCTTCCAAAGTTGTTCTTTTAAATGATTAGCGCTGCACGCATGCTTTAAACGTTTTATTGATGAAATGACGTCCGACCATAGCATTTGCTTCAGACACGGTATCGATGTTTGTGTGGCCGCCTAGATTTGTCCGCGCATCAACAATGAGAGGTTCCTCACCAGTGAAGACGAAATACATATCAACATTGCGTAGTTATCCTGCTCACTTGCAGAGATACATGCTCTGCTGTGATGTTCAGCACTGATGCACTAGAAAGCTCTTCTCGAATCAACGCTAACAGCTGGACCTTTTGGCATGCACATGATCTGATGACGATGATGACCTCTGTATTGCTGTGACCTTCTAATATCAACTGCAATCAACTTGTTCCAGGTGCATGAATTCATCCAGATTCTGCCTGAGCTTCTATGTTTTGTCTTCTTAGCTGTAACCACATGCAAGTAGGTGGTGGGAAAATGACCACTGAGCAGGACAGTTGGACACCGTAACTATTAAATCAGCATGCGCCACGTAACTCTCTCAGCGGCAGTGCAAATCCAGCATGACGCGTGAGCTAGAGTACAACTAGTGGGGTACTTACCCACTACTGCCTCATGTTATTCATGCCTGCGCTCATTTACCATATCCGCCACACCTCACAATATTGCACATTCCCAAATGTTCTTGATTTGCCTCAGTTAAATGTGATGAACGGGAAAAGTAAGTCTTGTTCCATAACTTCACTGATGCTGCCTTATTTTACCAAGAGTTGAACTTGAATAAGCGAATGCCCACGACTAAGAAATGAGAGTACGATCTCCACCGTGTTTGAACCGTAATGTAGTTGCTGACAGTTGAACTTCAACTGAAGAAATTCCAAATCATCATTTGCTCACGTGCAGTTGATGAGGTCTCCTCAAGTGCAAAAGTAGAACTGGCTCTAATGAAATGCTCTTTGTTCCTGGTCTTAAATAATTCAACTACGAAAACTACTGGCTAAGTATGTACATACATGTGACGGATGCCAGCACAGGTAGATAGAGCTGGCTAATTGCCACTCCAAAGCATATTGCTCCACCACAGACCTCTCCAACCGACCTAGTCGAGAGAAATAACGGGAGTCTACGACCTTGATGGACTACCAGAATCTGAGCGCTGTATCAAAGTAAGGCGCCGGTCCGTTACGTCAAATTGATGGTTTGACAGCAATTCCACACAGGTCTGACGAGTTTATCACACTTAAATTCAAATTGGGATATTAGCAATCAGAGTGGTGTGAAGGAACAGATGAAGGGTGGTAATCAGATTGCCAAAGGAACTTCATGAATTCCACCTGCTGTCTTGTGGTCTTTGCAACGCAGTGGCTGACTTCCATGTACGACACACAGACACCCTACCTCGATTGTACTCTCATCTGCGATAGAAATATTGGAGTACATTTCGCTGACTTGAATGCATTGCTTGACTGTCTCTTTAAGGCAAGATTAATCCTGACCCCAAAAGAATGCTGGTCAGCTTTTTGGGATAGTTTGTTTTATAAGTTACCATAGATCTCAGGATGCAAATGACGATGTGGTCAACGTCACTCAATTGGATTTCTGTGGTTTTATATGCTAGGCCAGTTATTGGAGACATCACTGATACGCACAGTGCTAGAAAATAGGGAAGAGTTATTTCATTAATGAAAGATAGAATAATGAAGCACTTAGACGAGTAAAGCTGATGATCTCACACACCCCGATTCTAGCACCACTCAAATCCAAAGCAACCATACCGCCGTTTGTACTGGATACTGATCCTTGTGATGCAGCTTTGCGTGGTGTGCCTCCACAGCAGAGCAGAGGGAAGCGTTAACGCTTACATGAGATCCAAAATTGAGAAGAGATTAGTTGGAAAAGTGCATCTTGAGGTAAGGTGCTTAGTGCATGCATAATGGCTAGAACTTTCTTACATTTTTCATTATCATTAACCAGGTTGGTGGACCGTTCTGTTGCACGATAATACGAGGATCGGTAGCAGAAAATATCTTACATTACAACATAGCAATTGCATAGATTACAGTGGTTCAGACGCTTTGCCTTGAAAACCAGTCATGGCAGGTGCGATAGGTCTTGTGTCGCCTTACAAGCCCACAGTGGTAGGGGTCTTTGTCAAGCAGGATGGTCAGTCAGGCTTATGAAGTATTGCTGAACCTCTTGAAGAGTTGCACGAGTAACTAACCCGATTTGGCGGTACAAAGATGCTGAACTTCTTCAGCAAAAGGCATCGCATGTATTCACTCACCCAAAGCTCACTAGATTTCTGCTGAAATTGTGCCACCTCATAGCATTTGCAACTTCTAACCCATGCTGACTCAATTTCCGAGAGAAAGAGCAGGTATTAACATCATGGGTACCCTATGACCACCAAGAACTGACGTCTATGCATTTTGGTCATCAAGACTACTTTACAGACTCGGAAGAGACAGAAACCATGAAGCTCAAAGCACTCGAGCAACCGTTCAAGACTACCTTACATGCTGGATTTGCCAACACGGGTCGTTAAAAGTGATGATCAGCAACCAAGGCCCTAATTTTAAAAGCTGACAGGTTGTTAAACGTGGAAAGATCTTACAGACCTTAAGGACTTGCATGACACTCAAACAATCGCAAATCAATCGACCAATGCAAGGTGCAAAGGGCATTCTGATCGGCCAGCAAGGGATTTTACTAAGGATGCACAGATTGGAGGCTCGAATTCGAGCCTAATACAACCCATCCTCTCATACATGGTTGCAGTCGATTACTCAAGTGTCATTTTATCCAACTAGATGCTCAAGTTTCGTGGAATAAAGGACATCAAATTGTCATGCTGAATCCAAGCATGGAAGCAGCGGCCCACGCGATTTGCTCCGAAATTTTAATTCGTGGCGTAAACATGCGTTTCTGTAAATAAAAGTTCACTCATCAGCAAACCACCTTGTACACGGTTCTTCCCTTTCCTTCGATCCTCTCATTCCACCTTTAGAATGAGAAGGCTGGTTGCTTCTAGACATCTTTATTACAGGCGGAAGGATAATACCTGATAACTGTGTCGGACTGTCTAAGACGGGAGTGTGACGGCCTCTGGAGGGCTACTACGACGATCCACGACCAGGCTAAAATTGTCCCCCCGCCTCTGGCCCACAAAGCACATTTAAAGAGAACAAGTATTACAACCTAGTGTACAATGCAGAACTTCTTGCCTAGCCAATGACAACTGCGTACAAGCACACACCACCAGCAGGATGCAAAGATGAAACATGAATTCCTAAGGAAAAAGGTCCGCTTCTGATTTTCCGTTCAATAACCTCTCATAATAGGAGCGCATGGCTTGGCAATTGGAGGGCAATGGCTATTATAACACAAGTCTGTTTAAACCCATCTCCAAGGTGACAGTCATTCCGTGCGAACGAGATCCTTAACAAAGGAGTCTATCAAGCTTCGAGGCGAAAGCGTGTGCTGATCTCCTCATCTGATGCACTGGTTCACTACTGCAAATTCAATCTTCGTCTAGCCCATCTGCTTATATCAATGCACTTAGAGGTTGAAGGGAAAGAAATGAGCACCATAAATGGGATTCGTGTTTCTGAGCAGAGCAACGTACTGCATCTGCATAAGTTCAGACGAGATGGCATTTGAAACTATATGAATAAGTAGGACACATCGATGATTGGATTATGAATACGATGGAAAGTTGCGTTGTTTGGTGCAATTACGTGACCATCCACACATCAGTGGGGTCGGTTTGCAACTCCTCGTCCATTGCTGCATGAAGTGAGTCAACACACGGTGCTTTGTCTGCGTAGACTGCATTGTCGAGAAGTTTGTATGCTTGCTTTGATTCCTTTCCCCTGCATTCCTATCTACATATACACGCGCATTCGAGTATCAAAGTTAATGCGACCACTAAAAGGACAGGCCAAACATAACCGGATTGCGCTGCTGAGTTACGTTTCTACCTTTCTTCCTACCTTGCCGATGCCTGCTTCACTTTGACAACGCTTAACCATCACTCGTGCTGTGGCTTTACTCGATTCCATCCACTATGAGACCTTTCTACATTTTTGCGTATCTATGATGCGAATTCAGCGCAAAGATAGAGTTTAATCCTCTTGTGAAGCAGCACGGAGATTGGTGAACAATTATGCTCCATCGAGTGTAGCTGGGTTGTATTCCTACTTATTCTTACCGTTGCCAATCCATTTCCTCTGAATTAAGAAAAGATTGCCAACTGAAGTGAGCAGTGAATCGGACTTAATGTGCGTAATTGACGATAGATGCCTTGCTTCAAAATAATACTTGAGGTTTAAGTCTGTGCTTTGCACCACGTATCGAAAAGTCGCTACTTATAGAAATGAGCAGCTCAATTTTTGACAAACTGCTTGCTCTAAGACTGGTAAAGCTGAACGGATGATCTGTTGCAGCGGTTTAGACAATCGAGTAACCCTATTAGAGTGTAGATTTACTCCAATCCTCCTATGCTATTGGTTGCAGCACTACTGTCGTCACGAAAGCTATTGAGAAAGGGATTTTCTTAATTCTTCTACCAAGCGCTCAGTTAAGGAAGTGGAAGAATACTGCACTTGAGTTCATGACTTTATTTTATTTTCTTCGAACGTAAAGACCACAGACCTTGTCATCTCAGGGGATGGATTTGAGGGTTTCACAAGGCAGGCTACTGCATCTCCTTTGGGTGTTCACGCTTGTCAATGGACGGAGGTTCGTGCATAAAGCATAGCTATTCAAGCAAAAGTAGTTGTTCGAAGAGACACTTTGATGATATTCTCATAACATGATCAGGCTTTTTGACCCGTAAACGGATTATATGAGCTGCAATCATGCCAAAGCAATTGTCAAACGCTCACGAAAACCACTCCTCAAGCTACTGATTCTACATAGAATCTCAAAATTTTATAATAGTGACAAATTCATTGTTAGCCAAGCGCGAGGAGTTGATGAGTCCCTCCTACTCCCACAGTGTCAAACTTATCAGATCTTAACATCAGATCGGACAATGAGTCGCTCCACCTGCACAAGGCATTCGCCACTGTCGCCCTCCTTTGAAGCATTTGGAAAAAATTGGAAGATAAAGGTGGAGAGAGAGATGTGAGCTAGCAATTCTGAACTCCCTAACCAATGCAATTTTAATGGGACCACATGGCTCATCCCTAGTCAAGATGATGGGTTTAAATTTATTCCTATGCATTTTAACCTGCTGCGGAATAAACCATTTTAGTTTATTGCTAAAATTCGACACATCATTCTAACCTCAGCTACCTACACAATAGCAACTTCACGCCATTGTTAGAGCGATGTCATGAACATGTGTTTACCCGCATCCACATCGGGTGTGCATGGAGGGCCGTGTGCAACGTTAGCCATCCCGCTCAAACGTAGAAATGGGTGTGGTATCACACTGTGCATACACTGCAAGTTGGCCGATCAAACTAAGTGATCTACTAAAGGCCAACCAAAACATCACTCGCCATCGCACTCTTGGTGTAATCTCCTCAGGCCTGGAAGGTAGAACTCGATTACAACTTCAACTGAAGACATTTGGTTCAAAAAACAACTATCTTCTCAGAAAAATTCAGCATGACTTCTGCACATTCCGTTGCTACTGCATTTAGCTTTAGCACATTCAAACTAAATGCCGAAGTATGAATAATTCAGCTATGGAAAAGAAGAACTGCTGCATAACTATTGCATTCGCATTCAACGTGAACCATTTTAAAACAGTATAGCATCCCAAAAGACAATCAGACGCCGACATCTTGAGCTAACACATACAAGACAAAAAGTGCGTCTAGGGTTTTAGTCGGTTGGCACGACATTCTGCTCACTGCCCACCTCGATTGCAGTTGTCAGAACAGGCGATGGTGTGGTAGTGCACCGATGGAAGTTTCGTGGGTTCCGAAACCACCATAGGCAGATTGCTGGCTGCTGTTGGCTGAATTCGGTACTTTATCTGCAAAACGTATGTTGCGCATGCTCCATGCTTCAACTCAGGAATTTTAACCATCTTGGCACAGATGAGGTCAAGGGTGCATCGCTCTACTCCAACCATTGAAACGCATGTGGTTGTAGCAAATGCTCGATGACCCTTCCCACTCATACCCCATCTTTATTTTTCCTATTTTCCTTCAATTCACCGAAAAGTCCGTCGCCTGATTTGTAATCCATTGTGTTCAAACCGATGTAAGCCTGGCAACTGGTAACAAAGTCGCCATACTTCTTCTGCCATGGGACCGATTAAAAGGATTACCTAAGGATGTCAAAATATTCGATCAGTGACACTTGCATTACTACTCCATTCTTTATCAGCGACAGTTTCATCAGTCCGAGGCTTGAGGTGGTTTAAAATGAAGACTGGCAACGTTGGTAGACTGGACACTTCCCCTTGCTGTAAGAGTCAGTAGTGTCCACAGATGCCCCATAGAGGCGTGGCATCCGATGCTTGTGTATGTGATAACGTACTCAAAAATAGGTTGAGTTAGAGGGTACACGGCGTAGTTTTCAGCGCTTTCTGAAGGAACTATGTGAACACGATGCAGTCATGAGTACCACTTAATAATTAAGGCATGCACATTCTGGAGCCACAGGCCTTTTCGTTCAAATGCTTACGGAGCGCACAAGCATGCCTGGAGGTTGAGTTTCACTGTGTGGAGATAACAGCCCTCATGTCTGATGTGCATGCGTCTACCTCGGCTAATGTTGTGTGGATTCACGTTGCATCAGTTACCCATTCAACTAATAGCCTCTACAGTCTCACAATAATCAGCACTGCACTCAGCCCTCTTCCACATTCCTAGCTCGCGTTTATAATTTAGGTAAGTTGGCTTGCTTCTACTATTTGTTTTATCTCTACGATCATACCGGATTGGCAGGAGATGAAATTGCTTACTGTTTACTTTGGTGGAACAAGTGTGGTTCACTCAAACACTCCCTTATGATTTCAAAGACCCTCCTCATTGCAGCGTTCATCTGTGCTCATCTGCGGTAATTGTTAGCTTTGGTGACGCGATTACGCCCCACGTCTAGCTGCATTGGCTGAGGTAAGAACAATTTTAAGGATTAAGAGCTTTCTCTTATCCGTTTCATTCATGATAACAGGGCAATGAGTAGATTAGAGGTGCAGTGCACATAGTCTTGTCGATCAATGCACGACTGCACACATGTGTGACATGCATGTGTTGTGTCCTAACGATAAATAGGAAGAGGCGAGCTGAATACACATTCAAAGATAAATTCATTGATAGGACTCTCTCCGATTTGGACACTGAGTCAAGCCTAATCGAGTCACTATCTCGGTTGGTCAAATGCGCATATCACTGGCAGATCCTCCGCTTAGAATGATATTCTCACAATTCAAGTGTACCTTCTGCGATTGTTCCTAATCTAGAACACACAACTGAGCAAGAAACCGGTTTCTGTGATGGTAATCAAGAAGTGAAATTTCGAAGGAAGAGAGTTTTAGGAGTCCGCACGCTGAATGGAATCGGTCGCTCTTGTGGCATTCGATGGTACGGCATGTATCGGCACTCCACTCGCAGTCGGCCCACTTCTGGGAATTGTCGATGTGAAGATGGAAGGGTGAGGTTCAGCTCAAAGGCAAAGACACAGCTAAAGGCCTAGTTGTGCGCCAGGTTAGTTGGTTCCTTGACGGTGGTAGTGAGTTGTGCGACTACAACTTATGTTAGGTTTCGAATTCACTGCCGATGAATTACTGGCTGTTGTCAGTGAAAATTGGTGACTTCTTCATACTTGTATCCCTCCATTCTTGCATGACCAATTCAACAGCTTTAGAACTGAACTATCCCAAAACACGAGGCCAAGACTGCGTAGTCCTACTCGCATTCATAAGACGCAAATGAAAACAAGTACCACGAATGTAGTTGCAATAAATGTAACCCTGTAGCGAAAAGAGCTCTTGTGACTAATGTGCTTGCACCCTCGCCAACCAAAGTTGTGCGGACTTACATTGGTTTAATCATCCCTTCACCACTTGGCCTCTATATTCTTGCCATGTACTCCATTATGTCTAGTTCTCTTCCAGCCTCTTTGTTTGCACTTTGAAGTCAGATAAGGTAGTTGGAGTCCATTGCCGGCTTCACCCTACATCCGTTGCTGACTGCCTGTTTTGGAAAAGCACGTGTGGTCTACCAAGTCTTGCACTTAAGTGCGCCTAGGAAGCAGCCTCTCTAATGACTCACAATGCTCTGACTGTCTCCCTTACTTTATAATGAGGTTCGTACTCTGGAACAAAATTGAACTTCAATATACTGGTAGGACTACGGATGCGCACTAGAAAGGCAGTCAAGAATCAATGTTTTCCTGAAATTCCTGTGAATGGCAGGTAAACGTGCCATTTACTATCACACCGACAAAGAAGCGGGATAAAGGATGAACCAACATTCAAATGATGTACTTGAGTTTGTTCCATGGGTTTAAAAGGACGTGGAAGCCAGTCGTCTCCATAATAGATGGTGGGTGGCGCAGATGCCTAAGTGTGCGTATGAGCCGAACATTGATACAGTCATCGTGTATATTTAGGGCACGTCTACCATCGGATCTTTCAAGTTAAGGCTGATCTATGCGTTCGGGTGATTATTTGCCGACCTTGATCATATCTACTACTGCCATCAGCCCACCACGACGGCTGGCTTAGCATGACAATAGCTTTAATTGTGTTCCTCGAATATCACTGCAAAAACGAGTACTGCAACAAAGAAACAATGGTGATTTGTTCTGCAATTCACAGTAAGTCACAATAGGTCACGTTACTCGATAATATGTGGTGTCATCGGTGTGTTTGTTCAATTGATCCTAAAGGTCAGGAACAGACCGCTTCACAGGCTGGCGCAGCCTCAACTCTGCTTCGCTTTGTTGGCAGCGTCCAGTCTGAATGGAGAACCTGCATTAACTTTTGGTAAGACACCTAATTCTCTGCCCTGCTTGGCGCAGGTGTGGTGGCATTCGGTGAATATGAGTACTTGTTTAAGTACTAAATATGGCATAATTAATGGAAGCTTCTTCAAATTTGGCCAGACAAAATTGGCTAGAGATGACTGGCTGCTCTCTTCTGTTCGTAGAACGTCACACAGCCTAAAATCATACCCTAATTGACTTGGTGCAGCTAAATAGGCTCAATGATTGCATTTGCATTTTATCCGCTGCTCCTTACACTTCATGACAACTTTTAGATTGCCTTTGAATTTGCAAGTGCTTTGCGGAAAGTAGAATCCTGGCCTTCTGAGTGTGCACATTAATGTTTTGATTTGCATTTAGCATAAACAGACAAAAGCAAGCGTGTTGAGTAAGGCCTACAAAACTTGCCGCGCGGCCGGTTCTGTATTTTCGCAGAGAACAATTTAGGATGGTGTGCAGATTGGCGACGAAATGACTACCTTCAGTACACTAGACAACTATGAGTGAAACAGGACACAAGTGCGTCGTGGAAGGTCACACCATTCCAGCTGATGGGCGAGACCCTACACAATATCGCGTTTGACATCACCCTTGCAAACGAGATCGAAAGTCGTCTTAATTTTCCCATGGACTAAAGACCTCACTTTATTTTCAGGTGGTCGTTTTAATGGGCAATCTCCTTAACCTACCACAGACATGCATAAACAATAATAATCAGCAACTTGCTAAGAAAGACATTTCAATTGCACGTATTGATGCACACTACTAATAGTGTCTATGAAGGATTTAGAAGGCAAGAGTCCTAGGTAAAGATCGACGACTCCTAGTAATGGAATCCGCGACATTCAGCAGCAAGCCTCACTGCTAAAATGCTGGCAAAATTGCAGACAGGACCTGGAATCGTGCTGCTTGATATGCCTGGCATGTTAACTGGTCAAGTAGAAAGTGGAGCGATGCATGCAAGTTTGTCTTCTTTTAACTTGAAGATACCTGGACATTCATCATCCCTCCAGCAATGGTGAAAACCGCAGTTGCTCCTCCTTATGTAGGTCTTGTTTGTCTCCAAAACGTGAAGCTTGAAGCCATCAGCGCTCACAAGTTGCACATTGCGTGGGATCCTAAAGTTATACTCTGCGGTTCCATTGCTTGCTACACCATTCAATATAGTCTTAGTGGTTTGTGGCAAACGAGCAACCATCTCAAATTTAGGGTCAGAACAAGGGTTTTTTTTATCTCATTTCATTGCTACAATCGACTAGAAGGCCTCGAACATTTTGAAGACATTTGTCCTCGCAGTGGGATCGCAAAATTGACTACACAACTGTACAACAGTGTTAGTTGCTCCTGCTCATTTTGGCAAAGGCTGACCTATAAATCCAAATATCCGCGTTAATTTGGCATAGGTCTATAGAGAGCCTTTCATTACTATCGTCAAAATCTTCCCATTTGTATTAATAAACAGGCGTTCAAGATGGTTTTGAAATCACAGTTGGTTTTCATAATGTGTCACTTGGTAACTGGTTTATTGTGGACGAAAGAAGAAAAAATACGACTGGCTATTATCACTTGAGGATTCTAATGCACACACGCAGACACAACAATCAGCGGACCTACCTAGACTCCTGTAATCGCCATGAGTGGAGGATCCGCCTCAAATTCTACAGGGTCTGGGTCAAGTGGTTCCGCTTCGACTCCCGCGTGCACCACAAGTGGTGGATCTGCCTCAGCTAGTGTGCTGACTGTAGCAACGTCGTCTGTTTAGAACTTTACAACCACCGCGACTGGTAGATCTGCATCATCTTCCTCAATAATCACGTCAGGAGGACTTTCTTCAGCCCTTAAACCAACCACCTTAACTGGTTTCACCCACACTCCTGCAGTCCACACAGTGCAGTCGTGCAAATCGAATCCCATAATCACCGCAACTAACAGGTTTGCGTCGAGACATGATGTTGCCACCCCTAGGCTATTTGGTTCGACTTCTGCAATCATCAAATCTGACAGGTCTGACTCCGGCTTGGTGTGGACCTCAGCACAGACATCTACCTGAAAAAGTGCAAATGTCACAGCCGCCAGATCCACCACAAATTCTCCAGTCACCGAAGTTGATAGACATCTCTCGACTATTGTGATCATCGTAACCGGCGGATCTACATGCATTTCATGCATCATTGCAGGCCCATTCACTTTCATGGGCATAGTCCTTACGTTGACTTTCTTCCTCTTTTGCGAATCATTTTTCTCATTATGGAATAAATCTACTTAGAGATCGATTTTGAATATTTGGGTTCGCCAGTAGAGGCTCAAAATGCTTAGAAAGTGTTTCATTTGAAAATTACCCACCTTCACTTTGCTATGAGGAGTCTGGTCCTGATTAGTTGATTTTGAAACACATATGTAAATTTGAATATTTTATTTTACCATCCACTATTCCAAAATGGTTTCAGCCCACTGCAGTAATGTTGAGAAAAATTAAACAACGCACCATTGTCAGAACCACACCATGACTCTGAAAGTACCTGCAACCTTACCAACTTTTCTATCGAACACTACCAAAGTTTCGAGTTGTGTGACTACACTCGAGAAGCATCGCAAATTGTCTTTGGCTGAAACATTCGTTCCTAGTTGTCAAGTTGGTACATCAGCTGCACCTTAAGGGAGAGTGGTGTGATCGGTCAATTGATCACCAGCTGATCCAGGCAAATGGGTCGATGGAGTGTCAAAGACGAAATCAGGAATGTATTTAGACTCAGACACACTGCTAACTCAGGTCTAGGTCTTATAGACCAACAGCTAGGCGCCCATGTTCAGTCTTGTCTGTGTGATGGCTGGCATGCGATTATCAAAAATACGATTTTCCTATGACCTAGAGTCACTTCTAATTGACTAATATCGGGCCAGATTGTCAATCGGCGAAAGGCCACTCGTATGCATAAAAACTCTTAATTATGACATCCTGCTGTTTCGGCTATAGAAAAGCGAATAATGTCAACATCATCTATTCACAGAAATTTAAAGGAACTACAACCTCCTCAACGACCTTTCAGAAGTGCGCATTTAACCCTAACAATGTGTCAACTTTTGTATTTACTACTTCACAAAAATGCCACCACAGAGTGGATGAACTATTTCATGTGTGCGCTTATAAGCATGACTAAGCGGACCACGCTTGTTCCATGGAAGTGCGCGGCCAGCAATTTCATCTCCCGCGAATCCGACCTGATGGCAGAGGTAAAGCAAACAGTTAAACTAAGCTAAGTAATCTGATTTGGAAACGCAAACTAAGCAGTTGGAAGAGGACAGAGTGCAACGCTGAGTATTGTGAGACCGTAGAAGCCATCAGTTGAATGTGCAACTGATCCAACATGATGCCACACAACGTTGGTCAGAGTAGGCGCATGCGCAGTAGACATGAGGGCTGTTTATGCCACACGGTGAAACCCAGCCTCTAGGTATGCTTGACCGCCTCAACAACATTCACATTGAAAGACCTGCGACCCCAGAATTCGCAAGGTTAGAGAAGGTAGACGCATTGTCGGCCACTCACGCAATCGAAGCCGTTCATATTGTAATCCTTGAGGACAACTGCAATGCAGCTGAGTGGTACTAGTTCGTGCACTTAGCATCTATGTCGTCATCATTTGCCTATCGCATTCCCAACAGGAGGCAAAGGCTCCATCTGCAATAGCAGTTGTTCATGGCTTCTTTAACGCTTGTCGCCAGTAAAATTGTCTGCCCGCAACGTCCATCCATACCAAAGTGTCTCGTCTTGATTTACTATGGGCAAACGATAAGGAATTGCAACTACTCCAACCATCAGCAACTTAACACTGCCGCCCTATGCTGGGATTAGACGCAAAAAACAATTCGGATTTGCTCAGGTTGTAATTCCTACTCGACTTTGTTGGAGAGACAAGGAATACTTCCTCTACAATCCGCAATAACATTCTTTGATGTAAGAGATTAGTCCTTGATGGCTACAAAGTCCGAATAGGAGGCGTTTATGTGTCCTATAATTTTACGATCTAGATGGACAAAAGCAAACCAATTATAAATTTAGGCATTCTCCCATGCACTTAATGTCTGATTGGCAAATTGATTTGAAAGCATACTTCAGTGATTCTTCGTTGTGAGTGATTAGACTGCGTAGCCAAACAATTACTTCGACGAAAAGTATCAGGCAACACTGACCTGCTGCCAGTTTCCTGACGCACCGTGGGACAGCAGTGCCCATTAATGCACCTCCACTCCATCTCTGCATAGAATCATCTCTGAGGCAATAAAAGCATTGGTACTTCTGATCGCTAACATTTGTGCTGACGATGAATGCTAGAATGAGACTGCGTGGAATGCTAAACGCCTTTGTTTGTAAATAGTTAGTTCGAGTATGGACCTCCCCTTTCCCACGTCTTGCCATTCACGCTATGGAATGAGGTCTCACCAGAACTAGAACAGGAACAAACCACCTTGTTTCCCCATGCACACGATGATGACAGCATGTGGACCTAAATCAGACTGCTTACAGAGTTGTCGATTTGTCCATAGACCCCTTGGCCTTCTTATTGGATGCGACACCGTATTTTCACCAATAAGCAGAGGGCAATTTAGCTGTCCAGGATCGTTTTTGGGACAGATACCGGTCCTCTGTACTAAACCCATTTCCAACCCATTTGACTTTATCAAAGTATTTTGGTTTCTCAAAACAAGCCACTGTAGAAAGTCCTTTGTTCTTTTCTGGAGAAGGTGCAGACGCCAGCAAAGATGCAGAATGAGAGGCTCTTAGTAGAAAGAGCCCATGCCTTGAAGTCCGTCTACTCATCATTTGCCCCTGTGATTGTGACTCAAAAGCAAACTTCTGTTACTAATTCTAATCAAATGCAGTCTTGACAGCATCTACTTCTACCGTCTTCCCTCCACTTCTCTAGCCTGCCATCCTTCACGAATGTCAACAGCTAGGCGCAGGAATTGCCAAGACCATCCGAAATGACCTGGAGCGTGACGGATCGAATGAAGCCAGACCGTCTTGTCTACAAATGCTACAAGACCTCAAAGGGGCACGTGGTATACTTCTGTGTGAGAAGGCAAATTATTGAGTTTACAGTTAGCTGCCAAGTTGCCATGAGTGCTTCGAAGGAATGAATATCTTCTCACAAATGCCTCTACATTCTAACCTGCATACACGCGCAATCACATTCACGCAGGCACAGCTTTGATTAAAATCATCAGCTCCAGAGCATGACTAGCGAACCAAATGAGTTACACAATGAATACGATAAGTCATTGCCCCTGGTCTGATCACACTTGAACACCTACTTGGAGTTCCTTCTTCCTTTAGAGCTCAATCGCATATGAAGGAGACTCTCAGTTTCCTTGTGGATGAGAGCACTGATAAGGAAACCATGACGTCACCACCATCGCTCTCATTACATTTGATGAGTACCGTTTAGTGGGATCGAGTTGTCTCCTCTGTTCTATTCTATCGAATTTGACATTCCCTTACTACATCTGAGAATGCATGCAAAAAATTGAGAAAGTTAATCTTAGTTTGCAGTCAAAGCGGACGCTGAACGCCATTTAGTCTCACATTATCTAATAAAGGTTCTGCTCCTTTAGCATCCTCTATATTACATTTGTCAACACCACATACATTTCATGAATCGAATCACAGCAATGAGACTACTGGATTCTTCTGTCTGTCGGAATACCTCAATGACCTGCCTCAACGAGGCTTGGTACGTGCTTTTCCATCTGATTGAAAAGGTAGACCATTTATTCTGCCACATACAAGCTAACCTTTCGACGCACCATATTTTTATTTATTTCTGGCATGTTTGCCACAAACTGCGATTTCGTTAAGGTAAGCGAAGACAATAGTTCGCATAGAACCGTTTGACCATTAGGTGATTTTTTGCGTTAGCTGCTGTACACGTGCATATCCGATTATGTTATCGGAATTTTGCAGTGTTTGACTTGAAAGTCACACGTAACTGAACCAATGTGCTTCCGCAAGACTGATCACTTTTACGCGGCACAGGGACTGGGGCACATGCAGTAGTTGCAGTTGATGCGATGGTGACGTTGGCAAAACATGATGGCGTGCGCCCGTAATCCAGCTGCTATGACACCGCGTGGTAGAAGCCGTTGTCGCGGAGATTTCCACACACGACCAGTGTGCTGGATTCGGGTCCACGTCGAGCACGGCGTCGAGTTGAGGACTCACAACCAGACGGCTGCGATCGTGATCCTAAGACAGACGAAATGGGAGCTCGTTGGTGTAGTCAAGAATTGGCAGCAATGAGCTACTGATTGGTGCGGTGGCGAGACCGTGTCCTTGAGTTGTGGCGTAGTGTGGCTCAAGGGGCATGCAGCGACTTCCACCATTGGCAGCTGCGTCTAAACAGCACCACTAATTGGTCTTTTTAGCTCCCAAATATGCCAGCTACAATCGCATGGACTCAGGATCATTGCACTATTGATATTTCTGGCTCAGTTTTATTATCACTTGCTGGATAACGCTGATTATACTACTAAGCGGTGTTCAATAAAGTGTTTTGTGCAACTTTTATTTGACTGGAATGTGTAAGAAACTGATGGACATATTGATAGGACAGATAGAGTAACAGTCTTCATGAGATTGGTCAGATGAGTGACTGAAGGCAAAATCGATGCACATTTTCTCGGCCAAATCATGCTCACCGTTTACAGACGCAATCCCACTTGTTCACTGGGCGTGATGCGTACCACCACGAGCCATGCGATCACTCACTCAATCATTCAAATTCAAACCACCGATTCGCAGCAATCGTGCAACCAAATCATTGTTAACAATGTTCATTATGCAGCATAGGTGCTCTAACTTTTCCATAGTCCCCTAGTTTGGCCAACCTATTTAAAAGAGTAGCTGCTTTGCTTAAGTACGATAGTAGGCAAGACAAGTGTTCATCACTTCTGGACATAGCTAGTCATACCGCTTCACAAATACCAACAGGTAGGCGTCTCCTTCAAATACGAGTACGACGTAGTACTGATCACGTGCGATGCTTGCCAGAGGCAGAATGCCAACCTCAAGATTATTGCTAACGATTTGATTTGCATTAACTATTTTCCTTGCGCAACCTTCCCTTTTCCCTCCAGTGCCATCCCTAAGTATCGCTTCACCGGCGAGACAGACATACCATGAGAAATAGGTGAATTCTCTGGCATTTACACTCATTCATCACACCTTGGGCATTTAATCATTTAATATGCTGCAATGATTTATTTAGTTGCATTTAAATCAACTGTATAGTGTTCAGTTAAAGCATGTTTACTTAACTGACGCCGATGGTCTCATCAAGTGGATGGTGGTGAGTGCTGCTTTTGCTCATACCCTTTAATTGACCATCGAGATTGATTTGCCACCTTGCAGTGCGAAGATAGCGTAAGGTCATGCTTTCATTTGTACCTTGAGGTGCATCGCGCTAATCAGGAAATACTTCTTCCTGTGCGACCCTTGTGGATGTTAGCAAAATGTCCATGCCAATACCATAGCAATGACATCAAGGTGTCATAGGAATGGTATGAGAGGCCTGATTGATTTAGCCGAATTTGGGAGTACATAAAAGTAGGCATTGTGCACGAATGGAGCCATAATCGTCATCGTGACTACGAACGATGCACGTGGCTACTTGTGTGGCATCGGTGATAGGAGCTTGGAGTCCAAACACGCAACTACCTTTTTCATTTCCTTTCATTGCGCTGGTTGCTCACCGCATTCGTTCAACCCGTCGCAAGTACCAGCTGCCATTGTCTCATTGATGCTATGCAACACACTCAATTCCGATAGCTTCCCTGCATCTGTCGTCGACTGGCTTTGGTTAATTACCGAATCATACCAGTGATGTGATGACCGCATTTATCACATTCTCACTCATGCACGCCCCGCACAGTTGAACGCCATCTTAGTACAGTGTTTCACTTTAAATTTCCATTTCTCCTTCCCATTTTACAACTTTGAATAACCAGTGGTTCATGTCTGACCGCAGTGCTCCATTGTGAAAATGACGCAATGCAGAAATGGCAATTATGTTATGCATGAATTAAGGTCAAAAACTGAAAAAGATACTCAAGCTTGCAATTATGAAAGAGGCAAAACTAGAGGCCTCGAAGTTTGCAAGCGCACTATGAAACGGCGCAGTGGTTGGGGTCAATTATTTTGCCTCCTTTCCCAAATGTTTCATGACAGAGACAGCCAGATTAGTACTCATGGCAGGTCACATCGTTGCAGTCATGAGTCAGTAAGTCAACACTTCTGCACTGCTGCTTTTCTGCCATCTGCATATTGACATTGCGTTGATGATGCTGCTCACATGGAGGCGGTTCACTCCACCGTCTACGCTGTGAGTTACCAGCTCCGTGTATGTGGTTGCAGTCAACAGGATAGAGCATCGGCGACTTTACAGTTCCAGTGTTTTGTGCACACCCTGTAAATTTTTTGCGTGATGAGACTATACGCGCGCAAAATCTTCTCTACTGCAAAAGCATGTCAACGGGTTCAGCCATCGGTGTTGACTTGAGAATTACATTCTCGTGCCTCGATTTTCTCCATTACAGCAAGATGAGAATCATAGCCGATAAGAAATGTCTCATCAATGATGCGCAACATCACTACGGTGCTTGATGAAGAGTGTCTGATGGGGCGTCATAAAATCCGCCAAGTGTAAGGAAACTCAGAAACCGATGTTGTCTAGGGTGGCACAACGCCTCCTGGTTTAAACACGATAAGTTAAGTGGTGACGACATAGTCACCTGATACATGGATTTGTGCTACTCAGCTGCTTTGCATTCGACCTCGACGATTTATTATTTGAACACTTTCGATTACATGGATGACCATCAATGCGTTTGGCTTCTTTGATTTTACGTAAGACTTCCTTCCTGACCCACATGTCATGGCGCACATTTAACAGCTGCCTTGGCTTACGTTGATGGCAAGGTGAGGTGACCTTTGTTTGGCCATCGAGTGTCACAGCGTATGTGCAGAAATGAGTGTCAGGACAAGCGTAGTGCTGCGATACTACTTAGGAGTTGAAAGTAAGGCGACATGGGACTGGGTACACATGCCTAGGCTAGATGCGGCTGGTTTAACTGTCGAGTATGGTAAACAACAACTTCCACAGATTTGACCACGAACGAATCGAGTAGGCAGGTGCTCCAAAGCAGCTTCAACTCCTTACTACCATGCAACTGAAGGAATGCGTCTGTCAGGTGTCAAGATGCTGGGTTCACATTCTTCTTGTTTGAATTCCACTCGTAGATACCAGCTAATGCTGATGGGACTGGAATGATCCCACTTATTGCCTAACAAAGCAGACTACGTAGTCCATTCTTACCCGCAAATTTTGCTTCTCTCTTTAGGCTATCATGGCTGAGAGCCAAAAGTCCGGCTGTGCATTTGATAGATAAGCTTAAACTTTCCTCTTGTACCCACTAAATAATTATAATTCCGTGCTTTTCGACTTCACGCTTTGCAGGGTGAATAAGAAGAGATGCATTGACGTGCGAATTGCTTTATTTTGCATTCCACGCTCACGTCTTTCCAAATTAAGCATTCGTTTTGACATGCTGAGCTACACATCTCATCAAGCCTTTCCATTGTCATCCTGCAGAACTTCCTTGGCACCTATCCATTGGCATACCTCTGTTATTTTGAAAATCTTCAGATCTTTTGCTCTATGAATCGTGGTACGCTATTTGTGAATGTGTGTTGAAGGTGAATCTCCCTGGCATTCCCTGTTGTCACCCTACTACTCTACTCGCACTCTACCGCATCGCTCGCATCTCCTTCTACCTCCTCCTTAACCCGAAACAGACGAACCCGATCAGTGGCAAGGTAAACGGTGCTCTGCTTCCTCGCCGACCTGTTCGCCACCGGATTTGTGGAAATTTTTAACCCATTGCCTTCAAACACTCTCAAAATATTTTAATTTCTTATTGTAAAAAACAACATCTTGCAGACATCAGTCTTATTCATCATCGTCTTCCTCAACATCTCTGCCGGATCGGTGTCATAATAAGGAGGGCTGCCCACACGAACTGAGTCAAAACCAAAGTTGTCTCTCCATCTCTCGCACCGGTCTCAGGCTTTTGGCACATTGTCAACTCCTCTCTCCAATACTCATGCATGGGAGTCTCCTCAAAGTCATTCTACAGTCAAGAAATTTACTCTCACAACCAATTGCGTGTCACCACCAGTTAGCATAGAGAACACGTCGAGGTGTTAGGAGTTACGCGACGTGCAGTGGTAGGGTCGCGCCCGTGAAGGTTGGTTTAGGCAAGTCCGATTGATGTGCATGACTTACACATTTAGCTACTGATCAGACCAAAACTATGATACGGTAGCATACCTTTCAATCCTTCCAACACAACCGCCATCTAGTCTTTTATGTTCCCACTAATTAAAAGTAGCACAACCGCATTATAGTGAAGATTATTTCGTAGCACGATTAGTGTCATCCAGCAGGTGGTGATCACTCTGAGAATCACAAATACCAATTGTGCAGGAATGCCTAGCTCATGCGACTTTGGCTGGCCGAAGTAGTAATGGTATCGGAAATAAAGGCAACCGATAGTCTGTGCATCTTGCACACAGCCACTACGCTAAAGGTGGAAGTCGCCGCACGTCCTCCGGGCCACCCTGCACTCACCATTCACAGGCGCGATCCCACCACTGCACCACGTGGGAGCTTTTGGCTGCTGGGTTTCCCCCCTGGCCCGGTGCGCCCCTCCTTAGACGACCTGGAGACCACAGCCCTCCGGCATGATCTCCATATCGACGCCGTGCTTGGCGTGGACGCCCGATCCACATGCGCAAGCGCAGGTTGGAACTCCCGGCAACGACGGCTTCCGCCACCCGGCCTCCAAGTAGCTGGATTACAGGCGCACGCCACAACGCCCAGCCAGCCAGCGTTAGGCGCGCGCGCAAGCAAGCCTCCTGCATCAGCCTTAACCACTACACGCGCTTTATTTCTCGTGCTGCTCACAAACAGTCGCATGTGCTGACACATCATAGCTTAGCCACGTGTGATATGCAAGGCAAACCACAGCGAAGAGGGTTTTCACATGGTAGGGTATGCCCTATCAGCAGCGTATTTGCACACGCATGGATTAATCAGGGTATTTTATGCGATTCGGAGTCTTGGCTCACTCTAAGGAGAATGTAATAGAAAGTTGATGTTGAAAGGTAGTTTTCTCCGGGCTGTTAGAATAAATGCACTGGCCTTTTCTTTTATTGTTGATGATGTGAGCTTGGCTGCGTCGAGAGAGCTCGAATAGGCATGCTAGCGTTGTGATGGCTTCGCTCAGGACGCAGATGCGAGTGTGATCTTGTACTGTTAAAACCGCTGAAAAGACACTTAATGATCAGTCGAAGAACATCCAAACCAGCACTCGCCATCACGTACACAAAATCTTCCCACTTTTGCAAGCTTCCATTCCCTTCAGACCAATGTTAAGGCATTAACTTGCAGAGGCAACTGTGAGGACGAATTGACGCCGTCCTCCTTGCTAACACGCTTCTCGCATGTAACTTGGATGGTGATGAATGAAGACTACCTGTCTGCTTCGATTGCACTGCATCGCTGATGTCGTGCTTAAAACATTTAGGTTTACCCTATTCCTAATGCCTGCCTCTGGTAGCAGCTTAATGTATCGGTGAAATCGAAATTGCATGTTGTATGCTGAACTAACGGAAATGCAAAATTTTAAGCTTTACAATATTCTTCTAGCATAACTTACTGACCAGCGACTCATTTGTGCATTCCTCCAATGCTGTCTTCGGCTCCTACCTGCATAGTTTTGTGTCTTGAATTTGCAGGTTGATTGAGGAATTCCGACTTTTCTTCGGCGAAGCTGCATGCTGAGACGAATCCTCATGGAATTAATATAGCCGGTAATGCCTCCAATATTTACAATTAAAATAAAACCTGGCGTAATTAAAGCAGTCTTGACTGCAAGTGGAGAGAGAATGGAAAAGATTTGGCAACTAAATGTGATTGAATCAGTGCACAAACGCAGTGTTTGCGGTCAAAGGAGTTAAAAATGAAGCTATGCTCTTTTGAGCGATATTCATCCGCTTTTCCGACTGAGGATTTTGTAGGTGCACTACGGAATCCCTCTCTAAATAGCACTTGGGACTACAGAAGTGCCGTCACTATCGACATTGAGAGAAATACAGTATACCCGCACTTGATTGGGGTTTCCTGATTATCCGAAAGGTAGCAAGCTTAGTCATAAGTGCGATATTGAATATGATTAGAATCAAGGGCGAGTGCACTGGCTGCCATTGTTTATGCCGGACACCTCTATTTACCTTCCAGCAATTAAACACCTTGAAAGTTAGCTGCGCCACCTCCCACCTCTACGTGTCTTGGAAGTCATTTAGCCCATAACAAACCGAACAAGTAATAATCCAAAGTGAGCATTCGATTCGGTAGCTAACCTGGAACACTAGGCATCATATTGCTGTTAGTGTGTGCAGATTAAAGGTGGGAAGGAATAACGCGCACTTTACGAAGTCGACAGCAATTGTGATTTCATTAGTTGCGCACAACATCTGCTTAGCACGCATTATGTAGGCTGTCAAAGGGGCCTCACTGTCCACATCCAGATGTCAACAAACGCAATCGACGTTGCATTCTTCACGCTTCAAGATTTTGTGCAGTGGAGCCATCAACGACGCATATGCAAAGGTGCTTGTCCCTCTTCCTTTATTGATGTCCGAATGGGACCCAGGTAGATGATCGTGCTTCATTGACATCTAAGCCCCGTGACTCTACTTTGAGGCAACATCACAAATAGGTACGTGCACAATGCTCATCGTAGAACTTTGCTTTATCAGGCTTTGGCCATAGGTCCATTTTACATTTTCTGGTTTGTTTTCAAGTGGAACCTTTGTTTGCTTGGCTTTAAATAGCAGGCAAGTTAAGTGATTCGGTGTAGCAAAGTGAACAACCACCACGTAATAAGGGATGCTCGTAGAGCTTCGTCGCTGCGTAACGTATACATCACCTACAGTCCGATGGACACATCATGCCGTGATGACATCAAGTCTGATTGCGTAGGGTGATCGTGGCAGAGTCGGGGTAATTTTCAAGTCATCGAACGCCATATCAAGCCCTACCTGCAGTGATAATCTAGTGTGGTGTAATAAGTTAGGCGAGACCCGCCACCAAATTTGTGTGCTACAATTCGGACCAAATCCAGAGCAGAAATTTGATGTCATTACCCACCCACTTATCTTGGCATCATGCTTTCTGATCTGGGTCCAACATTCACAGGCCAGATGCATGTGCTGCTACAGCTGATTTATTATCCCATGGCTATCAATGGTTCCTGGTCACACAAATGAAGGTGTTAAGGCGGTTGGCTTGCCTATCAATCATATTAACAATGGCAATTACTGCACATCCTAGTTAGTATAATTGAACCGTCTGACAACTCACCACACAGCAGTATTTGTTGATTTCATGCGTCGAATCTAATGCGTTGCTTATAACCTTCTATGTCTTTCAATGAAAAATGCTGATGCAACGAAATGACTTAAACAGCATTTGAACCTCATGACATTTAACCATCTAGTCTAGTTACACTGTTGTCTAAGTGACATATAGTGGTGGGAAACAGCACCTTACAAAGCAGCAACATGGCGCATATTTCCTAATGTATCCCGGTTATCACGACCTAGTGTAGTATAGAATCAGAAACGGGCGCACATTGAAGTCTCTACTTTAGTGTCTCCATCCTTCCTGCCCATTCGAAAATAAAAAAGCAATTTTCCTTTTAGTTTATCGCTGATGAATGTGCAGACTATGCACTCTATTTAGTGCAAGTGAAAGTGGTTTATGGGTAGGTGTGCGATTACGGTCGTGAAACTGAAAGCTCTTGCAATGCGCGATATCGCATTATGAACAAAATGCAATCCATAAACAAAGAAAAGCTTCCTATTCCTGTCTGAAAGCAGAGGAGCGAATGAATCGTCTCAACTGCAATAAGAGGCATGAATATGCAGATTCATTAACGAGTCCACACTGTCTATTTGTCGCAATACATTGCGAAATGATCGGACGAAAGAGGATCTTTTAAATGACCTTAGACAGCGTGCAAAGTGCCCACAAGGAAGCTGAGTCTGCACTACATATCAAGTGAGAAATCAAAAAGTGCTGTGTTTTGATTGGGGTCTTCACGCTAATTGATTAGTGAGACTAGGTGATTTTACCAGTCTAAGGAATTGATGATGCAACAAGCATCAATTCCACCCAGTTCTACTGCCGCATTCACCCGTTCATCACCCATCCACCTTTGTGAAATAACCAATTTGAAAGGCACAGCTTACGTGGTCATATTTGAGCGAACGGTGGGTGAGTGACACCAAGTCACTGCCTTGGTAGCACTATGACTGTGTCCATGCGAAAGAAGGAAATCACAATGTTGGTGTCCTGCATCGCATTATTGGCTCACTAAGCCGATGTTGGGTTTTGAAGCACATATTTTAGCACTGAAGTTGAGGGTTCGCGTGAAACTCTTGCTTGTCATGCCTTATTTTTCTCTACCGCTAAGCACTATCCCCGGTTTCTCTCTTTTGTAACCTTGCGGATTTTGCTACATGGTCTGTAAACACGCAACTCAACCACTTTCAATTAATCTTCTTTCCCATTTGTGGGCTGTTGGCAAAACAATCAAATTGCACAATTTGATTTCGATGCATCGTGCATTAACTTCAACAGACTAAGTTAAATGAGACTGCTGTGTAATATGTCAAAGCCATGCTAGACAACAATGTGCGATAAACATGATTTCTTCGTTAAATCGTTGCTCTTTTGAGCTACAAGATTTGATTTACGTTCTGATCAAGTCTTACTTTGCTCAAGTGAAGTGTCCATATGAAGAGAGCGATTGTGAGAGTTGTTACAGCGGACCTTTACCTGACGGTATTGATAAGCCATCTGTCGGTGTATACATGGTGTTGGGTCATCCGCTTAGTTGCATGTTTGGATGGATACGAAATCCTTCAAATGTGTCCGTGGTGCATGCATAAAAGCACACGCTAATGACACTACTCAAATAATGACGAGTTTGTTACTGAGTAGAGGGGTGAAGTTTAAATTATTTGTACGAATTAAGGAACAAATGACAATGGTTCATTTGGCTCTAACCCATCGAAATGCACAAAAATAGCGACAAAATTGTCATCTGGACTAAGGTCGAGGCTTGCAGTGCTTTTTGTTGCAGCAATTACGGAGATGAGAAATGAGATCACACAATCCCCTTCTTCTTTGCCTTCCCACTCATCACTGACTTCCTTAACTAAGGGCAAATCGCGGTTTCGTTCTACAAAGGGAGTGTTAGCGACGAATGCTTTGCGCAGGTGAGACATCTTGCTGTCCAAGGATACTTAAATTTCCTGGTAACAATAATAAATGTGGAAGGAGCAACCACTGAACGTCATCTAACCTAGTTCGACACGAAACCAAGTTGCTGCTGCCTGAAGTAATTAAGAAGCAACACATCGTTGGCTACTTTACGCCTGTGTGGTACCGGTTAAGAAAATGGTTTGTTGAAGCCACTCAGCACTCATTTTAGCAGATTTACCGCCTATATGCAGCCTTTTACAGACAAACAAACAAAATCGTGTGCTTGAAATGCTGTCAGAAATTTTCATAGGAATGTTGCTTGGCGTGGTTTGTTTAGCTTTATGCATGTGCCTTCATCCATTGGCAGGTTGAGGCACACGAAAATGATATCGTTAGGTTAGTAAGACGCACAAATGCACTGCTGTAGATGACAAGGTGCGGGACTTAGGGACGGCCATCTCACACACAGGCATGAATGCAGTCCTCAAAGTCGAAGAAGATAGAAGTGAAGTTCTGTTCTCAAGGACAGAATCATTTTACTTGGCCTACTGCATGTTTAGTAAGAGCACTATAGAATGCCTCCCAACACGGCAATCATGGCAACAGAAGTACAAAGCCTGATGGCGTAGTTTAAAGCGTGGTTAATCCGCACTCAAATTATGCTTAACGGCACTCTACAAGGTTGCGCAGCACATCCGTTAGAATTAAGCAATCTTGGTGAGAGTGATTTGTCTGAAATCGTGTCTCCGCTTTTAAAGGCATTGACATTCTGATATGTGCTTGCTTTAGCAGTGACAAATCATCATGCTTGCACTGGCATGCGACAATACGGAGTTGGTTTGCTGGCTAATTTCTCATTGAGAATTATTAAATCAATGCATCATGAAAGCTACAGCGATGATCGTCCATTTTGATCCACACCCTTATTCACTCATAGCGCTGACAAGCTCCAGTCGTTTTTCATCTTCTCTACCAGCATCGGACGCAAAACGCAAATCTTTAGCTAATCATTTGTGTGTTCCCTCACGCCTTCATTGTCCTCGGACTTTGTACCAAAGAATAATGCATCGTTTCTAAAACTTTCGTTCATTCTTGCCTCCAATTACATTCGTTCTATCGCAGTAAATATAATCCTTGCGACAGGTCATGAATAAAGAGAAGGCACGGCATCGGCAAGATGAAAAGACAACAAATTGTGTGATGCCACCTGCTGTTCTACTTCTTCTGTATCCACTGACAACTTTTGCATTACATTGATCGACCTGTGAACAGAAGGACCCTACCGTGCACTGTATTTACTATGGACGGCATTACAACCGGCACCACACACATTAGCACTAACGATGACGTCAACAGCGAAGGCAAAGCTGAGGCGGTAGCACGGTAAAGGAGGTAAAGTCAAAAGTTGCTTCGCATGAGCAAGGGAAGCATCGGTTACAGAATGGGCAAAAGTCAACACGCATTTAGAATGCCTAGAAACTTGGGATTAACGGTCAACACTCCTCTCTATCACTACTATGTTCCACTAAGCTTATTGTCCCAACAGACAATAGCAAAAGGAGGAAAGAAACGCCTTTTTGCACTTTAGGAAAATCAATGGCCTTAAAATGCTTTGTTATAAGGGAGCCGCTTTTTTGTCTATTATTAGCTGCAACCGAGAAACGGTGAGGCATTTGGGCAGAGCATTGATGGGGATCGAATTAAGTGTGCGGGAAAGACATTGTCACATCTTGTTTCTGCAAATTTACGCATACACTGACTCGAAATCCCACATATATCATTCGACAATTAGTCCTTACGCATCTCATTTCAAAGCTCACCCACGCACCGAAAGGCTCATTCATCCGTTTCAATTCTACCATTGTCCAGGTAACAGGAAACAGTGGAGACATGACAATGCAGCACACTTCTAACCACCCATCATTCATCTTCACCAAGCGTGAGGGAGGGGTGATGCATGCGTCCGGCTTTTGCGGTTAGATTCACACTGGAGTCTGGTGACCCCACTATTTCTCCAATTATCTGTCGTGATCATTGTTCAATGTGCCTCTCACAATAATGGGTCGCTACAATACCATTCCACAAAGCGTGATTTGATGTCGTCCCGAGGTGATGTTTTGACGGGCAACTAGTGATGTATACATTATACGGCGGCCATTTACTGTCTGAGGTGGAATACTCATTTGCTACTTACAGTCTGGCCTACCAGATCTGATGCTTTTACCTCCATATTAGGTTGGAGTGGCTGTGACCCGATAAACACTCGTTCCTCGAGAACTCTGCTGAATAGATGGTGATCGAAACTCGGATCGATTTTATTGCATAAATAGAGTTGGTTTCTCTCCGTTTGCTTAGCTTGGACTCGGGCATCTCAAAGTTCACGCATCACGTGCGTTGGGGTCAGAAATGGATGGTTCAGATTCGGCTAATCCTAGTGAGTGCCATTTCTCTATACTTCATTCCAGTAAGGCACTTTGCTTGATGCCTAGTAGGCAACTACCTTGAAGGGAACTGGGTTAGCCCAAATTGTATATGGGATAGTCCTCCTGAATGCAGCGGCGCGGCAGCGTTTGATGTTGCGCTTTACGACACGCAGCTAGTGGTATTTCAAGAGCCTGTAATCGTCAACCGTGCCACGTGCACGCATGCTGCCACCGTGTGTGGTAGCTGCGCTTCAGTAGTGTTTTTGCTTAGCAGCAAAAAGTTGACCAACTTTTAGCACAAAAGGGAATTGCAGATATCGCTTTGAAGGATGAATTTGCATTGGAGCTTCGAATGATCCCATGGCGTTGTAGCTCGCCTTGTGTACTTTTGTCCGTATCACTATCATTAAGGCAGTGGTGTGTTCGCCTACGTCTTTGAGTGCTAAAATAAGATTGAGATACTGACAACGCAAAGCATGGGAACATGTTTGCTCCTTCCAGTGAGGCATCCACACAGGTCGTGCATAAGTGCATTTCACGAATTGAATGGTGTCTTCATTAGGATTGTAGAAGGCATTGGCGTAGAGGGTCTCACTAACGGCGGGTGACAGCAGTGCGGCTGCATTCGAATGTGTGCTTGTTTTGATGTAGGGCATGCTTAAGACAAGGATAATGGTTTGATCGCTTGATTTATTATTTAAAAATGCTATAAATCCTTTAGCCGAAAAGAACCAACGCTCGAATGCAGGTGCGTCAGAGCAGTGTGAGAAAGAACCATTTCTCTACCAATGTTTTTTATGTTCCTTCCAAACCTACAAGTGGGAGGAGTTTGAACAGCATTGTCTAATGGAAACAGAAAAGCCCGTCAAGAAAGAAGCGGAATGCAGCTTAACAAGCATGTCTTGGGGAAGCTCACAAGTTGGACTGCAAAAGGCGATGGAGTCGAAACAGTCAAAAGGTTATCAGTGCTCCCTTTGCGGTTATAAGGCCAAATGTAAGCCGGATGCGACAAAACACATGACAGTAGCTCATCCGGAGCGTAGGAATGCCTCTCGCCTTACCTTGAGTCCAACGACGGCAAAGGACTGTGTTCGGCCCTTTGTGTGCTCCGTCTGTGGCTATAGGTAAGAATATTCTTGTAGCAATGCTTTGGTGGCTCACACTCGAATGCCCTCCGTACGACAATTCAATGTCTCATCGAACACTTTATATTAATTCAGGGGCAACTTGGCTGAGGATGTGAAAAAACACATCTTGCGAAAACACGATTGCAAGGGTCGGATACAAAAACTTTACGTCAAGGAAAGGAGTGCAGCTAGTGAGAAGTATCTGTCACTAAGAGAACAGATTCAGAACGTTGGCTGCAAGACTCGCTATATAAGTGCCACCAAGAATGAAGAGGTGAGACATAGCCTAATTGGCCATTAAATTGTAGGCAAATTCTACCCGATGAATCATGTTATGGTCTGACTGATCGTAGGGCTATATGCATCATAAAATTTTGAACACCATTATTCTATTCATTGAATCCACACTCACTGAATGCTTTTCTTGCACATCTTCTAGCACAGGCACCTTGCACTACCCACCTTCCATCATCCCTCATCTTTCACCATTCGCGAAAATCTATTTCTATAGTGTTCAGTCACGTTTGCAATGATCTGCAGCAGGCAAATCTGCCTCACGAGTGTTTGTATAGGTTTGCTGCATGTGGATTCGCACAGCAGCATTCACCATCGCTACTAAAATGCTTTATGTTCTTGGCATAGGTGGTCGAGTCAGAAAGAACACGGGAGTCAACAGTGGCGGCATCAATACCACTACCACTACAATCGCAATTGCATTCCACGACCAATGTCGGTGCCACAAATATTGCCACCACCACTACAGAACAAGGCGGGAACATCAAGGCATTACAGGAAGTGTCAAGCACCTCAGCGCATGGTAATAGCAAAGCTGAGCCCATGCAGAAGCGCTGAAGTTGAAGCCGACAATGAAGTGAATGCCTGAAATGCAGCCCAAAGGAGTATGCTTGATTGCAATTAAAATGAAACTGAAGCCTGATGTTACTTGTTTCCTCTTTCTGCGATTAACCCCCCAGGCCTTTGCAGGTTTACTCCCGTCACCCAACTTTGCTTTTTGCAAAACCTTCCTAATAAAAACCCCAAATTGCTTCAATCAAACGAATTTTACTTTGCGAGAATGAGAAGGCCACGTCGTGCATAAGTGGACAAATGATGCTCTGGAGGTCCTTTGTTTGGCATTTGAGTCGTAGTAATCACCGTGTAAAATAAGCAAGACGTTTCTTTGCCTAGTGCTACCAAGGCAGTGACTTGGTGTCACTCACCCACCGTTCGCTCAAATATGACCACGTAAGCTGTGCCTTTCAAATTGGTTATTTCACAAAGGTGGATGGGTGATGAACGGGTGAATGCGGCAGTAGAACTGGGTGGAATTGATGCTTGTTGCATCATCAATTCCTTAGACTGGTAAAATCACCTAGTCTCACTAATCAATTAGCGTGAAGACCCCAATCAAAACACAGCACTTTTTGATTTCTCACTTGATATGTAGTGCAGACTCAGCTTCCTTGTGGGCACTTTGCACGCTGTCTAAGGTCATTTAAAAGATCCTCTTTCGTCCGATCATTTCGCAATGTATTGCGACAAATAGACAGTGTGGACTCGTTAATGAATCTGCATATTCATGCCTCTTATTGCAGTTGAGACGATTCATTCGCTCCTCTGCTTTCAGACAGGAATAGGAAGCTTTTCTTTGTTTATGGATTGCATTTTGTTCATAATGCGATATCGCGCATTGCAAGAGCTTTCAGTTTCACGACCGTAATCGCACACCTACCCATAAACCACTTTCACTTGCACTAAATAGAGTGCATAGTCTGCACATTCATCAGCGATAAACTAAAAGGAAAATTGCTTTTTTATTTTCGAATGGGCAGGAAGGATGAAGACACTAAAGTAGAGACTTCAATGTGCGCCCGTTTCTGATTCTATACTACACTAGGTCGTGATAACCGGGATACATTAGGAAATATGCGCCATGTTGCTGCTTTGTAAGGTGCTGTTTCCCACCACTATATGTCACTTAGACAACGGTGTAACTAGACTAGATGGTTAAATGTCATGAGGTTCAAATGCTGTTTAAGTCATTTCGTTGCATCAGCATTTTTCATTGAAAGACATAGAAGGTTATAAGCAACGCATTAGATTCGACGCATGAAATCAACAAATACTGCTGTGTGGTGAGTTGTCAGACGGTTCAATTATACTAACTAGGATGTGCAGTAATTGCCATTGTTAATATGATTGATAGGCAAGCCAACCGCCTTAACACCTTCATTTGTGTGACCAGGAACCATTGATAGCCATGGGATAATAAATCAGCTGTAGCAGCACATGCATCTGGCCTGTGAATGTTGGACCCAGATCAGAAAGCATGATGCCAAGATAAGTGGGTGGGTAATGACATCAAATTTCTGCTCTGGATTTGGTCCGAATTGTAGCACACAAATTTGGTGGCGGGTCTCGCCTAACTTATTACACCACACTAGATTATCACTGCAGGTAGGGCTTGATATGGCGTTCGATGACTTGAAAATTACCCCGACTCTGCCACGATCACCCTACGCAATCAGACTTGATGTCATCACGGCATGATGTGTCCATCGGACTGTAGGTGATGTATACGTTACGCAGCGACGAAGCTCTACGAGCATCCCTTATTACGTGGTGGTTGTTCACTTTGCTACACCGAATCACTTAACTTGCCTGCTATTTAAAGCCAAGCAAACAAAGGTTCCACTTGAAAACAAACCAGAAAATGTAAAATGGACCTATGGCCAAAGCCTGATAAAGCAAAGTTCTACGATGAGCATTGTGCACGTACCTATTTGTGATGTTGCCTCAAAGTAGAGCCACGGGGCTTAGATGTCAATGAAGCACGATCATCTACCTGGGTCCCATTCGGACATCAATAAAGGAAGAGGGACAAGCACCTTTGCATATGCGTCGTTGATGGCTCCACTGCACAAAATCTTGAAGCGTGAAGAATGCAACGTCGATTGCGTTTGTTGACATCTGGATGTGGACAGTGAGGCCCCTTTGACAGCCTACATAATGCGTGCTAAGCAGATGTTGTGCGCAACTAATGAAATCACAATTGCTGTCGACTTCGTAAAGTGCGCGTTATTCCTTCCCACCTTTAATCTGCACACACTAACAGCAATATGATGCCTAGTGTTCCAGGTTAGCTACCGAATCGAATGCTCACTTTGGATTATTACTTGTTCGGTTTGTTATGGGCTAAATGACTTCCAAGACACGTAGAGGTGGGAGGTGGCGCAGCTAACTTTCAAGGTGTTTAATTGCTGGAAGGTAAATAGAGGTGTCCGGCATAAACAATGGCAGCCAGTGCACTCGCCCTTGATTCTAATCATATTCAATATCGCACTTATGACTAAGCTTGCTACCTTTCGGATAATCAGGAAACCCCAATCAAGTGCGGGTATACTGTATTTCTCTCAATGTCGATAGTGACGGCACTTCTGTAGTCCCAAGTGCTATTTAGAGAGGGATTCCGTAGTGCACCTACAAAATCCTCAGTCGGAAAAGCGGATGAATATCGCTCAAAAGAGCATAGCTTCATTTTTAACTCCTTTGACCGCAAACACTGCGTTTGTGCACTGATTCAATCACATTTAGTTGCCAAATCTTTTCCATTCTCTCTCCACTTGCAGTCAAGACTGCTTTAATTACGCCAGGTTTTATTTTAATTGTAAATATTGGAGGCATTACCGGCTATATTAATTCCATGAGGATTCGTCTCAGCATGCAGCTTCGCCGAAGAAAAGTCGGAATTCCTCAATCAACCTGCAAATTCAAGACACAAAACTATGCAGGTAGGAGCCGAAGACAGCATTGGAGGAATGCACAAATGAGTCGCTGGTCAGTAAGTTATGCTAGAAGAATATTGTAAAGCTTAAAATTTTGCATTTCCGTTAGTTCAGCATACAACATGCAATTTCGATTTCACCGATACATTAAGCTGCTACCAGAGGCAGGCATTAGGAATAGGGTAAACCTAAATGTTTTAAGCACGACATCAGCGATGCAGTGCAATCGAAGCAGACAGGTAGTCTTCATTCATCACCATCCAAGTTACATGCGAGAAGCGTGTTAGCAAGGAGGACGGCGTCAATTCGTCCTCACAGTTGCCTCTGCAAGTTAATGCCTTAACATTGGTCTGAAGGGAATGGAAGCTTGCAAAAGTGGGAAGATTTTGTGTACGTGATGGCGAGTGCTGGTTTGGATGTTCTTCGACTGATCATTAAGTGTCTTTTCAGCGGTTTTAACAGTACAAGATCACACTCGCATCTGCGTCCTGAGCGAAGCCATCACAACGCTAGCATGCCTATTCGAGCTCTCTCGACGCAGCCAAGCTCACATCATCAACAATAAAAGAAAAGGCCAGTGCATTTATTCTAACAGCCCGGAGAAAACTACCTTTCAACATCAACTTTCTATTACATTCTCCTTAGAGTGAGCCAAGACTCCGAATCGCATAAAATACCCTGATTAATCCATGCGTGTGCAAATACGCTGCTGATAGGGCATACCCTACCATGTGAAAACCCTCTTCGCTGTGGTTTGCCTTGCATATCACACGTGGCTAAGCTATGATGTGTCAGCACATGCGACTGTTTGTGAGCAGCACGAGAAATAAAGCGCGTGTAGTGGTTAAGGCTGATGCAGGAGGCTTGCTTGCGCGCGCGCCTAACGCTGGCTGGCTGGGCGTTGTGGCGTGCGCCTGTAATCCAGCTACTTGGAGGCCGGGTGGCGGAAGCCGTCGTTGCCGGGAGTTCCAACCTGCGCTTGCGCATGTGGATCGGGCGTCCACGCCAAGCACGGCGTCGATATGGAGATCATGCCGGAGGGCTGTGGTCTCCAGGTCGTCTAAGGAGGGGCGCACCGGGCCAGGGGGGAAACCCAGCAGCCAAAAGCTCCCACGTGGTGCAGTGGTGGGATCGCGCCTGTGAATGGTGAGTGCAGGGTGGCCCGGAGGACGTGCGGCGACTTCCACCTTTAGCGTAGTGGCTGTGTGCAAGATGCACAGACTATCGGTTGCCTTTATTTCCGATACCATTACTACTTCGGCCAGCCAAAGTCGCATGAGCTAGGCATTCCTGCACAATTGGTATTTGTGATTCTCAGAGTGATCACCACCTGCTGGATGACACTAATCGTGCTACGAAATAATCTTCACTATAATGCGGTTGTGCTACTTTTAATTAGTGGGAACATAAAAGACTAGATGGCGGTTGTGTTGGAAGGATTGAAAGGTATGCTACCGTATCATAGTTTTGGTCTGATCAGTAGCTAAATGTGTAAGTCATGCACATCAATCGGACTTGCCTAAACCAACCTTCACGGGCGCGACCCTACCACTGCACGTCGCGTAACTCCTAACACCTCGACGTGTTCTCTATGCTAACTGGTGGTGACACGCAATTGGTTGTGAGAGTAAATTTCTTGACTGTAGAATGACTTTGAGGAGACTCCCATGCATGAGTATTGGAGAGAGGAGTTGACAATGTGCCAAAAGCCTGAGACCGGTGCGAGAGATGGAGAGACAACTTTGGTTTTGACTCAGTTCGTGTGGGCAGCCCTCCTTATTATGACACCGATCCGGCAGAGATGTTGAGGAAGACGATGATGAATAAGACTGATGTCTGCAAGATGTTGTTTTTTACAATAAGAAATTAAAATATTTTGAGAGTGTTTGAAGGCAATGGGTTAAAAATTTCCACAAATCCGGTGGCGAACAGGTCGGCGAGGAAGCAGAGCACCGTTTACCTTGCCACTGATCGGGTTCGTCTGTTTCGGGTTAAGGAGGAGGTAGAAGGAGATGCGAGCGATGCGGTAGAGTGCGAGTAGAGTAGTAGGGTGACAACAGGGAATGCCAGGGAGATTCACCTTCAACACACATTCACAAATAGCGTACCACGATTCATAGAGCAAAAGATCTGAAGATTTTCAAAATAACAGAGGTATGCCAATGGATAGGTGCCAAGGAAGTTCTGCAGGATGACAATGGAAAGGCTTGATGAGATGTGTAGCTCAGCATGTCAAAACGAATGCTTAATTTGGAAAGACGTGAGCGTGGAATGCAAAATAAAGCAATTCGCACGTCAATGCATCTCTTCTTATTCACCCTGCAAAGCGTGAAGTCGAAAAGCACGGAATTATAATTATTTAGTGGGTACAAGAGGAAAGTTTAAGCTTATCTATCAAATGCACAGCCGGACTTTTGGCTCTCAGCCATGATAGCCTAAAGAGAGAAGCAAAATTTGCGGGTAAGAATGGACTACGTAGTCTGCTTTGTTAGGCAATAAGTGGGATCATTCCAGTCCCATCAGCATTAGCTGGTATCTACGAGTGGAATTCAAACAAGAAGAATGTGAACCCAGCATCTTGACACCTGACAGACGCATTCCTTCAGTTGCATGGTAGTAAGGAGTTGAAGCTGCTTTGGAGCACCTGCCTACTCGATTCGTTCGTGGTCAAATCTGTGGAAGTTGTTGTTTACCATACTCGACAGTTAAACCAGCCGCATCTAGCCTAGGCATGTGTACCCAGTCCCATGTCGCCTTACTTTCAACTCCTAAGTAGTATCGCAGCACTACGCTTGTCCTGACACTCATTTCTGCACATACGCTGTGACACTCGATGGCCAAACAAAGGTCACCTCACCTTGCCATCAACGTAAGCCAAGGCAGCTGTTAAATGTGCGCCATGACATGTGGGTCAGGAAGGAAGTCTTACGTAAAATCAAAGAAGCCAAACGCATTGATGGTCATCCATGTAATCGAAAGTGTTCAAATAATAAATCGTCGAGGTCGAATGCAAAGCAGCTGAGTAGCACAAATCCATGTATCAGGTGACTATGTCGTCACCACTTAACTTATCGTGTTTAAACCAGGAGGCGTTGTGCCACCCTAGACAACATCGGTTTCTGAGTTTCCTTACACTTGGCGGATTTTATGACGCCCCATCAGACACTCTTCATCAAGCACCGTAGTGATGTTGCGCATCATTGATGAGACATTTCTTATCGGCTATGATTCTCATCTTGCTGTAATGGAGAAAATCGAGGCACGAGAATGTAATTCTCAAGTCAACACCAATGGCTGAACCCGTTGACATGCTTTTGCAGTAGGGAAGATTTTGCGCGCGTATAGTCTCATCACGCAAAAAATTTACAGGGTGTGCACAAAACACTGGAACTGTAAAGTCGCCGATGCTCTATCCTGTTGACTGCAACCACATACACGGAGCTGGTAACTCACAGCGTAGACGGTGGAGTGAACCGCCTCCATGTGAGCAGCATCATCAACGCAATGTCAATATGCAGATGGCAGAAAAGCAGCAGTGCAGAAGTGTTGACTTACTGACTCATGACTGCAACGATGTGACCTGCCATGAGTACTAATCTGGCTGTCTCTGTCATGAAACATTTGGGAAAGGAGGCAAAATAATTGACCCCAACCACTGCGCCGTTTCATAGTGCGCTTGCAAACTTCGAGGCCTCTAGTTTTGCCTCTTTCATAATTGCAAGCTTGAGTATCTTTTTCAGTTTTTGACCTTAATTCATGCATAACATAATTGCCATTTCTGCATTGCGTCATTTTCACAATGGAGCACTGCGGTCAGACATGAACCACTGGTTATTCAAAGTTGTAAAATGGGAAGGAGAAATGGAAATTTAAAGTGAAACACTGTACTAAGATGGCGTTCAACTGTGCGGGGCGTGCATGAGTGAGAATGTGATAAATGCGGTCATCACATCACTGGTATGATTCGGTAATTAACCAAAGCCAGTCGACGACAGATGCAGGGAAGCTATCGGAATTGAGTGTGTTGCATAGCATCAATGAGACAATGGCAGCTGGTACTTGCGACGGGTTGAACGAATGCGGTGAGCAACCAGCGCAATGAAAGGAAATGAAAAAGGTAGTTGCGTGTTTGGACTCCAAGCTCCTATCACCGATGCCACACAAGTAGCCACGCGCATCGTTCGTAGTCACGATGACGATTATGGCTCCATTCGTGCACAATGCCTACTTTTATGTACTCCCAAATTCGGCTAAATCAATCAGGCCTCTCATACCATTCCTATGACACCTTGATGTCATTGCTATGGTGTTGGCATGGACATTTTGCTAACATCCACAAGGGTCGCACAGGAAGAAGTATTTCCTGATTAGCGCGATGCACCTCAAGGTACAAATGAAAGCATGACCTTACGCTATCTTCGCACTGCAAGGTGGCAAATCAATCTCGATGGTCAATTAAAGGGTATGAGCAAAAGCAGCACTCACCACCATCCACTTGATGAGACCATCGGCGTCAGTTAAGTAAACATGCTTTAACTGAACACTATACAGTTGATTTAAATGCAACTAAATAAATCATTGCAGCATATTAAATGATTAAATGCCCAAGGTGTGATGAATGAGTGTAAATGCCAGAGAATTCACCTATTTCTCATGGGATGTCTGTCTCGCCGGTGAAGCGATACTTAGGGATGGCACTGGAGGGAAAAGGGAAGGTTGCGCAAGGAAAATAGTTAATGCAAATCAAATCGTTAGCAATAATCTTGAGGTTGGCATTCTGCCTCTGGCAAGCATCGCACGTGATCAGTACTACGTCGTACTCGTATTTGAAGGAGACGCCTACCTGTTGGTATTTGTGAAGCGGTATGACTAGCTATGTCCAGAAGTGATGAACACTTGTCTTGCCTACTATCGTACTTAAGCAAAGCAGCTACTCTTTTAAATAGGTTGGCCAAACTAGGGGACTATGGAAAAGTTAGAGCACCTATGCTGCATAATGAACATTGTTAACAATGATTTGGTTGCACGATTGCTGCGAATCGGTGGTTTGAATTTGAATGATTGAGTGAGTGATCGCATGGCTCGTGGTGGTACGCATCACGCCCAGTGAACAAGTGGGATTGCGTCTGTAAACGGTGAGCATGATTTGGCCGAGAAAATGTGCATCGATTTTGCCTTCAGTCACTCATCTGACCAATCTCATGAAGACTGTTACTCTATCTGTCCTATCAATATGTCCATCAGTTTCTTACACATTCCAGTCAAATAAAAGTTGCACAAAACACTTTATTGAACACCGCTTAGTAGTATAATCAGCGTTATCCAGCAAGTGATAATAAAACTGAGCCAGAAATATCAATAGTGCAATGATCCTGAGTCCATGCGATTGTAGCTGGCATATTTGGGAGCTAAAAAGACCAATTAGTGGTGCTGTTTAGACGCAGCTGCCAATGGTGGAAGTCGCTGCATGCCCCTTGAGCCACACTACGCCACAACTCAAGGACACGGTCTCGCCACCGCACCAATCAGTAGCTCATTGCTGCCAATTCTTGACTACACCAACGAGCTCCCATTTCGTCTGTCTTAGGATCACGATCGCAGCCGTCTGGTTGTGAGTCCTCAACTCGACGCCGTGCTCGACGTGGACCCGAATCCAGCACACTGGTCGTGTGTGGAAATCTCCGCGACAACGGCTTCTACCACGCGGTGTCATAGCAGCTGGATTACGGGCGCACGCCATCATGTTTTGCCAACGTCACCATCGCATCAACTGCAACTACTGCATGTGCCCCAGTCCCTGTGCCGCGTAAAAGTGATCAGTCTTGCGGAAGCACATTGGTTCAGTTACGTGTGACTTTCAAGTCAAACACTGCAAAATTCCGATAACATAATCGGATATGCACGTGTACAGCAGCTAACGCAAAAAATCACCTAATGGTCAAACGGTTCTATGCGAGCTATTGTCTTCGCTTACCTTAACGAAATCGCAGTTTGTGGCAAACATGCCAGAAATAAATAAAAATATGGTGCGTCGAAAGGTTAGCTTGTATGTGGCAGAATAAATGGTCTACCTTTTCAATCAGATGGAAAAGCACGTACCAAGCCTCGTTAAGGCAGGTCATTGAGGTATTCCGACAGACAGAAGAATCCAGTAGTCTCATTGCTGTGATTCGATTCATGAAATGTATGTGGTGTTGACAAATGTAATATAGAGGATGCTAAAGGAGCAGAACCTTTATTAGATAATGTGAGACTAAATGGCGTTCAGCGTCCGCTTTGACTGCAAACTAAGATTAACTTTCTCAATTTTTTGCATGCATTCTCAGATGTAGTAAGGGAATGTCAAATTCGATAGAATAGAACAGAGGAGACAACTCGATCCCACTAAACGGTACTCATCAAATGTAATGAGAGCGATGGTGGTGACGTCATGGTTTCCTTATCAGTGCTCTCATCCACAAGGAAACTGAGCTTCTCCTTCATATGCGATTGAGCTCTAAAGGAAGAATGAACCCCAAGTAGGTGTTCAAGTGTGATCAGACCAGGGGCAATGACTTATCGTATTCATTGTGTAACTCATTTGGTTCGCTAGTCATGCTCTGGAGCTGATGATTTTAATCAAAGCTGTGCCTGCATGAATGTGATTGCGCGTGTATGCAGGTTAGAATGTAGAGGCATTTGTGAGAAGATATTCATTCCTTCGAAGCACTCATGGCAACTTGGCAGCTAACTGTAAACTCAATAATTTGCCTTCTCACACAGAAGTATACCACGTGCCCCTTTGAGGTCTTGTAGCATTTGTAGACAAGACGGTCTGGCTTCATTCGATCCGTCACGCTCCAGGTCATTTCGGATGGTCTTGGCAATTCCTGCGCCTAGCTGTTGACATTCGTGAAGGATGGCAGGCTAGAGAAGTGGAGGGAAGACGGTAGAAGTAGATGCTGTCAAGACTGCATTTGATTAGAATTAGTAACAGAAGTTTGCTTTTGAGTCACAATCACAGGGGCAAATGATGAGTAGACGGACTTCAAGGCATGGGCTCTTTCTACTAAGAGCCTCTCATTCTGCATCTTTGCTGGCGTCTGCACCTTCTCCAGGAAAGAACAAAGGACTTTCTACAGTGGCTTGTTTTGAGAAACCAAAATACTTTGATAAAGTCAAATGGGTTGGAAATGGGTTTAGTACAGAGGACCGGTATCTGTCCCAAAAACGATCCTGGACAGCTAAATTGCCCTCTGCTTATTGGTGAAAATACGGTGTCGCATCCAATAAGAAGGCCAAGGGGTCTATGGACAAACCGACAACTCTGTAAGCAGTCTGATTTAGGTCCACATGCTGTCATCATCGTGTGCATGGGGAAACAAGGTGGTTTGTTCCTGTTCTAGTTCTGGTGAGACCTCATTCCATAGCGTGAATGGCAAGACGTGGGAAAGGGGAGGTCCACACTCGAACTAACTATTTACAAACAAAGGCGTTTAGCATTCCACGCAGTCTCATTCTAGCATTCATCGTCAGCACAAATGTTAGCGATCAGAAGTACCAATGCTTTTATTGCCTCAGAGATGATTCTATGCAGAGATGGAGTGGAGGTGCATTAATGGGCACTGCTGTCCCACGGTGCGTCAGGAAACTGGCAGCAGGTCAGTGCTGCCTGATACTTTTCGTCGAAGTAATTGTTTGGCTACGCAGTCTAATCACTCACAACGAAGAATCACTGAAGTATGCTTTCAAATCAATTTGCCAATCAGACATTAAGTGCATGGGAGAATGCCTAAATTTATAATTGGTTTGCTTTTGTCCATCTAGATCGTAAAATTATAGGACACATAAACGCCTCCTATTCGGACTTTGTAGCCATCAAGGACTAATCTCTTACATCAAAGAATGTTATTGCGGATTGTAGAGGAAGTATTCCTTGTCTCTCCAACAAAGTCGAGTAGGAATTACAACCTGAGTAAATCCGAATTGTTTTTTGCGTCTAATCCCAGCATAGGGCGGCAGTGTTAAGTTGCTGATGGTTGGAGTAGTTGCAATTCCTTATCGTTTGCCCATAGTAAATCAAGACGAGACACTTTGGTATGGATGGACGTTGCGGGCAGACAATTTTACTGGCGACAAGCGTTAAAGAAGCCATGAACAACTGCTATTGCAGATGGAGCCTTTGCCTCCTGTTGGGAATGCGATAGGCAAATGATGACGACATAGATGCTAAGTGCACGAACTAGTACCACTCAGCTGCATTGCAGTTGTCCTCAAGGATTACAATATGAACGGCTTCGATTGCGTGAGTGGCCGACAATGCGTCTACCTTCTCTAACCTTGCGAATTCTGGGGTCGCAGGTCTTTCAATGTGAATGTTGTTGAGGCGGTCAAGCATACCTAGAGGCTGGGTTTCACCGTGTGGCATAAACAGCCCTCATGTCTACTGCGCATGCGCCTACTCTGACCAACGTTGTGTGGCATCATGTTGGATCAGTTGCACATTCAACTGATGGCTTCTACGGTCTCACAATACTCAGCGTTGCACTCTGTCCTCTTCCAACCGCTTAGTTTGCGTTTCCAAATCAGATTACTTAGCTTAGTTTAACTGTTTGCTTTACCTCTGCCATCAGATCGGATTCGCGGGAGATGAAATTGCTGGCCGCGCACTTCCATGAAACAAGCGTGGTCCGCTTAGTCATGCTTATAAGCGCACACATGAAATAGTTCATCCACTCTGTGGTGGCATTTTTGTGAAGTAGTAAATACAAAAGTTGACACATTGTTAGGGTTAAATGCGCACTTCTGAAAGGTCGTTGAGGAGGTTGTAGTTCCTTTAAATTTCTGTGAATAGATGATGTTGACATTATTCGCTTTTCTATAGCCGAAACAGCAGGATGTCATAATTAAGAGTTTTTATGCATACGAGTGGCCTTTCGCCGATTGACAATCTGGCCCGATATTAGTCAATTAGAAGTGACTCTAGGTCATAGGAAAATCGTATTTTTGATAATCGCATGCCAGCCATCACACAGACAAGACTGAACATGGGCGCCTAGCTGTTGGTCTGTAAGACCTAGACCTGAGTTAGCAGTGTGTCTGAGTCTAAATACATTCCTGATTTCGTCTTTGACACTCCATCGACCCATTCGCCTGGATCAGCTGGTGATCAATTGACCGATCACACCACTCTCCCTTAAGGTGCAGCTGATGTACCAACTTGACAACTAGGAACGAATGTTTCAGCCAAAGACAATTTGCGATGCTTCTCGAGTGTAGTCACACAACTCGAAACTTTGGTAGTGTTCGATAGAAAAGTTGGTAAGGTTGCAGGTACTTTCAGAGTCATGGTGTGGTTCTGACAATGGTGCGTTGTTTAATTTTTCTCAACATTACTGCAGTGGGCTGAAACCATTTTGGAATAGTGGATGGTAAAATAAAATATTCAAATTTACATATGTGTTTCAAAATCAACTAATCAGGACCAGACTCCTCATAGCAAAGTGAAGGTGGGTAATTTTCAAATGAAACACTTTCTAAGCATTTTGAGCCTCTACTGGCGAACCCAAATATTCAAAATCGATCTCTAAGTAGATTTATTCCATAATGAGAAAAATGATTCGCAAAAGAGGAAGAAAGTCAACGTAAGGACTATGCCCATGAAAGTGAATGGGCCTGCAATGATGCATGAAATGCATGTAGATCCGCCGGTTACGATGATCACAATAGTCGAGAGATGTCTATCAACTTCGGTGACTGGAGAATTTGTGGTGGATCTGGCGGCTGTGACATTTGCACTTTTTCAGGTAGATGTCTGTGCTGAGGTCCACACCAAGCCGGAGTCAGACCTGTCAGATTTGATGATTGCAGAAGTCGAACCAAATAGCCTAGGGGTGGCAACATCATGTCTCGACGCAAACCTGTTAGTTGCGGTGATTATGGGATTCGATTTGCACGACTGCACTGTGTGGACTGCAGGAGTGTGGGTGAAACCAGTTAAGGTGGTTGGTTTAAGGGCTGAAGAAAGTCCTCCTGACGTGATTATTGAGGAAGATGATGCAGATCTACCAGTCGCGGTGGTTGTAAAGTTCTAAACAGACGACGTTGCTACAGTCAGCACACTAGCTGAGGCAGATCCACCACTTGTGGTGCACGCGGGAGTCGAAGCGGAACCACTTGACCCAGACCCTGTAGAATTTGAGGCGGATCCTCCACTCATGGCGATTACAGGAGTCTAGGTAGGTCCGCTGATTGTTGTGTCTGCGTGTGTGCATTAGAATCCTCAAGTGATAATAGCCAGTCGTATTTTTTCTTCTTTCGTCCACAATAAACCAGTTACCAAGTGACACATTATGAAAACCAACTGTGATTTCAAAACCATCTTGAACGCCTGTTTATTAATACAAATGGGAAGATTTTGACGATAGTAATGAAAGGCTCTCTATAGACCTATGCCAAATTAACGCGGATATTTGGATTTATAGGTCAGCCTTTGCCAAAATGAGCAGGAGCAACTAACACTGTTGTACAGTTGTGTAGTCAATTTTGCGATCCCACTGCGAGGACAAATGTCTTCAAAATGTTCGAGGCCTTCTAGTCGATTGTAGCAATGAAATGAGATAAAAAAAACCCTTGTTCTGACCCTAAATTTGAGATGGCTGCTCGTTTGCCACAAACCACTAAGACTATATTGAATGGTGTAGCAAGCAATGGAACCGCAGAGTATAACTTTAGGATCCCACGCAATGTGCAACTTGTGAGCGCTGATGGCTTCAAGCTTCACGTTCTGGAGACAAACAAGACCTACATAAGGAGGAGCAACTGCGGTTTTCACCATTGCTGGAGGGATGATGAATGTCCAGGTATCTTCAAGTTAAAAGAAGACAAACTTGCATGCATCGCTCCACTTTCTACTTGACCAGTTAACATGCCAGGCATATCAAGCAGCACGATTCCAGGTCCTGTCTGCAATTTTGCCAGCATTTTAGCAGTGAGGCTTGCTGCTGAATGTCGCGGATTCCATTACTAGGAGTCGTCGATCTTTACCTAGGACTCTTGCCTTCTAAATCCTTCATAGACACTATTAGTAGTGTGCATCAATACGTGCAATTGAAATGTCTTTCTTAGCAAGTTGCTGATTATTATTGTTTATGCATGTCTGTGGTAGGTTAAGGAGATTGCCCATTAAAACGACCACCTGAAAATAAAGTGAGGTCTTTAGTCCATGGGAAAATTAAGACGACTTTCGATCTCGTTTGCAAGGGTGATGTCAAACGCGATATTGTGTAGGGTCTCGCCCATCAGCTGGAATGGTGTGACCTTCCACGACGCACTTGTGTCCTGTTTCACTCATAGTTGTCTAGTGTACTGAAGGTAGTCATTTCGTCGCCAATCTGCACACCATCCTAAATTGTTCTCTGCGAAAATACAGAACCGGCCGCGCGGCAAGTTTTGTAGGCCTTACTCAACACGCTTGCTTTTGTCTGTTTATGCTAAATGCAAATCAAAACATTAATGTGCACACTCAGAAGGCCAGGATTCTACTTTCCGCAAAGCACTTGCAAATTCAAAGGCAATCTAAAAGTTGTCATGAAGTGTAAGGAGCAGCGGATAAAATGCAAATGCAATCATTGAGCCTATTTAGCTGCACCAAGTCAATTAGGGTATGATTTTAGGCTGTGTGACGTTCTACGAACAGAAGAGAGCAGCCAGTCATCTCTAGCCAATTTTGTCTGGCCAAATTTGAAGAAGCTTCCATTAATTATGCCATATTTAGTACTTAAACAAGTACTCATATTCACCGAATGCCACCACACCTGCGCCAAGCAGGGCAGAGAATTAGGTGTCTTACCAAAAGTTAATGCAGGTTCTCCATTCAGACTGGACGCTGCCAACAAAGCGAAGCAGAGTTGAGGCTGCGCCAGCCTGTGAAGCGGTCTGTTCCTGACCTTTAGGATCAATTGAACAAACACACCGATGACACCACATATTATCGAGTAACGTGACCTATTGTGACTTACTGTGAATTGCAGAACAAATCACCATTGTTTCTTTGTTGTAGTACTCGTTTTTGCAGTGATATTCGAGGAACACAATTAAAGCTGTTGTCATGCTAAGCCAGCCGTCGTGGTGGGCTGATGGCAGTAGTAGATATGATCAAGGTCGGCAAATAATCACCCGAACGCATAGATCAGCCTTAACTTGAAAGATCCGATGGTAGACGTGCCCTAAATATACACGATGACTGTATCAATGTTCGGCTCATACGCACACTTAGGCATCTGCGCCACCCACCATCTATTATGGAGACGACTGGCTTCCACATCCTTTTAAACCCATGGAACAAACTCAAGTACATCATTTGAATGTTGGTTCATCCTTTATCCCGCTTCTTTGTCGGTGTGATAGTAAATGGCACGTTTACCTGCCATTCACAGGAATTTCAGGAAAACATTGATTCTTGACTGCCTTTCTAGTGCGCATCCGTAGTCCTACCAGTATATTGACGTTCAATTTTGTTCCAGAGTACGAACCTCATTATAAAGTAAGGGAGACAGTCAGAGCATTGTGAGTCATTAGAGAGGCTGCTTCCTAGGCGCACTTAAGTGCAAGACTTGGTAGACCACACGTGCTTTTCCAAAACAGGCAGTCAGCAACGGATGTAGGGTGAAGCCGGCAATGGACTCCAACTACCTTATCTGACTTCAAAGTGCAAACAAAGAGGCTGGAAGAGAACTAGACATAATGGAGTACATGGCAAGAATATAGAGGCCAAGTGGTGAATGGATGATTAAACCAATGTAAGTCCGCACAACTTTGGTTGGCGAGGGTGCAAGCACATTAGTCACAAGAGCTCTTTTCGCTACAGGGTTACATTTATTGCAACTACATTCGTGGTACTTGTTTTCATTTGCGTCTTATGAATGCGAGTAGGACTACGCAGTCTTGGCCTCGTGTTTTGGGATAGTTCAGTTCTAAAGCTGTTGAATTGGTCATACAAGAATGGAGGGATACAAGTATGAAGAAGTCACCAATTTTCACTGACAACAGCCAGTAATTCATCGGCAGTGAATTCGAAACCTAACATAAGTTGTAGTCGCACAACTCACTACCACCGTCAAGGAACCAACTAACCTGGCGCACGACTAGGCCTTTAGCTGTGTCTTTGCCTTTGAGCTGAACCTCACCCTTCCATCTTCACATCGACAATTCCCAGAGGTGGGCCGACTGCGAGTGGAGTGCCGACACATGCCGTACCATCGAATGCCACAAGAGCGACCGATTCCATTCAGCGTGCGGACTCCTAAAACTCTCTTCCTTCGAAATTTCACTTCTTGATTACCATCACAGAAACCGGTTTCTTGCTCAGTTGTGTGTTCTAGATTAGGAACAATCGCAGTAGGTACACTTGAACTGTGAGAATATCATTCTAAGCGGAGGATCTGCCAGTGATATGCGCATTTGACCAACCGATATAGTGACTCGATTAGGCTTGACTCAGTGTCCAAATCGGAGAGAGTCCTATCAATGAATTTATCTTTGAATGTGTATTCAGCTCGCCTCTTCCTATTTATCGTTAGGACACAACACATGCATGTCACACATGTGTGCAGTCGTGCATTGATCGGCAAGACTATGTGCACTGCACCTCTAATCTACTCATTGCCCTGTTATCATGAATGAAACGGATAAGAGAAAGCTCTTAATCCTTAAAATTGTTCTTACCTCAGCCAATGCTGCTAGACGTGGGGCGTAATCGCGTCACCAAAGCTAACAATTACCGCAGATGAGCACAGATGAACGCTGCAATGAGGAGGGTCTTTGAAATCATAAGGGAGTGTTTGAGTGAACCACACTTGTTCCACCAAAGTAAACAGTAAGCAATTTCATCTCCTGCCAATCTGGTATGATCGTAGAGATAAAACAAATAGTAGAAGCAAGCCAACTTACCTAAATTATAAACGCGAGCTAGGAATGTGGAAGAGGGCTGAGTGCAGTGCTGATTATTGTGAGACTGTAGAGGCTATTAGTTGAATGGGTAACTGATGCAACGTGAATCCACACAACATTAGCCGAGGTAGACGCATGCACATCAGACATGAGGGCTGTTATCTCCACACAGTGAAACTCAACCTCCAGGCATGCTTGTGCGCTCCGTAAGCATTTGAACGAAAAGGCCTGTGGCTCCAGAATGTGCATGCCTTAATTATTAAGTGGTACTCATGACTGCATCGTGTTCACATAGTTCCTTCAGAAAGCGCTGAAAACTACGCCGTGTACCCTCTAACTCAACCTATTTTTGAGTACGTTATCACATACACAAGCATCGGATGCCACGCCTCTATGGGGCATCTGTGGACACTACTGACTCTTACAGCAAGGGGAAGTGTCCAGTCTACCAACGTTGCCAGTCTTCATTTTAAACCACCTCAAGCCTCGGACTGATGAAACTGTCGCTGATAAAGAATGGAGTAGTAATGCAAGTGTCACTGATCGAATATTTTGACATCCTTAGGTAATCCTTTTAATCGGTCCCATGGCAGAAGAAGTATGGCGACTTTGTTACCAGTTGCCAGGCTTACATCGGTTTGAACACAATGGATTACAAATCAGGCGACGGACTTTTCGGTGAATTGAAGGAAAATAGGAAAAATAAAGATGGGGTATGAGTGGGAAGGGTCATCGAGCATTTGCTACAACCACATGCGTTTCAATGGTTGGAGTAGAGCGATGCACCCTTGACCTCATCTGTGCCAAGATGGTTAAAATTCCTGAGTTGAAGCATGGAGCATGCGCAACATACGTTTTGCAGATAAAGTACCGAATTCAGCCAACAGCAGCCAGCAATCTGCCTATGGTGGTTTCGGAACCCACGAAACTTCCATCGGTGCACTACCACACCATCGCCTGTTCTGACAACTGCAATCGAGGTGGGCAGTGAGCAGAATGTCGTGCCAACCGACTAAAACCCTAGACGCACTTTTTGTCTTGTATGTGTTAGCTCAAGATGTCGGCGTCTGATTGTCTTTTGGGATGCTATACTGTTTTAAAATGGTTCACGTTGAATGCGAATGCAATAGTTATGCAGCAGTTCTTCTTTTCCATAGCTGAATTATTCATACTTCGGCATTTAGTTTGAATGTGCTAAAGCTAAATGCAGTAGCAACGGAATGTGCAGAAGTCATGCTGAATTTTTCTGAGAAGATAGTTGTTTTTTGAACCAAATGTCTTCAGTTGAAGTTGTAATCGAGTTCTACCTTCCAGGCCTGAGGAGATTACACCAAGAGTGCGATGGCGAGTGATGTTTTGGTTGGCCTTTAGTAGATCACTTAGTTTGATCGGCCAACTTGCAGTGTATGCACAGTGTGATACCACACCCATTTCTACGTTTGAGCGGGATGGCTAACGTTGCACACGGCCCTCCATGCACACCCGATGTGGATGCGGGTAAACACATGTTCATGACATCGCTCTAACAATGGCGTGAAGTTGCTATTGTGTAGGTAGCTGAGGTTAGAATGATGTGTCGAATTTTAGCAATAAACTAAAATGGTTTATTCCGCAGCAGGTTAAAATGCATAGGAATAAATTTAAACCCATCATCTTGACTAGGGATGAGCCATGTGGTCCCATTAAAATTGCATTGGTTAGGGAGTTCAGAATTGCTAGCTCACATCTCTCTCTCCACCTTTATCTTCCAATTTTTTCCAAATGCTTCAAAGGAGGGCGACAGTGGCGAATGCCTTGTGCAGGTGGAGCGACTCATTGTCCGATCTGATGTTAAGATCTGATAAGTTTGACACTGTGGGAGTAGGAGGGACTCATCAACTCCTCGCGCTTGGCTAACAATGAATTTGTCACTATTATAAAATTTTGAGATTCTATGTAGAATCAGTAGCTTGAGGAGTGGTTTTCGTGAGCGTTTGACAATTACTTTGGCATAATTGCAGCTCATATAATCCGTTTACGGGTCAAAAAGCCTGATCATGTTATGAGAATATAATCAAAGTGTCTCTTCGAACAACTACTTTTGCTTGAATAGCTATGCTTTATGCACGAACCTCCGTCCATTGACAAGCGTGAACACCCAAAGGAGATGCAGTAGCCTGCCTTGTGAAACCCTCAAATCCATCCCCTGAGATGACAAGGTCTGTGGTCTTTACGTTCGAAGAAAATAAAATAAAGTCATGAACTCAAGTGCAGTATTCTTCCACTTCCTTAACTGAGCGCTTGGTAGAAGAATTAAGAAAATCCCTTTCTCAATAGCTTTCGTGACGACAGTAGTGCTGCAACCAATAGCATAGGAGGATTGGAGTAAATCTACACTCTAATAGGGTTACTCGATTGTCTAAACCGCTGCAACAGATCATCCGTTCAGCTTTACCAGTCTTAGAGCAAGCAGTTTGTCAAAAATTGAGCTGCTCATTTCTATAAGTAGCGACTTTTCGATACGTGGTGCAAAGCACAGACTTAAACCTCAAGTATTATTTTGAAGCAAGGCATCTATCGTCAATTACGCACATTAAGTCCGATTCACTGCTCACTTCAGTTGGCAATCTTTTCTTAATTCAGAGGAAATGGATTGGCAACGGTAAGAATAAGTAGGAATACAACCCAGCTACACTCGATGGAGCATAATTGTTCACCAATCTCCGTGCTGCTTCACAAGAGGATTAAACTCTATCTTTGCGCTGAATTCGCATCATAGATACGCAAAAATGTAGAAAGGTCTCATAGTGGATGGAATCGAGTAAAGCCACAGCACGAGTGATGGTTAAGCGTTGTCAAAGTGAAGCAGGCATCGGCAAGGTAGGAAGAAAGGTAGAAACGTAACTCAGCAGCGCAATCCGGTTATGTTTGGCCTGTCCTTTTAGTGGTCGCATTAACTTTGATACTCGAATGCGCGTGTGTATGTAGATAGGAATGCAGGGGAAAGGAATCAAAGCAAGCATACAAACTTCTCGACAATGCAGTCTACGCAGACAAAGCACCGTGTGTTGACTCACTTCATGCAGCAATGGACGAGGAGTTGCAAACCGACCCCACTGATGTGTGGATGGTCATGTAATTGCACCAAACAACGCAACTTTCCATCGTATTCATAATCCAATCATCGATGTGTCCTACTTATTCATATAGTTTCAAATGCCATCTCGTCTGAACTTATGCAGATGCAGTACGTTGCTCTGCTCAGAAACACGAATCCCATTTATGGTGTTCATTTCTTTCCCTTCAACCTCTAAGTGCATTGATATAAGCAGATGGGCTAGACGAAGATTGAATTTGCAGTAGTGAACCAGTGCATCAGATGAGGAGATCAGCACACGCTTTCGCCTCGAAGCTTGATAGACTCCTTTGTTAAGGATCTCGTTCGCACGGAATGACTGTCACCTTGGAGATGGGTTTAAACAGACTTGTGTTATAATAGCCATTGCCTTCCAATTGCCAAGCCATGCGCTTCTATTATGAGAGGTTATTGAACGGAAAATCAGAAGCGGACCTTTTTCCTTAGGAATTCATGTTTCATCTTTGCATCCTGCTGGTGGTGTGTGCTTGTACGCAGTTGTCATTGGCTAGGCAAGAAGTTCTGCATTGTACACTAGGTTGTAATACTTGTTCTCTTTAAATGTGCTTTGTGGGCCAGAGGCGGGGGGACAATTTTAGCCTGGTCGTGGATCGTCGTAGTAGCCCTCCAGAGGCCGTCACACTCCCGTCTTAGACAGTCCGACACAGTTATCAGGTATTATCCTTCCGCCTGTAATAAAGATGTCTAGAAGCAACCAGCCTTCTCATTCTAAAGGTGGAATGAGAGGATCGAAGGAAAGGGAAGAACCGTGTACAAGGTGGTTTGCTGATGAGTGAACTTTTATTTACAGAAACGCATGTTTACGCCACGAATTAAAATTTCGGGGCAAATCGCGTGGGCCGCTGCTTCCATGCTTGGATTCAGCATGACAATTTGATGTCCTTTATTCCACGAAACTTGAGCATCTAGTTGGATAAAATGACACTTGAGTAATCGACTGCAACCATGTATGAGAGGATGGGTTGTATTAGGCTCGAATTCGAGCCTCCAATCTGTGCATCCTTAGTAAAATCCCTTGCTGGCCGATCAGAATGCCCTTTGCACCTTGCATTGGTCGATTGATTTGCGATTGTTTGAGTGTCATGCAAGTCCTTAAGGTCTGTAAGATCTTTCCACGTTTAACAACCTGTCAGCTTTTAAAATTAGGGCCTTGGTTGCTGATCATCACTTTTAACGACCCGTGTTGGCAAATCCAGCATGTAAGGTAGTCTTGAACGGTTGCTCGAGTGCTTTGAGCTTCATGGTTTCTGTCTCTTCCGAGTCTGTAAAGTAGTCTTGATGACCAAATTGCATAGACGTCAGTTCTTGGTGGTCATAGGGTACCCATGATGTCAATACCTGCTCTTTCTCTCGGAAATTGAGTCAGCATGGGTTAGAAGTTGCAAATGCTATGAGGTGGCACAATTTCAACAGAAATCTAGTGAGCTTAGGGTGAGTGAAAACATGCGATGCCTTTTGCTGAAGAAGTTCAGCATCTTTGTATCGCCAAATCGGGTTAGTTACTCGTGCAACTCTTCAAGAGGTTCAGCAATACTTCATAAGCCTGACTGACCATCCTGCTTGACAAAGACCCCTACCACTGTGGGCTTGTAAGGCGACACAAGACCTATTGCACCTGCCATGACTGGTTTTCAAGGCAAAGCGTCTGAACCACTGTAATCTATGCAATCGCTATGTTGTAATGTAAAATATTTTCTGCTACCGATCCTCGTATTATCGTGCAACAGAACGGTCCACCAACCTGGTTAATGATAATGAAAAATGTAAGAAAGTTCTAGCCATTATGCATGCACTAAGCACCTTACCTCAAGATGCACTTTTCCAACTAATCTCTTCTCAATTTTGGATCTCATGTAAGCGTTAACGCTTCCCTCTGCTCTGCTGTGGAGGCACACCACGCAAAGCTGCATCACAAGGATCAGTATCCAGTACAAACGGCGGTATGGTTGCTTTGGATTTGAGTGGTGCTAGAATCGGGGTGTGTGAGATCATCAGCTTTACTCGTCTAAGTGCTTCATTATTCTATCTTTCATTAATGAAATAACTCTTCCCTATTTTCTAGCACTGTGCGTATCAGTGATGTCTCCAATAACTGGCCTAGCATATAAAACCACAGAAATCCAATTGAGTGACGTTGACCACATCGTCATTTGCATCCTGAGATCTATGGTAACTTATAAAACAAACTATCCCAAAAAGCTGACCAGCATTCTTTTGGGGTCAGGATTAATCTTGCCTTAAAGAGACAGTCAAGCAATGCATTCAATTCAGCGAAATGTACTCTAATATTTCTATCGCAGATGAGAGTACAATCGAGGTAGGGTGTCTGTGTGTCGTACATGGAAGTCAGCCACTGCGTTGCAAAGACCACAAGACAGCAGATGGAATTCATGAAGTTCCTTTGGCAATCTGATTACCACCCTTCATCTGTTCCTTCACACCACTCTGATTGCTAATATCCCAATTTGAATTTAAGTGTGATAAACTCGTCAAACCATCAATTTGACGTAACGGACCGGCGCCTTGCTTTGATACAGCGCTCAGATTCTGGTAGTCCATCAAGGTCGTAGACTCCCGTTATTTCTCTCGACTAGGTCGGTTGGAGAGGTCTGTGGTGGAGCAATATGCTTTGGAGTGGCAATTAGCCGGCTCTATCTACCTGTGCTGGCATCCGTCAAATGTATGTACATACTTAGCCAGTAGTTTTCGTAGTTGAATTATTTAAGACCAGGAACAAAGAGCGTTTCATTAGAGCCAGTTCTACTTTTGCACTTGAGGAGACCTCATCAACTGCACGTGAGCAAATGATGATTTGGAATTTCTTCAGTTGAAGTTCAACTGTCAGCAACTACATTACGGTTCAAACACGGTGGAGATCGTACTCTCATTTCTTAGTCGTGGGCATTCGCTTATTCAAGTTCAACTCTTGGTAAAATAAGGCAGCATCAGTGAAGTTACGGAACAAGACTTACTTTTCCCGTTCATCACATTTAACTGTGGCAAATCAAGAACATTTGGGAATGTGCAATATTGTGAGGTGTGGCGGATATGGTAAATGAGCGCAGTGGCACATGGGAGTGTGCCAGACTCAGGCATGAAAAACATGAGGCAGTAGTGGGTTAGTACCCCACTAGCTGTACTCTAGCTCACGCGTCATGCTGGATTTGCACTGCCGCTGAGAGAGTTACGTGGCGCATGCTGATTTAATAATTACGGTGTCCAACTGTCCTGCTCAGTGGTCATTTTCCCACCGCCTACTTGCATGTGGTTACAGCTAAGAAGACAAAACATAGAAGCTCAGGCAGAATCTGGATGAATTCATGCACCTGGAACAAGTTGATTGCAGTTGATATTAGAAGGTCACAGCAATACAGAGGTCATCATCGTCATCAGATCATGTGCATGCCAAAAGGTCCAGCTGTTAGCGTTGATTCGAGAAGAGCTTTCTAGTGCATCAGTGCTGAACATCACAGCGGAGCATGTATCTCTGCAAGTGAGCAGGATAACTACGCAATGTTGATATGTATTTCGTCTTCACTGGTGAGGAACCTCTCATTGTTGATGCGCGGACAAATCTAGGCGGCCACACAAACATCGATACCGTGTCTGAAGCAAATGCTATGGTCGGACGTCATTTCATCAATAAAACGTTTAAAGCATGCGTGCAGCGCTAATCATTTAAAAGAACAACTTTGGAAGCAAGTTGAAGTTTCGAGTAAGGCGCCATAGTAAGACTGCACGTACCAACGAAAAGTGCATTTAATTGATGTCGCTGCTAGGTTAATGAAACCGGAAGAGACGCATAAGATCTAGAAGCCCACAGGTTCAGTGATTAATGACAGCGATGCCAAAGGGCAATAGATGCAGGCAAGGCATAGGGTCTGAATGCATTGCATCGCCTCAATGTGCCAAAAGCAGCTGCTTTTGCTTAAAATTTGCACAAAGTAGTATGCAGCAGAATGTACTCTTCTTGGATTCGATAAGTAGTAGTTTCAATGTGTCACTCTTACAGGTTTGATGCATTACGCCCTTAAGCAGTGAGGATTCGAATTCGCATACTAATCACATTGTGAGGAATTCAAGGTGGAGCGCAAGGGTACGTTTCGACAAACAAGCAACAGTTCACGAAACATATTTGAGAGATAGCTGAGATGTTGAGGACAACTTGTGTTCGAATGAATGCATAAACGCATATCCATGCACATTGATTGAGGAGATCGACTTGAGCGCGTCGACTGTACAAACACGTCCTGAGCGGCTGTACACAGACCCCTTCAGCAGACTGGAGGGTTCGACAAAGAATCCGTTTATTGCTGTACACTTTGAATGGATTGATGTCCATGTGAGAGTCTTAGCAATTAAATCTATGCATCTTCCAGAAAGCGGAATTCTTACATGACGATTTGAGCGGTTTTGAGTCAGCATTTTAGAAACACTGTGGTAGGAAATCGTGACCGAATCAGAATGATATCGACATCACTATTGACTGGGATAGTCTGTTGGAGAAAAGAAAAGAAGATTAGGCGATGAAGCACATACAGACGAATGAATGGGGGAGAAGTTAGACACCCACTTGACAGCCTATGACATTTAAGGAGTTATAACATAAAGCAATCGTGATGTGTCGAAAAGCGATCCAGTGAGTGGACTCTGATGAACAGGAACAAATAATGTGCACCTCCCAAATCGAGAACTGGAGACGATATAGCTGACCATGTATGCAAATAATGGACAGCCCTTTTTCTTCGTGTCAGACACGATTGAAGAGGTTATTCTTTTTAACGAAGCCAACTTACAGTTGATCTTGTAAAATGTGTGTGATATTCTTCAATATTTGAGATTTCTTCGAAAATTTCGGTTATAGAATGTGGCAGTTTTGTGCGCGTTGACTAGTGTGACATTGATTTGAGGGAGTGCGTGAGGCGTTGACTGGGTCCGCTGCCATGTGCCACGCATCAGAACGATGAGTGTGGCATTGGCACTTCCAACGAAGAACTGAACTATCCTCTTCAGTTTCTGTTGCTAGCAAGTTAAGCAGCAACAAGGAGCGCTGATACTTGGAATGCTAGACTCCCTGACGAGTGCGCGTTCGGACACGAATTTAATTTTGGAAGCAGACAAAAGACATATAACAATGCCCTAACTTACGTTAAGAATGGAAAGAGCCACATTTGGGGGGCACAATACCTACGTTGTAGTAAAGAAAGCTGAGACAACATGGAACCAAATCGACTTACGTTTATTCAAAACAAAGCATACTAATGAAGGATTTACAATCTGCAGGTTTGCACAAGTTGCAAGGAGTCACTAAAGCGAGTCGCTCCAAATGTGAAAGAAGCATGTCTGCAGCCTGAAACGCGCCCCTTCGTTGGCTTTGGCCTCACGATACATCGCCTACCCTTTCTCGCCCGACTTTAACTAGGTAGTGTCATGGCAGAGCAAATGGTGCTTAGATGTTGCATGCATTTGTCATTGCTTCATTAAGCATGAAAACGCTGCGAAGCAGCTGTTTCCCATAGGCCCCCTTCCATGGAAGCTGACAAGGTGCATCGACAGGTTTCACAAAACCTCAGATCACGAACTTTGAAATATGCCTGTGCGAAGGCATGTCTTCTGACGCGGAAGCGGGCCGGATAGATCACTATATGCTGCCACTATCCTCTTAGTTTTTAATTGTAAGGAAAGACATTTATGTATCCGGACGTTCCCTTTCTTCCACTGCCGCGATCCACATTGATACCGTTGCTACCTTCCTTATGATTCTTTTTTTACATGCAATGTGTGCATCAGGTCACTTGTCTGCTTTTACTACGCCTTGTTAAGCAGAACGACATAACGTTAATCGCGAAAGAAGAAAGTCACAAAGCCGGTATCCTGCAACGCATTGTTGACTCACTAAGCCGATGTTGGAATTTGCAACACATATTTTAGCACTGAAGTTGAGGGTTCGCGTGAAACTCTTGCTTGTCATGCCTTATTTTTCTCTACCGCTAAGCACTATCCCCGGTTTCTCCCTTTTGTAACCTTGCGGATTTTGCTACATGGTCTGTAAACACGCAACTCAACCACTTTCAATTAATCTTCTTTCCCATTTGTGGGCTGTTGGCAAAACAATCAAATTGCACAATTTGATTTCGATGCATCGTGCATTAACTTCAACAGACTAAGTTAAATGAGATTGCTGTAAAATATGTCAAAGCCATGCTAGACAACAATGTGCGATAAACATGATTTCTTCGTTAAATCGTTGCTCTTTTGAGCTACAAGATTTGATTTACGTTCTGATCAAGTCTTACTTTGCTCAAGTGAAGTGCCCATATGAAGAGAGCGATTGTGAGAGTTGTTACAGCGGACCTTTACCTGACGGTATTGATAAGCCATCTGTCGGTGTATACATGGTGTTGGGTCATCCGCTTAGTTGCATGTTTGGATGGATACGAAATCCTTCAAATGTGTCCGTGGTGCATGCATAAAAGCACACGCTAATGACACTACTCAAATAATGACGATTTTGTTACTAAGTAGAGGGGAGAAGTTTATATGATTTGTGTGAATTGAGGAACAAATGACAAACTCTCTTTGCTGTCAAGCCGATAAAACAATAACACGACCTACATATTCACAACGACAATAATATGCGTTCCATCTAGTCCTGCTATGCGAACTCTACCCCAATTTACTTTATTCCAAATCAAACGACTTGGCTATAAGATGCTAATCCCTAATCAGGAAACTTAGTTCAAACGCTAATTAAAGACTGGGAAGTACTTTACAACTACAAATTTACAAAGAAGGTACAGCTTGCCTAATCACAATCGCTTTGATTTTACCATGGAAAACAGAATGTCAGAAATGGTCGACTCGTCACCACATAATGTCAAATCATTATCCGTTAAACATAGCATGTCATGATGACATGGAGATCGATTGTGTGGGCTAACAATTGTTGGCCCATCACGGCAGCTGACATCATGAGCAGTGATCATGACAGATGGTCGGCTTAGCTATCGGGTCACCGAATATCACCACTTCCCCTCCTCTACCCTGGGCCCATACTGCACAAAGCAGACACGTGTGCCGTCACACACAAATAATCCGTTTCATTGAGGTCTTCACTGTTTCCATGTCAAAAACTAGAGCTGGCTTGCATACCAACCATTTCAGCGAATGCATTTACCACACCCCTACCAATACGGCACTGATTTACGCATAGTCAGTAAAACGAACCGGCTGATGGACCCGCCGAACCGCAGCGTTTTTTTGGCATGATAGGTGACTCATAGTCGATTGAACACCCCTGTATGATCAGTCCATGCGCGATAATTCATGGCTAATTCGTACTCCATGACGCTAATCTACCCGTTTTGTTCTTACCTATACCTTGGTGGTGGGGACACCGCAGCATGCTTCCAAATGCTCACCATTCTTTGCTGTTAAGCGTGATGGCAGAGCCAAAGCAGCAAGAGGTGGCGTACTTGCTAAGGCAATTCCATTCTACCTACCCAAGTGAGCCTGAACAAGCAGACTTCATTCAGTGTCAAGGACCACTGACTTGCGCGATCACTCACTCAATCACTCAACATTGCGAGCAGACCAAGTTAGGGGCAGATCTCTGCTCAGCTTCTAATCAAATAAGGGGCCAGTGACAGCACCACCTCCTGTCACGCAGCGTAGAAGTAGCGAAACCTTCAAGAAAATTCCTTTTTGAATGTGGTGGCACATGCGCTCGGTCTTTGATTCCAGCTACAGAATGGGGCGCGATAATATGATGTTCGATGACCTAATAACTATCCTCACCATTAGTCGTGATCGTCACTCAACATGCTTTTCGTCACAATGACCTGGTGTTGTCCTGAGATGAAGCCTTTGCCGAAGTCAGTGATGTGTACGATAAACGGTGGCCATCAACTCTTAAGCGTGTGATGTATACCTGCCATTTGCTGCCTAGCCTGCCAGCACTGACGTCTTCATTGCCGTATTCAATTCAGGTTGGTGCAACCTAATATGCATCCTTTTTCGAGAAATCACAATCGGGTGCACCTTACCCCTCCCCTTTTGACAGCTATTCTGAGATTTGCAATCAGTGACTGGAAGAAGAAGAAGAAAGTAGGGTTGTGTGGAACAGGATGCAGTTGCGTGTATAGAACCTAGAGTAGTGTAAAAATGGTCAATTTGCTCGAGATGTTTCCGTGTGTGAACAAAGATGGTGCGTTGGTGAGAGTGAATGCCTGGAAATGGATTTTAGTCAATTTCGTCTAAAGGTCTAATAGCCTTGCAATTGGTACCGCTGCTTAATTGTGATGCTGTAGGTATCAACCTGCTTTTTTAACAGTTCAAAAGAACCGCTACAGGGGACAGGCCTGAGGGGTCAAGCTTTAGTCAAATGATGAGCCAATCACCACCCAGGAATTCGAGCTTTGCATTTGACATTGATCGATGGTGAGTGGTTGGACGAATGGATGTCAATCTTGGCTGACTTATCTCTGCTGAACCAATAGTGATCGAGATTCACCACCCCTTATCTGCATAAATAGAGCTGGTTCCTCTCCATGTCCTCAGATTAGACTTAAGCCTTTGAGAGTTCACGCGCCGCACGTGGCATTAAGAAATGGACGGCTTCGATGCGACTACACCTGGTGAGTGCCATTTCTCCTTAATTGACTCCACTAATGTATCTCGCGTGATGCCTACCAAGCAACTGCTCTGACTTGAATTAAGTTAAGTTGGATCCTACTTGGAGTAGTCCTTTGCAATGCGACGATGCAGCAGTGTATGTTCACGTGCCAGTTAAGCAGCCCGATGCTTTACGATACGTGATCAGAGGTGTTTTAGGAGGCAGTAGTTGGCAACCGTGTCACAAATGCATGCATGTCACCAAGTGCAAAAGCTGTGTTTTAGTAACGCCCTTCTTTTGCATTAGGAAGTTAGCTAACTCCTTGTATGAAAAAGAAGCACAGATATTGCTTCGAAGTATGATTCCACATTGCGACTTTAGATGATCACGAGGCATCACAGCCTTCCTCATGTACTTCTGGCTGCAGTGATATGTTTGCTTGCGTCTGTGAGCACACAAATGCGAGCTTATGCATGTCAGCTCCAGCGGCGCTTCTTATGACATATCTACACAACTCACGATGAAATGCGTTTCGCGAATTGAAAATTGTTGCCTGTTCGAATTTCAGAAAGCGTTGGCGTAGAAGACCACGCAATGGTGGATAATGGCAGTAGAGGTGCGGTTGGAGGTGTGTCTGTGTAGGTGCAGGGCATACGTAGGACAAAGATGATCGCTTATTCGCCTGATTGATTGGTTAGAAATATTCCATTTCCTAGAAGCCAACCAGAATCAACGCAGTAAAGCGGATGCGCTAGAGGGGAGTGAAGAAGAACCTCTTCTCTACCAGTGTTCCGAATGCACCTTCAACACCTACAGACGGGACGAGTTTGCGGAGCATCAGCAACGGGAATTGGAGAAGCCAGCCAAGAGCAAAACAAAATGCAGCTTACGAAACACGCCGAGAGTAGAGCCAAAAAGTAGTGCGCAAAAAGCAGGGAGGTCGGACCGTTCGAAACCATTCCAGTGCTCATTTTGTGGTTATCGCACCAATTGGAAGCCGGACGTAAAGAAACACAAGGCGGTAGCCCACCCCGAGCTCAGTGCGGTCGACGTCATTACGTTGAGTCCAAAGACAGCGAAGGCGACGCTGTCAGACTACGTGAGCAGAGTGAAAGCAGCCGCACAGAGTGAAAAGCGAGAGGGCTACGTCCGACGCTTTATGTGTTCTGTCTGTGGCAACAGGTAGGTACATTGCTGTGGCGCTATTTCATAGACTTATATCCGAAGGCGTTCCTTGCTAAGAGTGAGAATTTGTATCCACTGTTCTGCGTTGACTCAGGAGCAACTGGTCTGCAGATGTGAAAAAGCACATCATAAGGAAGCACGGCGGCCGGGGCAAGGTGGAAGTGCTCACTATCCAGGAGGCGAGTATAACAATTAAGGAGTATCTGCTACGCAAAGGGCAGATTCGGAGTAATGGCCAAATCACTCGCTGCTTAGGCAGCACAACGAATGAAGAGGTGAGACCTTACATAACTCTGTACTACATTGTGTGCACGCACTACACGATGTGTCGTATTATGGCCCGACTGATTGTAAAGCTATGTGCGTCATCGACTCTCAGATCGCTATTACCCCGGTCACTGGCTTCATACCCACTGAATGCTTTACTCGCACCTCCTGCAGCACAGGCGCCTCGTCGTTCCCGCCTTCTGCCATCTTCGTATTTGGCACTATTTGAGAAGACGCGTCTCTCCTAGCACCTATTACAGAGTGTAATTTTACTTGCAAGCGAATTATCCTACTAAGAGTTCACGGACGTCTGCTTCGCGTGGTTTCGTCCAACAGCATACCTCATTGATGCACAAATGCCTTATTTTCTGGGTGTAGGTGGTGGAGCCAGAAAGAGCACAGGGGTCATTAGTGTTGGAGCCTCCCTCGAGAGATGACATTGCAACGGCACCACTGGCTTCTCAGTCCCCATTGCCCTCCCCACCATCGATGCTGGTGACGCAGCCGTCGTCACTGTCATCACAGAACGAGGCGGACACATCGAAGCATCGTCGGAAGAGTCGAGCACCACGGCGCTTGGTGGTGGATACGCTGAGATTTCAGGAGTGACAACGAAGGTGCAGTCGCCGATGAAGAGAATCACCAAAGTGCAGTCTGAGCAGCACGTTTAACTGCGATTAAGGCAGGACAGAAGCCTGATGCCACTTACTTCTACTTTTGCTATTTATTCCTTAGGCTTCCGCAGGGATAATGCCGTCATTTAACCTTGTAGTTTTTTTGCTATTTATTAATTAAACCGCTAATTGCTGCAGTCATGTGAAATTTGCTTTGATGCCTCGAGAAGTTAACGTGGTGCTTAGGTCGGCAAGCAATGCTTTGGAGGTTCTTTGGTTGGCATTTGGGTTTTAGTGATCATCTTGTGGTATAGACGGGGCATGAGATTACCAGCCAAAGCTCTTTCTGTGCAAACATTGAGGATGCAGGTACGCGCACTATCAAAGCACTGCTATGGTAATGACTTGGTTCTAATGGCTCATCACTTGCTTGAGCTCGACTCCCTGCGGCCTTCCCCAAAACGTTTTTTCGCGAATTAGTTGAGTGAGTGCAGCAGTGGAACCGAGTGGAGGAGATGCTTGATGCACCATCAATCCCTCAAGTTGGTGTTTGTCGCCCAGACCCACTGATCACTTAATGTGTTTGCTGCTAATTGCAAACCCGCCATTCATTCATCTCTCACTTTACATTTTGTGCAGATCCGGCCTCCTTGTGCGCACAACGAATGTTAGCCAACGTTATTTAAGCCTCTTCTCCTCCATCCTCACCACATTACAATGCATTGCCACAAATAGAATGTGTGTATATTCATCAATGTTTCATGGTGTCTCATGCTTCTGCGTTCATAGGTAGGGAGCAAAAGCTATCCCTACTTGTGAGCTGCGTATTCGTTCACTGTGAAATATCGCACTATACGAGGGCTCCTAGTTCCACAACATTCGTTTGTTCCCAAAAATAAGGCGAAGACATTTGTGCAGGTTGCAGGATTAATAAGTGCTGCATTGATAACAACAATGCAAGCTCCACAGGCTGAAAGTTTTAAAAGAGTTACAACGACCATCGAAATTAAGCGTACGATACAATGATGTATCATCAGAACTGGCATTTTCCCAAGACAAATAGATGAAGATGGATTGTTCCTAGTGCAGCAGGTCTCTTTAAGCCACGCCGGCTAATGTTCTAAGCTAACCTAATTGCCTAATATTTGGCGGCAAGTTTGTTAGATGTAAGGAAAGAAATCCGAAAGTAAGGATAACAGCTTTGAATTCAGTGCGAAGTGGGTGTATTAGTTCACGTTCTCGCTAACTTTCCTTTAAACATAATCTTTTGGAGGATTATAAATTAATTGGTTTGGCTGAATATTAGGCTTTGCCGTGACAAACTTTTTGAAATTGCGTAATATATTGCCAATTAACCCATATTCTTTCTAAAGTCTACTCTTTCTTACTTATGCTGCCGTCTGTATATCATGCAAGGAATGCCATGGTCCACGAGCGTCGACGGGTTGACGCTTCCTTCAAACGTAGGTACAATGGAATACCGAAAACGTGCAGTGTATGTCGGAGGCGAAATGCCGACTTCACGATAACTTTCATCATTTACACCTGCTTTCGCATTATTCCCATCGCGGCTCCATACAATACACAGCCATACTAACAGAGCTCTCCACTTTTCATCAATATCCTTTCAAGATATCGCCCCAATGGTAATGCAACCAGCCCTAGAGCGATAGGCAAATCTTCTAGACTTTAAGGCATTAACCACGAGTTGTAATAAACATGGGAAGCATGTAAAATCGGCATGGGTTGCTTAATTACGACGTTCTCACCATCAGTAAAGAGGTTTTTGAAGCACATTAAGGACGGAGACTGGCGTGCTTGACCTCTATATAATCCTGCTGAATTTGTTCTGCAGGGAACTTTCAGTCGACGAGACAGAGAGAATGCACAGAGATGGTAAGAGGACCATGTGGACTTATCAATAATTTACTTATATCAGGAAGCTGGCATGCAAATGATGCATTCGTCCGTTCATGTGTTTTCTTTGCGGATTCTGCTTGTCATTGAGAGGGTGAGATGTGGGATGTCAAGTACTGTTCTGCTGAAGTCGACATCATCTGCATGAATGGTCGATACGCTGCCAACAATTTAAGCCTGTGGATGGCGGATGTTCCCCTTGTTCAATTTGCCCTGAGTCGTATAAACTCAGAGTGAAAGGTTCTTACAATTAATATTAACTATTTTGATAGGCTTAACTTTTGATAGGCTTGAACATTCCAAAGCGTAGTGCATCGCACTGGCAAAATTAGTTCTTAATCCAAACTCTTTCCAACCCGACTCCATTACTGATCACGAATCGATTTGCCACGCAACTTTAAAATACAAAAACGCTTATATTCCACGTGATGATTAGCCTCGGCTAGAATAATGCCGCTCCTAATGGCATGGGCTATCATCCACCTACTGCACAATGCTGCCGAAACATAGTTTGAACTCCCAAAACTAATCTTCATGGCCAAAAGTGCAAATTAATTTCTATTTAACTCAGTATTTCCTTATTAGGCTCTGCAGTACCAAAACATTGTTGACACTTGTGAAATGCACAAATGAAATCCTGGTCATTCATGGAAACGGAAGTATGTTATAGGACCCCAATACCCTATTTGGCTGCAATCAAGCTAAACAGGTAAACTTCAACCACCTCTACCGTGTCACAAAAACACGAAGTGTGTTAGTGAAGAAAATGGCGTCATTCGCCCTCACACTTACCTTTACACACAAACTGATGCTGGTTTAGGTGGTGTCTGGATTATTTGCACGGCAATCAGATTTTGTGCAACAAACACAAGGCATCGGCTCAAATAAATCCATAACTCATTCGAGTTGGATGTTTGTACTTCAATGAAGTGCATGACGTTGCGAATGCAAACCTTCATCAAGCAGGTGATGGAAAGTGCTATTCTGTCTGTTTTTGTGGAATTTTGAGTTTAATTTGCCACTTGGCTGTATAGACGCACCGGACGCTCATGCCCTCATTCGAACCTTAAGTAGTATTCTCCTCTTTTAATGTCGAGTCTGCTAGAAAGCGATGAAAACAATAGCCTGGGTAATGGAGAATCAGTAAGGTCCCCGTTCAAATGCCGCATTACATAAATCTACTTTTCGATCAAGTGTGAGCGAATGAGCTGATGTCTGTCAATTTAACTCAAAAAGACGTACTGCTAGCCATAAACTTTAAAATCTTTGTTACAATGATTGCATTCAGCGAATCAAAAATGAGGCGATCCAAAGAGTCGCCAAAAAGTGTGGCGCCTACCCGTCTTTCTCACTTTTTCAAATAAGAATTCCGTCTTACCTGCTCCTCAGTTACATCGCAAGGTGTCATGGCGCATTGTGCCGAGAGGACTAATCGCAACCAAAATTGCCACACAGCTTTCATTGTGTGGACAAACATACTTGGGAACACAATGCTCACGCAAGCGTGCAGGAAATAAGGACAGACGAATGGCACAAGCTATCATGCCACATCTATCGAATCAGGATGCATGTCTGCAAACAAGTGCATTGTGCAGATTCTCATCATTTACAAGAATTTCTTTAAGTAACTCATTTCAAATGCGAGAGAAGCAACCCCGTCATCATGATTCACGTCCTTTTACTAGCCCTTTCTACTTGATGCATCATTGACTCACCGTTCTTCCGAGTCCTGACTTGCAGCGACATATCAGAGCAAAATGTCCCTCTAACTCAATCTTATATACGTTTGCAGCATTGTTTCGTGAAGAGCAAACACGCCGTATAAGAGTACTACCTCCTCAATCCTCTTTTAAGGCAGAAGGCAAATTGCATTCGTAGGTTTCATAACCTCTTTTGCAATATGGACTTGCGTATGTTTCGATGTAAAAGCATGGCTCCTAACAAAGTTGAGTGATTCATAGACCATTGTTGAAATTCTGTAAAACAATCATCGCTACTGCTTTACTGACTGCTTTCAATTTGTTTAGCTGATTAGTCTTCTATCGTATAAATTAATATTAGTCCCACTGACTAGTAAGCGATCTTTCTTTCGTTGATAACGGCAGTACACTTTTGCGCTTTCTTTTATTCCCAACATAACATGCCATGCGTGGTGACGGGGGCAACAGCTGCAATGGAAGCAAATAACGGATCACAGATCGTTTACGCTATTTGCAGTGGGAAGCTCAGCGCCGTAGCCAACCATATTCAGAAGTGATGAACATCCGTCATTCGGATAACCTTAGTACTCAATGGATGATCTTATAAATAAATCGATTTTAAGCAATGCTGCAGACTCGGTGGGTCAAATAGTGCGGCATTAATTGAAAGAAGTAGGAGGAACGTTGTTTCACTCCAGGCGTCACGTGTCACGTGTTGGAACGATTGATAGTCCGCAGGGCTTCCGGCTACTCACCCAGCTATCCCTTGTAGTTGTCAGTGCGGGACATGCAAGTCAGGCAGCAACGAGGATCATGGATCATTTGTAAGACATGCTTGACCATATACACGCATAACTCCAGATAAGAATCCAATTAGGAAAGCGTTCAGTGCAAAATATCGTCACAGTTCTTCGCAACTGAGCATACCGGACTAAAACTTTGGTCTTTTAACTAGCTGCGAATGCATGAAGTGAGGTCCATCGTGTCAACTCAGGGAAGAATGCCGCTCTACGCCAAACTCCAACAGTTTTACTTTTGTGAAGTCATTCCACACATGTTTGTGCCATTGACAAGTGAATAATGAAACCTCCCGAAGAAACGCTTTAAAGCGCAGACCCGATTTGAAAACGTTATTAGAATTAAGGGCATTTGCCTTCAACTGTGAACACTAACTCCGATCCACATCTCGCTTCAGCTGGCAAGCTTTCATTGACTGGGAGGAAATGGATTATTAGTGGAAGAAATGAGAAGGGGAAACATGACTGTACTCCACCCAGTAGGGCAGAATTGCTCCACAATCTGCAGTTTCCTTCACAAAAGAATTGAATTGGCCTCTTCGTAGAGTTGACCATGGAAATAAAAGGGAATGGTCTCGTAGTAAATAGAATTGCGCGAGGTCACATGGCGGAGCGTGGATATGTGTTTTCATAGTGGAGCAAATGCCTGTAAAGTGGACAGAAACACAGAGACTTAGCCCAGACTGAAATCCGACTCTGTTAAATCTATTTATTTTGTCAGTGGCGTGAGGAAGATGGGCACAGAGGCGTTCCAGATTGCTCAAGACTATGGGCGCTGCTTCCATAAAGCCTTCTTCGACATCAATGGAAATGCACTGACGAGATCAGCCTTCCCCAGCTCACCTCGTACCAGGGCGGCTGCTGGAGATTACCAGTTTCGCGGCACCTCAGATGTTACTGATTTCGTCTACTAGAAATGGTGCTATTTCGTATTAAAATAAAACAGTGTGCGAATCAGTGATTTCCTCATGTGCCTTAACGAAGATAATTTTCAAGTGCAATGCGTTGATGAAGCATGGGCAAATGCAGAACAGAATTCAGTTGAGTCATATAAGCCAGGTAGGATGAACATCTGTAGTTCTGTTAGCAAAGATCTTCACCAAGGTGGTGCTTCTACCGTTTCAGCACAGAGGTAAATTCTGTGGGCGCATAGCCATGATGTCCAAATTCTGATTCTATATGCCCCATCGATACATCAAGTGTTGTGAAAATGCACAAGACATGAATTTTCGCATCGAAAGTGTGGGCATAACCAACTACCTATAGGATTGTTGACAGCTTCGAGATGCAGCGTGAACTATCCTTAAAAATGGGTTTCCATCTATGTTCGTGATATTTGTCGTTCTCTATCCGCCAAAAGTAGGGCTGCACAACGTAAGTGTAAAGTGTCGGTTTTGCGTGCGCAAATGCAAAAGATTTTTGCTCACTTTTTTTAACTCGCTTTTCTTCTCTGCGCTTTGCACTTTATATTTCTAATTAATACCATTTCTAACAGATTTTGGAAATGGGAGGATTTGAGCAGTTCTCTGTCTCAAAGGCTGATGACAACAACTTCGTTACAAGATTCTCATTCGCATTTCTTATATTTTGTGTGGAGTCTCACTAACACGGCCAATCTCCGAGACTTCAAGGAAACTGAGTTCACGTTCAATCTCTCCTGATTGGCTGCGACTACGTATGGAGGCGCACTAACCACGCTTAGCATCACTCAGAGACCATGGTCGATCACAGCCTATAAATATGGGTCACCGGGGTAGTCGAATGATCAGGTAGTCTGCACTATGCAGGCAAGTAGACGTCTGCAACGATCCAATCACTAAACCCACACGCCAGAATAAAATGACATTTTTGAAGAGGATAGGCTATTCAGTGACCGCTAAAGGCTTGCGTGGACCGAGAGTAGGCACATTACTGCCAATTCATAGCAAACGCCCTCTAACCACTTTCTGCGCGATAGCTCTTACTTTTCTCATATATTCTTACAGCTATACCTCCACTGTTCTTTGACTCAATGTAACGTTATCGGCACTCTTTAGCTTGGAGTGGACTGCTGCCATGTGTTTCGTTGCCTCCAGCTTCCAGTTGGTGCGATTATCACAGACAGCGCACTAAAAGGGCTTCGACTAATCTGATTTATTAGCCATTTGTGCACCGATTGTGGCTTTACCCCATACGCACTTGGTATACTGCATCTCACTTTCCCTTGTTCTGGCTCTCCCATTCTCGTCGCCATGCTCCACTAACTCATCCCAGTTGTAGGTGTTGGAGGAGCATACGAGACACTAGTGGCGAAGACGTTCTTCCTCACACCGGTAGTACGCATCCGCATTAGTACTTTGATTCTGTTTGGCCGTTGAGAGATATAACATCTCTAAACAACCGACTAGGCAAATAAACGATCGTCTTTGTCTTGCGCATGCCATACACCCACTCAAACACACATTTTCAGGCCCGTGTATTGGAAAATGCTCATGGCCAACGTCAACCACAAAAATGGATTTACTTCTCATTTAGTTCAGCACTTATTCTCAGGAGTAGTAGATAGGAAGATCATAAAAGGGTTGAGTCGCTTCTTATAAATCTCTACCATAAGGGAGTGACGTCGGACCGGTTAAAGTACTTACAGTGCTCCCTTTGTGGTTATTGCACCAAATGAAGGGTGGACACAACGAAACACATAGCGATAGCCCACCCCAAGCTTGGTGGGGTAGGCGTTGCCACGTTGAGCCAAAAGACAGCGGAGGCATCGCTGCTAGAGTACATGAACAAAGTAGAAGCTATTGCGTTGAATGGAAATGAAGGGACTATGTTCGACTTGTTATCGTTCTGTCTGTGGCAACAGGTAAGTACATTCTTGTGGCGCATCCACTGTTTCGTCTCAATGTAAGGCAACTGGTCCACGGATATGAAAAGCTCATCAAAAGAAAGCACGATGGCCAGCAAGGGTGGAAGTTACGAAAGGGACAGATTGGGAGCATTGGTCACATTGTCACAAGAGTCGAGTATCACGGCGCCTGGTGGTAAGTACCTTAAGCTCTCAGGGTGACAACGACGATGCAGTCGCTAAGTCTCGGTCGCCAGCCTTGAAAAGAACCCAACGCGATATCCACACCGACACGAGATGAAGAGAATGATGAGTTCCGACGCCACGTCACAGAAGGAGATGACCCAATACATTCGATTCCGCGTTGGCAACGACATCACCTGAGTAATTTGCAGGTTAGAGATTCGCAGACGCTTTATAGCATTTGTCTGCTTCGTGATTCTTACATGGCAAGCGAAAGGTAAATGTCTATCTACGTTGTCACGATTTCGGTATTTTCATAGTTTTGCGGACGGTAATATAACACAAAGCGATAACTGACAAAAGGATGATGTGCTCCCGGTTTTGAATGCAGTGGGTGTAGAAGTGAAAATTGGTCATAGACCTCTCCAACAGCAGTTGACTTGAATTCCGCAGCCTGTTGTGTTTGTGCATAATCAGTCGCTTTTGACCGATGGTTCGGGTCGTCTTTGAATACGTAAAGAAACGTCACCATGAAGGTGAAGACAGGATTTCGGAGAAGACCAATGTCAACCTGCTAAAACTAGAAAATAAAGAAGAGATGGTATTTGGTTTCGTCAGACTTTTCTATTTGGCGTTATTGTGGCAATCGAAATTAACAGAGCACTCTTTCGACACCCGTGTAGACACTCGCACAGAGCTGGGCCGCTGTGATGTGACGTGAATCTGATTGAACGGACAAACTAGAACGGCTTAGTTTGGGACAAAGTAGACGTGCTTCAGACTACCAAATCTGCAAAACCGCTTTCTAGAGAACATGAGTGAATGTTCGCTCACTAAAAACATGTGTTCTGAACATCTGACAACCCCAGAATTTGTTCTTACAGGAAATGGGATCGCATTTCTTCTCTGCCACTGCACCACAGATAGGTGAGCAGACCCTCATGCCCTGCCAGCAATCCTTACTACTTCTGCATGCATAGCATACACTCCATCCGAGTGGTACCCGACTCCGTCCTGCAGTTAATCACAAATCGCCTCGGATCGTGTCTGTTCGTAGCTATAATAGGTGGATGTTAAAGGGTATTACGCTCCTGCTGTTTTGCATTAGTTTGCCTCTATTTTAACAATTACAAGACAAACACTGATTCACTTCTTGCTTTAAAGCTCCACTGAATTGCAGCATGAATACGGTTGATTAAAAAAAGCATGAAGAGGATACTGTCTTGGGAAAGCGGGCTCTTTCAGATCAGCCTGTCTTCGTTTTCCTACAAATCAAAATGTTCCGTGAACCAGCGCTGCAGATGTTGCAGTTACCTAAAAAGAGAAACAATCTGTGGTTTCAGACAGGTTTATAGAACCATAATCTTTTCGTGGGCGCATGAAAGGTAATTAACTGCTAAAAGGCGCAGAGTTAAACTTACTTACCTAGTTCCTGTTTCGAGCAAATTCAGTTGACTCGGAAGTTTTGAACATGTGGACAAGCAGTGTTGACTTTAATTGGACTGCTACTTAAAACAGCGCGAAGGGATGAATGTGGAAGATTACTTGCCTAGTCTACTTCCATCCACACATGCACTCAACGTCTTGGGAACAAAGTTGGGTACTCTCCCACACTGTACGCAAACCCGGCAAATGTGCTATTCACTCACAAAAGTCGTTCTATATCTTGGGCTGCTCTTGGTGTAGGGCTAGAGGTTGGACAAATCACAGACTTACCAAGCATTCTCCCACAACTGTGATCACTAGAAGAAAAGGAAGTAGGAGGTGTGATACGACCTGGCAAAGCCAGATGGGCAAAACACTGGCCGGGATAGAGGCATCCGTATCAACTAGGCGTTTAAATTGCTGGCACTAAGAAGGTGTTTCTCAACAAAAATGTCCTCTGTTAGTGAAAGCGTACATGGCAGTAGGTAAGCTGGTAAACATATGCTGCTTACATAGCACTAAATTTCCAAAGGATGAAGAAGTTTTGCTGATACAATTTCTCACTTAAGATCCACACCAGAGGCGAAAGTATGAGGATGAAGCTCGCTAATTGGCAGTCCATCTTTGCACAAATGCATGTTGTATGTTAAGAAAAGAGACAGTCATTCCTTTTAAGGGAAACCTGGTGCCGATTTCATGTCGTTTGTAGGATCTCGCATTTGTTATCAACGAAGAGATGGCAGGGTTAGGTGGTGTGCGAGGACAGACAGTTGGACTGCAACCAAGTCATGTGCCATGTACCGTAAGAGGAAAAAGGGAAAGATGGGAAGTACCCTTATGACCCCTAGAAGAGTACAAATGATTTGTAAGTTTTGGTCGGTCAGTGTGAAAAATGGAATGTACCCTAAATGCAAAACTTCATTTCCCACCCAGAAACCTGTATGCTATACAAACGAACAACAGCGCAGAGTCAAAAGAAAGTGAGATAGGTGTTAGCGAGCTCTAGAATATGTAATATTTACTTGGATCCACCTTTTTAAGAAAAGCAAGCATTTTCACGTGAGCTTCCGAAAACATTTGGAGAAGGAGAGGTCCGTAGTAGAAGGGAAGGCGGACAATCTTGCATAAGTCCACAATTTAGAGCATAAATAAATTAGTCGCGACGCCTCCCAATATGATAATTTGCAAAGCACTCAATTCACGACTTATCCGTAAATGTGACCTTATTCTCATCGCCGTGTAAAACATCCAGAAATCATACATGAAAGGAAGTATTCAGTCGTGGCAAGAGGCGACCACTTTCATAATCAGAGTGTAGGAGTGGGATGGCAAAGAAAGGAATTGGAGATTGGGACATAAGAAGAGGAGGTTCGTGAATTAAGCAGTCAACATCGAAAAATCCGGAAGCATGACTTAAAGCAAAGCTGTGAACTTCATTGCATTCGATCCTGGCTGCACTGATGACCAGAATCGGTAAAGTAAGGAACCGTCTTGACGTGCACTTCTAAATGAGTGGCAGGGGAGTTTAGAAGAAGGGTGCCACCAGTTTTGTCCTGTAGGTATTGGATCACCTGAATCGCATACCAACGCGGTATCCTACTGTCTTAAATTCAATAGTGCGAAGAGAGAGTAGAGTTAATTATAAACAAAGCCCTGTGTTTCTTTTACAGTTTAGGCTTTGCCAAGCAGAATTTGGCGCTAAATTAAATTGCGAAGGTGAACGATTCGCGGACATTAAGTCGGCAATGGTGCAAAGTACAGCATCAAGTAGCTTCGTAAGTTCACTCATAGCGATGGTCACGTTTGTGTTGGTTTCATTGACACACAAGAACTGCTGTGGGTGTGAAGGACAAGGCACAAGAAGGCTAATCAACACCGCAATGCTTGATAATGTCAAAATGGGGTTGTTGGCAAAAGTGGCCATGAGAGGGGTGCGTACATCTGCGTTCACTCTAGATTGCGCATTTCGAGATGTACGCGTGTTGAAAATGCATGTGTTGAATGCTGAAGCAACTCGCGGTTATACATAACTGAAGTGTGTGACTCTGAATCGTGGCGTCGCTGATGATTGCGATCAATCTGCGACTGCTGAAAATGGTTGCAATTTGAGAAGGTGTGGATGTAACTAGATTAATAGCTAGTTCTAGGCGGTTATAGCATCGATAGCATCACATTAACACGCAGGCTACACTCCCGTCTTCAGACACTACTTTTGTTTAATAGTTGGTGGCTTCTAGATAGTGTGCATTATGACACACTTCTTCCAGAATGGAATTTGCCTCTTTCAACATCCAGAGCATCATATTCTATGCCTCGAATTTCGACTTAGTCAATGAGAACAGTTTCCAACAGTGGTGATAATTGCATCCAGAATATGCTGATGGGTAGTGTAGGACTTGTGCAGGATGGTTGGTACATTTTGGCTTCGTGTGCTTTAATCTTTGGCTATTAAGATTCATTCAAGCTAAATATTACAGATATAGAAGTTTTATTTTATTCACATTGTTTAGGGTTTTACTTGTATTGACTATGGCGCCCAAAGTTTAGTGATTCAGTACTCACATTCACCCAGTTTTTCTAGTAGGTCTGCGTGTGGGAACAGACAAACACATCCATACCGACAACTCACTAAACTAAATTTCTTTGAAGCATTGCACAAATGTTGGCGTTCTTGCCACAGATGAATCAGGTGAAAATGTCATTTCGCCGTTGCATTGATGTTGCCTTTGACCACAACCAAACTCGCCTATAGATGTGAAGAAATGCGTCCTTCAGATCGATACAACTTCACACTCTCGAGAAGAAGCGGAAAGCAGGGCATTCCTACACCGCACACGTGCCTTAAGTCTTTCGCGAATTGCCAGCGAATGTGAGGTAAGACTAATCCTGACATTTGCGAATGGGAGAGAAAAGTAGGTGGTAATGTATACAACCAAAGCAATGAACTGGATCCAACGACTTGTGTGGACTAGCTGATCCCATCACCGGACACTGTCTTGCCTCGCATATTTCTGTGACATGCTTACCGATTGAATCCAAATACCAGCAACGAGCGTTTGAAAGGAATCGCAGTAGACCAGCTTGATACCAAGTAGTACGGAAGACAACGAAACTTCGTCTGGAAGTACTCAAGTGAATCAAGGGCCTTTGGTATAAAATGATTTGTTCTAAGCATCAGTCTGCACTGCCATGTGCTTCTTCCTTATCAGTGAAATTTAAACGATGGTTTTGACATGCCCTGTTGTTGTTGGAATGGAAATAAATTTGGATAAAGAAAGTTATTGCCTCGCTACCTTGCAGATGCTGAGACCACATCAGTTTCCACAGACTGGGAGTTATATCATTTTTGGTTATGGGTGGGTTGCATTTTGTCAACCCTGTTGGCTTAGGAGTCTGGTGATTTCGTTTTCCACTATCGACACGCTTCTTTGAAGTTGGTGTGTAGTGGCACGCAAACCACGCACTCACATACACCCCAACCTCAATGACCTATTTTCCTAGAAGGAGGAGACTAATCCACGTGCTTAGGAGACATACGAATTAAGCCGAAGTGTCACGCCGCCCCGCTCGTTGACATTGCCACCATCCACAACCAAATAAGCTTGCGTATGTAAATAAGCGCAGTCTTGAAATTGCAACTTTGCATAATAGAGGAAATAAATGGGAGTCAAGAGAAGCTCACATCCTGAAACGTACCTCTAATCGCATGAAGATCATTGGGTTAAATGAGGCGAAGATAGCGAAAGTGCTTACAATTGCAAAAAGTGCAAATACCAAATCACAGCGCTTGCTCAGTGATAAGATAAATACACACGGAGATGGTCAAACAAATGCCGCCAATTCCCCGACATAACGTGCGTGGTTTGTGCGATCTCATCACCTGATGTTGTCCTGCATTTCACTTCCCGATTTTCGTTTAATAATTTGTAGTTTCGAATGACTAGTGATTCACGTCTGACCACACTGTCTCACCGTAGAAACGATGCTATGTAGAAGTGGCAATCATGGCAATTACGACATAAGACCAACAAATGAAGCAGGTACGCCGGTGTTAAGTTATAACAAGAAGCGACATTTGAGGTCCCAACTCCCTCAAGCGCACTATAAGTCTGTCGTCTTTCCCAACTGCTGTATGGTAGAGACAGCCAGTCTAGTACTCATGGTAGACCACATATCTCCAGTCATGAGTCAATGCACCCACACTTCTACATCGCTGCATTTCTGTCATTTATTGTTTTGACATTGAGCAGATAGTTCTGCCTACTTGGAGTCAATTCACTCCTCATTCGACACTGTGAATCACCAGCTGTGTGTATGCAGCTGCTACCAACAGGACAAAGCGACAGCAGTCCAGTGTTTTGCACGTATTCTATAAAGTTGTTGCGAAATGAAAGAGAGGTTAGGAATGGGTGAGGAGAGACATTTAGAATTGGGTGAGTGGTCGATGCTGAGCTGAAGAACTTAGTGGTGGATGAGAGAGAGTGATTAGTAGAGGGAGACAGAGAAGGAATTCGGCATTAAGTTAATGATTGATGCTTAGCGTGGGAGTTCAGTGGTGGTAGAGAGAGAGATAAACAGAGAGCGAGAAGGCACACCTAGCTATGGGTGAATGATCAATATTGAGCGTGGCATTTCAGAGGTGGTAGAGGGAGAGGAGACATATAGCATTGTCTACGGGTAGATTTTGAGAGCATGTGCATAGTGGTGGTGGCGTAGAGATAGAGATAGAGATAAAGAAGGAGTGAGAACAAACAGTTATCATTAGCTAAATGATTGAATTTGTGCACCTGAATCAGTTGATGGTGGAAAGTGTGAGGGCTGAAATGAAAAAGAGAGGGAGGAGACATCTAACATTGCTTAAATGATCCATGTTGATTGCGTGAGTTCATGAGTGATGGAGGGAGGAGACATTTGACATTCGGTGAATGGCCGACGCTGAGCGTGTGAGTTCAGTAGTTGTTGAGAGAGGAAGGGATGTTAAGGGAGATGGAGGGGAGACGTTTGACAATGGATGAATGATCGATATTGAGCGCGTTAATTTAGTGGTGGTGTGGAGGGACAGATCAATGTAGAAAGAGAGATGAGGCACTTAGCAATTGGTGAGCGTTCCATTGTGAGTGCGTGAATTTAGCATTAATATACGCAGAGATGGAAATTGAACGGGTGAGTTCAGTATTAATGGATGTTTTGAGAGATAAAGAGGGTAGATATTCAGGTTGTCGTTGTTTTACTGGTTATTGAGATATGGCCAGAAAGAAAGGGGGGAAAGAAGGTATTTGGCATTTCTTTATTGGCCGATTATGAGCGCGTGTGATCAGTGATCTCGTAGTGAGGGCATTGGCTGAATGAAGTTGAGCCATTGGTTTATTGGTGGTGACAAGAGATAGAGAGACTATATCTAGCATTGGGTAATTAATCCATGTTAAGCGCTTGACTTTGGTGGTGCTGGTGGCAGAGCGATTAATAGAGAGGAAGGCCGAGACATCTAGCAACGAATTAATCATCCATGTTGGGTGCGTGAGCTTGATAGTATTACGGAGGGAGATAATCGATAATCGATGAATAAACGATGTTGAGCGCGTGATTTTATTGGTGATGGAGAGGGACTGAGATGGATGTAGGGAGAGATAGAGGGTAGTCATTTAGCATTTGGATAACGATCTCTATTGGGCATGTTGTTGCGCTTGTTGTTTTTCATCATATCTGTCAGACCTCCTGTCTTTGTGTGAATTTTGTATTCCATGCTAAACCCTTCGGAGTGCCTGGTACTACTTTTCGTTGCGTGTGTAATTGTGTTCCACGATGCAAACAGCTGTGGTTTGCTGAGTCGCCACGGCCGTAGACTGTAAAATTGTACCCGCTTCTCACCCGACAGTGCATAGCAAATGCACGTAACTTTAAGGCAGTGAACAATGAAGGGAGGCTTCCAGGCAGATAGGAAGATTTTGAAGTTTAAATGGGAGAAAAGAGCACACATTTACTGAGCAAAGCTATTACAGGGGTCGATGGATCCATCACTTTGTCATTTGTACCAATATTAACGACAATCCAATCGCAGCTAAAACACAAAAGCAAGTCCAGATCTAGACACTTAGAAAATAGTGATTAGATTGCAATCAAATTTTATGGGGTGGTGAAAAACCTATATCCGTGCTGCATTTGTGAAATTGTTAGGAACCAATAAGGTTTCAAATGAACAAATAGGTTTAGATATGCGGCATTTTAGGATTGATGTATTTAGCCGTTTGTGGTAAAATAAGGGGTATCGATCTCTGCTACCACCAATCCTACTGGTACTACATATATAAAACCAGGAAACTTAACGTTGTTAACGCAGACATTGGCAAGTGCAATAGAAGTGAGTAAGTCGAAATTGAACCCACCAGATCAACTTACCAAACGACGTTGCTGTTCAATTGCAAAAAAGCATTTAATTACCACAAGTTTTATGCGTTAGTACAAAAAAAATAAACAAGAGTAGGCTTATGATTTGTCAAACTGCTTAGAAGCGCAAAAGAATTAAGGTGAGGCCTAAGGAACAGAGGAAATGGGTGCCTTGAAGTAACAAGCTAGCGTGTTTAAGGAAGACCAAATGCTTAGAAGTTGTGCATTTTAAATAAAAGTTAGGGAAGCATCAGTGTGGTATACAATTCAGTTTAGTCTCGTCAGGTGGGAATTCGCGCAGCGCCTTCATGCTCTGATACAGGCAATTGGCACCCAGTTTGGCATCACAGTTGATTTTGGTAATTTGACTAGCCCAAGGAAATAGGATGTGTTCGCCTTTTCGCTAGAAGCTAACACAAAAGCAGTAGCTTCGCCATATTGGCTTGCTAGTTTACAAGACGCGAGAACACAGGCGGTGCCAATAAATTAGTGAAATAAGCACTTACGCAAAGATGGCGCTGAGGCTGGTAATGGGGTTATGGGAGCTGCCGTGGTTATTTCTCCTAAAGCAAATGTTAAGTGAAGTACATTCATTACTACTGAGATTGATTCAACAAAATCGTGAGTTTACACAAGATTACTTAGGTTGCTGGTCTTGAGGCATATTTGTGACAAGTCATCAATAGCTTACAAAGCACTGTCTTGGGCGAAATAGGGACGGTGCAATTTAGAACTCAAAAGATGTTTGAGTTATAATTCGAGATTGAATGAACTGACACAACTTTAGAGATCAAAGGACTCTCTCCTTACTTCATTCTGAATCCTTAACGTGCTATGCTTTATTAACAAACTGACTTACTTTGTGCTCCTCCATACTCTAAAAAGCGGAACGCAACATAAAAACCCTAAACCATAAACCAGGTGGTGGTAAGGCCCAAAGGCAATCACAGACAGCATGAATTGCAGTGATTTGGAGTAGAACAGATCATATAGAAGAGGATTAATCGGGAGAAGTCGCATGCCGCGTAATGCTTACTATCGCATTCCGCCACTTCAGGCGATATTCCACTCTGTGTGTAATCGACGGTCACTGTCAAGTACGATCCTTCTCCCATCCAGAAGAAGGTGTCACGTTGTGCATCAGGTCGCCGCTCAAAAGTTCCATTAAATATCCTCAAATCGGAGTCCTTGTCTTTTATCATGGTGGCTGATAACATTAAAAATCCCTCTTCGTTTTGGTAAATTTGCGTCAAGTGCAACGTTTCATAAAATGTTGGAAACTTGTTTGAAGAAGTGTTGAAGTAAGAGCCTGTTTCACCCAGCTCCTTTGTATCATCTAATCCTCGTTGTTGCGATAAAAAAGCATAAAGTTGTTTTTTAAAATGCAAGTGTCCTGGACTTACTGCAGGAGGCGTTGCCTTTATATACAAGCCTAACTCCTTTCCAAGCGCAGGTATCTTTTTCGTTTACGAAAAGAATGGCCTGTTTTAGAATAGAAGCGGTGTTTAATAAATCAGTACTACGTAAGAGGTGTGAAATAAGTGAGACGTAGTTAAAAGTAAGCCTGGAGTTTAAATCGCTCACCCATTTATCGCTCTCTGCTCCTTGAACAGCAAATGCTACTTGAAAAGTGTCCTGTCCTTGGACAAACCGTGAAAACGGGAAGGAAGTCATCAGATCCACACCACCTTACATATAAGCAGAAAAGATGCGTTCACTTTTTTGCATTACTCAAAGCAGATCTAATGATTCGACGGTTTACTAGTAGCAAATAATGGGATACCTGCTCTGGGTTGTGAAAATTTGCAGTTGGGCACAAAGTACGTGATTGATATCAACTTCGGATCGGGGCCACGCTCAATGATTTCAATCTTTTCTTGTTTAGTCACGTTTTTTAAGGTGATGATGGCTTCCCCTAGATTAAAAGCAATGCCAGGAGGATGAAAGACAAAAGCTGCATTTATTTGGATTGCAAATTAACTCACTTTGTGCCAAAAGTCAATTTTCATTTCGGCTAGTTTACATTCTAGACTGCATAAACTAGTGGTCCATTAATATGTACGTCATGATCATTTTAAGGTGATAATTTTTTTTCCTCTTACCAAGCTATAATGCAAATTTTGTTTGCAATCAACAGGCTAAGCATCCAAACCATATTTCGGATGACATCGTTTGGTAAAATGCTAAGTAACTGATTTTAATGCGTGCAGTTTCAAATAAAGGACCTAAATACCTAAACCAATTATCAAATTTTGGATAGTGAAAGGAAGTAAGTGTACCTTTGTCCCATTTACAGGGACTACCCCAATATTTGCCATCGAACAAGCACCTGCCCCAACTAATTTCCATTGCGTCGGCATATTTTGAGGTGAAAACAACTGGAACCTAAATGCAATCGAAGTAATACTGAGACGCTGTGAACAGTCAGTCTGCTTGGAGAGAGCTCAAATACAAAGTGTTACTCTCGTCTCATACGTGTCAGAAATGCATAATCTTATGCGTGAATCAAATCTGTATACCCGTTAAAGTACAGTAGTGCACTCACATAAGTCTTCTTGTACTCGTAGTGTAATGGGCATGAGAATCCAGATGGCTTTCCAATAACACGGGAACCCAACAACTTGGGGCTTGTTCCGCCTTTAAAAAGACGAGCATTACGTGACTCCTTCCATCCTAATATATTAAAATCATTTCAAAAAACGAGGTGGGGAACAGCAAAATGATCAAAAGTGGGAAATAAAGTAGAAGCATACCCAAGCAATGTGCCGCACAGAGCAGTGCCACAATCACTTCTAGCATGATTTGTGTTATCCCTTGGTGTTGTCATCGTGAATTTATACACAACCCACGCTGACCTCGTAAGACTGATTGGACCTTCTACTGCAACACAATTACCGCAATTATGAAGTCGTCATGTCTTAGAAAAGAGGCAGATTTGTAAGCACAAAAGCTATCAACGCCTTGTTCTTGCATCGTATCCGAGTAATGTGGATAAATTTGGCTTATTTTTAGCAAGGTGCTGTGATGTCATAACACTCTAGTAATTTAAGAGTTGCTGTTAAAGGGAGGCATGTAATAAGCTGAATCGATATTTTGGATGAGAACTTGTTTGTTACATAGTCTTACGTGTAATTAAGCAGTGTTTGTTGACGCGCCTCTTCCATTGGAAGATCTGGCTTCAAGCTAATCAGTTTTATTGCTTCTAGGGACTCGCCATTAAAGCGGGAGGCTGGCCAACGTCGGGTGATGCAGTCGCATACACCACTCACGTTATATCAGAGAATCGACTGCATTGGTTTGACGGTGTCCGTGCGTGTTTACCTTATCACTGAACATGTAATGTGATTTAGCCCTTCCACTTTCGCAATCAAAAGCACATTTCCAATTTTGGCCCACCCGCTCAATGTCTATTAAAATTCCCATGCAAATGTCTATGTCAATGAAACCAACACAAACGTGACCATCGCTATGAGTGAACTTACGAAGCTACTTGATACTGTACTTCGCACCATTGCCGACTTAATGTCCGCGAATCGTTCACCTTCGCAATTTAATTTAGCGCCAAATTCTGCTTGGCAAAGCCTAAACTGTAAAAGAAACACAGGGCTTTGTTTATAATTAACTCTACTCTCTCTTCGTACTATTGAATTTAAGGCAGTAGGATACCGCGTTGGTATGCGATTCAGGTGATCCAATACCTACAGGGCAAAACTGGTGGCACCCTTCTTCTAAACTCCCCTGCCACTCATTTAGAAGTGCACGTCAAGACGGTTCCTTACTTTACCGATTCTGGTCATCAGTGCAGCCAGGATCGAATGCAATGAAGTTCACAGCTTTGCTTTAAGTCATGCTTCCGGATTTTTCGATGTTGACTGCTTAATTCACGAACCTCCTCTTCTTATGTCCCAATCTCCAATTCCTTTCTTTGCCATCCCACTCCTACACTCTGATTATGAAAGTGGTCGCCTCTTGCCACGACTGAATACTTCCTTTCATGTATGATTTCTGGATGTTTTACACGGCGATGAGAATAAGGTCACATTTACGGATAAGTCGTGAATTGAGTGCTTTGCAAATTATCATATTGGGAGGCGTCGCGACTAATTTATTTATGCTCTAAATTGTGGACTTATGCAAGACTGTCCGCCTTCCCTTCTACTACGGACCTCTCCTTCTCCAAATGTTTTCGGAAGCTCACGTGAAAATGCTTGCTTTACTAAAATTGGTGGATCCAAGTAAATATTACATATTCTAGAGCTCGCTAACACCTATCTCACTTTCTTTTGACTCTGCGCTGTTGTTCGTTTGTATAGCATACAGGTTTCTGGGTGGGAAATGAAGTTTTGCATTTAGGGTACATTCCATTTTTCACACTGACCGACCAAAACTTACAAATCATTTGTACTCTTCTAGGGGTCATAAGGGTACTTCCCATCTTTCCCTTTTTCCTCTTACGGTACATGGCACATGACTTGGTTGCAGTCCAACTGTCTGTCCTCGCACACCGCCTAACCCTGCCATCTCTTCGTTGATAACAAATGCGAGACCCTACAAACGACATGAAATCGGCACCAGGTTTCCCTTAAAAGCCGCCTCCATCAAAGGAATGACTGTCTCTTTTCTTAACATACAACATGCATTTGTGCAAAGATGGACTGCCAATTAGCGAGCTTCATCCTCATACTTTCGCCTCTGGTGTGGATCTTAAGTGAGAAATTGTATCAGCAAAACTTCTTCATCCTTTGGAAATTTAGTGCTATGTAAGCAGCATATGTTTACCAGCTCACCTACTGCCATGTACGCTTTCACTAACAGAGGACATTTTTGTTGAGAAACACCTTCTTAGTGCCAGCAATTTAAACGCCTAGTTGATACGGATGCCTCTATCCCGGCCAGTGTTTTGCCCATCTGGCTTTGCCAGGTCGTATCACACCTCCTACTTCCTTTTCTTCTAGTGATCACAGTTGTGGGAGAATGATTGGTAAGTCTGTGATTTGTCCAACCTCTAGCCCTACACCAAGAACAGCCCAAAATTTAGAACGACTTTTGTGAATGATTAGCGCATTTGCCGGGTTTACGTACAGTGTGGGAGAATATCCAACTTTGTTGTCAAGACGTTGAGTGCATGTGTGGATGGAAGTAGACTAGGCAAGTAATCTTCCACATTCATCCCTTCGCGCTGTTTTAAGTAGCAGTCCAATTAAAGTCAACACTGCTTGTCCACATGTTCAAAACTTCCGAGTCAACTGAATTTGCTCGAAACAGGAACTAGGTAAGTAAGTTTAACTCTGCGCCTTTTAGCAGTTAATTACCTTTCATGCGCCCACGAAAAGATTATGGTTCTATAAACCTGTCTAAAGCCACAGATTGTTTCTCTTTTTAGGTAACTGCAACATCTGCAGCGCTGGTTCACGGAACATTTTGATTTGTAGGAAAACGAAGACAGGCTGATCTGAAAGAGCCCGCTTTCCCAAGACAGTATCCTCTTCATGCTTTTTTTAATCAACCGTATTCATGCTGCAATTCAGTGGAGCTTTAAAGCAAGAAGTGAATCAGTGTTTGTCTTGTAATTGTTAAAATAGAGGCAAACTAATGCAAAACAGCAGGAGCGTAATACCCTTTAACATCCACCTATTATAGCTACGAACAGACACGATCCGAGGCGATTTGTGATTAACTGCAGGACGGAGTCGGGTACCACTCGGATGGAGTGTATGCTATGCATGCAGAAGTAGTAAGGATTGCTGGCAGGGCATGAGGGTCTGCTCACCTATCTGTGGTGCAGTGGCAGAGAAGAAATGCGATCCCATTTCCTGTAAGAACAAATTCTGGGGTTGTCAGATGTTCAGAACACATGTTTTTAGTGAGCGAACATTCACTCATGTTCTCTAGAAAGCGGTTTTGCAGATTCGGTAGTCTGAAGCACGTCTACTTTGTCCCAAACTAAGCCGTTCTAGTTTGTCCGTTCAATCAGATTCACGTCACGTCACAGCGGCCCAGCTCTGTGCGAGTGTCTACACGGGTGTCGAAAGAGTGCTCTGTTAATTTCGATTGCCACAATAACGCCAAATAGAAAAGTCTGACGAAACCAAATACCATCTCTTCTTTATTTTCTAGTTTTAGTAGGTTGACATTGGTCTTCTCCGAAATCCTGTCTTCACCTTCATGGTGACGTTTCTTTACGTATTCGAAGACGACCCGAACCATCGGTCAAAAGCGACTGATTATGCACAAACACAACAGGCTGCGGAATTCAAGTCAACTGCTGTTGGAGAGGTCTATGACCAATTTTCACTTCTACACCCACTGCATTCAAAACCGGGAGCACATCATCCTTTTGTCAGTTATCGCTTTGTGTTATATTACCGTCCGCAAAACTATGAAAATACCGAAATCGTGACAACGTAGATAGACATTTGCCCTTCGCTTGCCATGTAAGAATCACGAAGCAGACAAATGCTATAAAGCGTCTGCGGATCTCTAACCTGCAAATTACTCAGGTGATGTCGTTGCCAACGCGGAATCGAATGTATTGGGTCACCTCCTTCTGTGACGTGACGTCGGAACTCATCATTCTCTTCATCCCGTGTCGGTGTGGATATCGCGTTGGGTTCTTTTCAAGGCTGGCGACCGAGACTTAGCGACTGCATCGTCGTTGTCACCCTGAGAGCTTAAGGTACTTGCCACCAGGCGCCGTGATACTCGACTCTTGTGACAATGTGACCAATGCTCCCAATCTGTCCCTTTCGTAACTTCCACCTCTCGCTGGCCATCGTGCTTTCTTTTGATGAGCTTCTCATATCCGTGGACCAGTTGCCTTACATTGAGACGAAACAGTGGATGCGCCACAAGAATGTACTTACCTGTTGCCACAGACAGAACGATAACAAGTCGAACATAGTCCCTTCATTTCCATTCAACGCAATAGCATCTACTTTGTTCATGTACTCTGGCAGCGATGCCTTCGCTGTCTTTTGGCTCAAAGTGGCAACGCCTACCCCACCAAGCTTGGGGTGGGCTATCGCTATGTGTTTCGTTGTGTCCACCCTTCATTTGGTGCAATAACCACAAAGGGAGCACTGTAAGTACTTTAACCGGTCCGACGTCAGTCCCTTACGGTAGAGATTTATAAGAAGCGATTCAACCCTTTTATGACCTTCCTATCTACTACTCCTGAGAATAAGTGCTGAACTAAATGAGAAGCAAATCCGGGTTTGTGGTTGAAGTTGGCCATGAGCATTTTCCAATACACGGGCGTGAAAATGTGTGTTTGAGTGGGTGTATGGCATGCGCAAGACAAAGACGATCGTTTATTTGCCTAATCGATTGTTTAGAGATGTTATATCTCTCAACGGCCAAACAGAATCAAAGTACTAATGCGGATGCGTACTACCGGTGTGAGGAAGAACGTCTTCGCCACTAGTGTCTCGTATGCTCCTCCAACACCTACAACTGGGATGAGTTAGTGGAGCATGGCGACGAGAATGGGAGAGCCAGAACAAGGGAAAGTGAGATGCAGTATACCAAGTGCGTATGGGGTAAAGCCACAATCGGTGCACAAATGGCTAATAAATCAGATTAGTCGAAGCCCTTTTAGTGCGCTGTCTGTGATAATCGCACCAACTGGAAGCTGGAGGCAACGAAACACATGGCAGCAGTCCACTCCAAGCTAAAGAGTGCCGATAACGTTACATTGAGTCAAAGAACAGTGGAGGTATAGCTGTAAGAATATATGAGAAAAGTAAGAGCTATCGCGCAGAAAGTGGTTAGAGGGCGTTTGCTATGAATTGGCAGTAATGTGCCTACTCTCGGTCCACGCAAGCCTTTAGCGGTCACTGAATAGCCTATCCTCTTCAAAAACGTCATTTTATTCTGGCGTGTGGGTTTAGTGATTGGATCGTTGCAGACGTCTACTTGCCTGCATGGTACAGACTACCTGATCATTCGACTACCCTGGTGACCCATATTTATAGGCTGTGATCGACCATGGTCTCTGAGTGATGCTAAGCGTGGTTAGTGCGCCTCCATACGTAGTCGCAGCTAATCAGGAGAGATTGAACGTGAACTCAGTTTCCTTGAAGTCTCGGAGATTGGCCGTGTTAGTGAGACTCCACACAAAATATAAGAAATGCGAATGAGAATCTTGTAACGAAGTTGTTGTCATCAGCCTTTGAGACAGAGAACTGCTCAAATCCTCCCATTTCCAAAATCTGTTAGAAATGGTATTAATTAGAAATATAAGGTGCAAAGCGCAGAGAAGAAAAGCGAGTTAAAAAGTGAGCAAAAATCTTTTGCATTTGCGCACGCAAAACCGACACTTTACACTTACGTTGTGCAGCCCTACTTTTGGCGGATAGAGAACGACAAATATCACGAACATAGATGGAAACCCATTTTTAAGGATAGTTCACGCTGCATCTCGAAGATGTCAACAATCCTATTGGTAGTTGGTTATGCCCACACTTTCGATGCGAAAATTCATATCTTGTGCATTTTCACAACACTTGATGTATCGATGAGGCACATGGAATCAGAATTTGGACATCATGGCTATGCTCCCACAGAATTTACCTCTGTGCTGAAACGGTAGAAGCACCACCTTGGTGAAGAACTTTGCTAACAGAACTACAGATGTTCATCCTACCTGGCTTATATGACTCAACTGAATTCTGTTCTGCATTTGCCCATGCTTCATCAACGCATTGCACTTGAAAATTATCTTCGTTAAGGCACATGAGGAAATCACTGATTCGCACACTGTTTTATTTTAATACGAAATAGCACCATTTCTAGTAGACGAAATCAGTAACATCTGAGGTGCCGCGAAACTGGTAATCTCCAGCAGCCGCCCTGGTACGAGGTGAGCTGGGGAAGGCTGATCTCGTCAGTGCATTTCCATTGATGTCGAAGAAGGCTTTATGGAAGCAGCGCCCATAGTCTTGAGCAATCTGGAACGCCTCTGTGCCCATCTTCCTCACGCCACTGACAAAATAAATAGATTTAACAGAGTCGGATTTCAGTCTGGGCTAAGTCTCTGTGTTTCTGTCCACTTTACAGGCATTTGCTCCACTATGAAAACACATATCCACGCTCCGCCATGTGACCTCGCGCAATTCTATTTACTACGAGACCATTCCCTTTTATTTCCATGGTCAACTCTACGAAGAGGCCAATTCAATTCTTTTGTGAAGGAAACTGCAGATTGTGGAGCAATTCTGCCCTACTGGGTGGAGTACAGTCATGTTTCCCCTTCTCATTTCTTCCACTAATAATCCATTTCCTCCCAGTCAATGAAAGCTTGCCAGCTGAAGCGAGATGTGGATCGGAGTTAGTGTTCACAGTTGAAGGCAAATGCCCTTAATTCTAATAACGTTTTCAAATCGGGTCTGCGCTTTAAAGCGTTTCTTCGGGAGGTTTCATTATTCACTTGTCAATGGCACAAACATGTGTGGAATGACTTCACAAAAGTAAAACTGTTGGAGTTTGGCGTAGAGCGGCATTCTTCCCTGAGTTGACACGATGGACCTCACTTCATGCATTCGCAGCTAGTTAAAAGACCAAAGTTTTAGTCCGGTATGCTCAGTTGCGAAGAACTGTGACGATATTTTGCACTGAACGCTTTCCTAATTGGATTCTTATCTGGAGTTATGCGTGTATATGGTCAAGCATGTCTTACAAATTATCCATGATTCTCGTTGCTGCCTGACTTGCATGTCCCGCACTGACAACTACAAGGGATAGCTGGGTGAGTAGCCGGAAGCCCTGCGGACTATCAATCGTTCCAACACGTGACACGTGACGCCTGGAGTGAAACAACGTTCCTCCTACTTCTTTCAATCAATGCCGCACTATTTGACCCACCGAGTCTGCAGCATTGCTTAAAATCGATTTATTTATAAGATCATCCATTGAGTACTAAGGTTATCCGAATGACGGATGTTCATCACTTCTGAATATGGTTAGCTACGGCGCTGAGCTTCCCACTGCAAATAGCGTAAACGATCTGTGATCCGTTATTTGCTTCCATTGCAGCTGTTGCCCCCGTCACCACGCATGGCATGTTATGTTGGGAATAAAAGAAAGCGCAAAAGTGTACTGCCGTTATCAACAAAAGAAAGATCGCTTACTAGTCAGTGGGACTAATATTAATTTATACGATAGAAGACTAATCAGCTAAACAAATTGAAAGCAGTCAGTAAAGCAGTAGCGATGATTGTTTTACAGAATTTCAACAATGGTCTATGAATCGCTCAACTTTGTTAGGAGCCATGCTTTTGCATCGAAACATACGCAAGTCCATATTGCAAAAGAGGTTATGAAACCTACGAATGCAATTTGCCTTCTGCCTTAAAAGAGGATTGAGGAGGTAGTACTCTTATACGGCGTGTTCGCTCTTCACGAAACAATGCTGCAAACGTATATAAGATTGAGTTAGAGGGACATTTTGCTCTGATATGTCGCTGCAAGTCACGACTCGGAAGAACGGTGAGTCAATGATGCATCAAGTAGAAAGGGCTAGTGAAAGGACGTGAATCATGATGACGGGGTTGCTTCTCTCGCATTTGAAATGAGTTACTTAAAGAAATTCTTGTAAATGATGAGAATCTGCACAATGCACTTGTTTGCAGACATGCATCCTGATTCGATAGATGTGGCATGATAGCTTGTGCCATTCGTCTGTCCTTATTTCCTGCACGCTTGCGTGAGCATTGTGTTCCCAAGTATGTTTGCCCACACAATGAAAGCTGTGTGGCAATTTTGGTTGCGATTAGTCCTCTCGGCACAATGCGCCATGACACCTTGCGATGTAACTGAGGAGCAGGTAAGACGGAATTCTTATTTGAAAAAGTGAGAAAGACGGGTAGGCGCCACACTTTTTGGCGACTCTTTGGATCGCCTCATTTTTGATTCGCTGAATGCAATCATTGTAACAAAGATTTTAAAGTTTATGGCTAGCAGTACGTCTTTTTGAGTTAAATTGACAGACATCAGCTCATTCGCTCACACTTGATCGAAAAGTAGATTTATGTAATGCGGCATTTGAACGGGGATCTTACTGATTCTCCATTACCCAGGCTATTGTTTTCATCGCTTTCTAGCAGACTCGACATTAAAAGAGGAGAATACTACTTAAGGTTCGAATGAGGGCATGGGCGTCCGGTGCGTCTATACAGCCAAGTGGCAAATTAAACTCAAAATTCCACAAAAACAGGCGAAATAGCACTTTCCATCACCTGCTTGATGAAGGCTTGCATTCGCAACGTCATGCACTTTATTTAGGTGCAAACATCCAACTCGAATGAGTTATGGATTTATTTGAGCCGATGCCTTGTGTTTGTTGCACAAAATCTGATTGCCGTGCAAATAATCTAGACACCACCTAAACCAGTATCAGTTTGTGTGTAAAGGTAAGTGTGAGGGCGAATGACGCCATTTTCTTCACTAACACACTTCGTGTTTTTGTGACACGGTAGAGGTGGTTGAAGTTTACCTGTTTAGCTTGATTGCAGCCAAATAGGGTATTGGGGTCCTATAACATACTTCTGTTTCCATGAATGACCAGGATTTCATTTGTGCATTTCACAAGTGTCAACAATGTTTTGGTACTGCAGAGCCTAATAAGGAAATACTGAGTTAAATAGAAATTGATTTGCGCTTTTGCCCATGAAGGTTAGTTTTGGGAGTGTAAACTATGCTTTGGCAGCATTGTGCAGTAGGTGGATGATAGCCCATGCCCTTAGAAGCGGCATTATTCCAGCCGAGGCTAATCATCACGTGGAATATAAGTGTTTTTGTATTTTAAAGTTGCGTGGCAAATCGATTCGTGATCAGTAATGGAGTCGGGTTGGAAAGAGTTTGGATTAAGAATTAATTTTGCCAGTGCGATGCACTACGCTTTGGAATGTTCAAGCCCATCAACATGCATTAGAGTTAGAGTTGAAAGTTAATGTTAATTGTAAGAACCTTTCACTCTGAGTTTATACGACTCAGGGCGAATTGAACAAGGGGAACATCCGCCATCCACAGGCTTAAATTGTTGGCAGCGTATCGACTATTCATGCAGATGATGTCGACTTCAGCAGAACAGTACTTGACATCCCACATCTCACCCTCTCAATGACAAGCAGAATCCGCAAAGAAAACACATGAACGGACGAATGCATCATTTGCATGCCAGCTTCCTGATATAAGTAAATTATTGATAAGTCCACATGGTTCTCTTACCATCTCTGTGCATTCTCTCTGCCTCGTCGACTGAAAGTTCCCTGCAGAACAAATTCAGCAGGATTATATAGAGGTCAAACACGCCAGTCTCCGTCCTTAATGTGCTTCAAGAACCTCTTCACTGATGGTGAGAACGTCGTAATTAAGCAATCCATGCCGATTTTACGTGCTCCTCGTGTTTATTACAATGCGTGATTAACGCGTATGGAATGGTTGGGTGCACCTTCTTCGTAAAGTATTGCAGCATATTAAATGATTCAACAATGGAGGGATGAATGAGTGCAAAGTCTAGTAGATTCGCCTATCTCTCCAGGGCTGGATACATTACCATTGGGGCAATATTTTGAAAAGATGTTAAGGGAAAGGGGAGGGCTCTGTTAGTATGGTTGTGCATTGTAAGGCACCGCGGTGGGAATAATGCGAAAGCAGGTGTAAGTGATGAAAGTTATCGTGAAGTCGGCAATCCGCCTTCGAAAAACACTGCACGTTTTCAGTATTCCATCTTACCTGCGTTTGAGGGAAGCGCCAACCCGTCGACACTCGTAGACCATGGCGTTCCTTGCATGATATACAGACGACAGCATTAGTAGGAGAGAGTACATTTTAGAGGGAATGTGTGTTAATTTGCAATATTTCATGTAAGTTCACACAGTTTGTCACGGCAAAGCCTAATATTCAGCCAAGTCGATTAACTTGTAATTCCTCAAAAAACTATGTTCAAAGGAAAGTTAGCGAGAACGTTAACTAATACACCCACTTCGCACTGAATTCAAAACTGCTTTTCATACTTTTCGGGTTTTTTTCCTTACATCTAACAAACTTGTCGCTAAATATTAGGCAATTAGGTTAGCTTAGAGCATTAGCCAGCATGGCTTAAAGGGATCTGCTGCACTAGGAACAATCCATCTTCATCTATTTGTCTTGGAAAATGCCAGTTCTGATGATATATCATTGTATCGTACGCTTAATTTCGATGGTCATTGTAACTCTTTCAGAACTTTTAGCATGTGGAGCATGCATTGCTGTAATTAATGCAGCACTCACCAATCCTGCAACCCTGCGCCTCTGTCTTCGCCTTTTTGTTTGGGAATTTTACTTTTAGGGAACTGGGTTATCCACTTTTAGGGCCAGTAACCTTTCGATCAATTAGAAAAAGACGTTCGGTGGATCGGAGCGAGCTCCTTTTGTTTTAAAAATATTCTCTGCTTACTGTGCATGGGTTTTGGGAATCTTAATTCATGCAATGAGTTTGGCTGCTATATAAAACTTGATATAGGGAATTGACATCGTGATTAAGCGTGTGCTTGTTTGCGCAATGGCTGGGGCTCTTGCTGATTGCGCTGTTGAATTTACGCATAAGATTCGAACTATCCCTTTCCTCTTCACACAGCCGCCATTCTCCTTATAATGCAAGGACAAAGGAGATGTGGACGCACGGGCGTAGCAGTTCTTGTACTGAACAGAACCAGTTGCTCAAATATTTCAATTGTGCCGCAACTCGTTGGACAAATCACCTCGAAGTGATGACGCGAAGTGCTCTTCGCCATGACGCATGTCTGCAAGGACGAAATGATGTCCAACAAACAAATGAACAACTACAAAATCACGCATAATGAAGTCTGTGCCTGATGGCTACCCTTCTCCGTTGGCAACTAACTAGGCGGCATCCTAACTTGTTTTGACCTTACACACTTACCAGCAGTCAATCCTCCTGTCAGTAGGCCAGTAAATTTGCTTCACATAAAAGTAGATGCACACCACCGTGGAGCATAGAACTCAATTACCAATATCATGGATCGAATAGTAGCATACAGAAAATGGGGGTGGAGAAATGAATTCGTACGACTAGTGACGCTTTAGGACTGTAAGGCTAGGACCACTTACATTTCTTGTGGCTGAGGTGGGGCTGCGGTCTAATAGACCATGCCCAGAAGCAGGAACTAGTGGCCTTGCCTACTGCTGTATGTAATGAAGGCATCCACTCTTTCAGATATATTAGCCTGACTGAAGTACTATGGGAATGTTGGGGCACCCATTCCATTTGACGGGCATTTTCAGGTAAAGCTGATCTGCACAAATACTGCAAGTTGGCTGTTCACCAAAACAGCCAGATTCGGAAGAATTGGTTGAGGCGTCGCAAGACTCCAGGTGTTACGTATCAGGTGTGTTGAAGCGGCGGGATTGCGCCCGTGAACGGTGAGCATGATTTGGCCAGGGAAGGTGTGTCGACTTCCGCATCTAGCCCTCATCTGACCAAGCTAATCGCAGGCTACGCCGCATTTCTGTTTTATCAGCATGCCACATCAAGCCCTTGCTCATTCTTGATAAATGAAAACTGCGCAGAAATACATTTTACCAGATATTATTTATTTGGCACAGTCGACGTTGTCCAAGACATGCAATGCTCCTTAGCTCATGCGATTGTAACTGACAGAATTGAGATTGAATGAAAGCAGCAACTAGTGCTCCTTGGACTCAGCTATTAAAGGTAGAAGTCGCCGCACGTCCATCGAGTTACACTATACTCACTATTCGCAGGCACAACGTGCCACCGCACCAAGATTGAGCTCACAAATGGAGAGGTTCCATGAAGCCAATGGGCTCCTACTTTGTCCACCTGACGATTAGATAGACGCTGTGCTTGACAAGAACTCGATGTAAGTATCCAGATGTAGTACAGGAGTATCAATCACGACGGCTTCCGCCAATCGATTCACTAGCAGCTGGGTTACAGCCAACGTCATCATATCAATGAATGCACCCACTTCAAGTAACCAAGCCTTTGTTCACGCAGCAGCACATCGACTCACTCACGTGTGATTTGCAAGTCGAGCATCAATAAAGAGCGTTATTGCATGGTGGGATGGGCTTGATCATCAGCATGCATGTATGCAGAAGCTTAGGGCAAAAAACAAGTTGTTTAAGCTATTTTGCTTTAATTACTGCCCTTGCTTACCTCTGGAGAATCACGATTTGCTGCAAAGATGCTAGAAGGTAGTGTGAATTTGGTGCGCCAAAATGTTTTCTCTTATTTGGCAGGAGCAGTGCACCACATTTTCGATTGGATGTGTACGTATGGGCTAAACTTTGTTGAGAGAGTTCAAATAAGTTTGCTAACAGACAGAAGATTCGCACAGCCTTGTTGCTGTAATTTGGTCCACGATATGTTTGTGACGCTGACAAATGTGAGAGGGAGAAAGCTGAAAAATATACAATAAGTTAGAACCTTTGACAAACAATATGTGGGCTAATTGGCGTTTAATGTCGGTTTTGACAGCAAGCGGAAGTGAAATTTCTCATTGTAATCAGCGGTCGTTCTCAAGCGCAGTAGGACGAAGTCAAGATTGGGAGAAGTGAACAGATGAGACAACTCAATCCCATTGAATGTGACTTGGCAATTGTGATGTGTGTGATTGTAGGAGCATCGTCACATTTCCATTTGTCAGTTTTTAGCCCCAAGAGAAATGGGGAGGACGTCCTCCGAGTAAGTGTCCTAGTGTGATCAGATCATACATTATTCATTGTTTGACTCGTTTGCTTCGCTGGTGTTGTTGTGGGACAGATATTTTTAACGAATAGCCATACTTGCACGCATGTGGTCATGTGCATATGCAGGCTAGGAGGTCAAGTTGTTGGTAGAAGGCATTCATCCCTTCGGTCCACCCCTAGTAACTTGTTTACCAACCGTATACTAAGACATTTGCTTTCTCTCACAGGAGTATCGCAAGTGGCTCTTTAAAGAATTACAACATTTGTAAATAAAAACGGTCTGTTTCTATTTGGCCTGTCTCGACTTTAGTCATTTTAAAGGTACTGTGGATGCCTGTGCTCAGCAGTTAGCATTTGTAAAGATTAGCAGACCAGAACAATGAACAAGACGCGGTCAAAACAAACCTTAGCAAGACTGCCTTTAAAGAAGGCTTTCGACCAAGCAGAGATTAGCATAATGCAGGCCGTCTTCAGTTGTTCGTTGAGGTATTTTAACGTTTTACGGAATCAAAGTTGTGCACCTCCTGGATCATGTGCGTTGAGTTTCAATTACAAGGAGAGACGACGAATAGATTGAGTTTGAAATCTCATCCTCCACCTCCAATCGTTCCTTCATCTGCATCTCCACTCGCACCTGCACCTTCTCCAGAGGGAGAAAAGAGGGCTTTGTCCAGTGATTGTCCTAATAAATGGTAATGCATTTAATAAAACTGGCTTGATTGACAATGGGTATAGTAAATGAGGTCAGCGTCTGTCCCACAAAACGGCCCTTGACAGCTAAGTTGTTCACCTCTGCTCAGTGGTGAAAATGCAGTGCGCTGCAACCAATAGGAAGACTAGGAAGTCTACTGACAAATCGGGAACTCTGTAAGTGGTCTAGACTGTTAAATAATTGTTCCTTTCCGTGAATTCCCGAAACTGGACAAGCCATTCAAATATCACCCGACCCCTCAATAGCACTAACATGACACTAGCAGAGTGGTGCTGCGGGCATGTTTTCCAGCACTCGCAACTGCTGCACATGAAAGAGTTTACCTTGTGCAAACGATCCACTCGCAGGGCGATTCCGCGTGGCAAGGTGAACAGACACCACGCAATCCTAGTCTATCTAGCACGATTCCGTTGTGAGTGGAATGCCAAAGAACCCAAATACTTAATAAGACCTTGAACGGCTTTTAGTCGTTGAAAGGAGCAAAGGTTCGGGCTTCATCAAATCACACTACTTTTGTTATTAGAGATTACAACATTCTAAACAAAATACTGGTGATTTTCTACCGGAAGAGCCTTTCCCATAATCAAAACCTTAAAAACTCGTTATGGGATTACAATAAGGTTGTTTTAAAACAAGCTTCTGCGATATGGGTTTCGCCGGCCTCACGGCTGAAAGATGGATGAAGTAGTAAGTGGAGAAGAATCTCGGCAAAACGCGTTTCTCTGGATGCTGTCAAAGTGGCTTCAAGCAAGATAAGGTGTTAAAGACAGAAACAGTCTATTGCATGCGTCTTTTCCTTCCGGACACATACTTATAAAACTGTGTGATTCACGGCAGTACGCAATTTATTGCTTGCCAGGTGGATTGTATCCAATAAAACGACAATTCCTAACATGGACACGATAAAAGATGCGCTCAGATCTTCTTCACTGCATCAAGCATACACTACTTATAGACCATTGGACGCATCAACTCGTTACGACATCGAGTCTGATTGCTTAGCGTAACAATTAGCGGCCCTTTGTCATTACAAGCATCTTGAGCAGTGGACATGGCAGATAGTCAGGGTAATTATCAAGTCGTCGAACACTACATCAACCCTCACCTGCAGTGACAATCTGATGTTGTGTAATAAGTTAGGCGAGATCGGCCAATAAACTTACGTAGAAACTGGGACATTTGCCTCAACTCGTACCGAATCCAAAACAGAACTTTGATGTCATTGCTCATTTACCCGTTCTATCATCATGTTTTCAGGTCTAAGTCGAACACTCGCAGGTCAGACGCATGTGCCACTGCAGCCGATTTATTCTTCCATGACCATTAACGTTTTCTGATCACATGAAGAGGGCTGTCAACAATAGCAACTACCGTGCATGCTAATTAATTTGAAAAGACGGACTGACAACTCACTACACAGCAATATTTGTAGACTTTGTGCGTAAAATACACCACGTTACTCATAATCTACCATATGTTCCTTGATGAAGAACATCCATGCATCGTAGTGACTCAAGAAGTATTTTGAGAGCCATGACACTCAACCATCTGTTTTAATTATGCCATGCTCCACGTGGCACATAGTAGTGGAAAACAGCACTCAAAAGCAGCAACATGCTACACATTTCCTAATATCTCTAGTTATCACGGCTCAATGTGCTGTGGAATCAAAAATCAGGAGCACGTTGACACCTCCACTTAAGTGTCCTTATCCTTCCTGTCTACTTAAAAGGAGTAAGCGATTTTCTTTATAGCTTAACAGCATTGAGTGTGCAGACTATGCACTCCATTCAGTGCAAGCGTAAATAGTTCATGTGTGTGTGTGTGTGTGTGTGTGTGCGATTACAGTCATGAAATGAAAAGCCCTTGCAATGCTCGATATTGCACTGTGAACGAAAATGCAACCCACAAACGAGAAAAGCTTTCCCACCCTTGTCTAAAACGAAGGAGCGAAGGAAACGCCTCAGTCACAGCAAAGACATGAATCTGAGTCTGTTCTGTCTATTTGTCGCAATACACTGTGGAGTAATGAGGCGAAAGAGGATCTATCAAACAGCCTTGGACAACATGCAAATTACCCACAAGTAGGATGAGTCTGCACCAGATATCAAGTGAGAGAACAAGGTGTGCTGTGTTTGCAATTTGGGTCACCACGCTAACTGATGAGTGGATCTAGGCGACTTCACCAACCTGAGGGATAGATGATGCAACACTCGCCCATCAACATTTAAGGCGTAATCAATTCGGAAGACAGCTTAAGTGCTCAGATTTAAGCGAATGAAGAGCAAATGACACCAGTTTATTGCCACAGCAGTGTGTGCCCGCATGCACAATGTTTGCATATGAAGATCTTTGAGTGACAAACTCGCGCTTTGCTTATTCCTCAACTCAAGTGCCAAACAAGGGAGCTCTAAAACATCATGGACCCACTCATGCTCGACGTGGTCTTTTTATCCTAGCAAAGTAAAATTCACTTCAATAAAACGACTTACGGTGTGACTGGAGAGAATTGGCATAACGCAAAGATAGGCGACAGGAGTAAGCTTGCAGAAACACGGCGAATAAATAAAAAAGTGGAAGCAGTAACATCAGGCTTCTGTCTTATTCCAACCACAACCGGACGCGCTGCTTTATGCTGCATTTCAGCCATTCCCTTCATTGTCGGTTGCACCTTCAGCGTTACCGCATGGTCTCAATGGTGTCACCAACATGCGTTGAGGTGCTTGTCCCGCCTCTTTCTGTGGTGGCAGTGGTGATGGCTGCGGCATCAGCATTAATTGTGGAGGGCGACTGCGATTGTGGTAGCACTGGTGCTGATACTAGACTATCTATCAAGGAAGACTGCATAACTGATGAACCTTGTGTTGTGTCTGGTCCGACCGCCTGCACCAAGAACGAAAAGTATTCTAGTAACAATTATGAACGCATCTGCACAAATTCACAAACAGCAAATTTTACGGAATCTTGTTAGGCTGATTCGTCTGCTGCAGATTATTGCAAATGTTGTTGTAAACTAAAAGGTCTGCGTACGGAAGTATGTCTTCGGAATGGTGTAAAGTAAGGGATGATGGAATGTGGGAACTGCAAGATACCTGTGCCAGAGAATGTGTGGGTAAAGCATTTAGTCAGTGTGAATTGAATGGTTAGAATAGTGGTGCTTAAATATTTCACGACGCAGATGGCTTTGCAATCAGTCAGGATATAACAACCTGCGTCGTGTGGGAGTTGCTCACACTTTAATATCCAGTCGGACTATTTCTCACCTCTTCATTATTTGTGTCGTCTGCGCAGCGAGTTGTGCGACCAACACTCCAATTCTGTCCTCTTTGTGACAAGTACTCCTCAATGGTTGCATACGCTTCCTTGATGTCAAGCTTTACTACCTGAACCTCGCATTTGTGTTTTAGTCTGATGTGTCTTTTCACATGCCAGGGCCGGTTGCTTCTGAGTCAATACGAAACATTTGATGCAAACAATGAGTTTTGGCACGGAAGGCATTAGGGCGTAAGTCAATAAGGCATTGCTGCAAGAATTCACTTACCTATAGCCACATTCGGAGCATAAGTAGGGCCGAACATAGTCCTCTGCCGTTCTTGGACTCGACGCAAGGATAGCGACATCCTTACACTCTGGGTGCGTTACTGTCACGTGGTGCGTCACATGTAATTCCCATTTGCTGCCATAATCACAAAGAGAGCACTGATAACGTTTGGACTGGTTCAACTTCATCGTCTTTCGCGCGCCACCTTGTAGGTTCACCCTAGACGTGCTTGACAAGCTGCATCCTGCTTCCCTCTCGACTTGCTTTTCCAATTCCTCTCCACAATGCTCCTCGAACTCCTCCCACTTGTAGGTTTGGAACGAACACACATAACATTGGAGGAGCAATGGTTCTTCCTCACACTGCTCTGACCTATCCACATTCAGTCGTTAGTTCTGTTTGGCTTTCAGAAAACATAGTATCCTCGAATAGTCAACTGGACGAACAAAATATTGTCTTTGTCTTAAGTATGCCCTAAATCTAAGCAAACACATGTTCAAATTCATCTACCCTTCACGTCAACGCCTTCTACGAATCTAATGAAGAGACCACTCGGCTCGTACAATGCATTTATGCATGGTCTGTGTGGGTGTCTCGTTTTAACGCGACACTTATTGTGGCGCACAATTCCTTGCTTCGCTTTTCAACTTTCGTTCTTATCTTCGTGCTCACAGACGTAGGTGAACACAATACCACGTTAATCCCAGTGATACGACCATGAGCACGTTAGGAATGCTGCATTGTCACGAGGTCATTCGAAGCTCAAATGCGATTTATTCTTTCGAAGTGATGTCTGTACTCCTCTTTTGATACAGGAAGTTTGTCAACTCCCGATTATGGTCAATAAATATTGTGAAAACACAGCCGTTACACTTGGTGGCATGCATGCGTGAACTTGGCACGATTGATGACTGCAGGCTCTTGAAACACCACTAGTCATGCATTAGTGAAGCAGTGACATAGGTAACTGGCACATCAAATGATACTGCTGCGTCGTTGCATTCTAAAAAACTACTTCAGGTAGGATTCAAATCAACCGAATTCACTTCAAGGTAGTTGTTTACAAGTCATCAAGTGATGTGCATCAAAGGAATGAAATCTAGAGAAATGACACTCACCAGGATTAGCCGACTCTGACCCGTCCATTTCTGAATCTAATGTGTGTGGTCCGTCAACCCTTTAATGCTCGGATCTAATCTGAGAACACGGAGAGGAACCAACTCTATTTATGCAGTAAATTGATGGCGAATTTTGATCACTATCTGGTGAACCGAGTTCTCGGTAAACGAGTGCTTACCAGGTCACAGCTAACCCAACCCAATATTTAGGCAAATGCATCAGAATTGGTAGGATAGACAGTGAATGGCAAACAGACATTACATCCAAAACGGTAAGTAGCCGCCACATGAGATATGCATCACTTATTGTTCGCCAATAACATAACCTTGGGACGACATCAAGTCTGATTGCGTAGAATAAAATTAGAGCGACAGGCATATCCAACAATGGTCACGGCAGATGAGTGGGGTAATTGTAGGATCATCAAATACCAGTGTGAATCTAAAACACACAAAGTGGACGCATGCATTACCTCCTTCATCACGCTTGGCGATGGTAAATGGTGGGCATTAGGAAGGGTGCTGCAATGTCATTTCTCCACTGTTTTCTGTCACCTAGATACTAGTAAAATTGAAACGGATGAATGAGCCTATTGGTGCGTAAATGAGCTTTGAAACCGGATGCGCAAGAACTGAGTGTAGGAAGATATTTAAGGGATTATGAGTCACTTATCGGATGCTCCAAATGGTGCGGTGTGGCAGGGGTCCATCAGCCAGCTTTTCCTGCTGACAATACGACAATCAGTTCTGTATCTCTGAAATGCATGACATGCCAGTTAGACGTCTCAAATACTTTAGCAGTGTGACATAGAAACAGCAAAGACTTCCATGGAAAGGGCAAATAGGATGTGGTGCCACATGCACACGGTGTGTGTGTGTGTGTGTGCGTTATAGGCCCAGGGCGGTGGAGGTGATAATGCAATATTTGTTAAATCGGCAACTTAGCTGACCATCCGCAGTGATCATTGCCCATGATTTTGTACCCTTTTGGACCACTGGTTGTTGGTTCACGCAATCTGACCAGAATTCATCGCGCGGCGATGTGTGCTTTATGTGGAGGCAAGTCTACATTCTCTACTGCCTTGCTCTGTATGGCGGAATCAAGTGGTTGTGCTTGTGCAAGCTTATCCTTTTAGTAAACTCTTAATCGCGAAACCCTTGTCAAATTCCAGATTGCCACACCATATTTTCCTAGTAGACCATCGCACACTAATTTTGCTTTAGAATAGCATAGCATTCCATCGCTTGATCTAGAGCACTCCTCTTTCACCTTATCTCCTGTCTGCATTTGCAGAGGCAGCTAGCAATTTACAAAATTATTAAAATTATGAATCTACTAACAAATCATGCTAGAATCCGTAGTCCAAGTTGGGACCAAGTCATCGTTGCACCTCTCAGGTATTCCGATGCGGATGAGTGGTCCGAATACATCGATAACAATGTGCAGGCGTCGTGCAAATATCCTTAAATTTAGTGGCAAACAAAGACGCCTTTGGACTCATGCACTCGAGTGTACACGCATTTAGTTTGCTAAAATATGGAGTGTTTTGCTATGCTTGCTGACTTGACCGAAATTGTTGGCCTACTTTGGAAACCTTTCATTCTTACGCACTTCCCTAAAATGCAATGACACACTGCCCCTTCCTAAGCTCCAAAGCACTCTGACAGCGATTTTTCCTTATGCATGCCTGGAAAAAGAGGCGAATCGACGAAGGCAAAGCATTTGCAATGTTTGCATTAAGCCACCTATTTTATTGTGTCAAGTCAACAGTCATCAGGCGCTTCTTGCATTTATCACACTTTCGCTACCAAACATGCCTATGCTTGGCGCACCAGCTCTGGCGGTGGATTACTCTAATCAAATTTCTGATAAACAACTGTGGAAAACGATGGGTAGCCCTATGCAAAAATCGACTCACTCATGATATTTAGCAATTAGACTATTACGGCCGCAAATGTGTGGCATTAGTTCTTCTAATAGTGGGCACTGACAAGATGATTGCTCTCCTGCCTCCACCGTACTCAGCGCATATTAATGCTTTTCGTGTAGAGGCATGTGAGAAAAATTGGTTGTCAATGAGAGAGGACATAGTTTAATTACACACACGATGTCTTGTGTCTACAGACATGGACACGACAAGTGAGTAACTGCTTCACCAAGTAGTGGCCTTTGCGTCACCTTGTAAAACCGAATGCGACCAAAGAATCGCGATGCGTGACTGCATTGTGCAATCTGACTTCTCCTCCCACTTCTCCTCCATATCTTCCTCTCATTTCTACCCTTCCCGAGATAGATCACTCTACTCGAATGCCTATGTTTCTCTCACATTCCATTCGTGCTTAAGACAATGGAAGCACGTAAGGACAGGTCAACTGCATGCTCTTACCAATTAGCCGCATTAATTGATGCTGCACGAGAGAAGATGGAGTGTGAAGCCATTGGAATGTATTGCCTTAAAAGGTTGACGAACCTCCTACCTTCAATTGATTTCCCAAATGGACAGACCATTCAACTATCACTTGCTAACCCAATACTATTTTGGCACCATAATCAGGGTATTATTATAAACAAACATGGGCTTGCTTGCACAGTGGCCGCATACGAGAAGACAAGTTTCTATGTGGGATACAAAGCAAGCAACTTTAAAAATTAGGTTTGCAAAAGGGTAAAAGGAGATGAAAAGTGCAGGAGCTGCTGAAGCTATGAAAAGCATTGTCCGACCTATACAGAGGCAAAGTAGTAGGTCCAGAGATTAAAAGGCTTCATGGAGTAGTGCATTCAATTCTGTGCAAGCGAGTACAGTACTGGATTCTCGTAACTATCAGCTTTATGTAAAACAGTATGTGTTAAGGAGAACCTAATTACTTGCGTGCCGACGACAATGCATACGTGAATCTTGTCTTTTGTGCTTGCAGAAACAAGATATGCCAATGCCTTTCACGTGCAATTTATTCGATCGCCATCATTGCTCCGTTCAAATGCGTTGCCACTTCCCAAAGAGTAACTTGTCAGCAACTCAACTCGATAGTATCCCAAGCCAGTGCAAACTGGATGAATTGTCGCTGCTAAAATAACCACATATCGAAGTGTCACTGCCTTTAAAATCACCAACATCATATGGGGGCCTTGCCTGAGCAAAGTAAAACTCTATCAAGACGTAAATTGAGAACTTGTAGCTCAAAAGAGCAACGGTTTTACCGAGGAAATCTAATTATTGTACAATTTTGCTGGCGTGTTATTAGCACATTTTTCAGCTGCCTCATTTGCGTTTAACCTGTTGAAGCTAATGCGCGATGTATTGAAATGAAATCATGCAATTTAATTGTTGCGTCAAATTTTGGCCAACAAATGAGCAATGAGGTGTAACAAAAGTGATTGAGTTAAGTGTTTACAAGCATACAGTACACCTACCTTGCAAATTCCTTTTTTGGATTAATGTCACGTCATTCTGCTTATTAACACCGATTAAAAGCTGAAAACTGACATGATCACACATTGCACGCAAAAAAGGAGTCATGAAGAATGTAGCAACGATATCAAATTGGGTCGCATCAGCAGATGAAAAAAAGAGCATTCGTTGCAACTTAAAACAAAGAGGGTTTTAGCAGCATATACTGACCTACTCGCTACGTTTCCACGTCAAAAGAGGTGCTTTCGCACAGACATATTTCAAAGTTCGTTGTCTGAGGGTTTCGTGAAACCTGCCGATACAATTCGTCAGCTGCCATGAAAGAGGACTTTTAGAAACCGCTGCTTTGCAACGTTTATATGCTTTATGAAGCAATGAAAAGTGCACATAAAACCTAGGCACCATTCGCTGTGGCATGACACTACCAGGTCAAACAAGAACGAGAAGTGGGTGAGTGATGTATCGTGAGGCGAAAGCCGAAGAAGGGGCGCATATCAGGTTATCAGAAATGCTTCTCTCACCCTTCAAATGACTCGCCTAAATGACTCCCTGTAACTTGTGTAAGCCTGCATAATGCAACGAGAAGAGAGTCCCATTCCCTTGGGAGGGGGAACACTGATCGAAGGAGGGGTACCGGCTGCTTTGTTCCTCCTCTCATTACCATGATACCATCCAACGCGTGACATCGGATGTAAATGCCGGGTCTTTGGTTAAGAGCCATACATCTGTAGTCGTTGAAGTAAATTGATAAGGACCGGGCTGCACTTTAATGAGCGCGCACACAAAAGTGGATAAAATACTAAGTAAGAGCCAATATGAATGCTTTTAGCCGTGCCTGCTAAGTTCGTAACAGTGAATTTGATGGCTGGATATACACGTAAATACATTTGTAGTAAAATATGTGGATAAAGTTGGTGGCACTGCAAAGTTGTTGTCTTCACTTGATCTTTCCCGCAGGCTTGACAAATTCTACCCCACTTATCCACCCACTAACAACATTTTCTCATGTCTAATACCACTGCTTATACCTTGTTTTTTTTTCCGTCGGCATCATCGGTTGCGCCTCTGTATGCAGTCTTTCTGCATCACCGTCCTTAGTGAATGCAGTGCAATGCGCAGTAAATTGTTCCAGCTCAAGTATCCATCAACGCAGCTGAAAGGTCGACAACAAACATAGAGGGGGATTGAACAACAGGCAACATCAGAATTTTGCCTTTCCCTCTTGCTGATGCTACAGTTTCGCCATTTAAATTATCCCACCCAAGGATCAGATTTAAGCATGTCAAAGCACACGGTATGAAGCCGTAGGAAGGGATAAGGGGTGACAGAGCATGCAAGACGCTCATCTAGATGTAAACTAACCGCATTCGATGCTCATGGCAACGAAGGAAGCCGATTAGAGCTTGTCGGCATTGTAAGCGAATGAGGACATGCAGCAAAATAGACAATTACCCCTCAACTTCCACATTGGATTCATTCGAAGATTCCCGGTAGTTACACTACCAGCGGTTTAAATCGATGATGTACCACGTCAGTACAAGTGTGATAAATTGCCGCTAATATAATAACCATTCGATTTTTCGTGTTCGTCTTTGTTGCCTAGAAGAACGCATTTTCTGGTGCCTTTATCCAACTATATATATTAAAAAAGCAATAAAGCAAAACCATTTTAGCATGAGCAATGCTCAAGCAAAACGCTGTTTTGTAAAAACTGCAATTTTCGAAAAAAGGGCTGGTGCTAAATCGCCTTGAGAAACCATTTCGCAAAGTGGTGCTGTGCGAGGATTTCACTTATTCTACGTATATACGCAAATAAATCAAACAGCAACAATTGCATTTTAGTCGGACGAGGGACAGTTTCATTTCACTCTTGCCATCAGATACTGCAAAACTATTAGAAATCGGCATTGTGTTGGGATGGCGAATTGCCCCATCAGCACAAGGCAGGTCGACGAAGTGCTGTAAGACGCAAAATGACTGTGATGACACGTCCTCTTATCTTTCTAAGTGATGCAACACAGAGGGACCTCATGCCTCGTCCTTGGTCAATTTGATGGATTTGGCCTCACCCTTCCACATTGCTATGCGGTGTTGTGGAATTGGCAGGTTGCGACCAATCCTGCAAGCAGGCAAATCATTTAAACATGACCCACCCTACGCGACGACCAACTCGTGACATGAGCCGATTAGCGCATTGACCATGTGCTTGCCCGTATCTAATTTAGGGATAAACGAGAGGTTGCATGACAGCTGCCCCTCCAAACGCACAAATGAGCGCGCGATGTTACACTGTGCCTACACTGCAAGCTGGTCAATCACACTTAGCGACCATCTAAGCGTCAGCCGAGACAGCGTCTACCATCGCAGTCTTCACTTGTGCAGGGTTAAACTCGACTGAAGCGCAAAATGAAGACGTTTAGTTTTAAAGAGCAGCCATTTTTCCAACAGTTCATTGTACGCTGCTGCCCAGCACGTCCTTTGCACATTTCGGAGCTGCTGTTTTTAGTCTTAATCTGTTGACTTTAATGCGAGATATATTTGAATGCGACCATGCATTCTAGTTGTTTCAACCATGAAAAAGAGGTAGTCGCACACCATCCTAGCATCTGCATTCATCGCCAGCGATTTTCAAAGCGTCAAATACCTTAAAAGACAATCAGATGCCCAGCTCTTCTGCGACATCCCAAGGCTTCAATGAAGACAAAAGAAGGCCTAATTCTCCAGTACATTGCATTTATTTGGCGACCAGAATGATTTGTGCTTACTGGTGTGGGCTATGGGCCAACTCGACCACCGTGAGCAATGTGTGCCCTGTAAATTTCATTTTTGGAGTTAATGTCTAGTTCTGCATAACCACAAAAGGAGTGGCAACGACATCGAATAAAATGGAGCTTTTAGAATTTTGAACGCAGAAAGAACACTTTGATAAATAAATTGTGCCGACTGCACTGATCACGTTAGTGAGTTGATGCTAATTCGTGGCGAGAAGACTGAGAGGATCTAGTTAGCATTCGATGGTTCGTTCACAATATCCTCGCGTCTCCAGACGTGCCTTAGTAAGGAGAATATTCCAAATTTTCCATTGTGAATTTTGTGTAAAGCCTACTGTTGCTCTTTACCAGCTGCCGTGAAAGAAGGTCTGCATAAAACTACCGACATGCAACGTGAACTGCGGGTAGGAGACAATGCAGCGATTAAAAGTTGGTCATAATCGTTAGTCGAACCTGCGCCTTTAATAACAATTATAATGCTACAATAAAGAAAGTGTGCGAGTTGTCAGACCATGCGATACTTGCATGAAGCTTGTCTCCGCATCCTGTTGAACTGATGTTTAAATACTGCGAAACGTCATCAGTGACAAATTTTCATGGCAGTACTTGTTGTTTGCAAACGCCTGCCAAACTACTCTGTGCACTATTGTTGTCGTCTCCAGCTTTTTTGAGAGTTAAACAAGCCAAATCAGGACTCACTGAAATCCGGGTGGGTGATCAAGACACATCGACATCCATGTTCTGACAAGCTTACGCGATTAATCAGAGGAGGCGTTCTGTAAATAGCCTTGACCTCAGTAGGATTAACGACACTCAGATAGCTTGGCCGATGAGAAGAGTCGAAATGGGCACAAATGAACTGATGTTTTTGTACGTGTGTATGCTTAGACTCCTGAAAAGAACATTGTATTTCTCTATATGCCCACTTGGCCAGCAAATTTATTGTTTCGATCACTTAACAGCTTGTGAACTTTTGTTGACGCAATGTCACACTAGATTTCTTGGGCTCCAAATCGCCATTACAAGGATGTTTCTTCCGAAATATGCCTAGTATACCATGGTAATCGGCGCCAAAAAGGAACTATGTCAATGCGGCAACTGCACGCATAAAAGTAGCAGAAGTTTATACCAGAACTTCTAGTTAAAGTTTTAAATTGTCCTAAAACACTAAGTAAAAGCGCAGCATCTGCGAGGTCTGTTTTAATACAGATTATTTTTTGTACCAAGAGAAATGTAATTAGGCGTCAGTAACATGCCATCTCACTTTTGCTAACAGATATGCCACTGTAAAACTCTCTTCGTTGTCAAGTGTTTTAAAATCAGGACATTTAGGTAAGTAGTTTACTGTACGAACAACATTTCAGTGGTGAGGAAGGAAGGACGCAAACCTTTTCTTTCTCTTCTGACGTTCCAAACGTAGAGCACTGATTTTGAATGTCCAAACAAATCATCTAATCAGTGGTAGCTATGCGATTGACAACGCATTGCTAAGGTTTTCTTTGTGAGAGATTTTCGGCGCATATTTTTGGTGGCATATCTATAGGAGGAAGTAACTAGGTAAAAGCACTTTTTGATGGCAGAAAAAAATTAATAGGGCTTCAGAAATAAAGAGGTTTTTTTGTTTTTCTGCAACTTTTATAGGTTTTCATCACTAGGAAGTCTTTTGCGTTGGTTTATTCTCATTCAAAGTGGTTGGGGTGTAGCGTTTTTAGGACTTTCAGTGAGTTAAATTAAGTGAAATGTTAACAAATTGGTCAGAAGGCTGTTTTTGCTTCAGGCGATGACAAGCCTGATTCTCCTGTTTTAAGGATTAGGGCGTTTGAAGCTAAGCAATTTTGGCATGCTAACTAAGACAATTCATCTTCGCTTCAATGGCAGAAGAAAGCTGCTGAATGAGACTTCGAGACTACAGATTATGCTCTAGCAATACACCTTTACAATGAATAGACGAGACCACACCATGTCTGCTTGCAATAAAATTGGCTAATGTTAAAAATGATGCCAAGACTTGTGGTAGGACAGTCACTGACTAGCCTGAAGCATCTACAGTGTGCCCCTTACTTCCTGTCCCCCAGTCTTCCAGCCATCAAGCCCGTAAACGTACCTAGCAATGTAAAAATGCAACATTAAAAGAACGCCACTTCATTAAGGTAGTAATGGTAATGGGAATTTGCGTGGACACGACAGTCCATCACGTTGGAAAAACGGTAGACAAAATACATATGAAGGCGCGAAAATAAATGTTATTCGGGAGAGCATGGTCCATTGCCAGCTCGGAGCTCGGAAGTCTAGCATCAAGAGTACCATCCGCACAGCCGAGCCGACATAGGATAGCCAGCCTGCCCGTCTTCCTGCCCTTCCACCCACCAACTCATCTGCCTACCTACATACACACACATTACCAAAGCTGTCACGTCAGGCATAGTAGCAGTGATGGAAATAACCAAGACTGCAATCGACGCTTAACATCCAAGGCTGAAACCTAACTAAATGCTGCTGATCGTGCTGCTTAACTGACTTGCGGTTGTCTTCATATAGGGCCAATGTTAATGCCTCTTAATGTTGGGATGCCAAACGATGCCTCGCTTTCCACTGCGACTAGGAATTCTTGCATGATTTCTCGCCCAGTTAGCAGATATGGCAAGTATTTTGATAAATGCAGATGGGAAACTTGATGACGAGAAGAGGGAGTGCTCTAGAGTTATGAGAAGATAACGACACTACTTCTAAGGCAAAAGCGAGATGCAGTGGTCTGTTGAGAAGGTATGGGATGGACAAGCTACTCTGACGTGGTTACAGCAGCCCCTTGTTGTGCAACTAAGTGAATGGACTTCACCACTGAACGATGCAGCAGCTAATTCACCCACCCACACTTGACTGGCCAGCAGAGAGGGCGCGACCAAGTATGCGTGAAATATTAAGCTATGAAGATTATGTATGAGAAGTTTGGGATGGATTAGGTGTGAAAAGTCAAGGGACGGAAGCAGCGATGATAAAGAGAAATCCAAAGCATTTTCAGTGTCAGAGGGTTGGGGTTTTCTGCTAGTGAACCCACTGTAAAACTCTCTTCGTTGTCAAGCCGACAAAACCATAACACGATCTACATATTCACAAAGACAATAATATGCGTTCCATCTTGTCCTACTATGCAAACTCTAACCCACTCCACTCCATTCCAAATCAAACGACTTGGCTATAAGATGCTAATCCCTAATCAGGAAACTTGGTGCAAACGCTAATTAAAGACTAGGAATTGCTTTACAACTGTAAATTTACAAAGAAGGTACAGCTTGCCTAATCACAATCGCTTTGATTTTACCATGGAAAACAGGATGTCAGAAATGGTCGACTCGTCACCACATAATGTCAAATCATTATCCGTTAAACATAGCATGTCATGATGACATGGAGATCGATTGTATGGGCTAACAATTGTTGGCCCATCACGGCAGCTGACATCATGAGCAGTGATCATGACAGATGGTCGGCTTAGCTATCGGGTCACCGAATATCACCACTTCCCCTCCTCTACCCTGGGCCCATACTGCACAAAGCAGACACGTGTGCCATCACACACAAATAATCCGTTTCATTGAGGTCTTCACTGTTTCCATGTCAAAAACCAGAGTTGGCTTGCATGCCAACCATTTCAGCGAATGCATTTACCACACCCCTACCAATACGGCACTGATTTACGCATAGTCAGTAAAACGAACCGGCTGATGGACCCGCCGAACCGCAGCGTTTTTTTGGCATGATAGGTGACTCATAGTCGATTGAACACCCCTGTATGATCAGTCCATGCGCGATAATTCATGGCTAATTCGTACTCCATGACGCTAATCTACCCGTTTTGTTCTTACCTATACCTTGGTGGTGGGGACACCGCAGCATGCTTCCAAATGCTCACCATTCTTTGCTGTTAAGCGTGATGGCAGAGCCAAAGCAGCAAGAGGTGGCGTACTTGCTAAGGCAATTCCATTCTACCTACCCAAGTGAGCTTGAACAAGCAGACTTCATTCAGTGTCAAGGACCACTGACTTGCTCGATCACTCACTCAATCACTCAACATTGCGAGCAGACCAAGTTAGGGGCAGACCTCTGCTCAGCTTCTAATCAAATAAGGGGCCAGTGACAGCACCACCTCCTGTCACGCAGCGTAGAAGTAGCGAAACCTTCAAGAAAATTCCTTTTTGAATGTGGTGGCACATGCGCTCGGTCTTTGATTCCAGCTACAGAATGGGGCGCGATAATATGATGTTCGATGACCTAATAACTATCCCCACCATTAGTCGTGATCGTCACTCAACATGCTTGTCGTCACAATGACCTGGTGTTGTCCTGAGATGAAGCCTTTGCCGAAGTCAGTGATGTGTACGATAAACGGTGGCCATCAACTCTTAAGCGTGTGATGTATACCTGCCATTTGCTGCCTAGCCTACCAGCACTGACGTCTTCATTGCCGTATTCAATTCAGGTTGGTGCAACCTAATATGCATCCTTTTTCGAGAAATCACAATCGGGTGCACCTTACCCCTCCCCTTTTGACAGCTATTCTGAGATTTGCAATCAGTGACTGGAAGAAGAAGAAGAAAGTA